>JAPZDV010000026.1:19545099-19586281 GCA_029814665.1 Acanthurus lineatus
GTTATGAGTCAAATAATGAATGTGTGGTTACCTTCAGAGAATAACTGTGGTCATGATTAAAAGATGTCAATGTTTACTGTTGGTTTAAAGACACGAAACTAACAATAGTCCTCCATGTTAACGTTTGCTTTGTTGGTGCATCAATCCGACCCAACCTCTTCTCTTCTTTCTCTTTGTTGCTCTACAACAATATCTCAGCTAGAGGTTTTTTACTTAAAAGTAAGCATATTTTGATTTTGCGGCTCAATTGACTGATGCTGACTGTCATCTTGTGATGACGGCCTCAGTGACCAAAACCTCCCTTTAAATATTCATCAGAGGAAAGCAAAAGACCAAAAGACCAGAAGAGAAGGAGGTCAGAGTTTGGTTAGCCAAAAAAGTAAAGAGTGGAGGAAAGAAAATACACAGACGAAAAGAAAAAGTAAAAGAAAGGAGACTAAACACAAGAGTTGTGAAGGTTGAATCTAAATATAAATGTAAATAAAAGCAGATTATGGATGGATTGAACAGAAATGTGCAAGGAACTAATGAGACGACTCACCTTCTTTTTCTTTTCTGTCTTTCTCTTAGGGATCTTTAAATCTTTCTCTTTACTTTATACATGTCTCACCATCTTTCCCTGCCTGCTCTGGTTCTCTTTACATCTAAAAATTAGATTAGGATGCTGAGGCTTTTGCATATGTGGGACAATCGATGCCGGTTTGCTGTGCTGTTGATTCATCTCCAAGAGCAAATGTTGGGAAAAGCTGCAGTCCTGCTGATGTAGGATTAAACCAGACTGAATGGGCATCTGCAATGGCTGCCGCTGCTTGCATCCTGCGGTAATTGATGATTTGTGCGATACAGAGAAGGCTATGACTTGCAAATGACGAGTTTTGCTTTTAGTGATATTCAAGGGTACAGGAAGGCATGTCGTGTTCTTCCCATAATTATGTCCATTTAAGCCGACCTCTGTTCACTGTGTTCCTAAATGAGATGGTTCATGCTGTCAAGGACACCACGAGGTTTTCCATCCCAAGTCTTTGAAGCTATTTGAATTGAACAAAGTAACTATTAACTTGCATCTACTTCAAGTGGATTGCTATTTTTATAACTAGAAAATAAAGAGATAGAAACACACTTGTCTAATGTTAAAGTTCAAGTCAAACCTGGAAACACATGTTTCCCTTTGTATGAACTTTAGTCTTTTTTATATCAAACCTGAATCAAAAATACTTTCACTGTGATAAAGAATAAAACTATTAAAAAAATGCTTCAAAACATACAGTTCAGACAGAGCTATTGACATTTTCCTACTCTTGTCTCAGTTGGTTGTGACCTTTAATGAATTAGCCACATCCTGCCATTTAAAGAAGAGCAAGGAGGGATGGTGCACTGCAAAGAATGATGGGAATCTGAGTAAATAATACCCAGAAGCTGACTACCGTATCATTTGACATATTAGTGCGAAGCACAGTATGTGTGGTGAGTGAGTGTGCATTTAGCTTCTGGTGTCACCTTCACTTACAGATGTTTTGCTGTGAACAGGAAACACTTTGTTAGTCGTTTTTGGTTTATTTTTAAGTACACACTTGCTACAACACTAATATATGTCTCTCTGTAAGTCGTCTACTTATAGCATTGTGGTAAACATAAAAACTACTGAAGGTAAAAATCTGCAGTGACAGAGAGACACAAGACTGCAGGATGGAAACGTGTGTGTGTGTGTGTGTGTGTGTGTGTGCGCGCACACGCGGCCTGACACAATGTTCTCACCTCTCTCTAAGGCGCTGTGGTCATAATTCAAACAAACGGCCATCCTGCACTGCATTGTGGGTAGGGAAGCGTGAAGCGTGCAGGGCTTTTACGAGGGAGAAGAGAAAGGAGAAGATGACAGGAAGGAGAAAGGTAAAGAAGTAAAGCCACGGGTTCTTCTTTTTTTGTTCTCGCACTGATGTTCCGTATGATTGTACTGTTTGAAGAAATCACGTTACATTATTCACAATCACCTGAAGGTTCTGCAGTGTTAGCCTGTATATGTTGAGCATGGCTGGACTCAGGGGGGAACTGAATCGAATTTTGCATTTCACAATAAAATAAAGGTAGAGAACAAGAAAGACATTGGATGAAAAAGCACAAAGTACGGTATGAGAACCTGATGTCTACAGATGTTTAAAAAAAAAGACAAAATATGTGTCTGTGTGGGCACTGAGGTGTAATGTGAGGGCACATAAAACAGCTGTAACTTATCTGATGCGTCCACGCTTCTCTGTAATCCAACTACAGCTACATGCCTCCCAGCACGAGTGACTCACATATTTTATGATTTAGACTGTATAGATACAGTATCAGGAGACAATCACATTTATTTCTGTTTTTCTGTTTCTCCTTTGTAAGCAGAAAGTGTTTCAGTAGCTACATCCTGAATACTCCACTGCACCTTTATATAGGGCTCAGGGATAAAATGTTTTGAATGGGGAATTTCATTTTGTTATGACGTATAGAATATATGGAAACAATTACTGTGCTGGTGTTTGTTGTGACCAGTCTGGGATATAAAACTGGTGAGGTTTGCTTCATCAGGCTGGTTGGAAAACAAATGCAAAAATCCAAACAAAAAAATACACTTTTAATGCACTTTCCTCTGTACATCTGTGCAAATAAGTCAGTAAATGTTTGCAGCTGCCATTTAAACCTAGTTTATGCTGCAGAAGTGTGCAACTCTCCATGCTGACAGTTTAAGGATGAGGAGGAATGTCTCTCTCAGCATTACCACCTGTACTGTTAACCTTCTCATCCAATGCTCTCTGCATTTTTAATCTTTGTTTTAATTTGATTTTTATCTTCCATGTGAATATAACAGGCACTTCAACGTTGCATTAAAGTGTGCAAATTAATTGTTTGTCGTGATTTTTTAATGTTTGCAAACCAGCTTGCATCCAATTGCACCCTGAGGGATGAATAACTTTCGTATTGAATTAAATGAGTTGTGACACTCATTTAAGCAAGGTCTCTGAAACAGTGTTGTGAGCTGTTTGACTGTTTTAACTTTAATAAACTCGCCAACAACACAAAAATGGTAAAATGTTGTTGAACATTTTGCACATTAAGGCTCCAGCTGTAACTGCTCGACTGTGCGAACGTCACTTTTTAGAAAGGAAGTTATTAAAGCTAAAATATCTTTGAAACAACCTTCAGAATGAACACAGAAACCTCAGAATTCAATCTTGTTCTGTTAAAGGTTTTACATCATTAGCGTGCAGCTCCTTAGCTGGAGTGTTAGCGGTTGTTGCTCACAGACGCAGACACTCATTAAGTGACAATGCAGGCTGAGCAGAAGGAGAGAAAATCAACCTGAAACTGATGTGAGTTTGCAGCAGTGAATGTAAGTTTCAGCTGGGGGTTGAACCAATTGTTGGGTTTAAAATAGCAGGTTCATGTTATGACTGCTCTACGTAGGCTGACTTTTGTGGCTCGAACAGGAAGTAACAGGATTATTTAAATAGTTTTGAGCACTTCAATAGTAAAGAGGAGATGGTGTGATAAAAGGTCAGTCAGTTTCTCCTCTTGATGCAGTTTATGAGCTAATTTTGTGTTTTTCTCCTGATTTTCAATTTGTCACTTTTTGCTAGCAGAAGGGACTTCTCAACAGTGATTTCACCTGACACAGACTACTTGAAAAAATTGTGGCAATTCCATAACATCCTGTTTTTTTAGAGGGAACAAAACACTTTTTACTGCTGCTTCTATCCACTGTTATCCTGCAGCAGCAAAAAAAACAGAAGAGTTGGTGCCATATTGTTTGCCATTTACTGATGTGGTTAACATGATGACTCATCTGACGAGGCCAGACAAGACCTGACGAGACAAAATTAGATTACTGAAAAATCAGATGCGATCAGATATGATAAGCGTCCAGAATATGACTGTATATCCAACCTATAAAACACAGAGCGTATCGCAGTCCTCTCTAAACATTCTAACTCTACATTTTCCTTTATCTGTAGTTTGACTGACAGGTTGAGTTTAGGGGGATGACAGGACCAGCAGTCAGCACAATGTGTATGGGATCGCACACCTACAGACACAAACACCTACGCCCAGATGTATGGCATATACCTGTCTCCATAGCTTAGCAGAGGCCTACAGTAATCGTATTTGCCAGGTTCTTGGCAGTTTCAGCAGAGCAGTCAATCTGATAGGGTCCATGAGTGTAAGTGTGTGTATGTGTGTGTGTGTGTATGTGTGTAAAAAAAAAGTGCAATAAATGGCGTACGATGCTATGCTAGTCACTGGACAGCATGAAAGGGAACAACTAAAGGGAGAGAGACAGATAGAGACCATGTCCTCTGAGAAACAGAGTGAGACAGAATGAGAGAGAGACACAGGTTTAGAGCGAGTGAGAGAGTCAAAGAGGCTGTGAGAGAGAGAGACAGAGAGAGAGAGAGAGAAACAAAGTGAGAGAGAGAGAGAGACATATGAGAAAATCAATGCTGTGTCCACCAGGGACAGAATGTCATGACGTTTTTTTTTTTACTCTGTGGTATAATGGAGGGTTGGAGCCTTTTACTGCAGGAGTCACCTTGTCTAATGGAGGGAGGGATGGAGGGAGGGACAGAGGGAGGGAGGGCGGTGGGAGAAAAATGTAAAAAGAGGGAAACAGTGAGAAAAGGAAGGGAGGGAGAAATTAAGGAAAGAGACCCAGAGGGAGTGGGAGTGGAGGGAAGTTTTTTAAAAAAAGGTAGAGGAATGAGGGAAAGAAGAGGGTGGAATGAATGGAAAGCAGAATAAAATCAAAGAAAGAGGGACTAAGAGAAAAAGAAGGAGAAAAAGGAGAGACAAAAGATTGACTGACAGAGGAGACATGAGAAGGAGAACAATGGATGAAGGGAGAGTCAAACCGTTGGTAAGGAGGAGGATGAAGATGTGATGACAGATGAAGGAAGTGAGAGCCAGAAAGAAATGAGGGAAAGGGAAAGTGATGCAATTTGAGGAGGAGGAGAAAACTGTAGGAAAGTAGCGCTGACAAGAGGAGAAAGTGGAGAAAGTGGAGAAGAATGGGGAAGAGGAGGAGAAGGAGGAGGAAGGAGAGATGATTGATCTTTATATGCCTGAGTCACTTCTAATTTTGGTAGGAAAAAAAAAGTAAAATGATTCACTTTGTAGGTCAAAGCAATTTAGTGCAAAACATTTTAACGGAGGAAGAGACAATTTTACCGTCAAAGTTGATTGATATGACTTTATAGCTTTGGCAGAAAGCTAAGTGTTTCGCGGTGAGAGAGGGAGAGTCTGGTGTTAAAAAGCTGAGGGCAGGGTGCAGCTTTTTGGATTTAAAGAAAAAAAAAAAATCCAACGTGCAAAGCCTGGAAACTCATCTTGAATTTCATCTACTGTACATCGGAGCTGCTCGGCGGGACAACAGGAGGAAACTGTGGTTACACCGTGCAGCCCTCATGTGTATAAATGTCTGTCAGTGTGCGAATGTGATGCAAGGAAACACCAAAAACTGGAAAGAAAAAAGAGCCTGCACGCTCAGCAAACCTCACCCTGGAAAAAAAATAAATAAATACAGCTTATATCAACACGCCAGGTGCTGTCACATTTCTACCAAGATGCGATTTGCTCTACACTTGGTTGTTTCCTGGCACCGAACTTCAAATGCTGGTGAATAAGTTGAGTGAGTCTGAGGTGAAAGAGGTAAGGTGGGTGCGTAGCGTTTAGTTTGGATTGTGTCCGACGTGAGAAGGGAGAGTGGATTAGATGATCAGAGGCCAACCTGAACTCAAAGCTTTGGAGCCCGGCCATGAGAACACACACTCGCTCACACACACACACACACAGCAGCAACATGGAGCACTGAGTACAGGCACTTTCGGGTCAATTTAACTTAAGAGTAATAATCTCCTGTGGACTTTGGCGACCATATTGAACTTACATCACACTTGGGAGAGGAAACGACGCAGAGGAGCACATTCGCCTGTATCCTTACTGTGAATTACTGATCTGTAGCAAGACGCATATGAATCAATTCGCAGATTGCTGAATGAAACACAGATCTCTTAACAGTTCAAGGACACACTAATCTACTTCTTGGGGTGATTTATTTGGCTGATTATAAGGATGTACTGGAAAAAAATGAAGTAGTTGTAATAATGTGCCCTGTTTTTGCTAATAGGGGGAAATATTTTAATGACTGTGCCAAACCAAACCTGGGCCTGTAGCTCCTTGTTTTCTGTTGGTGAGAATCTATTTAATGTCAGTAGAATTGTGTTGAGAAATAATATGAACCCCCTGTGGAAAAGGAGCAACTCGGCTTCTTCCTAAATCAACTTAATCATAGTTCTGAACCAAGGTTGAACGTCTAATAGCAGCACTTGTCAAGGAATCTGCAAAATATGTTTTTTTGTCGTTGAGGAAACAATCTCACCACAAGGTTTCATTTTGATGAAATCACATGATCGTTCGCACATTTCCCAGCAATCAGGAAACTGCAGATGTTCAAATTTACATGTTTTCTAAGCACTTCGGGCACTTCTTATGAATGTTGATTTAAAAGCTGAAGTTCAGAGTTTATTTCTTGAAAGTGTAAAAAGCAGCTGAGAAAACAGTTCTATTCTGTGTCTATTTTGGACGTTTCATTCATATTATATGATCTTTTTTGACATATTGGATAAAATAAATGACATCTTATTTTCATTTAGCATTTGTCTAAAGGATAAATATGACAAATATCATCACCAGGCGATCGAATGTAACCCATCTTTGCATAAACGACGGCAATGACAATTTATTCACTTCCAAGTCTATGAACTGTTTTACTTGATTATATCTGCACACAGTCTATCAACAAATGGCATATGTTAAAGAACTGTTATTCCCTTGCATTGCAATGAAATCTCCACCATAGAAAATCTTTATACAACACTTACAATCATCTCCTAGCTCTCTGTCTCCATCTTTGTCTTTTTTTTCCTTTTCTCATTTAGACGAAGATTAGTGTTTGTTTTTTCCTGTCAGTCAACAGCTCTTGTAGTGAAATAAAGCTTGGTGAGCATCCAGGAGGACGGGTTATTATCTCTCTGCATCTTGTAGTTATTATGCTCAGCTCTGCTCTGTTTTTTTTTTTTTAATCATTCTCTGTACCTTCGTTCTGTTATGTCAGTCATGGCCAATAAAACACAACAGGAAACTTTAATTTACACAAAGAAGAATATGTTCAGCAAAAATGTTCCTTAATCCTACAAACCTAAACCATCCTGAACGACACAACCTGCCCCTGGTCTGCTATTCTATTCTATTCTATTCTATTCTATTCTATTCTATTCTATTCTATTCTATTCTATTCTATTCTGTTGTTTCTATTCTATTCTATTCTATTCTGTCTTTCCTTTTGCAGAACTGCCTCTAATTCAGAACATTGTTGACCCCCAAGAGTCTGTCAAGTAGTTTCCTATGCAGCATCAGGCCGGATTGATCAGCCGTTATTGATGAGAAGCATTGATTAGGCAGTGCATTGATCACACTATTGGTGATTAGGACGTCATGAATAAATGACAGGGGGGTTATTGAGCGCTTGACGTGAGGACAAAATCTCTATGGACAGAAGGAGAGGAGCAGGAGAGAGAGAGGAGGAGGAGGAAGAGGAAGATGAGGAAAGTGGGAATATGGAGGAGATGAAGAAAAGTAGAGGAGAAGGTGAGAGAAGGAAAAGGGAGAAGGAGAAGTGACGGAGACAGGATGTTATAAAACAAGGGTTGAGGGTTTCACTTAGAGGACAAAAACTAGCACTTATGAGTTAAGTTTAGACGCCATATTGATAAATACAAAACAGATTTCCTCTGATTCTTTGTGAGAAAATCTAAAATGTGAACAAAATAGAAACAGGTGTAACTTAAACGTCTTTTTTTTTCTTCTTACATAAGTTGAATCTTGGAAATATAATGTTAATTCACACTGACTGACAGTGTAATACAAACCTTTATACTGTCCTCATATTGAGTGAAGTATTTTAACCACAGACTTAATGTTTTCATGGCTGCATGTTTAAATTAATTTAAACATTCAAGTCTTGGGCATCAGATTATACAGATGTTCTCAAAATTTTTATGTAGTTAAACAGCTCATACTGATCACATCTGTCCAGGTCAGATTGATCAAAATAGGCCATTGATTATTATTACTGTTTATTTTTCCCTTACTTTATGTCTCACGCAGATTCCCATCTAATTGGCATTTGTATATTTATTGCATCATTATTAAGTAATTGAGGGACAGCTTTGCTAATTAATGAATTTTGTATTGATTTAAATGTGCAGGAAGCAGCATCAGGTATCCGAGTGGGAGCAGACGGTTACAGCAAGGGAGCTCAGTTAAAGAAAAAATCCATCATTAAAGTCTAAATATTTCCTATTTTTTAAAAACTTTTGAAGTTACTTTAAACTGCATTTGTAATGATTGTCCTGCTTTGTGATCTAGAATTTAAAATCTACAGGTTAAAGGTTTAAAGGCACAAGTTTGAATAAACTGAGTCCGATTTAAAGAGAACGCATCAAAATAAACTGCAACAGCTATTGAGATCAACTTAAATATGAGATAATGATAACAAAAAATCTGCTCAATCAGACTAAAATGGAGAAAAAAAACTTATAGGTGCAGGAAAACAAGATGGGCGAGGTGGGAGGAAGAAAAATGGAGGAAAGGAAAAAAATAATTGTGCTTACAGGTTCTTGACACTTGTGATTCCTCTGAAAGCTTTCCTGGGAACCGCCTGGATCTGGTTCTCACTGAGATCTCTGGAGAGACAAAGAGAGACAGACACAGAGAGAGAGAGACAGACAGAAAAGTAAAAGAGAGACAGATGAGAGGAGAGAGAGAGAGAGATAGAGAGAAAAGAGAGAGAGGGAGAGGAGACATTAGTTGAGGTATTCAAAGCACTCAAAGATACACAGAGTCAAATGATAAACAAAACCACAAATACTTGATTTATGCTAAACACACACACCCATATACACACACATACACACACACACACACACTCAGTCAATTACAGTACAAAGGCACAGAAGGAGAAAGAGATGGAGGGAGGGAGAGAGAGGGGAAGGATGATATGACATTTATGATCAGTGAAACAATTTGGTCCAAAGAGCTTCAAAGACAAAAGGAACTATCCGAAATACAGCTGGCGTGAGTCCATCCACTGCTTGAAGTGTGTGTGTGTGTGTGTGTGCTTATGTATGTGTGTGTTTAAAGCTTTAAAGAAAGAATAAAGAAAGAGGAATCAGAATAAAAGACCTGAGTGTATTTGTGTGTGCGTGTCTGTGGAAAATGTGTGTTTTCGTATGTTTTTATTGTAACGGATGTTTTTTTTTTTTAACTTCAGCCCTCCAACAGCGCGGCGTTTCACTGGCGGAAAAATGAAGCAATCACGTTTATTTCTGAGTAAAGCCGGTGACACACAAACACACTCAAACACACATACACACACACATTTTAATACAACCATCAAGCAACATGTTTTCTTTGCCCTCTCAGTGATGACTCTTTTCCTCTTTCTCTTCAACACACACAATGAAGAACAGCATGTTTTTTTTTTTCTCCCTCTGTAATGAATACTGATATGAGCCAAATGATTTTTGACATGACACAACAGCCCGGTCTTAACTCAATTAGCGTTGTTTGTTGGGGAGAAGACCTGGCAGGGAAACCGGGTTCAGAGAGCACAATGTGATTAGAGAGAGACAGAGAGAGAGGTATGAAATATCAGACGAGCTTATCACGCTAAATACCTGCCAGTCAGGCCTCAGATGGATGCAAACATACGAACACACACACTGAACACGCACATGTGCTAACAAAGCCAATCAGCAGCAGCAGCAGCAGCAAGCAAATACATGAACGTGACTGTCAGGCACACACACACGCACAAACACAACAACAGACCTCTGCATGTACTTATCTGTTTGACCTTTATATACACACATATACACAGATGCACAAACACACACATTCACACACACAAGTACACAGCATGGAAATAAGTAAACATCTGTGTAAAAGAGTAATTATGCACCAATCATATTCACAACATTTTTCTGTCATGGAGCTAACACAAACACTGTCTTATTGGTCAGTTTTTACAGACAGTCAATCACGCACACACACTCACACACACACACATGGGCCCACACACATATACATTGGTATAAACATTGTCATACATTCAGTCACACAAACATAAACCATCACATACATACTGTATATGCTCATGCTGTCTAATTTACACTCACACACTCACGTACACAGGAGGGAAAATTGGTTGTGCATTATTCCAGAGCCAATCAACTTTTATTAGGGCTGTGAATGTTAATTGGCGTGCCGTGCTCGGAAAACAGAAAACTCATTTCCTCAGACTAACAAGGTTTCATCATTTTGGATGTTTCCCTCTTAGCCCTGCGTTTTCTGGCTCATTCCTTTTGTTTGACAAGAGATGAGCGTTTTCCCTCGTTTTCCCTCCCCAGGCCTTGATAGGAAAAGTATGTGCCTGGCATTGTGTACTCTTTAGGCAAAGGAAATATGTGCTTTTATGTGCAATTTTCCTCAGCGCTTGTGGTAACGAAGGATCACAATAAAGGCAAACATTTGACAGACAGAAACGGTATTATGATATTTTAATGTGCAGCACAGCCGGAAAGTATTCACGGTGTTTACACTTCTTGTTTCAAACGTTCTGACACTTTTTGAGTAGGGGTAGGCTTTTTTTTCCCCCTGTTTTTTTTTTTGCCCCCATGCTGACGCTGACAGAGCAAAAGGGAAACAGATAGAAAGCAAAGCTGTTATCGCTCCTAGTCTCGATCCCACGCTCCCTTTTCTCTATCTGTTTCTACCATCTAACTATAAGCGTAAATCTATCTTGTTCATCTCTATGATTTGCATCTCTTCTATACCACCTTAATCTCTGTGGACTATTGAAAAAATAGATTTTTTTTAAAAAATGGCAGGAGAATAAGAATAAGATAAAGAAAAAACATCAAAAAGTCATATTTGAAAGGAGTTCCATGACTAATAAATCTTTTATTGTTTTGTTTACCCGCCATGGTATTTATTTGTTATTCTTTCTAACAGAAGAAAAGCCATCCAAGTCAAATAAAAGCCATTATGAGACTGTAAGACTCTGCTGGCCTTTATGACCTCAGCCGAAAGACTGACAACGGCTCAGAGGATCCACAGTTTAAGCTGCCGTAATAAAACTCATCTGTCAAAAGGCTTTGAATAAAGTTCTCGTTCAACAGATGGTTACTGGTTGTCCATTTGTGCGACTGCTTTGAGGGGTAATGGAAATGTTTTTGTGTCTAAACTTTGTCCAATGCTCATTCAACTTTGACTTTTTTTGAAAGAGTAAAAAAAAAAATTAAAAAAAGATGGACACCTCATCGACTTTTTAGTGGAAAGTGAAAAAAATAAGTTACACAAACAGGATTTTACAGGGATGTTTTCACACCCTAATATTTGTTAATGGTTAAATTACATTTAGTGAATGTGTGTGTTGTAATGTTTAAAGTTTATGAGGAAAGATTTTTATGTTTGAATGCAAAACTCTTATCAGCTTGAAACAGAGGAGAAAATCCTTTCGCCAGATGATTCTCTTTCTTGTTCACAACTTTTTCGAATGTGTTAACTGGCAAATCACAGAAGGACACAAAACATGTAAAAAAAAAAGTAAATGGTTTGATGGAAAACGGCTGGAGATGGTGGCCACAGCTGACAGTTTTCAACAGCTCAACTTCACAGATAGATAAAGAAACTTAGGGATCAAATTGTTGCCGTCTTAAAGTCGCTTCAAACAGTTTTTGCTTTAAAGCCCATAAAAAATGGTTTCAAATTGAGTTATCAAAGTGTTTCTAAATAAAACAAGATATTTATTGCTGAATGTGCAACGAACAGAAGCACAATTTGCTATTTTTGCCACTAGATGTGGCTCAATAAAAATAATAATAACAAAAGACCAAGTTTGATGATGTGCAGTAGCATGGGATCATGGGAGTTGTCAATGTCAATGTCAACAGCCACCATTACAGATGAAAATCTATTGCACTGAGTATGTTTAAAGTGTAGGTAGTGTTTCAAAGTTTGTTTGACGTTACATTTAGCCGACTGTTTGCCAGTTTCCCTTCTCATTTCCTGAC
Organism: Acanthurus lineatus; assembly: GCA_029814665.1. Lineage (NCBI taxonomy): Eukaryota > Metazoa > Chordata > Actinopteri > Acanthuriformes > Acanthuridae > Acanthurus > Acanthurus lineatus. The sequence continues at coordinate 19,557,261 of JAPZDV010000026.1, forward strand.
TGATGCTACCGCAGATGTTAGCAAACGTCAAGTAAAATGCGCCTTTATTTTGAAAGAATTCACAGATTTCTCTCAGTTTGAACATTGTCAAAAAACATTTGTAAAAATAAAAAAAATTATAAATCCCACAACTCTCATCACCTTTTGATTCAAACATTTCTAAAATTCAGTTTCAAAAGGAACAAAAAAAAGAATGCAGGTATTCAGGCAGATGTCTTCGGCTGCCATTTGGCACAGTTTTGATATAAACCTGTGTACTGACTGATATTAAAAATAAACTGTATTTATTTATTTTCTCACTAATGTTTGAACGCATTCAACATCGAGCTCTGTGTTGTGTCTTCCTGTAAACATTTGTCCTCCTCTCAGCTCTGTGTGACTCATACCTGCCGACCTTTGAGCAGAGCGAAGGCTATCACCAACAGGAGATTGGCCTGTGATCCTTGAAAAGGACACTCACTGATAGACTTACCACACAAACACACAGAGACACACACACACACACACATACACACACACACATGCAGACAGGCACACACGGGGCTCATTTGGATAGTGGAATGGTTTGTACACCAGTGTCCAGCAAACTGCTTCCACATTTCAATTATTGGATTTAGCCTTTTTGGTCCTCCTTTACTGCTGCAGCATTTGAGAGAGAGAGAGGGCAATTAATCTCCCAAAAATTCTATTAAAGAGACAGATGGCTTTTTGAATTATACATCAGTTCTATTAGGATGACAAATTCTGCAAATTATAGTGATACTGATTATGAAAACAACCGCATATCTTTTGAGGAATTTGGGGAACCCAAGAAATGGAGACGAGACAAACAACGGAAGGTTCACCGAAGTTCAAGTTAGCTAAGTTTAGTATCCATTAGAACAGCAGGAGGATAAAGAGAACAAGGTAGAGGAGACAAGAGAAAGAGAAGATTGAGAAGAGGACGAAGAGGACAGAGCTCTCCTCCATAAATTATATCATGTTTGTCATGACTTCCTGGACCTTCCTCATTCACCACTGAGACCCTGACCCCTGGTTTGAGTTAACCCCACCAAGGCCTCTCCTCTCCAGGCCTGGTGACTCTCTGTGGCCCCCTGGAAGTCTGGAAAGATTGAAGATGACAGCAGGATCTTCCTCAGGTTGCTGGTGGTGGTTGTGGTGGTGGTGGTGGTGGTGGTCGCGTTGGTGTGTGAGTGTGTGTTTATGTGTGTGCGCTCCCAGCTATCACCTCCTCCATATTAAGTTCCATTATTCATGTGAGGAGAATAATAACACTCACCAGGTCACCCTTTGTCGCTTCGGATATTACTGTTAACCCTTTAATGTTCACACACACACACACACACACACACACACAAAAAAAAACCCACACATGCACAATGCTAAACAGGCTGCGTTTTGCCTCCTCAGACATTGGTATAAAACTCACCACACACACATTTTTACCTGCGTACAGTCACACATATGCAGATATAAAAAACAGAAACATGTGCACACACATTTTATTTTTTCCTCTCTTTCAGTCTCACACAGAGACCAAATGAAGCTTTCTCTCGGGCTATCTAACCCTGCACTTTTTCTGTGTAACAGTAGACACCAGATATTAGAGGGATCGGCCCTCGGGCTCGTCCAGATATGAGCCAGGGCCACTCTGAACCATTAACCTGTGAGCAGGGGAGGGGAAACAGGCCTGTTTGATTTCATATGGCTTTGTGTCAGAAAGCATCACAGGAGGTCTCAGTTAAGACCGAGACGACAAGGAGGGCGGCAGAGGTGTGTGTCCGAGTGTCAGGTAGAATCTGTGTGTCTCTGTGTGAAAGAAACAGCAGGGAAAATACGACAATGCACGGTATGCATCTGTGTGTGTGTGTGTGTGTGTGTGTTTTTTATTGAAAGAAAAGTAACTGTGATGGTTGAAAGAAAGAGAGATGACCCTTGGCTGGGCTCCAGGGGAGAGATGAAGAAGAAAGAGGAGAGGAGCAGGAGGAAAACTGAGGGAGAAGAAGAAAAGAGAGTAAGAGAGGAAGACATAGGTGGCATAATTTCTTTTTTGAAACTTGAGAAACCTTCAATGGTTAGCTCGAGCCTCTCACATCTTTCCTTCCTGTCTCTCTTCCTCCACTTCTCTCACTTTCTTTTCCTACCCCCTCCCGGTTATCTCCCCTTCTCCCTCTCTGTCTGCCTCTTTTTTTTCTCCCACTTGGGGGCTGTAACTGCATTTAATATTGTTCCATAAAGAGAGTAATAAATATCGACTGCTGGCTAGCTCATATTGCCCTTGTTTTTTAAGGCACTCTACTGTAGGGTAAGAGCAAAGTCATGCAGCAGGTACAACAGTGCTCACCGCCTGTACTGTACGAGTGATTAAATATCCTATAGTAGCTGTAACCTTTGGAACTATTAAAGTGTCCTCCATACCATTTTAACTTACCGTTAAGTACTGCCTTTAAGTCACGATAAATATATGGAAAGGTTTTAATGTCTGGGAAACAAGATTGTTGAAATGTATTACTGCTGTAAAAGCAAAGTAAGTCATTCAACTCATGTTAGGACTTTATGTGTTGAACATTCCAATTCAAACTTTTTCCCCTTTTTTTTCTCCTCTGTATTAGTTTTAAAAACTAGCACAAAAGCCCACTCATACATAAACGGATTTTCCCAGATTATTATGCACAAATTGAGAAACGTATTCATAGAATCTAATTAATATGGATATATATATTATCATACCACAACAGCGAACAGGGAGGTCTGCTGCAGCAAATGTGACATCTCAGCACAAATAATAATTCACTCTTTGTATGTGATACTTTAACCATTATTTTATTGGGCAAGTTGAAAAGGAACTTATAGCAATAACCTTCATTTATCCTGGGGAGAACGAACGGACTATAAATGCAGCATTTGGCAGTGCCACAGACATAACGCTTAAACACAGCTCCCTGCATTCAAAAATGGATTCTTCCCATTACAACCACGTTCCTCAAGGTTTGGCCACAGAGGCACTCTACTTGAGTAATACTGACTTGTGCCAACAAACTGAGGGGGGGATATATCATCCGACATGCTGGCAGAGCATTGCAGACTGCAGTGTGGGACTGTATAGTGAGGACCATTTTGATTTTTTTTTTTTTTAAGTTTTACAGCTTAAAGTAATTTTTCATTGCCAAATTTGTCATTGGGCTTAAAAATGATGATGGTCTCTGGACTCGAGGGCTTTCTATCTTCACATTTTTTTTTTCCATCTTTTTGCCAAGTTTGCAACTTTTGTTTGATTTCCTCTTAATAGTTTGGAGCATTTTTTCCAATCATGTGTTCCATGAAAGCTTGTTTTTTTCTATATAAGATAATAAATATAATTTTTAGGCAAAAGAAAAATGTTGCCGCAAAAACGTTCTTTCCATCAGACACAGATTGCCTCTAAGTTCGTCCTCCTGCAGCTCTAATGGCGGTCACAAAGAATTGTCCTCTTTCCATTCTTCTCCTCCTTTTTTTTTCCTCTCTCCCTCCAGTGTTTTGTAATTCTTCATCAGTCTTTTGACTCGGTGCCCTTGCTTCGTCTTGTGACCCCCGCCTCATCCCTCCTCCTCCCCTATTCAAGCCTACCACTCCCCCCTCGTCCGCTCCACCGCCTGTGATTTAATTAAGCGGGCGCTTTATGAATAAAAATATTGTCCACCTCTATTGATCATGGTAGACGGGAGGATGACAGCCTGGGCTTGCTGGGACGGGACGGGACAGGACAGCCATTCGCCTAACTCTGAGTAAGTGTGTGTGCATGCATGCAGTATGTGTATGTGTGCGTGTGTGTGTGTGCACAATTACAAGTAATATTGTGTTAGATTGCGCGTGGGGGTGTGTAGACGTGGACTGCTGTGCTGCGTGTTTGTGTGCATATTTGTGTGTGTTTGAAACAGCCATCAGGGCCAACAGGGAGCTGCAACATCTAAATCAAACTAAGCGCTCTCAAAAGCTCTCATGGGTCCTTGCAAATCCTTCGTTAGAGACACACGCTCACACACACTTACATGGACTCACACACACACACACACACGTGCACACATTCCTTAAACACTTCCTTTAATACATACTCTGCATCAGCATTATAAATGGACATTGTCTGCACTTTTTGTTTCTCTCTCTCTCTCCGGCTCTCTCCCCTCCTCTACCCATCGCTCTCCGTAAGGCTGTAAGTATCTATTATGTTTTGTCGATACTGTAATTAAATTGGACAGCTTAATGCAATTCTCTGTGATCCATAGGCCTTTATGGATATAAAAGCTTTTCTGGCCTCACGCCCAAAAGACGTCCAACAAATTTAGATGAGTTACCATCGGGAAAAAAAAAAAATAGTTGGAGAGGTTAAGGCAGCGGAGCGCACACATGGTCATTTGTAATTGGCTAATTCACTTTAATGTCCCTGACGCCATTTTGTTTTAATACATTTTCTTATTTGAATTGTCATCCCTGGGACTAAGCGATATTACTACTCTGCCTCTCTTTCCGTTTTTTTTTTCTTGCTAGTTCTTCCTTTTTCTTCTAGTGCTTTAGCTAAGTGATATTGCAGGCTCTTAGGGACATTTATGGAGCTAATAAAACTTCAGCAGCAAAGGATCAAGAGACGACATTATAATGGACACAGAGAGGGGAGATAGATGGACAGAGGGGAGGGCGGATTAACAGGCAGGCGAGAAAAGATAGAAGCAGCCTATGGAGTGATACATGGAGGGATGGGTGGATAGATAGAAGACAGAGGGATTAACGATATCTTTGTCTTTCTATTGGAATAGATTTAGTATTTCACATGTATTTCTAATAGACGGAACGATGCCTCACTGTTCTCCCTTAGAAGTTCTGGCCAAACCTAAAATTGATTACTTCACTGAGTCCTATTAAATCACAACTAACTGTGAGCACATGCATTAGTTATGACATAACTGTATGTTATAACCAATAACTTGTATATGTTTCTTGTTAACCTGGAAAAAACCTCATAAATCTGTCACATGACAATCTGTGCTCATTTTTATTGGGTTAAATGGAAAGAGGTTAAACAGATCATGATCAATTTTCATTGCAACTTTGATATACTGACATTTGGTTGAGCATATGGAGGCATAATTGACACTGAAGTGGAATAATCGCAGCGCATTGCAGTGAAATACTTTTGCATTTAAGGCATAAACTGGTAATGGATTCTCCCATGTGAAATAAATGATCCTCGGGGAGAAATGGATTTTAAGCGTTTTGTGTGATGGAGAATTTACGCTGAGGATTTTCATTTTGAAAATGGCCAAAGCTCCTTGACTAAATGAATTTGTTCTTTGGAAATTGTTCAACCAGCATACGGCTGTTTTGAGAGCCTCTGAGTCCACAGACAGTTGTGCCAATAGCTTATCAGCGGGCTACATCAAGTGTTAAAACAAAATAAAAACACTGGATTGAGATTTTCTGAGTCAAAAAAGCAACTACTGAAAAAAAAAACTTTATTTCAGCAGGAATAAATACTAGCTAATGACTAAATCCTTCATTACCTTTGTAAATGGCCGAGCAGCCTTTAAAGTAAATGGTGGAGCGCCCTGATAAATGGCTGACGTGGAGACAGAAGATGGGTGCTGCATAGACATGCCATTAGGGTGAGAAAGCACCCAACTACCCCTGTTTGACTCACTAATGGTTAAATTGACATCACGGATGAGAGATGGACCTGTTTTGACGAAGATGAGTTGTTGGGGGGGAGACTAAAAAAGAGGAAGAAGGCAAGAAAAGAGGAAAGATGGCTGGTGACAAGGGGCGAGGTAATGAGGAGGGGGTGCTAAGCTGGCAGGTGATGAAGGGATAAATGGGGTGGTGGGAGGGAAGGAAATAAATGGGAAGGATGGAAGGAAACACTGAAGGGAGTAAACAAGGTGGTGAGGAAGGACAGCGAGCTCATAGGCGTGAACATGTAGAGAAAGGTAGGTTAGAGTAAAGGAGAGTGGGATTAAAGGGGGGGTTGTGGAGGTATGGAGAGAAGGATGGAAGAGGAGGAGGAGGAGGTGTGAATTAAGAAGCTGACTGTGGCGTTTTGCCTTTATAAGCATCGGGGGAGCACCTCAGCACCCATAAATAATACACAGCAAATTAGCAGATTGGACAGGAGAAGGGGACTGCTTGAGGTGTGTGTGAGTATGTGTGTGTGTGTGCTGCATAAGGGGAGTGCTTCCAAGTGAATATGCATCACTGTATGCGTGTGTGTGTGTGTGTGTGTGTGTGTTTTGGGTGTGTCCATATCAAACACTGTGTACTGCATGTTCAGTACTCAGCCTAGTACAATGTGTTTCTTTGAGAGTGTCAATGCCTTGTGTATGTGTGCATCCATGTTATGTATGTGCGTGTGCGTGTGTGTGTGTGTGTATGTAAGGCATCTCTCTGAGTTCTGATCTGTCTCTCAGCAGGTCAGCGTTGTCAAGGTTACTGCAGGCCATTTTGCCGGTGGGCCAATTAACTTTTAGCACAGAAACAGAGCAGAACAGCGCAGGTGTCTCAATGGTGCCGGAGTTACAGAGAACATGTATGTGTGTGTGTGTGTGTTTTTTGTCTAAGTGTATTGTACTAAAAGAAACTGACAAGCAGAGAGAGGATGTGCATGAGATAAATGGAGACTGTATGTTTGTGTGTATTAAAGAGAGGAAGCGAGAGAGACAGAAACACAGTGAGGCTTTGTTGTCTCCAGGTTTGGTGAATGGCTGCACGGCCTTTTATGATGCTGAATGAAGAACACAACTGAGGGTGAGATGCAGGGAAATGCGAGTCTGAGTACAGTGAGACAAAAGTGAGTCAAAGCCCTAAAGACATCATGTTTTCCCTCATAAAGGTTGACAAAGTCCCTTGAGTGCAAAGAAAGTTTCTGAAATCGCTCAGAGCCAAAATACCTTTATGTTACAGAAGACAACTTGAAAATTCCCTAAAAACTTAATATCTAATTGCATATATTTGCTTAAATGTACGACTACTAGCATTATAATGTTGCTCTATTATTAAAAAATGCATAACAAAAGGACTTATCCCTTTGATTTTTTGTTCTTGCTTGGTTTTCACTGTTTTAGCTGGGCATGCTATATGAAACTATTATAAGTTTTTAAAAAAAGTAATTGCTACAATCAGTGTTGGCATCGTAAGTTTCTGCACACCACAGATAGACACAATGCCAACATTTTAGTCGGGTAGCTTGGCTGCCATTTCATGTTGTGACACTGCAGTGGTTACAGTCTGGGTAGGTTTAAAAGCACAAAAACCACTCGGTTCGGGTTAGAAAAAGATCATGTTTTAGTATAAAATATCCAGTTTGGTCACATGAGCACAAGTGGAAAATGTCCCGATGGCCGCTTAAAATTACCTGGTTTTGTCAGGACAAAAAATGGCTGGAAAATGTTTGAGCGTTAAATTAAATTACACAGTTTTGTCACCACAAACATGGCTGGAAAACATCCCAACTGTTACTTAAGTTACTTGGTTTTGTGGGTTAAAAGTGTTGACGGTGTCTGACAGTGGTTTTTCTGCTTGTCAGTCTTCTTGCTAAGGTGTCACGCTACAACCATCCCGTCTTCCTCTGGATGAGAACAGTCAGCTCACATACATATAATGTGAACTATGTTACTATGAAACGGATTGTAGAAATATTGGTATGATATCTATGAAACATCACTTGTATGTATTCATGGTTTGTAGACAAATTTATCTGTAACATTTTTTAAAGTGGCTTGGCTGTTCAATAGGCTTCTCAAAGATGCCATGTCTGTACTTTTCGATGCTCTGGGCAACTTTTTGTACTTTTGAAGGAAAAAAAAAGGCTATTATTAAGTCGTAAGAATGCTTTTCATATGGTTTTCAAGCAGATTTATTGATGTATGTGAAAAAATAACAGCGAAAATTATGAGTCTGAGGAACAAGGATGCAGTTTTTGACACAAGATACATCAATCAGTTTTGCTAAAGGTTAACGATGAAGGAAGGAAATCTCTACAAAGTTAAACCATAACAGATTAAATGCCAACTGACAAAACTGTTTACCTTTAAAAACCTTCTAGGAAACAAATCACAGACTGCAGAGCTTTGAAGAGTTTAAATCATATGTGGCCAAAATCAAGGAGCAAGCAATCAATAGAGAAATATTTACATGTAAAATGATAAGGGAATCAACTTTTGAAGAAAAACGACATCATATGTCTTATACTAATGGGGCTAAATTGGTTAACTTTAAGATAAGTTGAAAATAAAAGAGTTAAATCCATTGTTCCTATGCTGTCTGGCTCCTCATACCATCTCCTCATGTCTTTAAACACTTAAATTTAATATTTTCTAAAATGTTCTTGTTCTCGGATGTTTCATGACACGGCAGTGAAGCAAAAGGACAGAAAGAGGAGCAGGCTGTTTCCGTGGTTGTATCTGTCTCAGTGTACTTGGTGAAATAAAGTGAATGTGATGGCTAACAGAGCAGACTGTCATCCTCCCTTCCAATGCAGCGGTAGGCTAATTCCTTTGACATACTGTCTTCCACAATGGCTACTGGCTGCTGTCTTCTTAGCCTAAGGGCTCGTCTGGTTGAGCGAGAGCATGTGTGTGTGTGTGTGTGTGCAAAAGAGAGAGAGAAAGGAAAAGAGGCAAAGAAAGAGAGAAGTTTGGGAGATGGAGACAGAGAAAAGAATAAAAGAGACAACCAGGAAGAAAGAAGCACTTTTATTTTACATCTGTGTGTGTGTATGTGTATGTGTGTGTGTGCACGTGTGCGTGTATGTGTGAGAGCAGTGTGTGTGGTTGCTATGCTGTCTCTTGGCTCTAATCTCTTTAGTAAGCCCCATGATCCAGTTAGAAACAGCGAGTGGCTAATGTCAAGGCTAACTGGAAGAGAGGGCTCTATGTGTGTTTGTGTGCATCTGTGTGCGTGTGTGTGTTTGTGTCTGTGTGTTTATAAATGTTTGTGCGCATGCTGTCGACTGAATCCATATCCATGCTGAAACTCTCAGAGTCTACCTGAAACACAACATGAGTGTTTGTGTACTGGAAGAATAAATGTTATCATTTCCACAACCACACACACTTTCATGCACTTGTGTCTGTAATTCTCTGTTTATGTGCGTGTGCGTGCATGTGTGTGTGGGTATTGCAGGGTGTGTCTGAAAAGCAGCAATGCCCATTAGGGCTGAGAGATTAGATTGAGTGGATCCAGATTCTGCACTATTGTTCGTCTCTAGCAGCCTTCTCTGTGGTTTGAGGAAAACAGGACAGGTGTATTGATACTGAAAAAACACCATTTAATTAATCCCATCAGAAATCATTTAAAAAAAAATAAGACAAAGTTTTGTTTCATTTTTTTCATATCTCCTTCAAACCTTCTGTATATTTGTTGTATTTCCCAAATAGCGTTTTCTTTCTTTTTTTTTCCATTCGGGGGCCAATCGGCCTCAAATGCTAACAGTCTGTGTGTTATCTTGGTACGTGATGGTATTTATTATGTGGTACATTCAGTGCAGCATGTAGATGAATGTTGTAAGTGTGCTTGAAGCCGTCGTAGCATGATTAAAATGGACGCGGTGTTCAGCAGTTTTGTCACATAGGGTAAAAGTACAGCTAACTCATCCGCTGCCATAATAAACGATAAGGCGCTGACACAACGGGAATGATGAACACTCCGAGCTAACGGCTGCTCTCTCCCTCACATGCATGCATAAATATGACCAACTCTTCTTCTTTTTTTCCAGCTCTTTTTCCACATCTGTCTGTTTTCTTTCCCCCGATCAGTAAGAGTGCAGGACAAAAAAAAAAAAAAAAGGAGCTGTCCGTCAGAAATTATATTTCACCATTCTGTCATTCGAGAAAATTCTGCTCCAAAAACACCTTGTATGACAGCATGTGAGTAAATGTAATCCACCGCAAACGTTGTGATATGAAAATCATTCATGCCCTGAGGGAATATATGGAGAGGAATAAAGGATGGATGCGGACAGACAGAAATTGAACCAAATTCTCCCCTCCCACCCAATCACACTACATCACAAATCACCAGCGCTGCGACTAATTCAGGGGTGTTACGACGTGCAGGCCTTGGCATGTGGCATATGGTGTGTGTGTGAGCATGTGCGTGTGTGTACAATTTGTGTGTTTGCATATTGTAGTTGGAAGATGAGAGAGAGAGAGAGAGAGAGAGAGGGAGAGAGAGGGAGAGAGAAGGAAAAGATGATTTAGGAGTAATGAGAGCCGGTAAAATCATGGTGCCCAGCGGCATTACGGGACTAAATCTAATCTGCTAATGGAGAGGGGGGGCGTGGGCCGGGATGGGAGGAGGAAGGGGGGAGGGGGGAGTGCGAGGGTGGAGAGAAGATGAAGAAGGGAGAGGACAGCAATGGCAGGAAGGAAGGTTGAGGACAGAGGAATGTAAGGAGTGAAGGAAGGACAGAGAAGAAGAATGGAGGAATGAGGAATAAGGGAGGAGTAGAAGAAGAAGAAGAAGAGAACTTTAGGATGATTAGACTGGATGGAGAGGTCTGTGACAGAGTGGTACATTTAGGGAAGAAAATAAATATAGAACTGCAGAGCTTACACAAAAGACAAAGATTAAAAGAGAATATTAAAGAAAAGAAAATGACGCAATGAGAATAATGAAAATAGTAGAGAGGGTGTAAAAAAAGAGGTGAAGATGAGGATAAAAACACAATATAAAACAAAGGAGTAAGGGGGAAAAAATCAGATATGAAAAGAAGAAAAAGCATAATGGTGAAGAGAAAAAAGGTCAAGGACATAGTGAAAGAATGGGAGGTGAGTTTAGAGTCTGATGTGTGTGTATGTGTGTGTGTGTGTTGGAGAAATAACCTGGGGTGGAGGCAACGGGAGGGCAGGACCCAGGAGAGCACCATCAGCACATATTGCTCTCACATGGTGCAGAAAACACACACATACGAACACATGCAGATGGGCAAAGTTTGCACTCTCTCCATACGTGAGGTGCGTGCAATGTTCCAAACAGACGCACAATCCTCACACACACACACATACACACACACCAACACACAGTCAGTTGCTTACACACTCACACCCGCTGCAGAAGGCAGCCATTGAGAGTTAATTGCCCCAGACTGTTAATGTTTTCCAGGATAAAACTACACCAGTCTTTACAAGGCCTGGCTAATTTCACTGTTTTATGTTTTTACCTCAACAAAATGGCTGACAACCACATTATAACCACTGCAAAAAAAAACAACAGAAAACAAACTGGAGGTAGATTTTATTCTACAAATCTTATTATATATTTCATCCTCCTGCAGGAAACAGGCGGTGCACTGGGTGTATGCATGATTTAAGTACTTTTTTTTGCCACCAAGCTAAAGATGCAGACCTGTATGTGCATCCTGCAAACTTTAATTGGAGATTTCTCCAAATAATCCTCACGGTGTGGCACTTTAAGACCAATGAAGATCCAATTTTTGTAAGAAGAGGGCAGATTAGTCAATAAACCACTGTGGTAATTAACTGAGTGATTACTTAAGCAAAACCATTAAAGATAAGATAGTTTCAGGATCTTTAAGAATTTGCTGCTTATTAAATCTCCTAAAAGGAACCACTGTCTATTGTTTTCCATTGTTTGTGGTGCTAAACCAAAGTCAAATCATTCAAATGTTTAATACCAAAAGATACAAAGGTAGCACACACACACATACTTAAGTGGTGAAGATGAGATTAGTCATCTTTGTCCTGAAGATCTGTGTGTGTGTGTGTGTGTGTGTGTGTGCTCCTTCTGTACCTGAAGGTTTTCAACATTGCTACTTTCTTTGTCTTACATTAAAGTTTTACGTTATAGTTTGTTTTGTAGTTTTGGGTTTTGCTAGAGGGATACTGTGATATCTGCTTTTTGCTTTTTTCTGATGCTTTATTTATCAAACAATAAATTCCATAATTGAGAGAATAATAAATTGACATCGTCATCAAAGATAAATAGAATGAATAGTTGCAAAAATATGAATATGTACATGAGTCATCTACTTCCTTTCCAAAATACAATAAATCATCATGCAAAACCTTTTGGCAAAGTGTGTTTTGTTTTATTTTTCAAACACCCACATCTCAGCTTCTTTATGTATAACATGAGACGCCGAAATTCTCCAGTGTGAATAAAGTGAACTCACCTCAGCGAGGCGGCGTAACCTGCTCTGCAGTCACTCTGTCACATCATTGTTTTAAATCATTTCTATGACTCATGCGTGTGTGATCATTTCAGTTTAGAAAATACAATCTGCAGTTGGAAGTTGAACCTCGGGTCACGTTCGTTATCTCGTACATGAGTCTGAAATCCATACACTCTGTGTAACTGCACCGCCGCATCAACACTGTGCCATAAGCAGCACAAACAGAGCAGAGACACATGGCAACTCCATTATCTTGTTAGTAAACAGGACCCCAGCTGTGCAAATTACAGTTTCTAAGCCACGGCATCAACACACAACAACTGGCTAAGAGGTCCAAAACACACACACAGAGCACTGTGTACATGCAGTACTGTATTACCATAAGACTGTCCACTGACTGCGTTTCCTCACAGCACTTTACCTCAAAGAAACTTTTACTTAAGCACATTAAATGTAATTCTAACTCATAAATTCCCCCTTTACATTGGATAGTTATTAAAAAGACGTTTCTCCTTAAACACTCACTCCAGTTTCTTAAGTGCATAAGAAAAAGTTCCTTCTACCTATAAATCAAAGTTAGTAGTTTGCCGATCATTATGTTGGCTCTGATACTGAACAGCGGTGGAAAAAAAAAAAGTCAAGCTGCAACATCTTGTGTTCAGCCATTTGATTCACAGGTCTGTGAGAGAAAACATAGATGCAACACTACACTGCAGCTTAAACAATTATACCAAATTACACTGACACTCTGCAGTGGTGTGTGTCTTTCTAAAGTAATGTACGGTTTCAATACATGTGATTGTAACTACTGCGTGAGGTCACAGGCATGCTGCTGCAATCAGAGAGCCATTACAGTGCTGCATGCTACAGCTGAGGGAAAGCAGACAAGAAAATATATAAGGTCAAAAGCAAAGTCATTCAATGAAAAACAACAAAACAAATCTCTGAGTCTCTTATTTATACAGAAAGCTTTATAAAAACATTTCCTGTAAATAAACTAACTACTGCTGATCAATATTTATGCAGAAAAGAATAAAAGAGGTGGAGCAAAAAGCCACCCGCTGCAGCTCAAACCCCACCCTGTAGGTAGGCCGCCTGTTTCTGAGCACCTTGCCTGCAGAGACCAGAAAGTGTTTCAAGACAGTAGATGGCGCTGTAATGCTTCACTGTGCCTGTAATCAGCCCAATCAATGCACTCAGATCATTATCACACGCTGCCTGCTCATCATATCCAATATCTGCAGATCACTGGCACTCACAGGCAGAATTCCCCCTTCTTTGAGGAAATGATTGGATACATTTTCCCATCAAACATCAATTTTATTATAGAAGAAAGTGAATAATTACCATTTTCCAGCCTGGTGAGCTTCCAAAGCAAAACAGACTTCTGTTCAAAGCGCCCGCAAGAATACACAGAATCTATTTTCAGGGATGATTTGAGCGTGGATGACGGGAACAAACATTCATCTGGTTGCATAAAATTAGGAATTAGCTCATGACAAAGAGAGTTAGAGAGAGTAAATAAATCTTTTGTGGGGGTTTTTGCATTTAAACCTATTGTCATTTATATCAGATGTTTCATTAAAACAACTCAGATGTTTCACTGCTTAATTTCCCCGCTAACTGCCCTCCAAATTCATCACTGTCAGACATGAATCAAACTGACATGTTGTTCATTAAGCGGACAGATGAAAGGCAGGCAGAGTTGGCACAGCGAGATGAAACGGAAGAAGAAAAAGGATGTCTGCATTTTCTTTTCTTTTTTTTCTTCTTCACACCTGTTGTGTGTCTGAGTCCTTCCTCCTTTTTCCTCGCGTCTGCCAGTCCATCCACCGAATCTGTCTTTCTCTTCTCCACAAAAGAAGAACGACAAATGCTGGAGGGATCTGTGAATCATTATCCTCTGCTCACCCTGTGACACTGAGAAACTAATAGGCTCCCAGCAGGGAATATATGTGTTATATGTGTGTGTGTGAGTGTGTGTGTGTGTGAGAGAGAGAGAGAATGATTATATAGGGAAAATACATCCCTGAAAGATACATCCTCATGTTTATATTTCCACTGTATATGTAAATGTTCCACTGTATGTTTTTTCGCTCTAAACATGCATGTTCAAACACATGCCTCCTTGTACAGTGTGCGTCTGTGTGTGTGTGTATTTTTCTGCAAATCTATATGTGTTTTGTGTGCTACTGTGTGTATTTGCACAGATACTCCAGAGAGTGTTTCTGTGTGTGTAAGTCTGTGTGTGTGTGTTTCTCATTTCCTCCATGTAGAGATTAGGGCCGAAGAAGAGCAGCATTATCAGACAGCTGGAAATTAGATCTCAGTAGGGGGACTCTATTCCTCTGCCTTTCTTTTCATCCCTTCTTCCACTCCTCTTTCTGATCCTCCTCATCTCCTGCTACTCCTCTTTCACCTGCTTTTCTTATCCTATCTTACATCTGTGCCTTCACCACCGTATCCCTCCTTCCACTCCTCCTTGTCATTATATCCCCTCTCATCTGTCACCCCATGTTCACTTTTGTCTATCCTTGTACCAGCTTTACGTTTCCCCACCTGCAGCGTACCTCATCTGTCCATCTATTTATTCCTCTATCTACTCCTCTTCTGCCTCTCTCTGCTTAAAAAAGGGTCCCTACCTTGTTTTCTTTCTGCGTTACACTTCATTTCATTGTAGCTCTCCATCTATTGTCCAGGAGGAGATCCTTAATATCTGTGCTGCAAACTTTTTTCGGTGACAAATATATATAAAAATTTACATCACATTAAATTTGTTTACACTGACGTAGTAACCTGTGTTGTTGTGCTTCTATTTTGCAGAATCTAGATGTTTGCTATTAAAATATACACTTGTTAAATACTAACATAAAGTGGTGTCGACTTGTAGCTGATATTTGTTGTTGGGTTTTTGGTACAGGGAAAATTTTTGACCAATCATGGCACGTTGGAAAGACTCTCTGTCTCTTTATGTGACAGCTCAGCCATCATGTCATCCATTTGTTTTTAGTACTGCTGTTATGGGTTTAACATGCTAGCTAATATATGTTAGTGCCACCTAGCCTGCACTTGCAAGTGGCTCATGTAGTGTGGTAAACTGTGTGTCCCTGATGAAGTAAAATATTAAATATAGTGAGAACATAAAATATCAGCTTGTTTAATTCAAGTTTGTTGTAAACTGAGAGCTTCAGACTCGATTAGCATGCTAACAGCTAGTATATAAGCTTTCTAGCCAGACGCTAGCTTAAAGACATTACTAGCCATTCAAAAATCGGAGAAGATGCAGTCTTATTTATCTCTCATCTGTTTAAACTTGTAGTTTGTTTTATGCAACATTGATTTGATTTGAATTAGATCATCTGTTTAAAAATATCAGCTGCAATCTGTTAACTTAAATGAGCAATGTGATGCTGCATAACTCCACTTTTGTTTATCTAGCAGCGTGATTGCAGTGTGTGTCTTAAAACGATACGGTGATGATGTGATTATTCCCTTTATTTGTTATTTTACAGACCAAAACACATGAACACACACTAGCACACACACTCAAATACACACAAACAACTGTGACTGAGTGAAAAGAGTAAAAAAGTCCTAGTTTGGAGAAGGTTGAAGTTGATGGATGAATCAAACAAATAGAGGCATGTTTCCTTGGAGACTGAGGTTAATATCCAGAGTAAAACCAGCAGTCGACTTTCTTAAAATTTAACCCTGACTGGGTAGTTTCAGTGCCTAAATTTTCCAAAACTGGATGCCATATCACAACATTAATCTTGCATTACATCACAAACATATTTCAGTTGATCATCAACTCGCACAAAAGCCCAATCTTGTTATAGTATTACATTTATAAGACATGTGTCTTATATTATTTCTTTAATAGATGTATCTGAACAGCATGTGAGAACCTTCCAGAAATCAAAAGTGGAAAGTGCAGCAATACGTATAAGATTTTAAATGAGACACAGAGAAGTTTGTGACATGCAAACATGACAGTGATCTCAATAAGAAAGAATCTCGGCTCACTGATAAAAACTGCTCAGGATAAAGTACATCTGCTGGCACAAGAAGGTGGATAAGGACATCTCCTCATACCATTCTTTTCATCTGATCTCCTGTTCATCTCTTTCCATGTTTGCTATGTTGTTGTAACCATGACAACAACATAACAAACATGGCACAAGTCGCAGTTTTTCAGATCAACACTTCATTGTTGGAATCTGACGTCCTGTCATGGAAAAGTTATGAAACAAATATCAGCAAATCTATTTTAAACAATCTGATGGACATCATGTTTGGTTCCACTGGAAGCACACAGCATCACTTCATTGAGGCCGCGGCATGCTGTGTGCGTGTGTAAGGTGGAGAAGTAATGTCATCCACGGTGCCACATTAAAAGTTAGAATTTAAAATATCAGCCAAATAAAACAAAGAAACTAAGAAACAAAGACACAGAATATCAGGAACAAGCAGTGGAGTCTATCTGTCTGCCTGTCAGTGTGTGTGTGTGTGTGTATTGGTGCAGAGTCTATCTGTCTGTCTGCCTGTCTATCTATCTGACTCTGTGTGTGTGTGTGTGTGTGTGTGTGTGTGTGTGTGTGTGTGTGTGTGTGTATTAGTGCAGAGTCTATTGGGTATTTCCAGGAAGTGGTAGTCAAACTAAGTATATTATCTCTCTTCCTCAATCAAATCAGCGAAAGTGAAACATGTAGAACAGGACACTATTTCCTGTGAACACACTCACACACACACACACACACACGCATACACACACACTGCTATCTTCACTGAAAGATCTACTGAGTGAAACTGTTCTGTCAGAGAAAGGAAATCCCTTCGCAACCCACATCTACTTGTGACATATTACACCCGAGTGTCTGTCTGTGTGTGTGCGTGTGCATGTGTGTGTGTGTTGGTCTGCTGATGCTGTCTGCCACTCTTATAGAAAGAAAGGAAGGAAATGAACATTTAGTCAAACTAACAACAGCACAGTCACCATCAGTCACAGCCAACAATGCTCAGTAATGACTCAGGTGTGTGATGTTTCAGATAAATCTTTTATAGAAGTTGTAGAAGGTGAAATTTGCTGAACTTTTACCACTAAAGAAATCAAAAAAGGCAACAAAAAAAACTGCCTAATGATCATTTTCATTCTTTAGCTTCTCTGTTTTCAATACAGGTGTTTAAATCTGTAGCTAATACGCCTCCTTTCAAACACCTGCGCTGCTCCTGTGTTTCATTTTTAAACTGAGACAAAAAATGTCATCTGAAACAAAAAGATAACAAACCAGACTCCTGAGTTTACAAACTAAAAGAAAAAAGTAAGGTTTAACATAAAGTGATGCATTTTCTTTAGTGCTTTAAGACGACAAGTGCATCTGGAGTGAGTACATGAACTCCACTTAAAGCTTGTCAAGGTCTCATCGTGTTACATCTTTTCACTTCTTCTGTCAACATTATTTCTGATACTTCAACATTTTTTTTTCTCTTTTGTTTATCTCCCTCTCATTTTTTCAAAAAAATCCTCTTCATCTTGCTTAACAGACACACTGCCAATGTTTATGTTCTTGACCCTGTCTTTTCGCTCTCATCTACATCCTTTTCTCCTTCCCATTTTCCCATCTCCTCCTCTCCTCCTTGTCTATTCACTACTTTTATAGTCACTCAAGCAAGAGCCACGTCTGGCAACTTAGCCACTAAGAGCACTTCACTTCATGTGGGTATTTGTGTACAATTTTTCATTCGTGTTGCAGTTTGTCTACCTGTATTTATTTGTCTGAGCAAGAGAACAAATGCTAGACACTCTCCTATTAGACAGGCTAAAGGTATAAAGCCACTGAGATTACATGTGGCGCCGTTGGCCATGTAGACACTAATCAAATATACGATCCTCATGTCAAATCTCAATGGGCTGGAAGAGAAAAGAAAGATGGGGCACAAGGAGAGAGGAGTGATGCAGAGAACTGGGCAGGCCGGTCTTGTTTGACCTGTTACAGAAAATGTGGGAGGACAGAGAGGAAGAGAAAGAGATGGAGAAGGAGGCAGAGGAAGGATTATAAATAATACACAGGCATACAGACATTAGACATTCATAAATCATCCCATCTAAATGTTAATTGGTGCCAAATGGCACGTTTGAATAGGTTAAGTGGACCCTTTGAATTAGTGTACCTTACGTAGGCGGTTCAATGAAAGCCCATTTCTAAAACCATAATTCCCCAAATATCATTTGTGTCAAACAGCAGAGCACTTGATTGCTTATCCTGAGACAGACTGTGCAGATTTCAGGGAGGACGAGTGAAGCATTGGATCATTTAATTCAATAAGAAACTCAAGTCTGCTCCTTAAAGGGTCGCTTCACCAAATATAGCATGTAGCTAGATGTTCACATGGTGCAGGCGTTGGCCCACCTGACCGCCAAGCACCACCGAGGGAGAGGTTTTTGAGCTTAAGCGGACCAGTTGTAAGCATTTGACCATTTTGCCCAGTGGAAAATTAATTTCCTCGCATTGCAGATATACTACTACTTCATTTTTAACAGCGTGGCCTCCACGTATCCTCTGGGGCCGATTAAACTCTCAGTGTCACTTACAGAGGGGTTGGGAGGGTTAAGTGGACCGGCTGAGCATTACAGACAGATGTAAATTGCCACAATGACAAACTGCTGCACTGCTTGTAAGAGTCCCACTGCGCTCTGTGACATGGTGGCATGTGTGTGTGTGTGTGCATGTGTGTGTGTGTGTGTGTGTGCGTCTGCCCCCATGTTGTAATCTGAACAGCTAAAAACACAAATGTGCTGCATGAAAAATGCTGCTGTGAGAGTGAGGAGGAGACCCAGGCAGCCAGCCTCCGTCTGAGGTGACCCTGGTGATCGTGACATCATGAGGTGGGCGTGATTTATATTCATGTTGAGCTGAGGAGCACATTCAAACAAACAGGCCTCTGGGTGGAGCAGAGGGAGCCCCCTCAGCAGAGGAAGAGATGTGGCAGTGAGAGGAGGAGGAGGAGGAGGAGATGGGGACAGAGGAAAAGAGGAGGGAGGTAAAGAAAAAAGGGGGGAAGTCAATAAAGAAAGGGAGGAGAGGGGCATAAAAAAACATATGCTGAAAGAAGGAATGATGAAAAAAGAGAGGATGGAAAGAGAGGAGAAGTCAGGAGGTAATAGTGTATGTTAATAGAAAATGAATGAATGACCTCCACCCTGGTTGTGTCCTACAGCTGGCACACACACACACACACACACACATACACAGTGTCCTGGAGCCGAGTGTATGATTAACTATAAGGGTATATGATCCATTTACATCATTCATAACCAGGTGCATTGTGCTGGATTATCAACTGAGGTCACCCCTCCTCCCCTCTCCTCACTTCACTAAACATGTGTTTGTGTGTGTGTGTGAACATGTGTGTGTGCACCTGAAGCTGCAAACAGAAAATATATTTGTATCAAATATTGAAATTATTCAAGGTTGTTTGTCAGTTTGAGCACTAATTGGATTTCATGTCGAAAAACTGATGTATTATTGCATCTCCAAGGGTCAATGAAGAGCATCGAACCACCGAGCAGCAAAGTGACACTGTGTTTAAACATACAGCAGATGCTTATTATTGGATAAGTGATAAACAGTTCTTTGAAATTTAATATCTTCTTGATTTATACAGCTATTGGCTGTATACTCTGAATACATTTGATGCATTTAATGCTCGCTCCTAACCACACTTTCATCAGCTCATAATATAGAGTGCAGGAGGGATGACATGTTTGTGTAGGCCAGCCTGAAAGTTAGCGCTGCTTTGGTTCCCAGGACGAAATGCCAAAGTGCTTTCTCCTTTTACTTTTGGATTATTGCAGCAAAAAACCAAAGCAAATGACAGTTTAAGACACATTTTTTAATGATCTTTAAAACTGAAATAGGCGTAAAAAGCTAAAGTTGATGGCTATAAACAACCGGTACTAGTCACAAGACTTTAGCATCACTAACACTTAACTTTTTCTACCCTTAACTACTGACACATTATAACTTGGAAAGTTTATAAACTGGAGAGTTTGAGTTAGACTAGTTTGTAGCAAGTAGATTGGTAATTATTTCAGTATGATGACATTTAACCTACAACAACAACAACAATGTAAAAGTCTCTTAAGCGGTGTTGACCACAGACCTCATTTAACAAAAAACCCTTGACTTCCTGACGAGGGAGCCTGATGTTCAACAATTCCAATTCATTTCCAGGTTTTAAGACTCGTTTCTGCACTTCGTACTCTGATCACTTGTCCCTCTCAGTATTGTCAGGTGCTTGTGTGATGCAGGTTGCCAGTTAACACATTAACACACACACACACACACACACACACTCAGCCATATTTGGCATTTTTGTTATTTTAAATGTGTCATTCTGATTTGTTGCTGCAATCAAAATCCACAAACACTGCCAGTTACGTCTGATGAATCACCCAACCGAACTACCAGGGAGTCAAAGTAATTATTTTTGTAACTTCAGTTGAGCCAGAGACAGCAGTAATGTTTCCTTAAAAACATTACAGCCCACATAAATTTGGTCCCGGCAACCACTTCTCCACTCCTCATTTCACTCCTTTACTTCTAGGAGCTGGACAGAAATGATTTTTTTTTTTTTTAATGCAACATTGACATAAATTTAAACCTTGAAATATGGTCAACTTAGAGAACTTTTTATTGTCTTTATAACATTTACTTTCCTGCTTTGGTTGCAGTCTGATTTAAAAGTAATTGGTGAAAGATTTCCTTCCCTGTTGCCAGTCAACTTGGCCATTCTGTTTGTAATAACGTAAATTTAGAGGAAACTGGAAAAATACTTATTCTGGACTGCACTAATCCTCACATATTCAGGTTTTGTAAATGTTCATTATGCTTACGTCATATTTTTACAAGTGTTGCAGGCGTCACATAACGAGCCAGTAACGTGGCAATCAGGGCATAAATGCAGCTGGAGTGATCCTGTAAATTCACAAACTCCACTGCACCCACATAGCTTGATGTTTGAAGAATCTGTGTGTGTGTGTCTGCATGTATGTGTGTGTGTACATGCACAGATATAACTGCTCAAACAGAGCTGCATGTGCTGCGGGACGCACAGTCGCACACACACACAGACACACATGCAGTAACTAACTCATTAAAACGGCTCATTTCACCCCAAATGCAGCCAACACACACACTGCTCTCTGATCCAAAGGCTACACACATTCATACACACTCACACACACACACACACACACGAACCCGAAGGCTTAGCGGCATTTGCACACACACGCACTCACTCACACTCACTCACACTCACTCATCCATGCACAAGTTAAAGTGTCACTTCCAGATTTTGAGGTATTTAACTTTCCTCTGTTCAGCCTGTTTTTTAATCTTTTCCTGTTGTTGAAGTGACAAAAAATACATCAAAATGAAAAACATAAAAAGTATAATTCATGTAATTAAGACAGGAAAAGGAGAGCTGGGAGTTAAAAAATGGAAACCTTGAAAATAACCTGAAATAAATCACATCAGAACTTTCCTCTAAGCAGGAATCAAGTTGTAAATCATCCTCGAAAGAACAAGATTACGACATTTTCAACATTTTAACGAATCTATGGTGTTCATTAATTTAGCTTTTAATGAAACATAAATGTAAAAGTATTGTTGTCACTTTAGAATATTTAAGAGTATTTGAAAACTGAACAAATCAGAATCAAAGATTTTGTTTAGTTTCTCCAGTTGGTGTTTGTCTGGTTGCTTATAGGGACTCGTTCACATGTTCTGCAGTTTGTTTGTGTTTTACAAGAGCATCTTGTTCTGCAATAAATAGTCTTCATACCAATTTTTTTTAAGAGAAAAATTAAGCTTTTGTATTTGGACAACAACATTATATTTATTCCTTTGATTACAAAAGTGCAAATCTTTTTGAATCTCCACAATATTTAGTTTGCAACAACATTTTGTCTTTGTTCCTCGACGAAGAATGCCAGTAAAACATATCTAGCTTGGATGTAAAATGTATGAGGAGGAGAAAGGAGTGTTTTTATGATATCTTTGGGGCTGAGCCTTCATTGCTGTGGGGAGTTTTTGCCTTCCACTAACCCACATATGTGTAACTCAAATGCTGGAGGAAGAGCCGAGGTATTTTTATTTTATCCGTAGAAGCAGCTGCTCCTGCCTTTCAAATAAAAAAGTGATAGACATTTATTCTTTTGTCTTGAAAAGCAAAGTATTTAGAGTATTTTATAAGAGCCTTCTTTAACTGCATAGTCTGGATTGGAGCTGTGTTATATCAATCAACAACAGATAGTGGAAAAAATTGTCATTTCTTATGAATGAAATGCGATCGGAGTCCTGCCAGTACTTAAAGAGAGAGTTACAGTAGAGAGCAAGTCCAAAAAAAACGAGAAAGACAGATGAAGCAAAGAGAGGAGAAAGATGAAAAGCAGGGACCGAGAGACAGACTCTCTCAGGTGATTTTCAGTCTTTGTCTCCCCTACTGTTTCCACTTAAACCACAGAAGCTCCTGCTGGTGTCAAACTGAGCCAACAGAGTTTCACTAAAGCCTCGACACAGAACAGTCAGTTCCACCAAGAAAAGCCTCGAGGTCTCCGAGCTTAAAACACCAATCTCAAAGGTTTCAGATATCATCTATATATTCTACTTCCTTTTTCCTTAAAAATAGATTTCACAGGCTGATAAAATAGTGTATAGAGGATAAAAAACACATTTATTTTTACTATCAGTGTGTGGACGACTTTGGCTTTAAATGCAGCAAGTTTTTTGAAAGTAATAAGACAGAAAATTTAAAGTGATGCTTCTGTTTTTTTGTGTTTTATTTTGGAGGCAGAACTTCTTTTCGTTTTCATTCACAACATTTATTATATTCGGTGTTAGAATCCTTATAATTTTGCGTTTCTAGGTCATGTTTCTTTTACAGTTGCAGATGTTTGTTTTGAAGTACTTGCTGCACAAATCTTTACAGGCGACTGAAAACACAGTAAAAATGTATTTTAAACTTGCGGTGCCTTGTTACATGGCTCTACATAATTACGTTTTTTTATCAATAAAAACAACCCAAGAGTACCATTTACCATTTATTATAGCAAACCCTGCATTGCAATGTTCGCATTAAAAAATCTGAAGCACTGCGGTACTTTTAAATCATAATACACACTAATGCCAAATAATAATAACGCCAAATAAAAATACACTAAAACTGCGCTTGGAAATCTGGAGTTTAAACCTCTCCATGTTTATTGTATTTGGCCAATATAGTAATTCAACCTCTGAAAATATTTTCTTTTTTGCATTAGTTCATCCAGCTCAGACTGACTGAATGAGGGAGCCTCTAGAACTAACCCGCTGTCAGTCAACCTCAGACCCTCAGTGAAAAAAATATAACCACCCCAATATTTTTTTTTGTCCCAAAAACCTCATAACCATGAAATCTCTCCCTTCTTTATCCAATTTTTCCTTCAGGACCCAGAAAAACATCCACCACCTCCCGGCCTCCCAGAAATCTGGTTCCAGTTTGGGGCAGCGCTGAGTTCGAGGGCGGGGGTGGCTCAGAGGCAGCTGACGCTTATAAATAAATAACTAGAAAGAATGCAACAAATCCACAATCTCTCCACATCTTTATGATTTTTTAATGTGGCTTCTTTCCCCTTCCCTTTTTTTTTTTTTTTTTTGGTCCATATTTTTCTGTCTGCCATTTCTTCAATTTCGTCATTCTATTCCTGCATTTTACAAGAATACGGATATGGTTGTTGTTTTCAATTTTTATGATGAGGCCGGCTAGTAATTTAAGTGTTTAAACTCAGATATGAGGGAATTATGGAGTGTATGGATTGTAAAGCTAACATGCCAAGTCTTCAGGCTCTTGGATTATTCTTTTTTGTATCTTTTATTTTCTCTGTATTTGTGCTTTTACAGGGCGTTGATGAGGCCACTTGACATATTTTTGTTTGTTGTTTTTGTTGTTTTATTCCTATCTAATGAAAACCTGGTCTGCATGCATTGCTGGTTCCTCCTGATATATCTAAGTTGAATATGTGTGTGACTTTGTTTGCCCTGAACCTTTTATTGAACCCCCTCTACTTGGACTAACAGCAGGTTTGAACCATGAAATTAGTGCAGGAGAAAACACTTACTCCAGCTAAATACTTAAGTGATGAGGTACTTGAGCATAAAAGACCACAAATGTTTTGATTTCAGTATTTCACACTGAAAAAGCAGCTAAGAAATTAATTAAAAGTCAGAAGCATCTCATCTTGTGGATAAAAGGTTTTCAACAAAAGTGATCTATAAACTCCACAGCAGTGACTGAGCTGAGGTTACCATGTGTTGCATTGGTCTTGACACCTTTATGGGACACATATGGCTACAGAGACATACCAGAGCAGAGGCGTAGCGGCTCAGAAACCACGTCCAACAGCATCAACATAACCACTAATCACCTCAAGCCCCAGACACTTAACCTGCACCACCAAATACACATGCACACGAAATCCTGTGTTAGAAGCCATATAAGTAAAGACATTGCAAGATTTTTGAGTAGAAATACGTCAGTTTAAGAAAACTGCAACTGGGTCGAGTGTCGGGTTTTTGTCTTATCTCTATATTTAGTAAAAGTTTCTCTATGTCATCACATAACGATGCAGCTTGAAGGTCAAACATTAAAGATTCAAGCGTTGGCTGTAAAGAAGCATTTCATCACTGAGCAATAAACACACACATTGTGGAAAGATTACTGTGATTTTTTTTCTCCTCTGCTTCTTTCCTTTCTTTGCATTTAACAGCTTGCTCTTCGGTTGCCAACTTTAAAAATCTCAGATGTTCAAGCCTCTAAGTTCCCATCGAAGGGCAAAGTGATGAAAAACAACAAAAAAAACAGCATAATGTAAACTATGATGGATTACCTTTCTAAAGCAATTTTTAGGTCTCTGCAAATAGATTTTCATACAAACTACTATTGAAAGAACTAAAGCCAATAGCTGACTGGAAGGTAGAAAATCAATGGAAAAGCCTATGGCGTGCTTTTAAAAGCGGTCAGAATTAATGAACCTCTTGTCTGTCTTGGCTGACCGCTGAGAAGAACACGAGCTCGGAGGAGTGCTGCAGTGTACGTACAGTAGGCTTCTTTATATGAAATAAATCTGCATGCGGCGCTGTTATCTGCCAGCTGGCGGCAACAACATACTGAATTTTAATAATTCTGTGCGGTTTTCAGATGCAGATCAAACATCTCAGTGCACCTACGTTCATTTCAGCTCTCTGCTACTGATCGTTTCGCTCTTAGGGCTGCTAAATCCGCATATGGCGTCGACCTTGTGACTGGCTAGCATGAACGACACCTGCGAGACAGAAGGTACAAAGCAGTAGTGAAGGTCAGGTTACCATGTGTTGAACGTTGGTCCTGACACCTTAGCAGGACCCACGCGGGGCTTGTATAGAGTCGTATAGATTGAAGCTGAAGTACAGTAGTTTTTCACAGCCGGCCGTGAGCTCCTCATATGGAAGTCATATGGAGGGAGAAACACTGAACAGAACAATAAAAGTCGTAAAATAGCAGGGGGGCAACCTGTGGATGTGTGCGTACGTGTCGAGGGGGAGTGCACGCGTATCAGTTCGTACGTGTGAGAATGTCGGGCTGTGATTGAACGAGTGTCTGGACGACAGGACGAAGCTACAAGTCTTTCATCTGTGAGTGGAGTTTAGGGGCAACGTGGCTAACAATTCAGGCGAGGAGATGACAGGATCTCATCCCTCTCTTTTTCTTGACCCTGACTCATTTCTCCATACCACAAATTTTCTTCTCTCCTCTTTTTTTATCCATCGATCTTATTTCCTTTTCATCTTAGTTTTTCTTCCTATCACACACTGTCTCTGCATCTCTGCTCGTCCTCTTTCATGTGATCTGCTGATCTACAACAAATGGTGTGTGTGTGTGTGTGTTTGTTCTAGTGTGTGTGATTCTGGGGGGTACCCCTCTCTCTGTGGTCTCTGAATGGTAGCCAGCCAATGACTCCAAGATGTACTCTACTGATGATGCTGATCTCTCATCTCAGTGCCACAATTTCCCCCCGTCAGACACTTCTGATCCAACCAGGACCACCATGTGTGTCTGTGTGTGTTTGTCTGTTTTGGGAAGATCAGCAGTAACGCACGAAAGAAAGACAGTGATTAAGAGGGAGCCAGAATACTGCTGTGTTGCTTGTGGTTGAGCTCTTGTAGGGATTGTAAATGGTGGCATGCCCCAGATGGCACTTTCCGTCTGTTGCTATCAGTGTTTCAACCCCCTTTAACTCACATTTCTAAGTCAGGTGAAGGATGTGAATCATAAAACTGATGTGGCCATTGACTGGCAGTCATTTCCAGGCTGTTTCAATTCAAAGAGTGCCATTTCAGGGAGTCTATTGAGTTTAAGGCTCCTGTTAAGTTTATGTCTCCCCTTAACCCCGTGTGACCCCGCAAATAACCTCAAGTGTAAACAGGTAATATAAATTAAAGGTAATTTTCGGAGGGGATTTTTTTCCATGATATCAAAGTTGCTCTAATTCAGTCTGCTGTTCTGATATAATTCACTGTAGCCTTGGATATAATCAGCCTCACACATTCTGTATGGCTGGCTGATTTATGGCAAACAATCTCCGTCTCATCAAATGCAGGTCGCAGGTTAACAGCCTAACTCGCTCAGCAGTCTATCATGGAATATATCAATGCATTCTTGCATCCAATGACACAGAATGGCGAGATGGTCTGCACAGAAAATCATACTCACATGTTTGTTCTACACTGCAGAGCCAAATGTTCACATGTACTGTTTTTTGGGTGAATGGTAACATGTGTTGAAGACATACCATGTTCTGAAAATACTGCACAAAGGTTGTTTTTACTGGCCGCAGTGGAAACAAGGCTAATACAGAGCCACTGTAGGTGTTCCATGTTTTGTTTCCTGCTGAGCTGTAAGTCAGGTTTTGCTCTCTTTTCAGCCATTTGATGTTACAAAGTATGGTTTTGGTTGACATAAAGTGGTTTGAAAATATATTGGCTTGGTGCTGTGCAATGCTCAAGACAAAAACATCTGGACCAAAGCAGGAGAACACAGGTTTAAAATGCATGAAGTGGGAATTTTAGGATGGTTGTCACTGTCAGTGCAGAGCTATGGGGTTGATAATGATACTACAGAAACCTTACAGTATCTCTCAGGTGTGTATATTGTGTGTAACACTCATCATGTACTATGTAATGTATTTAATTCAGTTTTTCCTTTTAAGTCACTAGTAACATGCTCGTATTTCATTGTCACTTTCTTCTAAATTTCACTGTTATCCTGTGATTGAAATTCAAGAGGGGATCCCCTCTGTGTTATCCAATCAAAGGGTAAATCTACCTGTCCTCCCCCTTTTAACATAGCAGCCAATCACATCTGCGATTATCCTCTGAACCTGTCGCCTCTTCATCGTCTCACTGAAGTTGATGACAAACTATCATCTCAACAAACCGAGTGGAAACCAGATGGAAACTGAGCTCAAATTCGAGAACATACAAGAACATCTTCAGAGCTGATTTAAAAAACTTCATACATGTTCAGAAAGATTTGACAGGCAGTGATTAAACATCAGCGATTGGCTTTTATCTTTAGTGACAGCTGATTGGTTTCAGATGCAAACGTGGACAAATTAGTTTCATAGAGAACAGAGTTTGAAGTACATGAAGATTCTCTGATTAGTTTCTTTTGTCTGTCCAAGTCAGAGTCTTGTCTCTTTCTCCTTACTGTCTCCATTACAGCTGGATGTATTTATGATTAGATGATACAGAACTCCCCCCTCCACACACACACACACACTAACGTTCACTTACTGTATTCTCTTCTTTTGTTCTTTTTTTTTGATAAAAGTCAGAAATGTCTCACGGTTGTCCAGCATTATCAACTCATCTCGCTCTTCCACAAAATCTACAGAGAAATGTTTTGTTTTTTGAGTCGGAGCTGCATGATAAACACATTATCATAGCTTCATGTCGTCAGCGTCGAGAGGAAACCGCACGTCTCCTATTTCAGAGTTTTCACTTGTGTAACTGATAGCTGCTGTGGCTCCGATAGTATGTAGGATATATACATGATGACACAAAGCCAAACCACAGAAAATGTGCTGCGGCTAAATCAGAAAAATACAATTTCCACAAAAACAAAATTAACCAGATATCTGTATTTATGGATTATATAACTATATGGAGATGCAGAAATATTATCTATTATGTGATAGAAGATAGTATAATTTCTACAAATCTAGTTTCTGCTGCTAATACTGCTGAAATGACATGTGGTATAAATTCTCACTCGTTTTCTATTGTCTAGAGTTCTCTAAAGCTAAATCAGTGTAAAGTCAGTCTTTATCCCTTTTCTTCCGATGTTAATCGCTTATTTGAGAGCAGTTTAGAAACTTGGAGGACAGCTGGCGGTGGTGACGAGTGGTGTTTGGAAGCCACCTTTGCTCTCAAGAGTTCGGAGTCTGTCTCTGTTTTGTGTCCATCGCTGCAGCGCCGCCATGGATACATATTTGAAGAGAATATCTATGACACACATATGGTCATCTCGTCTCTTCTTGCCAAAGCATAAAAGACTGAAATGCCTATCAGTCAGCAGGTGTCCCGTCTCCACACACACACACACGCACACACACAAGCAAACACACAAATACACACAATCAACCGACCCTTTCAGATTCCTCACTGTCCAGTTACTGCAACCCATCCATCTTCTTCATCTGTCAGTCTGCTGTCAAAGACCTTTTGAAAACACTCAGTAACTAACACACACACACAAACACACGCATACACACACAAACACACAA
>JAPZDV010000026.1:19586381-19629706 GCA_029814665.1 Acanthurus lineatus
GTCACTAACACACACACACAAACACACACATACACACACAAACACACAAACCCGGGCCTTGAAACACATACATGCAAAAAAATACTTGCATACATAAAAATGTGGAGTTTAAAGTCACACACACAGAAAACTCTCAGCAGTTCTGCCTGCGTTTGTGTGTACGTGTGTGTGTGTGTGTGTGTGTGTGTATGTGTGTGTGTGTGTGTGTGACTGATGTCTTGCCAATGTGTGCAGCCCAACAGCGGTGCATGGATGATAAACACTGCATGGTACACAGGCATCATATGGGCACACAAAGAGTCACCAGGCAGCCATTTTCCATCCCATACTCTCTCTCTCTCTCCCTCCAATGTGTCTCTCTTGGTCTCTCTTTCATTTTCCCAACCAGGTGTTGAAAAGGAACATAAAACATTTCTGTTCCACCATGCCACTGCTTTCAAGTTGAGGCTGCATGTGTGCATAGTGTTAATGACCCAGAGCCTTCAGATGTGTGTGTTGCTCAGTGTTTGCGACCACCTACGGGACAACCGCTACGTAATGCTCCTTCTCCTGCAAACCTCAGCTCACAGCAGACTCAAAACGCAGCCCCGCATCAATCATCCGACCAAAACCGGGGCGAAAGTGGCAGTCTTCAGCATCTTGCTCGGGTGTTTTTTGTACCGCATTTCTCAGAGAACATGTCAGTCAAACAGAATGACGTCTTTTTCTCGACTGTTCGGTCAGGAT
Organism: Acanthurus lineatus; assembly: GCA_029814665.1. Taxonomy (NCBI): domain Eukaryota; kingdom Metazoa; phylum Chordata; class Actinopteri; order Acanthuriformes; family Acanthuridae; genus Acanthurus; species Acanthurus lineatus. The sequence goes on from JAPZDV010000026.1 coordinate 19,587,108, forward strand.
GGTTGCACCCTGGCAGTTTGTGAGCCATGACAGTTTGTGTGTCCAATCCCGGCTGCCAGTTTTCCTTTGTTTATTCCACACAATCATTCAATCAATCAACCAGATTTCATTTTACAGCACCTTTTTTTTATGCAAACAAACAACAAACAAACCCTTTCGCTTCAGCTGGGAAAATTAAATGTGGCACCTTCCGTATGACACAGGATTTTTCTGGAAAAAGTCCTACCTGACTCCACAGACCAGATGTTTAGATGATGAATATGCGCAAAACCCGAGTATTTGGATTAACAATCGCAAAATGTCAACACTTACTTTTAAGATTCTGCCCTTGTTACATCAGATCAGACAGTAATACTGAAAAGAAGAAATGAAACCACCAAAAATCCATTTGAGCAGCTCCCAAACTGCATGAAAGTTGGAAACAAAATGATGCAGAAAACCAGATTTAAAAAAAAAACATGCAGAGCTCTTTCTCTTCTTATTGCATGTTGAATTTTCTAGCAGTCACTTTTGCTTCACACACACCGACACACACATATACATTTACTACTGTCACATCCATGTGGCACCATCCTACGTGCAGCACTTCTGCAACAGTCCCCGGAGTAATCCATCATTGTGGGTGCCTCTACGTCTCTGTGTGTGTGTGTGTGTGTGTGTGTGTGTGTGTGTGCGTGTATGTGTGACAGTGTTAAATTACTGCTATGGCACTCTGAGGCCTGGTCATTACTTTGGCAGGTGACACCCATTAAAAGAGGGGGTGACGCTGACACAGAGAGTGTGAGAGGAAGAGAGATGGAAAGAAAGAAAGAGAAAGAGTGGAAATAAGAAGAAAAACAGAGAATGAAGATAAAGGAAAGACTAATTTGAACATTAGAAGGCAGGATGCTAATATATAATCACTGGAAAACAACAACGACAACAAGGACATGCGAAAGAAAGACTGAACAAATAAAGAGGAGCGATGAGGAGGGTTGAGGAAGTGTTGGCAGAAAGTGGAAACAGGGAAAACCACCCACTGTTCACGAGTCTGAGCCAGCGAAGGTTCACACTTACACACACACGCATACACACACACACACGCACTCTCACACTCACACACACACTCTACAAGCCAAGAAAGGTAAAGAAGTTAGAGCAGATTCAGACCTGGCTGACCTCCAGAGGATGTTATCAGCTTCTCTTTCTGAAGCGAAATACTTGGCCAGTGGAGCACACACACACACAGACACACGCACACACACAGACCTATACATCCGCTGCAAACTCTGCACTGAGAAAAAACAGTGCATATACACAGCGACACACACAGACAATCTCAGTCAGAAAACAGATTTTTTTGTTAGAAGAGAAAAGGTAAATGTGCACATAGAAACTGGAAGTAGTAACTGTGTATAGTATATTACTGCAGTATATAATGCAATAAAAAGTAATACACTCATAACTTTATAATGAAGAGTTTGAGCATGTAATGTTATAATTTTAATAGGATATTACATTACTTTATTTTTCTAATGGATTACTTTATGAGATACTGACACTTTTCTCATTGATAAATGCGATATAAACTCAGTACTAAGTTATACAGCTACATTTTAAAGCTATGATTCAAGCGGTTGTCATTGCATTGACCTTGGTTTATTCTCCAGCAGCTGGGTCTCATTCTCACTAACGTTACTGGTTGTGTTGGTGGGTGGGCAGCAAGTGAAGGATCGTGTCTTGATTTATGTGCTATTTAAAAATCTGCCGAGGAAAGTGTCTGAGTTTTTTCACTGCAAAATAACTTAAGAGCAGAACAAATACTGTTGCTGAGTAAAAGGAGTATTGCACCCATATGCATCATACGCACATACATATTTGCATTTTCTGTCTGGTTTGAAAGGACAAATCACAGTGGCAGAAGGCCAAGCAGGGCAGCATAGACATCCCTTTTGCCCAGCATCACTTTTCAGCTCCATCTGGGGGATCCCGAGGCATTCCCGGGCAGGATGGGATACATTATCCCTCGGTGTGGTCTGGGTCTGCCCCAGAGTCTCCTTCCTGTTGTGCATGCCCAGAAAACCTCCAATGGGAGGCGCCCAGGAGCCACCTTAACTGGCTCCTCACGACACAAAAGCAGAAGTTCATAAAGGAATCTGTAATCAGACGAAATGCTGACGAGCAAAGCAGGAAGAGCATCTGGTAGCCCCAATGTACACAGCGTGTGTGTGTGGGTGTGCGTACGTGTGCATGTGTGTTTGTGGGAGACGGAGAAAACGGGGGAGTTACAAAAAGGTGTTTACATTCCAGGTGGCTACTGTGGCTTTCCATTGCTACACAAGAGGCGCCCTGGTACCACACATACACACACACACACACATACACACACACTAAAATGCCTTACATCCACACTTGAACTACAAAGAAAGAGGAAGTGAATGAGGAATGCTCAATCACACAAACGCACACACACTCCTACCGCTGTATCATCAAACAGAGAGGGATGAATACACACGCCATCACACCTTTTCACTCTAGCATGTGTAACATCCCTCCCGACACACACACACACACACACACACACACACACACACGCTCCCAGGGCTCATCGTTGGCATAGCAGCCCACTTTAACGAGGAGACGACACGTCTGGCTGAGCACACCTACGTCTTGATCAGTGTGAGTGTCTCCGAGGGACCAGCCAAGGCTCCCACACACCTCAGTCTCCAAACACACACACACACACATACACACACACGCACGCACTTACAGAGCTGAAAGTTACATTACATGAAGTGATTGGTGTAACAGTGAAAAGGTTGTATTGATTATTAAATCTAAAGCGTTTCTGCACTTAAGATGCTACTTTTTAAGGTGTGAGGGGGGTGAGAGAGACAGGAAAAGTGAACTAGGAGAGAGAGAGAGAGAGAGAGAGAGAGAGAGAACTAAGCTGAGAGAGACAGAGACAAAAGAGAGAGAGAAAGATGAACGCTGGAACAAAAGACTAATTAAATCCAATCATCATCCAGTTTAATCCACAGAACTAATTAATTGGCTGCATACCTGTCGTCACCCCTTAGACACACACACACACACACACACGCACACACACACACACACTCACCCACACACACAGATACAAAATGTTTCCTCTCTTTTTTAATTTTTTTTGCTGTCTTTAACTCTTAATGTGCATTTCATTTGGCCTTTTTAAGCAGCAGATATTTTGACCTGTCATCGAGGGAAAAGCCAAAGTGTAACTAATAATGTTAAAAATGGCTCTTTTCTGTTCAAGTGTCCCCATGAGCCCCGAGTGAACCAGCCTGCACAGCACAGCCTTGAAACTGAAGCAGCTGAACGGACTTCAGACATCATGTATTGTATTATTTACACCTGTGCTTTTCCTACAGAGCCTGCATGTTTCGCCTGAGGTGGAAAAGTGGACAGAAAAGGAGAAGATGTGATGAAGGCTGATGGGAGCAGATTTTTATAATTCACTCCTGCTTCTTCTGATGTAAAAAAAACATTCGTGTCCTTCTGTTTTATTTTATGTTACACATTACAAACCAGGCAAAACAGGCCAAGGGTGTCTGGGATGGATGTAATTTTAATGCTCCCAGTCAAACATGGATCTTTGCTGCATGTTGGTCTTTTCTCTGTCATCCAAGTGGTTTTAAAACCACCACAAAGTTCACATTAAGACTTTAATAAATTTGATAAATTAATTGATTGTTTTGGATTTGGCCACAGTTATTAGGATTAAAGGATTTGTGTAACTATGTCGCCTCCTTTTGTTTGTACATACTTAAAAGTGATTGACATTTTCATCACACTTTCACATCATATTAAAAGGAAAAAAATAACTTATGTGTCTTTCATCTTCTGCCTCCACTCCACAGATCTGTCTGTCTCTCTGCCCACACGTCTGTCCGTCTGTCTCGCATGCCTCGTCTCTGTCTGTATTTGTGTTAATGTGGTGTTATTTGTGGGGCGCTGAGCTCTTTCATCTGGCCTGGCACCACGTTCACTCACGACGACTTTATGATGTGTGAGGTTCAAAACTCAGTCAGACATGTTTGTCAGTGACCTCAGTTGTGCCAATCAAGAGCGTTATGACAGAGGAAGCGAGAGGCGAAACTCTGGGACTGAAACATATAACACTGAGTTTAAGACCTTTCACACTTTAATGAAGAAACTCTCCAGACTATTAAGTCTGAATCAAAATCCTGAATAGTGTTGAGTTCTAATTAAAAAGTTGAACTAGTTTCAATCAAACATGCTCTTTCAGTCTGAATGACACTGCTTAAATGAGCTTTCTTCTTCTTCCTGCATCCTTTCTTTTTTCTGTTTGTTTGTTTTTTATTCATTAAATTCTATTTTTTTTCTGTCCCTTTTAAACATGTCTGGTCTCTTCTTACTCACCAGAATTTAAATCATCCATCTTAGTTTTTTTTAATGGATGTAATTAAGGACAGAGGTTGTTTTTTTCTGTTTGTGAGTTTTGCTTGATACGACACTACAGATGTTATTATGGGATAATAGAGTTGAAATCATTTAAATTTTTAAATCAGGTTTCACTGGTACTGAGGAATAAAATTTAGTCTGATTTTGTGTTTATTTGATAGTAACACTCCAGGAAAAAGAACAATTATCATCTTTATTTCTCATAACTTTTGCATTTTGTAACAATGGATGTTTGCACCACTGAAAACTCTGTTATTGAGATTTTATTGAGAACATCTTTTCAATAAAAACCTGTCAAATTAAACTGATCGCTGATGGCTTCAACAGCACAGAGGCATAACACTAATGTGTGATGATTATTTCAGAAATCAGCAAAGTTAAGAGGCATTTTCGAAGCTGATCCAGGGCTGTTTTGTTATAGAAAATCTAAAATCCAGACAATAAAAAACAGGGAAACAATGGAGAAGGAAAGTAGGACTTGTGAAAAGAAAAGTGTATTAAGTTAGAAAGTCTACTGTGTAGGATTTAATGGAATCTTTCAGTGAGGTTAAACATTGAATATCTCTCAATCCACCCTGGATCTAACATGTTAAACCTTGAAGGCAGAGTTTCCTTTGATAAACTGTGTTATGATGGGATGGAAGACATGATGCTGATGATGCAGAAATCAGAAGAGAAGGAAGAAAAAGAGATAATTTCCCGTCATTAGTCTACAGTCAGGGAAACTGTCGATGTAAGCCTCGAATTTGTTAAAAAACTTTCTCAAACTCTAACAGAAAGCGAGTGTCTAACGTTTTTCCCCTGACAAAGTCAATTAACTGCAATGCGAAGAGAGCAGATGAGCAGAGTTTAGGAGGGTGGAAAAGAAATGTTGCCTCTTGAAATAATCATTCCTGCAATTTGGTATCTCATTAAATATAAATGTGTGAAATAAGGGCATTTTGTGCTCCTGCTCTCTCATTATATTATGGACAGTTCAAAGCATCGCCAGTTTTGTATCACGGATCCTCATTTCATTGTGCACTTCTTTTACATAATGCAAATTTATTACATTATGTGTTTTTAATAACCCATGAAGAGGATTTTGCTTCACTTCCACTTGATCTCAGAGCTGCTGTTCAAGTTTCTTTTGACGGTGACCGTTTTCCTTCAGCCGGTAAAAACCAAAGGGACTGCAGAGATTTTCTCAGCTTAACAGAATCACTCAAAGTGAGCTACTTTTGTTTTAACTTTCTGGGATTTTTTTTCAGAGAATATTGTGTGCAAACTTTTTCTGATATCCAGGGACTATGTTTTTCTTTTTGGCCATTTTATTGGACTATAAAACAGTGTATTTGCATTGAACATCAGTGCATAAACAGCAAAATTGTCATGCAAGATTTGAAATTTTGAAATCCTCACAAGCCAAACGATCTAAGAGAGATGGGAAAACCTTAAAGAAAAGGAAACAGCTGAGTCCATCCTCTCACTTGGGTTGATTCACCTCTGATTTTCATCTTTGGGATTTTTTGCTGTTGTTTTTAATGCTTTTGTGTGTATATGTGTGTGTGATAATTCTTGATTCAGCACTTTGATGGCCTGAAACTATATTTTGTTGCCTTTTTTTAGTCAAAAAATTGCTCCAGTCGTTTCACCCAGAATGCAACGGACACATCCACCGAAGTCAGTAACAGTGACATCATCCGTATTTGTGTGTAACTGTGTGAATCTGACAAAATCAATGGACGTAATGAGGGAAACGCAACCCAGAAAGAAGAAAAGGACAAAGTAATGAAAAACAAGCTGACTGACATTCAGATCCAAATAAAAAAAGGAAAGCCACCATTACACAGATAAAACTATCAAAAAACAAAACAGCAGGACGTCTTGTCCTTCTGCCAACAGTCGAGCACAAGTCACCTTGATCCAATCATTTTTATTTAACTTCAAATCTCTTGTAGACTGCAGGAATCCACACTGAGTTCACTGGAAATCCCCTCCTCTCCTCGCCTCTCCCCTTTGTCTTTTTATTTCTCCTTTTATCTTTTATGTCATTTCTTTCTCTGTGTCTCATTTCCTTTTGCTATAATTCAGAAGTGGTGTGGGGAAGCTATCACTCTCCGCTCACTCCGTCGCTCTGTCTGCCTACCAATCTGTCCATCTGTTCGTCTTCGGTTGCTGTTTGCCTTTCAGGAAGTGTTTCGGATATAAATCAGGGTTTTTTGTCGTTCCCATAAAATGACATCTGATGTTCTACAAGCAACCAAAAAACACACATCCTTGTTTTTCAAAAAGATGTCCATGCATTTTGCAGCTTTGGGTAAACACCTGGATTAGCACCTCTGGGGGTTTTATCATGTGTCATTGATGTATAGTTTTTATTGGTAGCGAGGAAAAGGAAGTGAGTAAGTAGAAGATGAAGTAGGAAATAGGAGGATGAAAAAGAGGAAGGAAAAGGTAGCAAAATAATAAAAGAGACACACTGAGATTCAGGATGAAAAGGGCATAGGCCATTCTGCACCCAAAGCTTAAATATGCCTTGAAGACTCAAAAATAGAAGATGGACGTCAAAACAATATTCTCTGACCAGTGAACAGTATAGATGTGCCTTCTTTCAGCTAACTTGATCAGCTGCTCGCGCTCAGAAGGCCTTGGGAGTTAAAATGCTGGCTTTACAGTCTTGGTCTGCAAGATATTAAACGACTGAATCTTTGACAAATATTTCCATGAGTTCATGCAGATACTCACACACTAAAATAGCTACACATGTTCAGACGGATCGGAAGGTATGAAGAGGAAGACAAATCCCATGAATCCACACATCCAAACAAAGACAAAAGCAAAACAGTGAAACACCAAAGGAATATGTCACGGTTCAATTAATGCCAGCTTCTTTAAGGCTCTATGGAATTAGGCATTAGTATAATTTTCTTTCATATTTACGTGTGGATTACATGACAAAGCATTAACCAGGCTTATGGTGCCTTAGCTTGACAAAGGGAGAAAAAAGGAGACGGAGAAAACAAAACAGAGCGACACAGAAACAACAAAAAAAAAACCCTGAGAAAGGGCAAGACGGAGAGGGTCGTGTGGTTTTTTCGTGTGGCTTTCTGAGCAGACCGACACTAAAGCTTCTGCATCTGTTCACAGTTTAGTTCTCTTCAGAGTCTCAGCCACAATCAACAACCTGGAGTCCCTTTAAAGTGGATGTGACTGGCTGACTGTGCTGAGTCTGCAGAGGAAACGCTGCTGCCTGCATCCACCACCGCTGTCTGGCTGTCTGTCGGCCGGGCCGCGAGGTGAGGCAAACCTAACACACCCTTCACTGCTCTATCATCCCTGCTCCACCTGTACCCCCCACATGAAAGCAGCTGGAAACACTACAGCACAGCGCCACCTGGTGGAGAGAAGCATGAAGCACAACATGCTTGCACAAACAGTCTTTGATCTGTGTGTTTGTATTTCTTAGTTTGTTATCGCTGCTTGTATGGTCACATATGAACATAAAGACACACACATTCACCTAAAAAAACAAATGCAAATTCACTTTTTGATTCAGGTTGTTGCTTTGCAGAGCCACAGGTTTGCCTGTCAGCTCCAGTTCGTGTTAATCAAGCGAATCAGCGAAGGGACATTTAAAAACATATTTTGCTGTCACAGTTTAACATTTTAAGTTGGTTCAGGAGTTTCTGCCAGAGAATAAAGTGTTTGACAGCCATGACATGAACTTGGTTAAGTCATCTGTTTATTGCTCTTGGTTTCTTAAAGTAATAATTTCAGTTTCCAAATATGATTTTACCAACCTTAACTGCCTGGTTAGGAAATTTTGATATTTTAATGTGACTTTGACAGTAAAGGCAACACCAGAGAGGGCTTTTTTTCCACATTAGACATGTATACAATAAGAGTCCCACAATGACAATAAGAGCATAATACAGCTCATACTTTGACATGCAATGAAAACATGCAAACCTAAAAAAAATGATCCTGAGGAAAAAAATAAAAAGAACAAGCCATTTAAAAAAACAAGAGCTCAGCGGAGAGAGTGACTAAAAAGAAAAGCTAATTAAATCAGGAAAGATTAGAGGAAGATGAGAGGAAGCTTTATGTTTTCATTTGTTTGTTGAGGTCTAATTCACAACCACAGTCTGTTTTGACAAAGTTGACAATGTTTGCATAAATGATTGCCAAAGGCTAATGTTGACTTTTACTCTTTGCACGTAAAGACAGCGAGATGTCATTTTTAAACAAAACAAATTACTGGCAGAAGGAGGGAGAGACAGAGAGAGAGAGAGAGAGAAAGAGAGAGAGAGAGAAAAAAAGAGAGAGATCAAGCTTAAAAGTAGTGACACTTCTCCAGATGTGCCCTCAATGACTCACACACACACAGACACACAAACATATACAGCAACCGCACAAAGGCTGCATACAAACACACACATATATACACATCACGACCTTGACAACTAGGATGACTGTGTTTATCTGAGGCAGAGTCTGTTTCCTATCTTGCCTCAGTGTCCCTGTGGACACTTTCTCTCATCATGACCCACACTGACTCAAACGCTCCCTGCAGACACCTCCAGACTGTGTGTGTGTGTGTGTGTGACTGTGTGTGTGTAGATCCTGTCATCACCACACTGACTTCCAGGCACACCTCTTAGCCTAAATTCAAGGTGAAACCCCCCATGAATTCTCTGCATAAATCAAGTTTAACTTCGGCTTTAAACACACATAAGTGTCAACTATTTTATGTGTTTATTCTCCTCGTGCCAAGATTTTATATATTAGAAATTTAAGTGATGATTCCTTATTTTTCTCCTACAGCTGAAATGATGACATGTTACACAACCTTTTTCCTTCATTATAGCAATTTAAATCTGGGTCATTTTAACACTGTGCATGAAATAATTTAAATGTATTGGGCTTTAAATTTTATTTTGGACTTTTGCAAACAGAACAGGGACTGAAATCCACAGTATTTATGCACACGAAGAAGGTCTTAATAATATGCCATTATTTGTCAGCACTAAAGAGTCTATGCGTTTACGAAAGGTGTTTGATAAGCATACAGCCTCTTTTTTCTCCATATGAACTCCCAACAAACTTATTACGTTTCAAGACTGTAATATAACAACTCCCCCCTCAGTATTTAGGAAATGTGCATTTGTGTCTACAATAAAAAACATGAAAGTATTTTTTTTTTATTTTGACAAACAGCTTGCCTGAAAGCAATATATTCTGCTGCAGTTTGAACTGTCACCTGGTGCCTGAACTTTGTGTTTTTCTTTACAGAAGCTGCAACATTTCATACATAAAATCAGGCAGAAAGGGGCACAAGTGAAGTGCATAACAATCCAACACAATGGAGGAAACAAACAGTTTAGATGCTTAAAATTTATGAGGCTTCTCCAAAGTTGAAACGAAAAACCTTCGCCCTCGTGTATAATCTCATACATTCTTGTTGGCTTGCTACAGCTGCTAGCTCAGCTACGACACACCCACACAGTAACTCTGTCAAAGGATCATAAATGTGCTTTAAGTGACTGTCAGAGCTCCACCAGTCCTCCTCCACCCTGTTTCTCCTGCAGTGAAATGAGGAGTCTGACAGTAGCTGCTCATGGTCGGTTAGTTCTGACTACTAGCTTTACTTCGCTGTCCATGCTGCACTGATCTGTGGTAAGTCTCCCCTCTTTTCACTGACCATCACACACTTTGCAGCCCTAAAGTCACACCACCTTAAAATGCACATGCTCGAGCAGTATTTCAGGATGCAGTTCACCCTTTAAAATGGTCCCAAATACATTACAAAAATCACATTTTTGAATAAAGTTAAGGATGTTTTTGATAATATAAAAAAGATATGGATACACCCTTGCAGGACAGATATGCACATGACAAAAATACGAGTGTGTGTGTGTGTGTGTGCATGTGTGGCTGAAACTCCATGTGGACCTGCTGTGATTAAAGTAAGTGATTTTGCTAATATGTGTGTCCTGCTCTTTGTCAGGGTGGAACCGACTGATTGGACCGCCGTGGTAGAGGTGAGAGGAGGGAGACATTGTGACCGTCTGTTAACTATTCAAACAGCCATCAAACTGTCCCCATACATACTTACCACACACACAACCCTGCACACACACACACATACGAGAACGCATAGGAAAACTAATGGGGTTCTGCTTTTCATCAAGATAAACCTCCCTTTCTCTGGGTCTATCCATCATCGCTGCGTTGTTTCTTTTTCCTGTATCCCTGGATATTTCTGGTTTTCTCTTCATCTCGATGTCTGCCTCTATCTCTTTCAATCCTTCCCTTCATAATGTATTAAAATAGCTCCTTCATGACTCTGACAGTGGCTTTTTTTTTTTGATAGGATCAAGCACTTTGGTGGCAGCAGAAAAAGTCTCCTGATTGGCACACACACCGGGAAGTAATCAAATCAAAGCCCCCATCATGCTCCTCTGATTACACTGTCTAAAAATGTGGTCTTGAATCTTTTAATTTCTATTGTTCCCATTGAAAACCTTTATGCAGCTTGTCAGTGGGATAAAAACACAGAGAACCGAGGGGAAGCTGCGGTGGCGACACTGTAAACGCTCACACAATTAATACTGGATTCCACATGGTGACTTTTAATGGCAGCCGCTGTGGGAGCTTTCAGTGCTCCTTTATTTTAATCGTGGGCATACTGAGCTTTAATCACACAGATGGAAACTGTACCTGAAAGATCAACACAGTCCCGAGAGCTGCTTTTTCTTAAAGGTACGAACCGTGACTCAAGTGTGTATGAAGAGGACGGAAACACTGTGCTACTCCCATACTGATATACAGCAGTCTATTTGTTAAAAAACTGAATTTAATGCTGTTAAACACCAGTTTATGTTTAAACACTGCAGTGAAAGACTGCTATTATAACTAATATTAACTGAAGGAGACCCCAAAAGCTTTTTTCATTCATATTTTCTTTTCATCTTATGTTATCTTGTCATTTCTCTGTCTTTTAATACCATTTGAACTCTTATAAAGATTGTTTTACATACAGGCATTTAATTAAATTGCTTTTGATGTTGCTTTGGTATTTGCTCATCATATTTTGAGTAGCTGTTGCTGTAATGGAAGCTAATGGGAATCCAGATAAACAAAACAGACACACACTTGTGTCCAGATGTGCAGGTATGCATTGTGCATGTGTATGTCAGTACATGGGATCTTTGTGTGTGTGAGAAACACAGAGGGGACCAAAATGAAAAAAAAAAGGGTGACTATGTGTTTACATAACCACATGCAGGATGTGTGTGTGTCTGTGTCCACATCAAAGTGCAAGGATGTATAATATGAACAGGTAGTGTCTCTCAAATATGTGTGTTTGTGTGTGTGCGTGTCTGAGTGTCAGGGTTGGCAGCAGTGGTACCATCTGTTTGTCATTATAATGTTGACAGAACTGCTGCCCAGGTTAATTACCATGGTAACAGGTTAATTACTCCAATTAAACATTACTGGGCATAATGGGGACACTGGCTTCTCTTAACACACACACACACACACACAGACAGATGTGCACAGACTGTGTGTATCAGCAGGTATATGATGAAAGACACCAAAGGGGTAGAAGAAAGCATTATATCAGGAAGCCCCCATTAGAATGAATGGTAATGGTGATGAATGAATGGGACGTCTATGTGTTGAAGAAGGCCTCTGTGTAGCATCTGACAGAAACAGGAAGTGAACAGGAAGCTTCTGACAGCTGGAGGCGGGCTTTAGGACTGACAGGCGGTTTGGTGGACGACCCACAGTGGACTGGCAGGGGTTTTTATGTGTGTATGTGCGTGTGTTTGAGGCTGTATGCATGTGTGTGTGTGTGTGCAAGGCTTGTGGGGATAATCCTGAGTAGGACCTCTTACAGCGTGGCTCGTGGAGGGACACGGCAAAGAGCCAAGTCACACACACATGCACACACACACATGTCACACACACACACAGAGCAGAGAAGAGTCCAACTGGTATTCCAGATTTTTCCATCCTCCCTACTGGACCTTCACATACATGATTAACTGTGTGTAGGTGTGCGTCTGTGTGTGTCCATCTCCCAGTGCAGGACAATCAATCTGCATCAGTTCGATGTGGAAAAACTAAACCTGATGGAGTTATCTTTCATTTCAGCATGTAGCCGCCAGGCAGGGGGTTAAATTCTGCTGATGCCATTCGCTCAGAGTTTACATTGAATGTGCTCCATCGGAAATCACAACACAATCAGTTAGCGGACGAAACACTTCCAACAACTGCTTTGGTTGATATTTCAAAACCACAGATGTTTTTTTTTTCTTCCAACATTTTTTAAAAATTCAACATAACTTAAAGCGAGAACCATTATCAATATTGTTTTAATGTGGCAACTTTGTTTTCAATGTTGGAAAACTTTTGAAAGAAAATTAAAATTTGAGTTGAAAATGGCAAAACTTCAACTTAAAGTCATCCTTAATTTCATAATGTGAGAGCAACACTGACATTTAATCTAGAGAAAGTAATTCTGCAAAGAGAAACTTGCTGTTTGTTAAATGTGTCATCAAAAATTCCTTTAATATAAACGAAAATGACTGCAGCTTTAAACTGCAGGCATTTAAAAGGCAAAGGTCTTAAAAACAGCAGCCGCTAATGTGCTTTTCTAAATTGATTTATGATGTCAGATTATTTTATTTCCACAGGAGTTGGCTGGACAGAACTCCTCTTTTACACTCTTTTTTTTTTACACTCCTCCTCCATCTTTACCTCACATTTTCTCTACAGGACCAATAATGTCGCTTTCCAAAGGGGCAAACATGCAACCACATACACACTGAAATGTTATTACCCTCATACTCAGCGCTTTCATCATCAAGCTTTTATCATAAAATCCAAACAGTCTGAGTCACCAGTTGCTATGGAAACAGACTGCAAAACTTATTAAAACGCACATTTTAATATTTCAAATGTATCATTAAGCTCGTAGTTATTCCTTCCTTTTTTCTCCCTTAATCTGTTTTCCTTTACTCTCTCCGACGTTTCCTTTCTTTCTCCTCTATTTATCCCTAAACTCCATAAGAAATGCACTTCTTAAATTCTTACATGTGGACACCTAAATCACTCACGTTGCCCCTGGAGATCAATTTCTGTGGTGAGTGATACGATGTTAAACTACAGAAAACACACCAAGCTGCAGATCACATTTACTTCTCTTCACATATGGTAAAGTATGTAAAAAATACAACTCAGTTAAATATCCTTCTGTATCACATCAACATTGCTGTTTTCAGAAAAACAAACTTGGCACAAGCTATATTGTGTTTTTAACATAAAAAAACATGAATTTTATCGATAAGGCAACCTGACTTATTATTTCAACTTCAGGAAACAGCCAAAGAATGAAAGGTTATTATCTTCTTCTCTTCCTCCCTTTTTCTCTCTTTCTCCTTCTTCTTCTTCTTCCTCCTTCTCTCTTATTGACCAGTTTTCTGACCGAGCGGCTGCATGTTGATCACTTCCTCCTCTTTCTTTACTTTCCTTTATTCCTCCAACTTCAAAGCTTTCCTCCTTTCCATCACCTTGCCAATCCCACACAGTCGAACAGCAGCCACCCATAAAGTCGCGCTCCCTTTAGCAGCAAACACACCGCCCGCCTCATTACACACACTAATTGTTAAGTTTCCACTCTTTTTCGTGCAACTTTGCTCCCTTTTGTTTCTGTTGTTCTTTTTGTTTGTTGGAAACGCACCTTCATTAATTTTTTTCTCCCACATTTTCACCTTAATTGGATTGCTGAGAGTGCAAATAAAATAAGGAGGAGAGACAAAAGTGCTTGATGAGACAAAGTTTGCTTGATACAGTTTATCTGAAAGAAGCATGTTGGGGTTAAACTGACAGCTACATCACCAAGAACCCTGGAAAGCTGTTTTTTTAAAATATTAGGCCACATTTAGTCTTTTTTTTTATTTCATTCCCTCTTGTTTCTTGTATCTCTCTGCCTCATTTCTCCTGTTTAGCTCTTCTTATTCTTTTCCTTCTTCCTCATTTCTTTCTCTTTGTGTCAATGATTAATTTAACAACGTGTATAACTGTATTAAATGTGAGAATCCATTAAAGATGCATTGCTGTTATTGAACCATGATGGATGAGTACCATTAACACATTGGAGATATTTATTTAAAATTTAAATAATGTTGTTCCATGGCTCATTGGAATTAGGCAGCCACTGTTCATCATGTTGAAGCACACATTTATTTGTCAGCTGTGAAAACTATCATCCTTTAGTTGAAGCGAATGCTGGTCCAACTGAATGACTCTCAGAAAATTAACAGTTTTCACCCTAAATTAAATCCACATGATCCTGAGTCCCCACAAAGTGACTGTGTGAACAGGTTTTTACCACGTTTTTAATACAATTAGGAGCTAAATTTAATACAAAAATGCAGCTTTCACTCATTATTTCTCTCTTCCTCTCTCACACACACACACTGAAATACTTCATTGCACTTAGTGAAGCTGTTGCAGCACATTACTTCTATTTAACAGCACAGCATTCTTTGAATCATTAGTGTGGTCTGTGTGTGTGTGTTTGTGAGAGAAAAGGCTGAATAAGTTTCCCTAATTATTGTGATATCTTTCTGCTGTGTGATATGCCTCAAACTTCTTAATAAATGGTGAATAAACTGCAATTCAATGGCACTTTTCTCACCTTTTGACCATGTAAAGCACTTAACACTGCCTGTCAACATTCACCTGTTCACACAGAGGTGTTGAAAGTGCCACCTGCTCATTAGAAACAGACACACTCACACACACCGATGCGAAGGCCATCGGCAGCGACTTGGGGTTCAGTATTTTTTTGCTGAAGGACATTTCGTCTTGCAGGCTGGAGGATCATCGAACAACCAGCCTTTTGATAAGCAGACGACCTGCTTTACCTCCTGAGCTAAAGCTGCCCACGATAAACCGAACTGAACAAAAAAAAAGAAGCTGCGGCAAGAGAACACAACTGAGGAAAAAACAAGAAAAACTCGACGGAAAGATAAGAGCGAAATGAACTGCGGAGAATGAGGAGGAAGATGAAAAGAGACGCAGACAGAGAGGAAAATAAATCATCACTTCAAACTGTACTGTTGTGAATCCTGTGGAGAGCTACAGATAAACAGAGGCAGCAGGTAACAAACAGAGACGGAAAGAAAAAGGAAAAGACATGAAACAGTCAAGCCGAGCAGAGTTTGCATGCACAGAAAGTCGGGACAGAGAGGAGCAGAGAAATACTGTGTTATGTCTGATGGGAGTAATTAGCACTGACAGTAGTACTAATGGTCTGTCTGTAGCTCGGCAGACTGGAACGCAGTGAGGAGACTCCAGAGTTCAACTCTCTTTCTCCTGACGTTGCTCTCTTCCACTTTGTTTCCCTCCAAGTGTTCAGACAAACCCCCCAAATTAGTTTAAATAGAATTAATTAGTTTTCTTAATCTCAGAGACAAATAATCCAACAGCACATTAAGGTACTATCTTAATTAGCACTGAATAAGTTACCATAGTTTGCTCTGCCTGCGGTCTGGCTGGTGAGTCGATCTGATCTGTGATCTGCATGAAAGGCAAAATCTATCCAGTGACTTTGTGCAGATGAGAAGTCTTATAATGTTTTTTTTTTTTTTTTTTAACTGCCCTTGTTACCACAACGCTGGATATCTTCCTCAAAGACTCATTTTAAACACATTCAACTTGCAGTCTTTCATGTAAAAGCTGCTGAGACTTTCAAACGGATGCAGTTAGTTTTTTTGGCCGTTGCCCTGATGACCTTTTGTTCCTCCAATAGACAAAGTTGCATCAATAATGAGTTGAGGAAGTGCAGGAAGCTGTGGGAGCCTTTTCTCAGCTCACAAGCCATTTGAGCATTTTGGAAGACCAGTTAGTGTCATTTAACCAGATTTTTTATGCTTATTAAAGAAAACTTCTGGTAGTTTTTCAAACTGGGGATTGTTCTCATTCGACTAAAGCCATTTAGACCGAGAGCCTGGTTTCACAAAGTGGTGTATGAATGACTTATCAGTGTCTGAGGTCATTTTGCATGTTATCACAAAACATTTTGCAGCCTGTCACGCATCATAGAGCTCCATATTAAGCTTTTGCTGTCTCATTTTACAGAGTCATTGTTGATTGATTTGATGTAATGAGTGAGAAAGTATGTGTATGCAGGAAGACGGGTTGATAGTTTGACCTCGAGGAAGCTCACCTGACTAAGATGAGAAAGGTCGCTTGAGAACTGTTACCATAACACTGAGGTCACCTGACAAAGGTCACCTGACTAACTCCTTGACGATTTTATTTGAAATGTAAAAGAGCCTTAAAATGCAAAGACATGACATTAGAAACTAGTTAAAAGTGCAGTTTATGTACCGTTCAGTGAAGTCACATTTGGTTAAAATGTGACTAGCTGCAGTTTGTTCAAAAAACCTGTTTTTCTGTTTTTACTTTTTGTCTGACTCAGAAACTCAGCTGTTTTTGAAATGATTCATGGACAATGTGAATAAACAGATAAAACTTCATTTTCTAATTTGTTATTCTGTCTTTGCTTCAGCTGTTTATTAAATGACAAGTTATGGGGAAAAAATCTTTCCTGAGCATTTTAATATTTAAAAATCTTGCCTGTGTTTTTCCTGTAAAACATTAAAATACTGTTTGACTCGTCTTGAACTCACATATTAAGGAACCAATCAGATGAAGTGTGATTTGAAATAACCCCACCTGTCATACAGACTCCCCTTGACCTTTTGTTTGTGGGTCACGGTAACTAGCACACTGATATCACGGGTTACTTGTAGGTTTTTGAATACCAGTCAGTAAATACTTTGTTTACATTTTTAAATAGTGTGGTTCAGGGTGAATTTATTCATCTCTTCCTCTCCTCCTCCGCTGGATCTCACAGTGAGTGAGTTGTGGGTGGAAACCAGGAGACCTCTACAGCTCTGTACTGTTTTCTTACCATAGAAAGATTAAAACAAAGACGTCCTTTAAACAAAACTCTGCTGACTCCAATTAATTTCCGAGAACAGACATGTTACGTTTGAGATTGACAGCTCGTCTGACATTTATGGGACAGAGCAGTAGACAGAAATTTTCATAGATTTCATAACATCCAAAGCCACTTTTGAACTGTTGAATTGTTGTGCAATGAGACTGAACAGGCTTACATTATTATTCATTTCTACTACGGCAGCTGATGTCTGATGTGTAAATGCACTGTTGAACAGCAACAGCCTCATAAAACGCTGCACAGCAATCATCAGTTATATACTTTTCACTGCGTTCTCCTCACTGCGCTTATTTTTTGCATTAAATCATGTAATATGCGAGCACGTTATGGGCAATTTTGTTCTCTTTTTCAACTGTCAGAAGATTAAAGGATTAATGATGCAGCCACGAGCTATTTCAGAGACTGAGTTTGACATTAAAATATGTCTGCACGGTCCAAGAATGCTATTTCAGGTGGTGTAACAGGCCGGAGATATAAAAAGTTGCAGTGAAAGGCCTGTATCTTCTCCTGAAGATGAATAAGTGCAGTTTCCATGAGGAGTGTTTTCATCACTACATCTTTAACGTCTGATCTCACCTCTGGGCTGAAAGGAGCCAGCCATGTCAGACAAAAATGCACCGCGTGTGTGTGTGTGTAAGTGTGTAAGTGTGTGCAAGTTTGACTATATATGTTTACACATATGTATGTGTGCATTACGTGCATGTGCATGCTTCGTATGTTATCTTCGAGGGCGAGACTGTGTTGTTCCAGCAACCCATAGGTCCCAGCCCCATAAATCACACCTATCATTCATGTGCATTAGTGCATGTGTGTGTGTGTGTGTGTGTGTGTGTGTGTGTGTGTGTGTGTGTGCGTATTATTCTGTGTGTGTGTTTTTGGATTCAGAGCCAACACCTGCTACTAATCACCATCAATGAACAACAGTGAGAGGAGTGTGGTGACGTGTTAATATTTTTACACGTTCATGGGCATGCATGCGCTCCTATGAACACGCACGTGCACACACACGCAAAGGTCAGGCTGAAAGGACGAGAACAAAGCAGTGATGATTGATACGTCAGCGCAGATTAGGCCGACAGTCAAAAGATGAAGCTGAAAGTGAGAGAAGGGCAACAAAAGAAGAAGGAAGAGCAAGAAAGTCTGCAGTTGCTAAGAAATAAGAAGAGAGACAAACACAACATACAGAAACGGGACGATGTTGAGCTTATTGATGCCACTTTGGCCAAAGTCTCCTTTGATTTAATGCTAACAGACTTTAATGGAACTGGATTCAATATTGAAAGAAAGCAGAGACGGATGCATAAAGAGAAAGAGCGACGTGGTGAGTAAAGGATGGGGAAAATACCTAAGACCTGCCCTTCCATTAGCCTACATAACTAACATTTTACAACCGTGAAAATCTTTCCACAGCAAGGTAATGTGGACCAGCGACGTCATCTTTTCACATTTAATCCTCTGCTTGCATACCTACTCCCTCTCATCCCTCATCCCAGAATCTTCTGCCTCTTTCTCCGTCTGATACAAACCTTCACTCTCACCTCTGCCGTCCCTTCTCATCTTCCTTCTTTTTTGTCTTCCTCTCTGTATCTCTTTTCCATCTCTGTCAACATATGCTAGTCATCGCAGGCTCCTATTATCTCTGCTAAAAGCCAAGGAAAGTCTGATCTCGCCACTTAATCACTGCTATTTTAATGTGAAACAGCTATGTATTAAAAAAGGGGGGATTGAGAAGAGAAAGGAGGACATGTGGGAATAAAAAAATAAGAAAAGATGGATGGAGGGAGGAAAAGCACCCAAGCAATATGTGATACATTATTGGCATATGGACAACAGAATAGAAGATATACAGAGAAGAAGAGCAGTGGAACTGATTTGGGTGGAGACACACAATGAAATTTCTTTAAAAGTGTGTTTTTAATATGACTACAAGTGATCCAAATCTGCTGATAAGCCACCTACTATTCTTTTTTAAATCTTACCATGTGTTATGATTTTCGTACGAGCAAAGAGATTTGTCTTTTCAAATGCCGTTTTTGTCTTATTGTGACATTTTTCTTACCACAAGTTAATAGAAACCCAACATTTAGGATAAAATGAATGAAAGTCTGATGTTGTTTTTTAACAGCTTGAAGTGAAATCTCTCAAAGACTCCAAACATTTATAAAAAAAGACACTTTGACAATGTTGATAAAATCTTCCCTTAATCTCAATTCTTCGATTGCGCAATATTTAGAGATAAAAATAGAAATGAAAGGGATTTTTTTCTCAATCACTGTTAGAAGTAATGAACAGAAAAGTAGATCTAAGAAGACAGAGGAGCTTTATATGGTAAGTTATGCGCGCATCAACAGGAAATCATGAACTGATGTGAACAATATGACACATGACGAGCAGCCCGGCACAGCGGTAGAGCTGTGTGGTGTGTTTCATGGATAAAAGGATGATAAAAGAGTCGATGATTGAGACATAATGCGCAACTCAGGCGCAGAGTACGAGCGGATGAACAGCTGGAAGAATAAAGGGATGGATGGAGAAATAGAAGAATAAAGAGGAGCAATGAGTTCTACAGAAGTTTTGATCAATTTGTTGGTAAACGGCCAAAAGAACAGACAAAGGGATGATGGATGGACTGAAAAATGGCTCAGTGGATGGAGTGTTGTGGAGTTGGATGGATGGATAGACGGATGGATGGATGGATGATGAAGTTTCAAATAGGTGAAATGGCCAGCTGTTATCGATTCTACATGAAATGAAAACATAACGGTTAATGGTAATACAACACAGTGAGCTTTTACCTTGAAGCGCACAAATATTTGGATTATTAGTGTCGCTCTTTTTATCCCTTCCTTTGTAACACCCGCCTGTTTTCTCTGGGCCATGAATTACCTCAACACACAATCTCTCTCATCTCTTCCCGTATCCCACTTTCTCTCGGCCTCTCCATTATTAACTCCCTGTCTTTGAATCGTTCTCCCTCTCTGTTTCTCTCTGTCTACATCACAGCTTTTGTTCTGCTCTGCATTAGTTCTGCTGGTTTTGAAGCCATCAGCGTGCATGATCACTACCAGACCCGACCTGAGGAGGAGGAGAAAGTTGGGGGGGGGAAGAGAAAGAAAGACAAAAAAAATGTTGAGACAGAGAGAGAGGTAAAGAGCAAAAGGTGAAGAACATTTGGGGCGCAGAAGCTCAGAAAAGAACCGCAGAGATGAAGAAAGTTGGAGGCTGATGTCAATAAAAAGTTCGCTTCTTTTGAAACTTAAGTATTAATAAGAAAAGAAGATCATAAGTTACCTATTCTGATTTTTTTCATGACTCCAATTCTTTCTTAACAATTACCTTTGCCATTTTTTTGAATAAACATTAATGTAGGATTGGATTTATTGTTCAAGAAATGGTTCAATTTCAATGCACAACATACAATCACAAGAGGCTTTGGAAGGTTTAAAATGATGCCTGTAAATAAATTTTGAGACTGCACTGAAATACCTGCTGTCACTGGCACAGTTAAGTCTTTGTTTTGGCTGCATGGTTTTTCCCGTTAACCAGAATACTGCAAAGAGTATTTCTCTGTTATTAAAACCAAAGCATGAAAGAACAATAATTACATCTTAAGTACTGATCAAATATTTTGTTAAACCTTTTATATGTTTATATGTGACTCACGAGGATTTATAATCTGCATCAACAGAGCTGCTTTAAACATAACAACATCCTACTTTATGTTGAAATGGGAATTAGAGGCAGATAATTGTTATTATTATGTAGACAGAAGCATCGGAACATGTTATTATGCTTAATACGTTTATGTTCCTGTCTCTTGGTGACTGTATCTTCGAGTATTAACCGTCACAGGCCGTCACACACAGTTTCCTCTCAGTAACTGTGACACAGTGTGAAAGAAAGGCTAATCCAGCCTGATTTGGTTTTAAACTGCCCCCAAAAAGGATCCACGCTGGGCCATCCCTTACCAGCCAGTGTGCTTAGTGTGTCAGTCAGACGTAGCGTGAAGCAGCTTAATTTGGACCGTATTGGTTTTTAACTGCCTACACAAAACAGATGGGTGTTGGGTTACCTACAGCTCAATCAGTCAGATATAGATGGAAAATTGGGGGGTAAAGACAGATGGACAGGTGGTGAGAAAAAGCAGGACCTGCAGGTGGTCTGATGGACTTGTGGGCAGAAAGATTGACCTTCTGCAAGACACCAAACTGACTGAGAGTAACTTGTAATGGAGAGTACAGCTGTATATCAAACGCTAAGACATGTTCATTCAATATAATACAGAACTCTGTGTTAGACTGTGAACAACCATCACTATACTGAGTCAAAAAGCTTCTGCCGTGGTCTCATCTATCAGTTACAGGGGACACTTTAAACTGAACTGACTGTATTCATATATAAATGGACCCAGCTTTGTGTCAGCACTGCAGAAAGTTCTGGCCGCATGCAGTTTTATTATGCTTCAGGAGGAAAAAAACTCCAGCTTGTTTGTGTTTCTTTAAACAATCACAATTGTATTGGGCAGCGCTTCGCCTCGCATGCAGCAACTGTGCCCCCCATGAAAAGAGTAACTTACGAAATGCAGATTGAAATAGTCATCTGATGGCAGGCCTAAACCCACCCTGTGATTTAGGCCAGATGAATGATGGCACAATGGAAAAGTGTTTTGATGAGCTGGTCTTAATTTAGCACAAAGACTTACATGTTCATATGGTTTTATGTTTTTTTATTGATGTGCAGTTGGTGGCCCTTACATGCTATGAACTATGAGTAAAGAAAAAATATGCTGTAGCTGATCGTAAAATGATCATTAATGCAGGAATGGAAATATTTTATTAAATTGGAATTAAAATGTTTTATAAGGAAGAAAATGATATCAAAATGATTGTTATGCCTTGAGGCAACGCACTGCATTTACAATGACACTTACTGTAAAGATAACTGTGTATGTTTACAATATAACTTCACAAGATACATTTACTGGTTGTTTTTGTGAATAGTACAATTGAGTTATTGCTGCATTTATTGTTGCAGATAGCACAGATTATCACCATCCTTAGTTTTAGACATAAAAATCTCTATAAAATACTGCACTTCAGTGTGTTTTAGATATTTGAAAGACTAAAGGTATATTTTTTGCATCAGATGAAAGAAAATGCAGCCTTCCATGAAAAGACCCTTTCAAACTGTGTGGCACTCCATCTGAGCTTCGACCACGTCTCCTCTGCGTGTTTTTTTCATCACTTTGATTGATCAGTAGCCGAGCTGAGAGGTCAGCGAGTCCACTGGTCAGCGGTGTTGGATGAGACTGGTCCCGATGTCCACCATTCATAAAGACAACAAATGGGATTCAGACGTGACTCTGCAGAGTACATCTGGAGCACAGCTGTCTACACTTTGTTCACCTATGTGTGTGTGTGTGTGTGTGAGTGTGATCAAAAGTTCTCCAATCCTGCCGTGCACCTCTGCTCACAGACTGACCACATGCACACACATACACTTGCAAAAAGTGTACGATCAATGCTAAAGCACATCCAGAGACACACAAGCATGCAGTCAGCGTGCAGTCTGCACCATCTCTCTCTTTTATGGGATGTACAGAAGAATGCAGAGGAAGAAATAACTTTTTCCCCTAAAGATAAATACAAAATGACATAAACCAGCAGCAACATAAACATTAGCTCAGTTATTACGGTCTAATATTAAATAAATGGTTTCCAACAAGGGGAAGTTACTTTCCTTAATATCCAACCTGGCCTAACACACACATCCACGCAAACACACACACACACACAAAAGCTATAGTCAGGCACAGTGTGCTCTTATAGAGATATGCTTTTTTTTGGCATGCGGCCCAAACCACGTTTCTTCCATCTGACACAGTGCTAATAATAATAATGATGGTCAGCTTGCTTTAAGCCAATGCTATGATTCATGAAGAAACTTCTCCCAAGATATGCTGTAATTACCTGTACGCAGGCAACCACACACTCCCTCTCACACACTTATGTTTCTGCCTCTCTGTCTGTCTGTCTGTCTCTAAATCATAACATAATCTGTAATAGCCGAACCATTATGGAGTGGAGGGACACATTCAGCGAGCGCTCGATAGCATCTGGTAATAGGACTCATGAGAGGCAGACGAGAGGAGATTAAAAAAAAAAAAAGTCTGCGTGACATGACAGAGAACAAGAGCGAAGTATTAAAGAGTGAGAGAGAGGGCAGGAGTGACTGACAGAAGAGGGAGAGAGAGGGGTTTAGTGTTTCAAGACGATTAACACTGCCCTGCTGTGTTTTAATAATATGCTCCTGTGGGTATTTTTAGTCAAACATTAGTGAAATGACACTAATGACAGAGTATAGAGGGAGTTTGACTGCAAAAACCTAATCAGACTTGCATCGCTGCGGGGTAGGACTGCTGAAAGATGTCCACACACACACACACACACACACACACACACACACACACACCATACTAAGATTACATTAACATGAGTCTGGGTTTTCGAGCCCCAGACAGGATGCAGGTTTAAGTGCGGAGCACAACCACCAGACTGAGTCAAATAAATGACATATATTTTGTCTCTTCCTTTTGTGTTGAGTGTAATTTATCCAGTTTTATGGTCTGGAGGGAGCACAGGAGGTGAAGCCCGAGTTCTTAGCTTGTAGAAACATCTGCAGCGTTCAGTCAAAGCAAAAAGTAAATTAATGGAACTGAAAGCGTAGACCGCAACAGTTTTTTAACTTTTGTGGAAATTCAGCTTCGTTTGGCGTGAAAAATAAATCCGTGTTCCTTTTTGTATTTCTCCATAAATCAAACTCTTAATGAAGACAGAGCTGAGCGGAGAGTGATGCGGCTCCGGTCACAGCTGCAGCAAGTTAAGACGATCCCTCCATCAATAACACACACAGTCAAACGACCACAGAGCGCACACACACACACACACACACACACACACACACACACACTCATCTTCGTCCAGACGGCTCTATCAGTCTGTCAGGTCGGGCCATCAGTCGTAAAGTCACACATCTCCGTTTCCGTCTGATGTCTGCTGCTCAGCGAGGTGCAGAGGTGCAGAGGGGACGGGGGGACGGGGGGGTGGACGTGCTGCACTTTTATAACGAGGATTTAACGGGCCCCTGCCGGTAAACAATGGCCATGTGGAGCTCATCGAGGACTCAGGTCTGTAAACATGACACACCTACTGAATCATATCCGGGCGAAGGTATAAAAGCAGCTTTGATAAGGGCAGGCAGTAAACTGTGCAGGCGTGTGTTTGTGTGTACGTGTCAAGGAAGTGGGGGAACACTTGGTGTATTTAACAAGAACAAACATATTGTTTTGATTATTTGACATGACAACGAAATTGTTCCTGTCAGGAGAGGAAAAAACAAAAAAAAAAATCACATCCTTTTCTTTTCTGACAGTTTTTCAGTAATTTCATAAACACATAATCTGTAATAACTTCAGAAACATATGTGTGAGAACATACAGACCCTTTTCTTCATCGCTGAAAAATGCACTTTTGTGTGTGTTGAAGGCTGAATGTTGTTGTTTCTATAGTGAGCTTTGGCAAGAACCTGCATTAATTCAAGCTTGAAACTAGTTTGGTGCTTTGATGCTATCGAACAAATTGCTAGTTTTTCCCCTGATAAGAGGAAAATGTTATCTCACTTTGAGGTTCATTTAATTTAATAGCACAAGCAGGGCTGTCAAGGTGCATTTCCACCCACCTCACTTATTTGCCTTTTTTGATTTTCACATAAAAACCCTGAGTCTAAACGCGACAAAAACTAAGTAAAAAAAACAAAAAAAGACTTCATTCTCAGAAAAAAACTTTTACTGAGGTGGAAATGCTGGCATGTCAAAAGAAAAAAAAAGAAGCCATAAAAAAGATGGAATCTGATTTTTTCAAATGGACCCAGATGTTGCGATACAAAGCATTAACATGGTGCTGCCACTCGCAGTTCAGTGCAACCGCAGCAGCAGAAGGATTTACAAATACAGGTGTTAGGACCGTGCTCAACATTAACATCACTGGGTCACAACCCAAATGTTGGCCTGTGTTGCATGTCACATTTCCTCACTATCACCAACCCTGAGTAAGTACTGAGTAACTTAAACAGCTCAAAAAAATCAAAAAAAAGGAGCAATACTGTCCAAGAAACTGTACAGCAGAATCTCTCAGCTGATTTCACATAAGTTCAGTTCAGTCATGATAGGAAGTACTTTGAAAATAACCGTACAGTGTCTTTGTGGCTCTGCAGAGAGCTTTACAAAGCTGGGAAATTAGCCCTGAGGATTGTGTGATGCTTCGATTTTGATCAGTCTGTTTTAATCTTCTCTTAGTCATGCACTCCATGGACTTACAATACTAACCTGCTGAAGTGTCCCTTAAACTGTGTAATCTCAACACTGCCACTTTAATGTGATAAAAGGTCATTAACAATATTAACTTGCTCTTTAAAGAAAAGCTTTTCAATCACTTTTACACATAAAGATCATTTTGAATGGACAGCAACACTAAAAATTATGTAACAGTTGCATCATGTCCTCTGGAGGGGCTGAGTCAAATCTTTGAAAATAAGATATTCAAATTTCTAACCAAGAAACCAATGTTAGAAACCGAAAACATGAGCTGGAAAAAGGGGACATTTACCAGGCAAGGAGGATATTACGGAGAGATATCCAGCATAAGTTGCATCACAGGAAACATGAGATCCAATGTATATGGAGCTAAATACTTAGAACTAAAACTCAAGGTTTTTTAGTTTCTGATGCTGGTATTGTTTAAATCTATCCTCACATTTTTGGGAAAATTGTGCCACTCACAACCAGGACCCTTGTGCAGCTTTTTAATAAAAACTAGCAAAGAAATGTGAATCTTAATTTCAAAACGCTCTTTTTAAAACAAGTGGTTTTCCTTTGCTGACACTAAATTTGTGCTTTTAAGTTGCCGAAATTGACTACACCATATGATATGAATGCAATGCTGGAATAAATACATCTTTTCTTTGGTGAATAACATCAGTCTACATGAACAGACCACAAGCTCATGCCTGGTTTCGTTACTTTAAACTGTATTAACGGCCTAATGATAGTTTGTGACAGATGAGCAGAGGTAGGCAGAAGTAGGACCTTGACACTCTGATCTCTCCCTCCCACTCTCTCCCTCTCTCTCACAGATCAAAGTGAATCCAGCTGGTAGTGATCCTAACCTCCATGCGGTGGGACGCGACCCGCCGACCCTCCAACACACACACAGTGGTCCGACAACTAGACCTTTCCTGCAAAAATGCTGGAGGGTGTGTGAGTCTCAGTAAAAACGAGCGAGAGAGAGTTTGTGTATTTGCGTCTGTGTGAGTGTGTGTTTGTCTTGCTGAACCCTGCGGTACCTTTTCACCTTGAGGTCAGAGGTCAACGGAGCAATCAAAGCCAGCTTCCATCTGCTCCTCGCCTAGACACGTTCTGTGTGTGTGTGTCTGCCTATTTATGTGTGAGTGTGTGTGTGCTTTTTCCCCCGCAGCTATCCATTTCTAAGAGTGTCTATGACTCTGTGTGTGTGCTGGCGCGTATGTGACTGTTGAGATTTGTGTGCCTGCATGTGCACGTGAGTGTGCGTGTGTGTGTGTGTGTGTGTGTGTGTTCCCCCCTCCAGCGATAGTTGCCCTGTAGTCCGCAGGAATCCTCATCAAAGAGCAGAGAATGTTCGAGGTGTCTGGATCGTCAAAACATGTCGGCGACTTCTGAAGCGAACCGGCCGTGTCTGTAAAGTTATACTGAAGCTCGTGGTTTCGACTTCTGAAACAGCCACAAACGCACACAAAGCACAACTGATGGACACTTTAGTTTCCTCTTTCAATTGATCTAATCAATAAACGTGTACTATGTGGTGGAGATTAAAAACCAATGATTTTATTGTTTAGGTGGATGTTTATTTAATATTCTCTTTCCAAAATACATTTTTTGTATAGAGTTACAGGTGCAATAATAAATTATGATTTATTATTCAGAATAATTACATATTACATTGTTTATCTGTTTCAGTCATTAAGGTTTGGCTCGATACAGCAAAATGTCTTAATCTGGAACGGCACAAGTGTGAGGAAATATTGAATATCCATGGATGTGACTGATTTTGTACAATGATTGTGTTTAAGGGAGAGACTTTGAACTCAGGTCAGTGTTGGTCTAAAGGAAATATTAGATCCTAAAGCGCTGCAGGTCTGTGATCTGCCGTGAGGTCTGAAGTTACCATGACAGCTGATGGGTCTTATAAGAAGCTTCAAACCAGAGAAAAAAGTTCCATTTCTAGTTCTTTTCTATATTTTTTGTTTCCTTTTCTTCTGATCAAATTTAAAGCACTAAATCAGGACTTAAACATTTCTAGACAATTTTAGATTCCTTTCATGTGTCGTCAGTCCCTTCTGGTTTGAAAATCCTGAGGCTACATCTGATTTATAACTGCACACATGACTTCTGCAATCAGGGACCACAGGATCTATTTATTTTAGAGAATTGAGAATCATCCTTTCAGACTGAGGTGATGGAGCTGCAGTTCATGAATTTTGTTCTCAAGTCTTTTTTTAATAACTTCCTCTGCAGGCTTTGTTGTCTTTGTCCAGAGTTCCTGTGAAGAAACAGTCACAAAGCGGACAGCACAGCTTCACTTCAGCCCAGTTGTGACTGTTTACAGAAGAAACATGGAGATGTTTGTGATACGAAACTGTCATACACAAATCCTCAATGTCTTCCAGTGGAGAAGAGGGACTGTGGCTGTTTGGTGCCTTGCTCAAGGGCACTGAGGGAACAGAAGAGCGCGTTACAGCAAGGAAGTGAACTAAAGCTGTAACTGTATCACCTTCTGCAGTGAGATTGAGTGTGAAAAAAACAACGTTGGGTGGTCTTTAAATACACAAACACACATGTACAGGTTGGATGGCAAACACACGAGCACTTCATGTATGTGCCGCACACTCTTTCACTACAGTTGCCAAAAAATTTAATAGTGAGAAGAACAAAAGCAGGTACACACACATTCACACACACACACACTCTCACAGTCACACAGCTTAGTAAAGTTCCTTAATAGCCTCTTTAGGTGTTAAGGTGATATTCATGTTAAAAAGCAGCACATGTATTAGCACCTCAGCTCCTATTATTGCTCACGTTATAGGTCTATAAAGCATGCCGTCACTGTGTGTGTGTGAGTGTCTTTGTGAGTGTGTGAGAGTGTGTGTTTGTGCAAGTGTTCATCAGTATTTGTCTCTGTGTTACATACATAGTCAAATTATTTTAAAGGTGTGTACAGATGACAATAAAGGTAGATGGTAAATACTATAAAGTACATGTATGTGTTGTGTGAGTGTGTGTGTGTGTGTATGTGAAGTGTGTCAGTGGGCACTTGTGTGTGGGTATAAGTCTGTGTGTGAGTGTGTGTTTCAGCCTAAAGCTAACATTTGCGTTCTGAGGGGAGGCGGCGAGTTTCTCTCCAGAGCCCATATGTTCCTCATTTTTCCATACACATTCATGAGGCATTTCTGCATTTTTTAGAGGAAAAAAAAATCAGAGAGAAAGAAGAAAGGAGGACAAAGAGGAGAGATAAAAAGAAAGAGTGTATTCCCCGTAGAGATGTCAGATCAGAGAGCTGGCTTGTTTCACAACCAGCCGGGTTAGTGGGACTAATATTGAAGACCTCACAGATTTTACCTCTCTGTGTCTCGTTTTCTCGCGGTACCTCGCTATACGAAATATATATTTCTTTCACACACACACACACACACACACAGGGAAAGAAATGTTTCAAACTCACACTAACACACACACACAAGCACGTGCTCAAGAAAACAGACCGCACACAAAAAGTTTGTGCAGCTAACATGCCCCAAGGACTCGAGACAGAGGAGATGAAAACTGAAACCATACGCAGAGAGAGAGAGAGAGAGAGAGAGAGAGAGAGAGGGAGAGAGAGGGAGAGAGGGAGAGAGAGAGAGAGAGGGATGAGTGCAGAGGAAAGAGAGATTGAAAGACGGGAGAGAGGGGAAATGAGAGCAGCCATTATCCAGCAAAAAACTCCCAGCAGCCGTTTTACCCAAATCAAAGTGAAGGAAATATAAGATTGGTTTGACCAGTTGCGTGTGTGTGTGGGTGTGTGTGTGTGTGTGGGTGTGTGTGTGTGTGACTATACTGTACTGTAAGTGTGCAGGCCTGTACAATGTGGTATATGGATTGGAGTGTGTTAAAAGACAAAAAGCATGAAGGAGTGTGTCCCTGCGAATGTCGGGGGGTACCTGCCTGTGACAGTGTGCATGTGTGTAAGTGTTTGTGTGTAAGTGTTTGCGTGTGTGTGCGTATGTGTGTGTGTGTACAGCAAAGTGAGCTGTCTCTGTTTTTCAGCCTAACAGGCAACAAATCAGCCAGCAGCCACATGTATATGCTCTGTATAACCTACCTTGTACTACATTTATCTGGGTATGTGCATGCATGTGTCTGTGTGTGTGTGCGTGTGTGTGTGCGTGTGTGTGAGTGTGTAACTGTGTGCATGATGGCCACTGAGGATCAGAGTGTGAACAAGCAGCAGCTGGTGAAAAGTGAGGGAATGACAAGGTGTTTAGAGAGATAAAGACAGACAGAGATAAAGGAAGAAGAAAGGGGGAGATGGGAAAAACACAAGAGATGAATATGATAACACAGGAGAGAGAGAGAGAGAGAGAGAGAGAGAGAGAGAGAAAGAGTGTTTGTGTGTGTAAGAGAGAGAGAAAAATTATCACTTGTATTATTTTAAAGTGTAGAAAATGTGAATGAAACACAACTTGATAAATGACTCAAACTTTTCATCAATAATTAAAATAGCTGACAACTAATTTTTCTTTTACACACACACACTCACGCACACGCACACGTGCACACACCCACACACTGACACACATACGCAAACAGACACACATTCATGCAAAATCATGCTGAAACGAAATACTGTGCCACCCAAGCACAAGATACACACAAAGGGAATTTCCTTACTCAGAGTGAACTGAGTGGAAAGCACACACACATGCGCACACACACACACAAATTCCTCTGTTAACCAATATGAACTTTCATGGATGGGTGAAATGTGTGTGTATGTGCGTTTGTGTCCATGTGCATTTGTGTGTGCGTGTGTGTTATAATGAACCAGTATCATATTCACATTCTTTTCTATGGAAATATGACCAATGAAATTCCAAATTATGCGCTTCTGCATCTGTGCTGATGTGTTTGTGTGTGTTTCTGTTTGCATGTGCGTATGTGTGTGTGTGTTTGTGGACGTTCTGTCTGTGTACACCACATAGTGAAGGGCTGGGTTTTTAAACTGTTGAGAAGACAGCGAGCGCAGTGTAAAACTATGTGTTTACAACCATGATTATAAACAGAGCAGATTGAGCAACAACTTTGTCTGTTTGTTCTAATATGTTACACATTTTCTTGACCGACTGTTTGTGTGAATGTGTGTGTGAGTGTGTGTGAGTAAGTGGATCCTTCTGCGTCTTCGCTCTGTGCATGTGTGTATCCGTGCGGCGATAGCTTTTGAGATAGTTTTCTTCAGTAATTGAGCCTGCCGCCCCAAGTTCAACTCTTTTAATTAAAGATACAATGAAACACAATGGTGGTAAATGAGCCTCTCTTTTATTACTCTCTCCGTCTCTGTCCCCGTTTCTTTATTGGTTAAGGCACTGGATGAGTGTTATTATCAAGCGGAAATTGTCCTGGGCATGAATGAAAGCGTTAATCTGTTAAATCTTCCTCTCCCGCGTGCTTTCTTCCTCTCTTTCTCCCTCTGAACTAGATTGAGTGTGTGATGACAAACCGGCCGGAGTAATTACTGCAACAGCGTTAATCTGCTTCCATATTCATGTCACAGTGAAAATGGATCTGTCTTCTCTCTGCCTACAGGAGGGTTAAAACACCACTCAGGAGTTATTACAGCAAATAAACCAGTGGTGGATATCTGTTTCATTTTTTTCCTGCAGTAAATGAGGATCTCGCAGGGTTAAAAAGCTGGAAATGAGACTCTTATTAATGTATCCCGTGTATTATTACTAATAAATAAGAGATTAGCACTGCTGTCATTTCTTATAGCCCAAAGCTAGCATAATGTTACCCTTTTATAACAAAAATCCCAGCCAAAAATACAAAAGTAAGACTAATTAAAGCAGCTCTGAGTTAATGTTTTAAACTTTCTCGGTCATATATTTGGGCTTGTTTTAATTCTCCAGTGTCTCAGCTGTCAATCAATGTAAAAACACCAGAAACAACACTGAGGCAAAGAGCTCAATCATGCCTTTTATGGGTATTGTATGATCAAATGAATTCTCCTCTGATTTCTGATATTTTAGAGTGAAGGATTGTAATTTTACTGCCAAACAGTTCCTGGAAATGTTTTTAAATTATTCTGATCCTCTTAAGACACAGACGACTGAGAAGCTTCCTGAACGTCTAATAGTGTAATAAAAACCGAGAGCAATGCAGGAAAAAAAAAATTGCTATATATAGAGAAACACAGGAAGAAAGAGTGAAAAAAACTGCTACAGGGAGAAGAAGTTTAAACTTCTCAGACAAAAATTGATTAAGCTAATTAAAGTATAATTGCAAAGAATTACAACCGAGACCTTCGGATGTCCGGTTAACTCTGTGTGTGTGTATGTGTGTGTGTAAAAGTGTGCGTGTGAGTGAGTAGTGTGTATTCGTGTCTACAATTCAATAAGCACCAGGTGCAAAACCTCTGCTGAACATTTTAAACAGGAGAGGCAGAAGAAAATAAAGCCAGAATAAAAGTAAAACAGAGGAAGAAATACAAAGCAGCAGAAAAGAGCAGCCATGTGACGTCTGTTTTGGTTATTATGTACGTTTACCTTTGATTCTCTCTCCATGCACGTGTGTGTATGTGTGTGTATTTGTGTGTGTGTGCTGTTGTTGCAACCC
The DNA here is from genome assembly GCA_029814665.1 of Acanthurus lineatus. Classification (NCBI taxonomy): domain Eukaryota; kingdom Metazoa; phylum Chordata; class Actinopteri; order Acanthuriformes; family Acanthuridae; genus Acanthurus; species Acanthurus lineatus. The sequence goes on from JAPZDV010000026.1 coordinate 19,619,540, forward strand.
TGAGGAATGTCAAAAATCCCTCTCCTTAAAATTGTCACTACCACGTCAGGCTCTCTATCACCTGGCTTCATCTGCCCTTCAGTTCCTCCTGCCCTTCCTCCCGCCCGCCTTCCTTCGCTCTATTTTTTCCCCTGAACTTGCAGGATCATAACAAAGGAGTCAGAGGTCAAACTATTTGTTATTATATAAAGGGAAAAGGATAGCAGGGGCAGCAGCTGAGGAGGAAAATGAGAGAATGTTAAGGCCTGTAGAAACTGAATAATGGTCTCCATTTGCATTTTACATATTTTACACGTTGTTTATTTGGCAGACACCCTTTTCGAAAATAGCTTTTAATGAGAAAAAGGGCAGAAGGAGCTCCACTTCCGACATCACTGACATTACAAGCAGAGCTGTAATAGGATAGGAGAAGGTTTGGATCAGTTCAGATTGTGCTCAAGGATGTTTTCACATAAATTATTGTTTGTTTAGCTGCTTTTTGGTGCAAAAGAAGAGATGTGTTTATGTTGATCTGCAGGGCAACAGCCGTGTTTGTTTTTGTGTTAGAAGAATTGGCTGCTTAAAAGGACACTCTATTAATTTAACACATCCAAGTCTGATTAATTCTGGTTTTACAACTGGTTTTACCCTGTGAATCTAGTTTTATAATGTCATCTGTGGCTCTTATCTTAACCTGGGCTCAGGGAAAACAAATTTATAACACAAAGCAGAGTGCAGATGCAGAGTAAGGGTCCAAAAAAAGAGGAGTTTCAGGGTTATGGAGCTGATTAGAGAGTTTAGAAAAGAGATAACACACATTTAGAGTCACTTCCTGTATCCGTCATGTGTCACTGCCCCACCCCTTCATGAGACAAGCGGCAGGTAAAGAGTCTATCTACTCCAATGGGAGATCCGAGCACAGACTATGATTGATCGTTCATTTTTTATAACATATCTTCATATATTCTGACAACAAAACGTAATTTTTCAGACAGACAAATCAGGGGATCATGTTCCTGTCTCAGCAAACCGAAATCTGGAAACACAGATTTCTCTTCCAGAGACTCTCTGTAACAATGTATTAAGCATATGAAGTTGTTTCTATTGCTATATTTCATTTGTTCACAACTTAATCTGCTCTCATTCATCCACACATAATTCACAACACATCTAACACTCCTAACCTGATATATTCACCATTTCAAACCATCGGCGTAGCTTTTACTGCATCATTTTCTGTTACAGAGCGTGTTTCATCTTTCATATTTGTCCCACAAACTCATTAAATTGCATATTAAGTTTGGATTTTTCCTTGAAGCAGAATGTTAGTGTGACAAACATAAAGCATTAATTTACTGACAGGTAATTTATAGAGAGTGTAAATGACCGCTTATGTAGCCACAAAACCTTTTTCAACAATAACTCAGGAAGCATTAGACCTTACCTTTCCTGGCTTTTCATCAAACTTAAAAAAATTACTTATCCCTTAACTCAGTTCTGACATTTTCAAATTCATACTAATTGACTCACATGGGTCCCTCAATTAAAGGTCAACAGCAACAAGAGACTTTTTAAAGTTGCCCTTTTTAGATAAAGACTTGGCAGCGTTCTGATTGGTGATATAATGGGAACGATGATGACCTTTGTCATCAAACATTTCGCCAACATCACGGTCAGGCTGGACGCTGCCTTTCAAACAGAGCGACAGAGTGGTACTTTTAAACAGGCTCGCCTATGAAAAGTGAGAAGTGGCGTCATGCTCCGTGCTGCGCTATGCAGCCCTGACTCATTTGTCATCCCCTGACAAGCTATGCAGCAGAAGTGAGCCACAGCCAACATCAACAGCGTCTCGCTGAGGGAAAAAGAGGAAAAGTGAAATCTTACAAAGAGAAAGGCAGGAAAGAAGTGACAGGATAGAGAGGAGGGGAGGAAGGAAGGCATGATGGGGGGAGAAAATATTTAAGAAAGGAAGCTTAGAAATCCAGATAAGAAAGCAAGAACAAACCAAGAGAGAGGAAGTGTTGGTGGAAGAGGGGAAGGAAAAGTGAAAAAAAGTAGTGGAAGGAGAGCAAAGGAGAGACACAAAAATGTAGCAGAGTGATAAAGAGATGTGATTATGGAGGGAAAGAAAGAGGAGAGGATTTTATCTTGGTGAGAGAGTCTCTAAATCCTCCTGCTGACTGACATTTCCTCTTCCTTTAAATACCTTGATCTGAATTGCTTTTGTCTGCCTATCCTGCGTTTGTGTGTGTGTGTGCGCGTGTGTGTGCCTGTGAGTGTGTCTTTCAGTAATCTAAGGAGGCTTTGTGCTGCCATAGCTAGCTTAAGTCTTTCAGACTGGTATTAAATCCACTTGTTGAACACAATGATGGTACAAGTGGCTCCTGTGAATGCAACAGTCACGGTTCTCACAAAACAGCAGGAAAAAGGAAGGCTGAAGTTGTTCGTCACTTCGTTTGAATCACTGTTCTTTTTTTCCTCCTTTTCGATTGTTTGTTTCTGCCTCACAGGCTGACAGGGCAACGAGCTGTCTGTTAAAATGAAAAATATAAACCTTTCATGTCTTAAAAAAAAAGAGAGAGAGCTCCCGACTAAACAAGAAAAATATCAACTTTATGCGACTTGACAATTGTTAGATTGCTGGTTTGTGTCTGTATCTTGATGCAGTTTAGTTGAAATTGCAGGTTTTCACGACGGAGGACAAAGTAAACCTGACAGGAGGTTTCCGAAGCTGTCATAAGGATCAAGGAGAGTAAAGGAAGCAGAACGAAAAACACTGCAGGGTTTTTAGGATGAGTAAGTTTTGCGTCTGCCCCGACTAACTGTTTCAAAGGCCACTTCCACTGCAGGAAAATGTAATTACTGTGTGCTTGGTGTCCACTTTTACATCCCATTTTTATCCTTTCACGGACAAGACGTTCATTACACTAATCAGAAACGGATACATTTATGGAGAACATCGATGATAAAGGTGTCCTCCTGGTCATAAATTAAATTTTTGAGAGAGCAAAATCAATTATTGGTGACATTACTTGCAAACACAGTCTCATAGCCTGATGAGAAAAGAATAAATCAAAAGTGACACTGATGAAACAGGGACAATGATGAAGGTTGTACAACTCCAAAAACTGCTGACTTATAAAAACTTTTCTGGCAACAGTTACTCTTAGAAAGGTACCTAATGGATCTGTTAAAGTTATTTAAAACATCAGATGGATTAAAATGATGATAAATAGCTTTCTGAAGTGTGACAAGTACCTCCCAAAGTCAAAATAATTCCTCAGACCTCAGCTTTCCTTCCTGGCAGTTGAACCGACTGTCTTCCACCATGAGATAAAAGCAGTTTCAAAAGACGGATAGCTCAGATGACCCAATGCGTCAGCCCCATTGGAGCTCCAATGGCCCAATCAACCAATCATAAATTAGCTGCGGCAAGCTGTTATTAAAGGTTCAAACATCCACCCGGCAACGGAATCTCTCTCTGAGCGGTGATTGGTGGTGAAGCCCGGGGCGCCACGGTAACGACGGGTCATTGCAAAGACATGGAGCTATGCTGGTGTCGACATCAGGTCATCAGTGAGTTTGGGGGGTGTGCATGCTCACACACTAACAGCAAAAAAGTGTGTGTGTGTGTGGTTTGTGTGCATGTGTATGTTAACTGTCACGTGCAGCCATTCTCATTAACTGAGCAGCAGATTTACTCTTGGTTTAATTACAAAGCTCTGCACGCCAATCAATTACAACTCTAACGTAAAACCTCCAACAGCAGCCCTCCACAGGTTAAGGTGTGTGTGCATGCATGCATGGGTGTGTGTGTGTGTCTGCGTCTCTTAAATAAAGGAAGTGCAGTAGACTAAAGCTGATTCTGTTTCTAATAATGGAACTCCGGACTGTTCTGCTTCTCCTAATGGACCCTTTATGAAGTGACATTACACTACGCAGACGTAGCGATGCGGGAAATGGAGCAACAAACCGCCGCATGTACTGGGATCACAGCAATTGATCACCAGTATAAAGAAATTTCAATGTACTTTATTTATAATTGGGAAAATTACATGGAAAATTCATGGAGAAACCGTAAAGAGGAAATAATAGAATACATGTGATCACTTTAGTTTGAGTGCACAGCTTCAACTGTAAAGTCAATTCAGTCAACAAAATATATGAAAACTTTTACAAATGCATATGGTTTTTATACTAAAATTTCATGTTTATGGGACTTTAATATTCTCATTAGGATACAGTGACAAGAATTAGGATTAAGTACAGTTTAGGAGACAACCACTCACCTTAATTAATAGGATTTTTCACTTTTTAACAAAACCATATTAACCCATGATGACCTTCTGCTCTACAGTTTGTTTGCTCTGCCTGTATCATTCATACACATGACTCCTATTACCTAAAGATGAGGGAGAAGATTTTTCCCATGGAGAAACATTAAATTTCTCCATGGAGAAAAGATAATTCTCTATGAATTGAGGTTGTAAAATTGTCTGTTCTGGTGCTGCTTAGGAAACAAAACTCAAAACACTCCAAACATTTTCTATCCTGCTATTTATAACTCGGATTTCATTCAGGAATCTATATTTACTTCCCTCCAGAGGAATTTCTCCATAGTGAAAATATGTTTTACAGATCTTTTGCATCATAACCTCTGCTTTAGTCTGAGTGTCGGTGGATATGTTTGTTTCATCGTCTCCCAGCTGATTCCCTCATGCAGAGATTTGCACAACAGTTCAACTAAATGCGGCTTGAAGCTGTCACACGCCATCAACCATGCAATGGTAACACCTTGACAGGTGTGCATTTGAGAGGAACAAATCATGCTGATGATGTTAATCTATTAAGAACAGGGCTGTCAGTGCAGCAGGTGAGTGTGTGAGAGAAAAAGAGAGAAATTAACGCAGATCACAGCGAAACTCCTGTGAGGTTTCTGGAGGTTTCTGCCGGTTTCATCACCTTCATCTCTGAATACATAACATCATGTAATGCATAACATTATGCCCCTTCATAAGCTGAATATTTATTATCTGTCTGTAAAACCAGCCAGAGGAAGCATAAGAGTATATAAAAATAACCAGAAGTCACTGGTTCAGATCCTCAGACCGGTTTAGCATCCTTCCCTCAACACCTCATGTGAACTAGCCCCTCAGGAATTCACAAAACCCCCGACTCATCAGATAACTAACAGTCCCAGATGTAAATCTGCGAGGCAGGCCAGGTGAAATTAAGTCCCACTGCTATTGATTTAGTAATGCATTTATCTGATTTCTATACATCAACTTTGTGTGGGGACTGCTGGTTTACAGATAATGAGCCATCTATATGCACATTCTATATGGGCTGCACCTCAGTTACAACGTAAAGAAAAATATGGTAAGAGAATGAGATAAGGCTTAATAAAATGAACTAAGTATGAAATATGAGGGTAAAGAGAAAGAACGTAGTGAAAAGGAAAGAAGAAGTCTAATAATAAAGTTTGAGATGTGTGAGGAAAAATGAATAAATTTTGGGAAAGAAAAGGAGAGAGTGGAGAAATAATTCAACTACTGCATTAACACTCTGATTGCTCAATAAAAACTGGCCAATAAAGGCTTATTCTGCTCAATACGGTGAGATTAATTGCAATTTCAATGTATAAGGATTGTGAATTAACTGTAGTTTCATATTAAAAGTTGGGGCAATAATTTATAGAAGCTGTTATTTCATGTTATATAAGTTTCGACAAATTCATATTGGACTTTTACCAAGCTTTGATGTTGCCAAAATTACAAATCAAAGAGAGCATATATATTTGTTTCCATACAAAACCAGAACATAAACCTGCACAAACTTTAAATAAAGTCTGCTAGCCAACTGGCAAGCATCACACTGCTCTGTTCGAACCCCAGTGGAGCGCATCGACCACAGGGAAACGTTAGCGGATGCACCAGAAGTTCCTGCCAAACACGAGAAAAAGGATATTTTTGAGTTGAATTATTGGTCTCAGAAGGTGATTTGCACACAAAGCAGGCTGGACTCAAATCCAGCAGCATGGTCCTTAAACCTGGATGAGATATCGACCGACCTCTGCAACACACTCACCATTTTCTTTTAACAAAACACACTGCAGACCTCTGTTTTGTTGTGGATAAGACGAGACTGATCAGCTTCCAGACATCCTGTGCATTTATTACACACACACACACACACACATTACACACACACACACACTACTAGCATATGTAAACTAATTCACGGCTTCCCACAACCTCATGTATCCTCTTGGCTTGTTTTTCTGCGGCAGATTTATATCAAAGTGTCTTTTGAGGCCACAATGCACGGGAAAGTTAAACACAAGCCTGCACACAAACGCACACAACAACACCCTTAAATTTTTGCACACTCACACACACACACAACGACACAAGCAAAAGAAGTAGAAAGCAAACACAGCTTTACTCTTGCTCATACAAGATGGAATGTGTGAAGCTATGGTGATGCACTAACACCTACACTATAGATGGATAGATGGCTGTGTGTGTGTGCGTGCGTGCGTGCGTGCGTGCGTGCGTGCATGCGTGCGTGCGTGCGTGCGTGTATACGTGCACACTCCCACTTCCACTGCTATGGTGATGCACTGACACCTTGCCTGCAGAGATGAACAAATGCAGGTGGATTGTGGGATACGTGAGGCATACAAAAGAGCCCCCAGAGGAATAAAAGAGAAGTCCTTTTCCTCCCTCTTCACCACGCAAGAGTGAAAAACACGATGTGGGCTTCTTTTGTGAGTTGACATCAGCTCAGAGGCTTCACAGGGTGATGGGTCCGAGTCCAAATTCACTTTTTTTCAGCAGGTTCACATTTCATTCCCCACAAACCAGACCAGGATAAAGTGCTTGTTAGAAATGATTTGGCACATTTATGTTGCTCGGAGAACTCCTTTTGGGGTCGGGTTTGAAGCATTACCTCAAATCAGATAAGTTGTCAGTCACAGAAAAACACATGAATTGACCTTAAAATACAGTTCTGGTCCATGACTAACTTGCTTTGGTAGAAACTGCACCATGTATCATGAACCAATCTGTTTTTAACCTTTTTTTTTTTTAAACTAATGCTTTCAAAAAGCACTTAAATTGACCTGGATGAAAAGCCAATAAAGAACAATGGCCACATTTATAGATGAGTATTGTCAATAAAATATAATGAGAGGATGGCAAAATAAAAACTCATTTTTGAAACCAGCTCAGTATCACTGACTCCAATTTTATTTCTAATCCTGCAAGTTATTTACTGCAGATCTGCTATTTGTTATGGGAATGACTTTGGAAAAGCTGTTTGGACAGGTGCAGCGTGAGTTCAGCACAGTGATGCATCGCTTTAAATAAGCAGCGGGGCATTAGTGTCTTACTCGAGTAACAGGACAAATTACGTGTCTGTTGTGATTTTAGAGTTGATGAGTCTCTTGTGATATCACTGCTGAGTTTTGTGCCTGAGAGACTCTGTTCCACTGTTTTCTTTGTTTTCTCATTTCTTACATTCATACCATGCAAATCTCCTTTACTGTAGTAATTTATACAGAAACAAATGACTCCGTTTCAAGGACAAATTATGAATCTAACTTTGGAATCTAACTAAAGTGTTGATTGTGTATGTATATATGCTGTTCTTTCTTTCTCACAGACAAATGTGTGAACTGGAGTCAGAAGCTGCAACTCAGACTGTAAATAAACAAGCAATATCTCAGTATTGCCATTATTTTTAAAAAAGGCCATTAGAAACTCACACAAATAAGGGGCTTCTTAAACATGCGTTGCTTTGTATGTAGCAGAATGAAGTTTTAATGGAAGCATCCTCTCACACCTGGGAGCTGTTGTCACACCTGAGCAGTTTGCTGAAAGGTGTGTTCAACAACTAATGATTCCTGTTTCAGCTCAGTCCTTCATTTTCTGCAATTTAAGTCGATGACCAGCTGCTGTTACATTTTTATCTTATCTTTGCCTTTTCAAAAAATTTAAGGTGGTGCATTTATAAATCTCTGAATCTGTAATTTTCAGGAATATTAAGAAAAAACATGATTTTAGTTGGAGCAAACAAATGCATCATGACAACAAACTCAGTGAAGCGTGGGACTCAAGATCGATGTCCGTGGCCTCGCCCAGTTTGTTTGCTTTTTCTCAGAGGAATTCACCCTCATATCCTCACTCTGTCACTCCTTTAGCTTGTTTTTTTCAGAATTTTATTATTGGTGGCAAAAACAGAGAGGACACTAAACAACAGACATGAGAAGACAAAGCAAAGCGGTAAGATAGTTATAACATCTTTGTAATCTTTTTTTCCTTCTCTAGATGTTGTTTCTTCTTATGCTCTTTTCAACAAAGGAAACTGAAGAGAATTTAAATAAAGTGTAAATGTAGAGTTATGGCTCGAAAAATCTTTTGAGCAGAACTGAACAAAACTAACAGCGGACACGGTTAAAAGCAATTTAATCATTGCAACATTGACATAATGTTTTATTACACAGCCAAGTGCACTTTATTGTGTTTTTGTCCACAAATCAACACATGAACTACGGCCAACACCATAAAACGAAAACAATATGCCTACGAGCCTAATCATTTCTCTTTTTAATACTCATTTCTCTTTTGCATGGCATATACAGTATTTGCTTTCCCTGCATACATGAGCAGCAGTGTAATTCAAGTCAAGTGTTCTGTGGAATGTTTCACTCTTTTGCATGAAATTCACTTGACAGCTGGATGAAATGTGGCTGCAGAGACAAAAAGACAGACAGAGGGAGGGAGAAGCAGTGGAAGAGGTTTGAAAGGCTAACATGATTGGCATTGCTGGGATTCCTTTGAAGTCTTTTGTTGTTTGTGGGCATGTATGTGCTTCTGGGCGCTAATGTGTATGTGTGTGTGTGTGTGTGTGTGTGTGTGAGGAGGTCATAGTTAGAAATCTCTCACTGCGGGGAAAATTTAACAAGACTTACTTAACTTCACTAACGACTAGGAGTTCCCGGTGAGGGACAGACAGACAGACAGACAGACCGAGAGGGAAAACAGACAAAGCAGGGAGAGATTTTCTTAGACTTTTATTAACGCCAGCTCATACTGATTTGTATATGGTGCTGCATGAATGCAGGCTGATTATTTATGTAAAAGTAACAGATAAGAGTCAGGAATTTTTCTTAACTCTATTTTTTTGACTGCATTTCAAATACATTTAAGATTTTTCATGCATCCGTTTTTTTCTTTGTCTCCCCACTTTTTATTCTCACTCTCTCCTCAGTCTATTTCCTTTAATTCACACTTGCACACACTAACATAAAACACATGCAGACATGCAGACAAATACACACACACAGTGAGATTTTCCAACAGACAGGGCAGTTATTGACAGCTGACACCTGGTAACTCTCAATGAACAGACAGACGGACAGACGGACGGATCGGAGTGTCATGTAAGAGGGAACGGAAACAATCGACCTTCCTTCATTTGATTCAGTCAGTTGCCCTTTTGTTGACTGTTGTTTGCTTTCCTGTGTTTCTGCCTGAGTTCCTCATGTATTCTTACTTCACTCCTTTTTCCATCAACATCTCTATCTAATGGTTTGCAGCTTTCTGAGACGATATTAAATACCGAAACAAAAAAAGGAACAAGGACTGAGAGCGGATCGCTTTGAGAACAAAACAACATATGACATTTTTAAAAGTTCTGGATAACAAGCAGGCATCCTTTAAAAAGCGGAGCAGAAAGGTTTTTACCAGCTGTGCAAAGTGTGTCACATTTTCATTCATTTACTAAACAAGAGGAAGCACAAACAATAACACAAGAAAACTTTAGATGTATCACTGTCACAAAACAACATAATGAAGCAAACTCTCGTTATATTAATTAAATGCTGCTGCTGCTTTCAAATAAATCCCAGTATTTTTCGTTCTCTGTGACTTTCTGTCTCTAACAGACTGAGTCTTGGTCCACCGTCCCCCCTCCCCCAGCTAAACCAGTGAGGAATGCAGCTGATGAGGATTTCCCAGTCTGAGTCTTCCTGCCCCCTGTTATGCAGAGGCACATACCTGCAGGGCACCTGAGGTCACGGGGTCACACGACCACGCACACACTCATACACACACACACACACACACACACACACACACACACACACACACACACACACACACACACAAACACACACACTGATGA
>JAPZDV010000026.1:19636385-19662287 GCA_029814665.1 Acanthurus lineatus
AAATCTGTCAGACAGCATGAAAAGTGAGAGACAGACAGGTAGCAGACAGACAGACAGACACGTCCAGAGAGAAAGAAACACAGAGGCAAGTTGGAGACAGAAAACAGGCGGAGGTATATTCTCCTGTGGTGTATTCTGGCACAAAGGTTAATTCTTTTTATTGCAGGTCTGCAGAGTGGAAAAAAGTAAGGATGACGCTTCAGATTGAAAACAAATGTCAGGAGAGATGAGTTTCTGTTTGTGTAGAGAAGATGAGAGGAAGAGAGGGAAAGTTAGTCTGAGGGGGAGGATGAGAAAGAGAAACAGCTCTGTCTATGTGGCATATAGATTTTAAAGCTTTGTAGAAAATTAGTTTTTTTCTGTCAGACAGTTTAAAGTAGAATAGGATGACAATTGTTACTGTGATCATTTTCCAATAAAATAATAAAAAATATTCGACTTCGGAGTGTTTTTATGCAGAACTTAACTAGATAAAAAGGTATTTAAAGCATCAGAGCAGATCAAATATAACACTGTGAACAGTTTTTAAGTAGGTAAAAAGGAATAAATAATAATAAATGGTATGACTGAAAGAAAAACATGATGGATGGAAATGAAGAGAAAGAGGTCTAAATAAAGAGGAGGAGGGCAGAACGCTTGTTTTAGGGTTCAGAAGTTCTGCAGCGACCCCCATCCGGACTCACAAAGCTGTCAGTGCAGTTAAGTCTATCAGGGGCTCATGTGAACACAAATGTGCACATGCATTTCAAAGGTAAACAAGCTGACGGGTCTGGAAGAGCACTTAGACAAAATGGAGGAACAGGAACAACTTCACTGCAGCCTTGACCCATCACACACACACACACACATACACACACACGTCTGAGTCTCTCACCCCTGTCAGGTACACAGGTCGACACCACTTAATGGCTTTTTTTGGGGGGGTCAGCACTGAAAACAAGGCATCATGGGAGTCGTATGTTTCCTTCCTGGCATCTGTGCCTGCTGCCTGCTCTTGACCTTTAACCCGACAGACCGTGACCAGTTTTCAAGAACATCGCAGTCTCTTCGTGCTGCGACTCAGGTTGAGTCAGCATCTCCGTTTGATGCAGCACAGGATCAGACCAAGGTTTTTGTGTGAGTTATTTTACGCTGGCTGACTCGACCTTTACCTGAGTGACCTGAGAAAGAATTAAATCTGACAGAATCATCTCGGACAGAAATCCACCGAGACTTTATTTATACCGCAGGAAAGTATTTTACCTTCAAGACAGAATGTCTGCACTGTGACCTGCAAAGCAATCAGACCGGATTTATGCATCCAAACATTACCAAACCACTGCACGAGTCGCTTTGGTAACAACATAGGTGACAGTGAGGACATCGGCTGCTCACCTGGCTTTCTAACACTGAAGCATAAAAAATGAAGATCGGTCATTTCACCCTCTAAAATAATGACTGTCAAGACATGAAGCAGAACTTTTCTGTCACACCGGACAAAGCCAAGTGTGATTAAGTATTTTGTTCAGTCAGTCTAATGCACTTCTGTCACTCTTGTGATGCAACATGGGCAGCCAGTGCATTCGAACTGAGACACACTTGTAGAAATCCAATTGGAAACATATTTTAAATGAGCTCGAAATATGGCTTGAATTGAATATGCAAAACTCACATTTCCTGTGTGTTTTTGCTGTCCAAACAGAGAAAAAGTCAATCTAAATAAAGTCTTTATATGCAAAAAGAAAAAAAAAGGAACTTTTAACTGAGAGAAAAAGACACCTGCAGCTAATCCATTTATGGTCGATCTAACTCTTTGAAAGCGATGAAGCCCAAAAATAACCAACCCCAAATATCTGTGGACCTGCTTACGAACCTCTGGCAAAGTATTTTAAGTAAATCATAGTTTCAGTCCGGAAACAGGAGGAAATTATTGGACACTTTGATACTATATAATTAGTGGTGGAATCTGATTCTTTAATAATACACAACAACAAACACAGATGATACATAAAATGGTTGTTTGGACAAGAGAGAAAAGCAAAGTTTTCTCAGATTTCAGATACGTTCTCACGTATGTAAACACATTTATTGTAGCCTCAAATTTGAGGTGAACATGTTGTTTTTTTCACAAAATACAAACAAATAAAAGGAGTTGCTTTACAATGATTTGAGTTTGTTGTCAAGGCAACTGTTTCCAAAGCAAACGTCGTCCGAGTTGTGATTAGGCCAATCAGGCAGGAGGTTAATTATGGGATGTATTTTAAAGTTGTGTTAATGAGTGGCTGAGCTACGAGCTGACTTAGAAGACGTGCCACACAGAGAGAAGAGAGAGCGCAGAATGAACAGGAAGCCTGTACTTCTCTTTGCATGGCTGCTGTTCACTGACCCATTGAAGACAGCAGAGCTCCCTCAGCACTGTAGTCAGGTGTGTGTGTGTGTGTGTGTGTGTGTGTGTGTGCATGCATCTCAGGATGTATACTCCAAAGAAAACCTGTGTGTATGATCTGTGTCCACATCTGCATGCCTCCTTACCTACAAGCCTCTTGCTTCCGCTTGTGTGCATATGTACGTATATGTGTGTGTATATACGTGTGTATGTATATGTGTGTGTAAGTGTGTGTGTGTGTCTCCAGGTATAGGGCCCTTCCTCCCAGTTCAGTTTTCACTCAGCAGTTTTCATTAATGTGGCTCCTTCAGGACTCTTTCATCTCGCAGCCTTTTCCGGAGAGGCAGAATGGCCTATTTACCACCGGGGCTCCGCCAAAAAGCTGAAACTGCTATTATTACTACATTTACCTCAAGAATTAGACTTGTGATTAATAGAGGGTCTCTGTGTGAGTGTATAATGTGTCTACAGTTTGTGTATGTGTGTGTGTGCTTAGTGGAAGTGGCTTAAAGTAGTACAAAGAGAAGGAAACACTTCAGAGAGAAAGAAGGATTATCAGGAGGAAAGAAAGATGTTCCTTTTATTGCCCATTAAGCGAATCAAACCTCAAAGTCAACCGTTTAGTGCCGAGTCTCTTTGTTTAAACCCAAAGATATTTTTTTGAGCATTTTATCTCGACACTTCAAACAGAAAGCATGAGTTATGGTACAGCTTGAGGCCAGGTCCGCTGAAGGTCATACCTGGAGTCTAAACAAACAGAGGAAAGAAGGTTTGTGGTTCAGTTTAAAAAAAGATGAGATTTTCTGTATTTTAGGAATTTAATAGATTTATCAATTACGATAATGTGTTCCTTCGACTTTGCTGTCCTAAAGTTTTCTTTAAGGATATAAGGGAAGCACTGTTTTATGTGATAAGTAATACGTTCTCATCTATGAGCCATTTTTGAAGAAAAAAGTCCAATTTGCACATTAAAAAAACTCCCTGTGTTTATATTAGACACTAATGATCCGTCTGTTTAAGTGAAGGGCAATTTGCAGTAAGAGACACCTTGTTTATATTGAAGTTCTCATTAGCCAAAGAGGAAAAGTGGTGATAATATTTTGAAATCAGATACACAAATTTGCAGTTTTGTTTTTGTTTTGTTTTTTTTAAGATAAAATTACAACACTAACACACAGGAGGAAACAGGAAGTAGTTTATGAACAGGAAAAGCCCTCATAAAGATCCCGGACAGGCTGCGCTGCCATCTGACACAGAGCCTCGGCCTCTCGGACCAGACGGACAGACAATGAATGGCCTGAAAGGAACTTCAATTATCCGAAAAATCCCAGGAGACGACTGAGGATTGTATGGAGACGGGACTGTGGAAGGAGCGCTGAAAAAACTGGGAGCTCTCAGAGATGCTGCCTTTCTCTTGTTATTTAAAGAGAATAAAGAGGAAAAAAGACAGAGAGGCAAAACAATATGTACACATAATATTTCTCCGATCCAGACGTGTCTCAGTGAAAGACTGCGGAGAAGGACAAATACCACATGACAAACAATGTCTGTTTTAAGGTTATATATTTTAAAACCAGATGTTTTCAAGTGTGAGAGTATTTTCCAACATGATCTTTATCTTGTGAAATGTCGGGACAAACATGGGGTGGGCGGTGACCTGCGCATCTGTAGGATGTCGGCCCCCTGGCAACGAATGTTTGTGGGGACAAAGAGCAGAGGACAGGAGAGGAAAAACAGGAGAAGAAGAAGGAGAAGAGAGGGATGTGGTTTATGTCTTTGTTGATTATTGATTTAATCTCGCTTTCTCTCACTCTCATTTCTCTCTCCTCTCTTACTCACAATCTGCTATTAATCTTACTGTCACCTCCCTTTTTTTGTCCCTCATTCTGACTTTTCTCCTGCATACACAGCAAAACACAAGCAGCCTCCTCTGAAGTTTGTCAGCATGCGGAGACAAACTGTCACTCAGCCGTTAGACCGAAAAGTCTGCAGAAAGTTTAAAAAAACACAAAATAAAGCACTGTTTGTTTTTTATTTCAATTCTTTCACTGTAGCTTCACAGGTCAGCAGTAAAACTGTGCACTGAGCTCACAAATTCATTGTGTTTTCTAGAATAAGATCAAGCAAACAAACTTCTCCATCAAAAAACTTAAATCTGAATGTTTGCTAGTTTAATACCTGCTGCTTCTAACCTCTTATTTCCGAGTCAAAAGAGAGTTTAACAGCAGGATTTAGTGTTACGTAACATAATTATTACTATTATCATTTGCACTGAAGACATGGTTGTTTAAATCAGTGTCTAAATGTACGACACAGCATGTTATCACATATTTGATGTATAGAATCAAATAAAACCTACTAATGTCCACTGGATTTTAGTCCTCATTTCAGTGTCATCCGTGGCATTTTACCAGATTAAACTTTCACACAACAGCCGTCACTTTTTGGTTAGACACAATGTCAGAAAACAGAGAACTGAGCTGGAAGCACAAACAGCATGGAAGACGATTAGCTTTAAGAGAGAAGAAAAGCAACATGAAGACAAGCTAATGTTGGTAATGATAATGATAAAGAAAACATGGATGATGATGGCGATGATGATGATGGCTGTTGTGCTAAAAACACGCCGCTGCGTTCTCTAAATTGGGTACTTAGACACTCCGATTAACTCCAGAAGATGTTTCTGGCCAACCAGAGGCCTGTAATTAGACACGCTGATATTTTTTAGATGATGAGAGTGGAACTTACACACACAAATATGTTGCACACACGCAGACACACACATAATGTCTGCATCTCTACACTTGGCATGGGTTTCAAAGAAAACCATCAGAGCCCCAAAGTGTGCGTCTGGGTGTGTGTGTGTGTGTGTGTGAGTGTGTGTGTTTAAAGCCGTATTCCCGTCATTTAAAACATAATCCATATATGTGTGTGTGGTAGGTCCACAGTGTTCCAGGAAAGCGTGTGTATGCGTGTGCGAGTGTGTGTTAACGAGACGGCGTTAATGAGAATCAGAGCAGCCTCAGAGCGCAACTATGTTTGCTATCTATGACATTATTGCATGTCATCAAACACACACACACACACACATAGATACACACACTTATAAAATGTTGAACAGTAAAAACAAGCATGCACACTCACAAAGACGCTAGGCCACACAAAATATGATACACAGTAATGTTTACACACACTCTTTCATCTCTGTGGTCTCTTGAAGGCAACAATGTTAAATTCCCCCCCGCCTCTACGCTTCCCACAATCCTTTGTGTTTGCGAGGTCGTGACGTCAGTGACGCCTCTTGCCTTTCTGTCCTTCTCTGATTGTCTGATTGCTGGCGCCGATCAAACAACAATGACGATTTGTGCTGAGCGTTCCTTTGATTTCAGGCTTTTTATGATTTGATTGTCTGATTTGGTCACAGTGACGATGAAGCAGTGACTTCAGCCAGACAAGACGGTTTACACAACAACAGGTCCGCAGCTGTTTTCATGTTGAGTTCAAGCTCATTTCTGCAGTTTAATTCAAGATCAGTTCAGTTGCAACTTTAGAGCTTCTGATGAAAAAAATGACACCAATCAGGAGATCAATTCTTTTAAAATTGGGATGGAAATGGATGAGAAGTTTAGAAGAAGTCTTTAAACGGTTCAAATTAAAGTGAAAAAAAGGACAGCTGGCAAACTGTTTTTTTTTCAACTGCATTTACAACATATGTTGTTTTGGAAATGATTGGCAAGAAAGAGGTGACAAATACTTGGAAATGTTTTGGTTTAGGTTGCGGCACATTAGAAACCATTTCCACTAATGAAAACAACATCGTGAGGACTTTCTGCGGACTCACTTGTGTCTCACAGTCATGCAACAGCTTCAGGTACGTCCTCGAGTTTGTTTAAGAGAGGAAAATGAATCTCAAGAGGAATTCCTGCTGCACATTTGTGTTGCATATGCATTTACTCTAAAGTAGTGCTGCTGACTTGCGGGGGGAAAAAAAAAGATTCTTCATGCACACACATAACACACACACACATGCACAAACATAAAGTTAATGCTTCGCAACGGCGCTTGGACACCTTTCATAAAACAATGTGAGCACATGTGCAGCAGATTCCTGAGGATGTGCATCCATATGTTCCCAGTGTCTGTTTGTTGCATTTGTGCGCATTCGTTCATCTTAATAACACTACAAAGACAAACTAATGAAGGCCACATGTCTGTGTGACTCACAGTTGATTCACTCAAAGCAAATATGGAAGAAATGCCAAATATGCCAGAGAGGGAGCAAGAATTAGGGATGAGACGGAGTGAGAGGAGGAGAAGTCAAAGAAGAAAAAAAGGGGGGGGGACACTGAACACGAAGTTACAACACTGAAACAAATTATATCAAACCCAGACAAATCGAACCAAAACACAAGATTGTTCCAACTCTCATTTTATGTTTTAAACACCGTGCATTTTTATTTAACGGGATTATTTAATAGGTTTGGCATCAGTTCGCTTTTTGAAGTCTGTGGAGTGATTTCATTGGCTATGAATGTGTGTGCAAACCGACACATGTCTGATGTGCCTGTAGCTGGCACAGTGCACTGAGAAACACACTACAACACACACTCCAACACACGCACACACACACACGTACGTATACATGACAGCCGGATCAGTGAGCACCTTGTCAGTGAGGTGGCATAAATGCATTTATATGTATGCGTATATCTGTGTGTGTGTGTGAGTGTTGTGTATGTAGACACGGTCATGCTCTTGTCAGCTCACAGCTCCTCAGCAGTGTGTCCAACACCTTGTACAGAAACAGACCTTGTGTATGCTCACAGGGCAACAGACAGATTTTTTTTTTTTTTCCCTTTAGAAAATTGTCTTTGCTCACTGAACGGTGTCATAAAACTGTTCCCTGACTGACAGTTTGATCACTAACAGTTGTGGGAGTCGGCGTAACTCCTTTCATTTCCCCCTGGACAACCACCAAACTATCACAGTTACGTCATGTACCTCGATGAAAGCGTGTACCTCTGTTTCCAGGGAAAAAAAAAAAAGAGCGAACCTTATGTGAAAACACTGTATATCCTGAGCCTTGTAATTTAAAGAAGACAGCTGAAAATCAATATAATTACAAATATATATATATTGGAGGACGGTGGCAGCTGAGCTCTCTGGCCGTCACAAGCTACACATAGCACCTCTGACTGCTACCAGATCTCTTCGGATGGACAAATCTGTTGTGAATCAGCCCGTTAATCCTCTCTCAGAAGTTAAAGAGCAGAAACAGTTGCAGCGCAGCAGTGTAAACGCAGCCTAGAGGCGGTGACTGACATCATCCCTTGAGTGACCACATGAAAGTGGCCACCAGGCAGTGGGTGGCGTGGACTCCAGTAGCGCTCGGCATCACTTGACGCCTGCGGACGTTTATTTAGCTCAGTGTCTTGCTGATACTAAACGGTGCCAGCGTTTATTTGCGCTCGCTCTCTCTCTCTCTCTGTCGTTTCCTCCCTGTCTCACTTCAGCATGTGTCCCTTCCACACATTCTTCATCTCACCGTCTATGACATGATTAGTTGTTGTGGTCAGTGTGTGTTTTTAGCCTTTGCAGCCTGTTTCTATGTGTTTCTTTCTGTCAGCACATCTTTTCCCTGATTCTTTTTTCCAAAGGCTGCTTTCTACTTTCTTCTGTGTCTTTAGATTTTCACAAGGGGGCAAGGAACCTAAGTTTTCTAAAGTCTGGAGTCATGTTGTTTCTATTGAGTCATATATAAAAGAAATGTGATTTTTATATTTTAGAGAGTAGATTACAGAATCTAAATTGTGCCCTCTAGATTTCTCCTACAAAAAAGTGCATTTTTTTGACCACTACCGTTATCAGTCCACTTTTTATTGGGACACTGCAGAAACTGAAAGTATCTGTGACACCAGAGATCACAATGAATAATGCTGCATTCTCATAAACAAAATAATGAAGGAAGGAAGTTGAGTAATGAAGTTACTTGGATGTGAGTTCATCTCTAAATACCAGAGAAACACTGTCTCATATCAGAAAGCAACTCCCTTTAACAAACTTAACTGTGAGTCATGATCCCAAAATAAGATTCAGATAGGAGAAACATCTGACTACTGATGTGTGGCATGCAAAATGGATTCCCGCATAATTTAAGCTGGTTGCATGTAATTGTACTCTATCTTTCTCACTAATTTCTATCATCTCACTTTTCTTCTTTTTCCCCTCTCTCCTCCTCCTCCCTCTTCCTTTTCCCCTCCCTGTCTTTGTGTCTGTTGTGATCATTTTTCTTTCTCCTTCTCCTCGGTATGCATCTCTATCTCCACAGTTTATTTCTCTTTTGTCAGCCTCTGTAACTGCAGCCGGCTGTTTATTGATGTTCAGAGGTGGAGACAAACTTTTCCACACATCAAACATCCCGCTGCCATTATCATCATCTCCTGCTGGCAGCTGAGATTTGTTTTTCTTTCTCTTTCTTACTGATTCTGTCTCCTTTTGTGTTTTCGACCAACAAGCTACAGAAACAACCATCTACTGCAACCAGAACAAATTTTAATGAATACAGAAAAACAGCAATGTGGAATATTCCCAGTCCTGACTGATCATAAGGCGCATGTTTATTTATTTGCGAGTTTTATTTTCACATATTAGGGCTTGAACAGAGAGGCCTCATTAGGTTTCTAAATTACTATGTAAACCATGTGCATATAGTTCTGTATTTCTGTATTTTTTGCTGTAACAAGGTTGCAGCTTCCACTACTTAATGGGGCATTAAATTAGTGTTTTTACATTGAAGACAACACACAGTTTCTGTTTAATCCGAAATATAATGAACAATCTTGTTTGTGGCCGTGTTATAAACAGAATAATTGACTTTAAGCTGAAATTAAACCCCGCGCAAGAGTCCACACACCCTCTCCCAGATGGGATTTTATTTCTATCACATATTTGGTTATTGTTTTATTCATCCATCTCTCCACCATGTAAAGTATCAAAGACACCATTGACTTTAAGCAAAACATGGACAAATGATGCATCTCACCACAGCTATGTCGCATTTCTAAAATTATACAAATTACTCCCCTGGAGATGCCACCACTTTAGCTCAAAACAAGCTCACAGACTTGTTTCTAGAACAAGCTTTGTGCAGGTTTCAGTGGGACGGGGTCAGGGATAGTAGGGTTTAGTTTTATATTGTGTTTACCTGAGATCACAGACCCATGGATTCAGTTCTGTATGAAATATTATCCAAACATTTACTGTAAAACTGCACAATTTCCCAATCTTTAGTCAAACTGGGGCAACTGACAGGATAGAGTCATCTATAGATCATTCAGAATAATCAAATGTATGGCGTTTCCATTGTTTTATACCGTTGAGGCAGTGGTGACTTGGTGGCCTTATAAAGCGAAGCTATAATTAGCGGTCAGGCCACTGGAGCCTATTGTTTTTCACCGAAACAAAAACCTGTCACAGGCACAAGCACACTGAGACACACACACACGACCGTGGGGTTTCACCACGAGCATGATGCTGCGCTTGTTAAAGTGACCAAATGTCAGGATGACAAGTTTGCAGAGAGGAATGTGTGTGTGTGTGTGCACATTCACTCTTTCTTTGCCTCTGAGCACAATGTGTCTCCAATTTCATTTCTAAATATCTATATTTCACTTCTTTAGCTCCATCAACAAAACACTCCATGTTCCTAGTGCTGCTTGTTGAAGTGAAAGTAGCATGTAGCTTCTTAAAAGAAATGGGGTCACAAAAGCAAACAAAGATAATTTTATATGAAAATGTCAAGGGAGCGACTGACCATTTTGAAAAAAACACACTGCTGTTTGGCTGCTGCTGATGACCCTGACCCATAAACTCTCACACACTGACAGTGGAGTGAAAGTGCAAAAGCAGATGCTCCTACTGAACACACACCACAAACAAATGCATGCAAACTTGCACGGGGTAAAATGAGGTGGAGATGAGGGAAAAGAGGGGATCAGACTAAGGCTTTACATGGTTTCATATTTCTTTGTTTGAGCACAAAAATCCACATTCCTGCCTCTTTTATGATTCACAAAAGCACAAACACAACAGCTAATACTGTCTCTCACACACACAAACACAGACGCAGACAACCACAGTGACGTCTGACGCAGATTTCGAGCCGTGAGAAGAACTCTCAACCCAAACAAGATAAACCCTCGTGTTTGTAACATGATTTGAACAACGTACACAAACTGTCATGGCTTTTTAGGATCTTTAATTATCTTTCTCTACTCTTTAAAAAAAAAATCTTCTCTCCCACTTGCTCCCACTCATATATCTCTTTATTCATTTTCCTTAACAAAATTAGCCATTTTTCCATTGCAGCTTGCTTTCATTTGAGCTGGTACAAACTCAGTTATAGATTTCTCTTCATATGTGCATCGCGACGACTGTGGATCCTGTTTTGGTATCTGTAGACTGGTTTTCCACCTGAACTTACAGTAAATATTTCACGTGAAACTAACAAATGTAAGGCTTTTTTTAAGTTCAGAGTTTCTGTTTGAGTTCAATAGGTGGAGCCCCAAATGTTACATAACATCATCAGGAAAGTCGGGTTGCGTTTTGGACTGACTGTGGGGCAACTGGGGGTTTTCTGTGTTCATTAGAGAGAAAGAGATGACAGACAGACAAGCAGGCAGGCAGGGGAACAAATGGGGAAGCTGCATGCACTGTTAGTGTGTTTTCAAGTCTCTGAGTGTGTGTATGTATATGTGTGTGTTTTTGTGTGTGATGTATAAATATATCTCTACAGGTTTAAAGTGGCTTTGCGGTGCTCTGTATTTAGAGGAGGCTTGGTCAGATCTCCTCTTACTCCATTCATGTGGCTGACTCTCTCTCTCTCTTTCTCTCTCTCTCTCTACTTCTGCTGAGTCTCTCATTTCCTCCATCTTCATTCTCCTCACCCCTCATCCCACCTTAAAACTGTTCCAAACTCCTTTTCTGTGTCTCCCTGTACATTTCTTTCTATCAAAAACACTATATATGGTAAAACTTTTCACAAGGCTGGACGGTGCTCCAAGAAAATAAATGTGAAGGCCTTAAGATGTTGGCTTGTTATAGGTTGGCCTTTTAAGTTACATGTAAAGTTTGGTATTTTGTGCAATTTGAAGCCCCCAAAGTTTCTTAGTGTTTCACCTCTGTTTTAAATACAACTTTAAACCCATTTGGCGCCATCATTCTTTACCGTCCTAACATGAAAACCTTCTCCTCACGGTGGTCCAAAGCTACTGTGATAGTGATACAAACCACAAATACTGCACTGTGAAGTGTTTTCAAGGAGTTAGCTAGCCGCACGGCTACCAGCTAACTAGCAGCTACAGCAGCAGCAGGTCACTTCAGTTAATTATGCAGTAAATCACAGAGAGTTCAGGCAGAGAAGTCAGAGTTTATAAATAACATATACAGCCTCAATTTCAGAACCTCTCAAAATACATTTTCTTCACATATATAATAATGTATTATTCAAGGTTTTTCTGTAGGTTGTCTCCTATCTGTATTTAACTATGTCCATCAAAAAAAAGCACATTAGATATTATTTTCCCAAAAGTATAGATTTTTTCCAACATAAAATTAACTGTAATATCTTGGTTAAGTGACCATGAAAATCAAGACGACTGGTCGCCTAAATCATGCGTCTGTGGGGTTTTAAATGGAAATGTTTTTTGAGTAAAGACCACATTTCTCATTCACTCCTCTGCTTGGATTCACATAAAGAATCTTTGGCTTTCAGTCAAAGGTTTTTCACTTGAAAGGATAATCAAGTTGCAAGTAACTTATCAAATGTCCTGAACTCAATCTATTATCTTCCACTTAAATCTCAAACTCTGAAAATTTCCATTCATTTTGCTTTGGAAAAACAGCAGTACCCCCCCCTTTCAAATTTGTACAGCAAAGCAATCCAGCAGATTTCCAGCCAAATTGACAAGTGGCACACAATGCAAGATTCAGTTAAAAGACTCTGTTGTTTGCAGTGTTTATTCTTATGTTTCAGCCTCAATATGGACATGATTTGGTGATGATAGACTGTTGCATGTAGCAGCTAATGTTTGTTATGTTTGCAGTTGACTCATCTGAAGTGGTACATGGATGATGTAAAGGCTTCCAGCTTTTAGACATTGTTAGTCAGGTCTTTATAGTCAGCATGCTACACCATAGTAACATAATGACAAACAGACAAAGTTTGATTCAGTCACACTAAGTAGTTCAACGCAGCAAGAATTTATTTCCAAAATGTTTTGTGCTTTAGGTAAGAACTGAGCATGATTTTATCCTCAATAAAACCTGTAATAAAAGATGTTAAAAACATCCAGAACAGGAAGATTTCAGCTAAACGGGAAATACTGAGGTTCCTTTCATTAGTTCATTCATTCCTGAGAGCAGCTGCATTCGAGGTGCGATAACAAAGTTTCAAGACGGTTCCTGTTGCGCACAAATGGAGCGCTACACGATATCGAGCATGTAGCAGGTGTAAGCAATAACTTTTGTGAGGAAGTAATCCGAGTAAAATCACTTGATCATCAGCAGCACCTTAGTTATATTCATTGTTGTGACCACTGTTGCTTTTGTGCATCGAGTTGGAGTCTGTGAGGATCTCAGTAAACCAGACAGGGATGACCTGAACTTCACGTTGAGGATCATCAATAGTGACGAGAGTTTTGTCGACAGCTACGACCCCGAGACTGAAAATAGCAGACTTCACGGTGGAAAGCCTGCTGTCGCCAAGACTGAAGAAGGTGCAGGTTGATTGGGTTCTGCAACAGGATGAGTTTCTAACTTGCAACAACACAGTCTTTACTCCCACCCCCTCTCCACTACTTGTTGATTTAGCTCCATGTGACTTCTTTCTTTCAGAGTTTTAGGTCTATGGTAAAATCACAAATGCATACATACCAGTCGTCATATAAACAACTCTTATGCTAGTTACTATCAAGCCATGTAATATGGAACATCTGCTCTGTAAAGCTGCAGCTTCCACCTGCTACATGCACATTACTGCACAGTGCTCCGCTCATATGCATGAGGAACAGTGTCAGAAATCTTTGATCCCGCCTCATTCAGCACAAAAACTCTATCATTCTTGTTTTATTTTAAATTGATTCCAATGTACGTAGTCATGCTTTTAGCCCAAACTGCTCCCCACCAAGAGACACATTTAAAAAGGACAACAGGAAATGTTATGATTGCTTGTCTCTTTAACTTGTTGAGGACCAGTTGCCTCACATGTGAAAGCCTTTGCCTGAATGTGTTTGTGTGACAACAAGAGTGATGAGGAGAGACGGAAAGAGCGACAGGACTAGTTTGTTTGTGTGTCTCCACAGTGCGTAGGTCGATGTGTATATCTGAACTGTTTGTGTTAACTCTGTGTGCGTGTCTGTGTGTGTGTGTGCACGTGTCTGTGGCTGTTAGATGTTAGCCGTGAGTGTGTCGGTCGTCCTGTGTGCGTGACAGCGTATGAGTCTGATTACACCAGAGGAATATCAACAGTTTGAGTTCATTTGTAACAATCAGACTTTGCTTAAACAGTATAAATCACAAGTCTCACTTCTGACACACACACACGCATGCACTTGTAGATCCAAACACAGAAAGTATGACTCTCTACACACCTACATGTGTCTGCCCATGTGTGTGACATTAGCCAGTTCCAACCATGTACTCCGTAGCCATAATAATGGTCAACAATGCAAGCAGTAGCTATGTAGACCTCCCACTAAGTGAAAATATTAAGGAAAAATACAAATTGTCCAATATGGACGTATTTCCTAAAAATACTGGAGGCTGTTGCAGAACATGCCAGTCAGTTAGTTTCCTATGAGTGTAGAGCTGCATTAAAGAATACTAGGCCGTGGAGTCCTGTATAATATGTAACTTGACACACACAAAGAAGTTTCAGCACTTTTTTGACCTCACACTGAGCTGGAGCTTGAATTTATAATGACAGCAGGTCCACATGTTACTTCACAGTAAACAAGCAAGAAAAACTATTTCCAAGACTTCAGGAGGAGACTGAAGACAGACACCTTCAGATGACACGATCATAACTCTTAGACTGTGGATTTCAACAGCTACATCACTTTCAGAGATTTGTTTTGGGATTCAAAAGCCTCGAAAAATTAAACTTTCTTCCAAAAATGATTAATAGCTTGAGATTCAATCAAAATTTGATACCATAAAAAAACTAGCAAATATGGTAAAAATGTAACAATGTACTGCTAATTGAATCTCAGTTTGACCTTTGCATTACAAGTCCTTCTTTCTACACACTAATTCACTGCTGCCAGGAAACGATGAAAAATTGGTTTCAGCCCTGAGTTTCACTGTAAAAGTGCAGCAGAGACATAAAACTGAAAACTTTACTGAAGACAGAATCAGTGTTTTCTCTTATGTTATACACATGAATGTAATTATGGGGGGACATGACATTTGTTTAGTGGTTTAATTTTGTCAGTGAACGAGTGCAGTGCGTATAGAAGTCGATTGTGCTTTTACTACTGAAATCCCGCCCAGCTAAAACATGCACACACACACAAACGGATGCAAAAGCAGGACAGATGCCAGCTTTTAAGCATCCTTTAGGGAAAAAAAGAACCCTAAATCAGAGCAAGATCATTAGTCTGGTCTGTAAGAAGGAAAAATTACCAATCAACTAAAGCGCTTAAGTCACAGAGAGTATCTACCAGCCCATTTTCTCCCCAAGCTTCCCCTCATCTGCTATTTTTCTTTCTTTCCCTTTGTTTTCTCTAGCCCTCACCTGTCTCCTAGGATTGTTTTCTCTCCCCTCTTCCTGCTAACATATAGCCTCCTTTTCCCCTCATGCCTCCCCATTCATCTCCTCCTCTCCCTCACTTCCCTTTTTCCATCCCTCTCCTCCTCTTTCTCCTTCTTCTTTTCCTCCTCCTCCACCTTTTCCAGCTTTCCAGGGAGCCGAGTCTGTTTTTGATTAGTGTTCTCATGTAAACCTCAATTGTGATTAAACAAACACCGTGTGAGTGTGTTTAAATATATGTACTGATGCACACACACACACACAAACACACACAAGCCGGCCAGGGACATGCATTTAAGTCGACATGTACAAATAAATGCAAAACATATACAAACACATAAGCATATATGAAAGCACAAGCGGACTCACCAATTACTAAAGTATGTATACAAATTTAGAGTGCATGAGAAAACCGACACACTCACACATGTGGACTGAAGGAACAAACACACACTACACACTGCATATCTGTACACACACATATATATATACCATAATTGCACGTTAAATCATGTAACCTCAATCCCAGACACATACATAAGCATATTTAGACACACACATGGATCAACAGAGTTTGCCTTCACACATCTCTAATGCCCGTTAGAGTAAACAGGTCGAGAGGCAAGTCGGTGTGTTTTAACTGTGTGTACCAACAGCTCTGTGGGTGCTTCCTCCATCCAGCTCACCTTTACTTGTAAGGTTAAATTACAACCACATGTGTCCTCTGTGCTATTTCAATACAAGCATATAAAAATCCTTTGGCATATCAAAAAAAATATCTACAGGCCCCCAGCCTCCCACAAACATTTCATAGCTTCTGGCCCTCCGGTGAGTTAGCTTGCTGGCTAGCAGCTACAGGGGGGCAACTAAGAGGCAAAGGTGTTGCTGCCATGAACTTTAAGACCAGCTGGCTGGTGCAAGACACACTCTGACTTGTTGAAATCGTACATAAACATAGACACACACAGGCTTATGCACACACACACACACACACACACAAACTTCATAACTTATGGTTTCTTTACTGCTTTCACAGCAAGACAACCAAATTTAACTTATGCCTCCTTGTTCACAGTCTTTGCAAAGAACTTGACTCTTAACAAAAATACAGAAAAAATGTACGATTAGATAAAACACATACTCAAACCAAACTAAATATATATTTGTATAATATAAGTATAGTTCAGAAATAGAAATGATACAATTAAGGTAACATATACCTTTGGTTGAAAGAACAATGCATTTAAAGCAAAAAGTGTGTATGAGGAACAGATACCTATTTTTACATGTGTAACAATTTCTTCTTTTATTCACTTGAACTGCTGTCGCTATGACTTTTTTCCTCATCCAAAGTCTTTGTTCTGAACATGAATACCCTTTAAAAAGTCACATGCAGATCCATTTAGGTGTATATGGGGCCAAAACATTAAATTCATACAGCAGAAATCTTCCTGGGGAAATCAAATTTCTTTAATCCCCTAAACTGATTATGGAAACAAGGTTTCTTCTTTGGATGATTTCATATAAATCAGGTTACTGCAGGAATCCAACAGCGACATGTTTAATTGGGTGTTTATAGGCTCACTCAGCATCACATTTTCTACTTTATCGCTGGAACGTTTTTTTTTTCGGAGAGAATGAAGAATGTATGAAACTATTGGAATGAAACTCCTCTCGTCTTCTTGAAATCTCACATTATTCTGATATCATTTGCTTCTCTCCCTCCGTCTCTCTCACTCTTGGTTTTTGGTATCTTTGCAGTGTGTATTTATCTAAATATGTCTTGGGGCAAAATCGCACTGTCGTCTGGGCTGTGGGAAACACACACACACACACACAAACACACACACGCATACACACGCACACACACAATCCGCTAAGCAGCAGTCTTATTTTAGAGGAGCTCTGGTGAGATTCCCTCTGTAAAAGTCTTCCCTTTCCCAAATACCAGTGATTCTCAGCATGGGCCCTGTGGTGCAGCTCCATTCTTTAGCCTAAGGGCCTCCTCATGCAGCTTAATGCCAAAAAACCCACTGCCATTCCAACCAACTGGCACATTTTCCCTTGTTTAGGAAAGTAGCTACAGCAGGTAAGAATGTATAAAAAAAGGCTGATAAACTTGTTAAAGACACACAATCTGCACACTGCTGTTCATTGGCCTTGTGGTGCAGCTTGTGTGCCCGTCCTACGAGTATTGTGGTGCAGCTGCATGCCATGGTTTGTACATCTGAGTCATGTTTAATTATTAGGAAGTTCTGTCGTGGGTGTGTGGTTTAGTAAGAAGTCTGCCATGCACCAAAACACACACACACACGCACACACAAACAGATTAACCCACACATGCAGACCCGCAATTCTGCATCCAGCGCCTGTGGTGTTAAATCAGCAGGAGAGGTGGCGTGAGAGAGGGAAACATACTAGTGTGTGCTTCTGTGTGTGTGTGTCTGTGTGTGTGTGTGTGTGTTAGAGGACTTATTTGTTTCTCGCCAGCACCTAGTGGCGTGAAAACCAAACAAAGGGCCTGGAGCCTAGTGACAAGAAAACAATCTTACAATTCAAGACAGCAATACAAACACCAGTGCTGTTTGTTCTGTTTGTGTGTGGGTGTGTGTAGCAGAAAGAGCCTGCACATGAAAAAAGATTTAAAAAAAAAAAGAAGGGGAAGACAGAAAATGGGTGGAAGAAAAAGAGGAGACACACACAAACACACATGAGTTCAGGCAGTTTATGTTCCCCCCCGACCCGTCCACCAATCGCCACTGAGGCCCCGTCTGTCGCAGCCAATCACTGGACACACAGAGAACACCCACTTCCTGTAACACTAACCATAACATTCCAGCAGGTAAACTATGGCAGTCGCCTCTAAATGGACAATTAGCCAAGATTAAAGGCAACCTCCTCGTCTTTCTCCATTAACTTAATTAGGAGGAAAAGACATCTCAAATGACCCCCCGCTCCCTTTGGCCTTCCCTCCCTCTGTCCCTCTCTTTCGTTCCTCTCTCTCTCTGTCCAGCTTCCTTTTCACTGATTTAACGAGAAAATGTTGTATTTACTGTAACTGGGGAGGCTAAAGTCCACACTTTAACATCTGGGAGCTCCACTCAGGCATTTGGAGGTTAAGTGCCTTGCTCAAGAGGTAACCTTGATGACAAGGAGCAACTCTCATTACCGTCCATTCATTGGTGCAGGGATTTAGACAGGCTTCCTTCCACATAATGATTTGTTGACCATTAGACTCCTGCTGGTTATTTTTCTCCTTCTACATATCCATCTTTCCTGCTCTTATTCTCTTATTTTTTCATTCTTAGCCCTTAGCTTCCCTTAAACTTCTTAGAGTTGTTTCTAATGTATCTCACACTGCTCCATTCTGAGTGAACATGTAGGATTTAGGCATCACTCTTAAGGACAGTTTGACTGGATAAAATCCTTCACCAGCGTCCCTCGGGACAGGAAATCACTTCTCTCTCCATTAAGCCTCAAAAAATCCTTTTAGCCTGAATGTGTGGCTGCTGGTATTCCTGCTGTGAGGCATTTTAAATGGTGTAGTGAGGACACCAGGGGACCACAGCAGACTTAAATAGAAAGAAGCTGAAAACTAAAAGAGTAACATAGGCATATTCAAGATTTATTACAATAAAACATGTTTGAGTTAGACTCTGATGGCTAAGATTACTGAATTTGAAAGTATTTTATATATACATAGACATACACATGAGTTTAAATGAATTTTTTGACAGTAGAATATATTTTCTTGCTGTTTACGCAATACAGTGATGTACTTTAAGCAAGCTTTACTCTTGTCTATCACTTTAATTTCAACCAATTCATTTATCAGGAATCTTGGTTAGCAACAATGCACTTCATTCGGTACCCTTAAAAGAACAAGTTTGGAAATCAACCTTAGCAAAAAATGGCCACAACATGCTAAACATGGTGTAAAGAGTAGCAAAAGTCATACATTTAGCTAACCGACTCAGTATGTCTAGTTATGCTAACATAAGCTAACATTAGCCACCCTGAGTCATTGCTTGTACCAGCAAAGTAAAACTGCAGCAGCAAAAGTATTGAGTGTATTTGACTTAGTTAGGATGCATTTTATCTTTTATGAATTCTACTTTTCATCTGTAAGAGGAAAACTGTATTATTTGGCATTTTAAAAGTGTTGCAGATTGGATGGCGCAGTAGAGTTCATCACATTGTTACGGCATGGACAGACTATTTACCGCAAGGCAGCACTGCTATATCCCTAAATGTTGAAACATGGTCAAAAATCATCTCCCACATTATGTAATGCTGAGCATCTGAGGCCCCACTGGAGCTAAAGTGGTGAGGGAAGAGAGGAAATATCCTTAATGTCTGACATTTCTCTTACTTTTCTTCTTCATCGCACCCCTCTCCTCTCATGCAAACCATTCAGCTGTAACCTGAGCTGCTTTAATAGGGAAAAATGATGCTGCTTCATGGGTATCACTGGCAGCAAAGCAGGGCTATTTCAAATGCCAGGCCTCTGTACGCAACATACACACACACTTTTGCAGGCTTGTGCACACAAAACACACACACCCACACACATATACACAAGCCACTAGAGCAGAAAGTGAAGATAACAGGATGAGGCTCAGTCTGGGTCAGTGTTATTAGACAGGAGACTAACAGCCATCAAGTCATTTAGCAAGGTAAACCCCCCTGATACACTGTAATGTGCACTGATGCACAACAAACGCCCCCCTAACGAACGACTTGCATTTTTAAATCACTGTCATTGTTGCTTGTCAAGCCATAAATTCAATGCTGCTCTATAAATGTGTTCTACTCAGAGCTTTATCTGTGTGTGTGTGTGTGTGTTGGTTTCTGTCTGGGTGCATGTGCTGTGAGACCACAGTCGCTGTAAATTGTTGGGGGAGGTGGGGAGGGGGACAACGACCACAGACTGCACACACTGAAACCCACAGACTCCATTCCACGATCCATCCATCTCACCATCCCAATCTTTGTTTTCCTTCCCTCCTACCAGGCACCTTTGGGGTCACAGACTCCAATCCTTCCATCCATCTCCCCACTTCCCTTCATCCTCCACCAGCATCCTTTCATCCATTCATCTCCCCACTTCACATGACCTCCCCCCCAATACTTATCATTCATCTGTCTTTGTCAAGCACTCACCGTCAACACTTAACTCCTCAATTAGAACGTTTTTCCAATAAGACAAAAAGCCAACGTTTTTTCCATTTGTCCTCTTCAGTGATCTTGGCAGAATCCAAGACTCTGGTAAAAACTATTATCAAGCCTAATACCTCTTGTCCTTACCTCCCACCCTCCTTAAGAACAGAGCCCCATACCCATGCCTTTTTTCCCTTAATGCTGGTCCAGCTCCTTCCCTCTCCTATCGTCTCCAAACCTCAAACCACAGGGCTTTAATAGGAGGGTTAAGAGGTAATTCCTATCACACTGCCATCATTTAATATCTAACCGAGGCTGACAGAGAGGAAGGTTATGAACCCAAACCCGAAAGCCACCAGCAAACCTCCCTGTCTCCTCCCTCTTACTCTCCTGCTGTTATTCTCCCTTTCATGCTCCCTCACTCTAACTTTTGTTCATTTTCTGCTGTCATCTGCCTTTCTGCTCCTTTTTTTTCCCCCCGACACGCTCTCTCATACATACATACCTTGCTATTTGCACCGCCGTCACTTCCTCAATTCACAGAAAAACACAGAGTGGACAGGATAAAAAGCACCGAAAGACAGTAAGAGAAAAACGAGAAAAGTGGAAAGACGAAAAAAGTTAAGAGCAGGAGGAAACTCCAGACACTGTAATTTAGATTGTGCTGATGGCAAAGTAGGGATATAAAGAACATGAGATTTATAATGTTAAGTTTGGAACTTGTTCACCCTTTCCACTCTCTTACTGGGTTGTCTAAGAGCTCTATAGGGATCCATATTCAACCAGCGATAAATAAGAGCTATCGAGACCAATTAGAGGTTTTATAGAACAGTAAGCCAGGCGGTGGAGGAAATGAGACTGTCACTCATGGAGCAGCCCAGTTTCTGCAATCTGTGGACAAATAACACAACCTTCATTGCGTGCAGTGCATTCACCGTGGTTCAATTTTGCATGCAAGTGATACGCCAATGCGTCCTGCGGAGAGCAGATGTGTCCAAATTCCACACATAAAAAACATCAGTAGGACGCAGTATAAAGAGTAAGAAAGTATGCTTGAGGTGGAGGCTGAGGATGATGGATGAGTCAAACAGATACAGGAATTTAATCCAGAACACCATAAGACATCACTGACTTATCTTAATATACGTCTCTAAAATTAAAGGACACAGGATATATGAAATAACTTACTTAACTTAAAGATGCTTTCATTAACCGAACCACATAGCAGTATTACGTAAAGTTAACAAAAGTGCAACTGTTTTACAATGTTAAGCATGAGTTTACTTTAGCTACCATGAGGCTGTAATCACCTGAACCCACAGGTGAACAGGAAGGTCACCTGATTATAAATCTGTCCCCCGCAGAAGGCAGTGGGAAGGATTGGTGTATCCGCTGAATGCAAAATTGGACTCTGGTAAACCCACTGCCTGCAATTTGAATGTGAAGTCGTAATTCGTTCGCAGATTTATGAGGTCAGGTTGCATGAAGGGTAAGAGAGAGAGTTGGAAGTCGGAGGTAAACAGTGAGAGTGTGTGGAAATGTGTACGTGTGTTTGTATGTCTTTGCATCTGTCACCGTGTGTGTCCCTGATGTTCACAAAAAGGGGTTTTGACTGTGTGTGATCCTGAAAGCCGCAGCTGACGTAGATGACAATTTGCTTTCAGCCATAACAGTCTACTTCGCTGTCTTCAGCAATACATCAAGCATCACCACAAATACACGAAACACACGATCCGTCTGTCCATAGTTTTAAATAGAGGTTTCACAGAGTGCACCCAGCTGAGAGGATTTCATCTTTCTGTGGCTCCTCTGCCAACACCAGAGATCATGTTGAGGAAGTACAGTGAATTTATTAGTATCATCATAAACTAACCAATATTATTACTGTATTTGTTGTTTTTGTTGGGTTTTGAGGGTTTTTTTTTCATTACTTTGCTCTGTTTCAACATAGAGTTTCGATGACAAGACTGATGTTTTTTTAAAGTGAAAATTTTATAAATATTCTCAATAGACTGCATGCAAGAGCACAGTGTAACTTTTTCCAACGAGAAGCATGTAGTTCTACATGTCAACTCTTCATGATATATGAAAAGGAGTGCTCCTTTTAGATAACTAAGTGTGTTTTTAAGGCTACAGCAGAACTGTCTGGACCTCAAAAAGAGCATTTTATTCTTCAGTTTATCTGAAAACCTAAAAAATGCAAAATATGCAGGCACACAGTTTTTCTCTGGATGTATAATTAACTGCAGATAAGACTTGTGTTAATGTTGGATGACGCATCCTGCAGACAGAAGAGGCCATGTACCACAGATTTCATGGCTAATTTCAAAATAATTTATCCAGCTGTAACATATTGTGAGATATTTGTCAAAACTCGCTATCACAGCTGTCACTTTAAGGAATCATTCCAACAGTCACTTCCTGAAGGCTTGAAAACTGCCTGTGAAGGTTTGTAAGATTTCACTGTGCAAAGGACAGCATTTATTGTAAGCTTCAATGGCAAAAGTAAAATAATATGACAAAAAATGTCCACTTTCCTGCAGTATAATCTGTCACCAGTACAAGTAATCAGCAATACCTGAGAATAAGATATGAGGAGCAGATAATGCAACACTTCATAAGATGGTTTGTGGCAAAACTATGACTGTTAGGGAAGGATTTGTTTTAACATACAGCAGTCATTTCAGCCATTTCCTGTTATATTTTTGCTGTATTATCAATAAATGGTACAGCTTGGTTCAGCTCAACGGATACTTTTGTTTGTTTGTTTTTTGTTGTCAGAAGTTGTAGTTATCAGCTGGTTCACTTTAGCTAAGGCTCTAAGTGAGCTGAGCTGTTTGCATAAAGTGAAGTGAAAAAACTGCAGAGTGCCACTTGGTCAGAGAATCATCACTAGAAACATCCCTTGAGTCACCTGGTTGTCTGCACTCAGATGTAAGATTTCCAAAAATCACCCATTTCTTTAAGCAGTCTTCCGTGACGCAGCATTCATCCTGAAGTTTGTCTCCTTGCTGCGACAAACACTCATCCCTTTGATACACTCCATTGTGCCCGTGTTTGTGTGTTTGCTTTGCTTTGAATACAGTGTAATTGCAGTTTCACGCTGCATCGCCTACAACGATCAGCTGGATCCCACCTGTGTTAAAGGAGGTACTATCCATACCTGGTACTGAATGTGAGTTGAGACAAGCCGAGTTGAGCCGTACCATGCAGTGAAACATGGCATAAATAATTTATGACACCACAACAGCTCACCATTAGAAAACACTGCAACTGTTGCAAACCCACGCTGATAATATGCTGCCACTCCCAGAAAAATCATCATCAAAGCCACAGGTAGTAAATTTTTGATAAACTCTCTTAGTAGTGTATTACTTTGAGTATTTGCTTGTTAAATTTGCTTTTTAATAACCTGACACACCAAAATAAATCTCCAACAATATCAAAAATAACAAAAAGACCATTCAGAGAAGAATATTCCTTTTTAACAAAGGGTTAACATTATAAAAGAGAGTTAGAGAAGTGAGAAGTTTAATGCCCCAGCACTGGTTTTATCTATTCTAACATAAACACTGCACACACAAACCCACAAACCCACTGATGCCTATGCAGAGGGAGCATATTCAGAAAGAACATGCATGCGCACACATACACATACATGAAATATAAACTTTAGAGTGCACACAATAAAAAACTCAGTCACATAAAGTCAAAAGCAAGCATGCACTAGAGGCACACACACACACACACACACACACACACACACACACACAGGGTCTACCTCTAGTTTTACTTGAAAGGAGCCCAACACAAACAGCTATAAAGTTTAGAAGGTGTTTCAACCTTCAACCTCGGCTGACAAAGACTATCTGAGGATAAGACAAATATATAACCTGAGTGGAAAGGAGTGCAGACAGAGAGCACAAGGGGATAAAAGGAGACAGGGTGGGAGCACCGAAGGGACCGAAACACACAAAGAGAGAGAGAGAGAAAGTCTGGGAATGTGAGATGAAAAAGAGAGAGAGAATGAGGGCAAGTGGGAAGCTTCCCTGCATCAGTATGACCTGCTCATACACTCTGGATACTCTGGGAAAACTCCATATTCCCGAATAAAAATACCTCACTGATCCAAGCAAAACATTCACTCCAGGCACACTTTCACCTCTTAAAACCATGCACACACATGCACATGCACACACACTGGTCACACACACTCTTTTTCACCTCTCGACAGGAGCACAGAGCGGCACTGTGTCACCTGGCGCGGGACTTGAACCTTCAACTCGGATAAAAGCTCTGACATTGCACTGTGGCTGTGTTTTCGAATGGATCACGTAACACATCAAAAGAGACAGAGAAGGGTGAGAGAGAGAGGGAGAGGGAGATGGGAGAGTTGAGGAAAGTGGGATCACTGGATGGAGAGACAGAAAAACAAGGAAGGTGCACTTACAGTCGTCCTAGTTTGGGGTTGGACTGGAAGAGAAGCTCCGGGAGAAACTGGAGTTTGTTTCTGTTCAGGCGACTGTGGAGAGAAGAGGAGGTGGAAACAATAGGAAATAAATTTAAAGTTAAATGTTTTCACGTTTTTAAACACATCTCAGCATGATAGAGGAGGGCAAGAAATCACGCAATCATAAATCACTCAGGCTCAGCTTTTGTGTTGACTGAAACTATCACCAATGAGGCGACTGGATCACCTCGAAGGTCAGCAGGTTCACAGTTCAAAGGTCAAACTCATGGGAAAGTCTGTCTGGTTTCCTGTGATCATGACCTGCAGGTTATCATGCTCTGTGTGTGTGTGTGTGTATGTGTGTGTGTGTCAGGTACAGGTTATCATGCTGTAAGCTCTCTAAAGACAGTTATCACTATCATCCCTGCATGTGTTTTGACCTGGGAGTGAAAGAAGAAACGAGTTTTGGTTCCCATGTCTTCCAGTAATCTCCACTGGAAGATGTTTTCCGTGAAGAAAATGCTATTTATCAGAGTCATTTTCAATATATTTTAGAAAAGAAAAGATTGTATTGTAAATTAGAAGGTTGCCAAGTGAACTAAACTGAATCCAAATGGCAAAAATAAACCTAAAATCAGTGGGGGATTTTTTTTCTAATAGAACAAAACTGCACAAAATGCAAGAACTTTGCCCAAGGATTTATTTTTATTTTATTTTTCTCTTTCATAAAACTGAAAGTTCAGCCGTCCTGCGTTGCTTCAATATTATCAGTCAAGACAAACAACTGTGAGAGATTTTGCGTTCTTGAATAGAGGCTTCTCAAAAAGTACTTTCAGGTGTGTGAGGCCAACATAAATAGTTCCAGATCACTAAAAAATGCCTGAAAACAGACAAAAAGACTTTAAGATGCTCTTTAGATATTAAAAGATTGTGCAAGAGGTAACAAAATGTGACCATTGCACAAACCGAAGACCTTGTCAGTCTCCAACTGGCTATCGGACGAACAGCAATGGCCAATCAGAAGAGAGGTGCTGAGAGCCAAAAACACATTGGCTAGTTAAGTGTAGCCAAATGACCTTTCAGGATAAAAGCATAAATACATAAATAATATATGTTCAT
>JAPZDV010000026.1:19662387-19678814 GCA_029814665.1 Acanthurus lineatus
GATATTAAAAGATTATGCAAGAGGTAACAAAATGTGAAAAAAGTGACCATTGCACAAACCGAAGACCTTGTCAGTCTCCAACTGGCTATCGGACGAACAGCAATTGCCAATCAAAAGAGAGTTGCTGAGAGCCAAAAACACATTGGCTAGTTAAGTGTGGCCAAATCACCTTTCAGACTAAAAGCATAAATACATAAATAATATATGTTCATTTATGTATGCATGAGTTTTTATTTGCATATGTCCACATGTGTGTAAAGTCGGTCTGTTATTGATACCTGTATCAGTATTGGTATCTGATACTGCTGGACATTGTGGGTATTGACTACTAAACAAGCCTACAATCAGATACCACTCATGTGTTTATCATAATGAGACTCTGCTGCTCACCAGCAGCATCTCTTACACCTGTTTGCAACTTGATCAGTTTTTTATTTTACTTCATTACTTCAAGTATCCAAAGTCCATGAACGGCAAGAGACTTGTGAAACTTAGTGCTCATTTATAACTTAACATCCATACAGGGCTTCTAGCTATTAAATAATAATAACAATAATAGAAACATTTTTTGACAAACTGGTGTTGGGTCGATGCTCTACATCAGCTTACAAACACAGTTCAGGTTTTAGAATCAGTATTATGAAGAATAAGAAGTCATTGGAGCATCCATACATATATGCACACAAAACTAAATGCAACAGTGATGGTCTGACTTTCATTAATTACCAGATGTTTAACAATAAATTAAGAAGACGACTCTTCTGCAAGTGGTGTTTTCCAGTTCATTACAGCTTTGATTGAACACCACCAGCTTTACTTGGTTTGGTAGACTTGTTAACATTTCAAGGGAACTTTTTTTAAGCATTTCTTCCTGTAAAATGGGACTGTTTCTCGACCAATGTGAACAGCAGAGCAGCTTCTCGTGCCTGATGCCCTCTTACATTTTTACATGTATACCACTCCTTGTTTGAGTAAATTGAATAGAGTATGGAATGAACACATGGCAATTATTTCCTCAGGAATGAAAAGCAGAAGAAGATGGAGAGAGTGAAAGACGGGTTATAACCAACGAGTAGACATGTGAGTAAGAGCGAAAGTGAGAGATGGAGTGTGTAAGGGTGAAAGATGTGTCTGTGTGTTGCAGTGTGTTGTAGTGTGTGCAGCAGGAGGGCGGGGTCAGCAGAGATAGATGAAGACAGTGCGGCGAGAGGGAGTGAAAGTGTTATCAGGCTACCAGAGCGTTTGGCTGAGAAACGAGGCGTGGAGGGGGGAAAAAAAAGAAAAGAAAGGGAGGGTGAAGGATCATGGGGTCACAGAGTAGAATCTGTGCTGGAGAAGACACAGATACCGACCTTTTGACCTCTGTGATAATGATAATAAGACCCTGACTTTCACTCCTGTACGCACCATTGGAAAGAGAGCTGCAGTCCAAGAAGAGCTATCCACCATTTGAAATAATTGACCCCCTGCTCATAAAAAGTAACTGCTGGTACGAAATTAAAGCGTACAATCGGCTACTATTACATTTATGAGTCATTTTAGGATGTTCGCTCACCAAACTGTTATGGTTTTTAACAGAGAAATCCTTTGTGTATTTTGAAATAATAATGACGAATTTATTCTACTTGGAACCTTTGAAATATAACCAGACCTCAAGTCCATTGGCACCGTGTTATTAAAATCTGGGAAATTATCCCTATTAGTCAGAATCTCAATGAAGTCCAGCAGAGATGGTTTGGACCCTAAGCCTAACCCTAACTAAAGAGAACTAATTTCACTAGGCCAGTGCCTCAAAATCAGGAACTTTGATATATTTTTGTAAGAAAAACAAAATAAAAAATCACATTTCTTGAAAAAAATCCCCTTTTAAGTTTGCAAAAATATACATGTATTAGAACCTTATACTGGAGAAGAAACCACATAATCATAACTTTTTCCAGTGTGAAGGCCACTCTGACCCCTAAATAACCAAACGGCCATACCCATGACTTCATAGTTCATTCTGTTGACATGCATGAACATCCTCACCCAAGAAGATGACTACATAACTTCCATGTTTTTCACATTGTGACACCATAAATCACACAGGCTCAGCGCCATGACCCCTGACCCCTAAACTTTCAACCTGACAGGCAGAACAACAGTGAACCTGTCAGCTAAGCATGTTAAAGAGCATTTCACTATCGCTGGAGTAACTCAGGACCCCTGTTATTATCTGTCACGAGGCAGAGTTTTCTCTCCAGTATTTTTAACCAAGACAAAGAAAATCCCCTTTTTTTTCTTTTACTTTGGGTGATGTCATCTGTACGCTATGTAAAACACAGATTATGTTTATTTTGACACGCAGTTTTGTTTGTAACTACACTAAATTGTACATAATTGTATCTTCCTTAACATAAGCTCAGCACTATCTCTTGTGTTTTGACTCACACAGATATGCTGCCTTCCCCTAGAACCCCTCCACCCTCGGCACCTCCACCCTGACCCATGACCCTCTCTGACACACCACATTAAAGAGCCTTTCATCACCAAAGCAGCCCACTACCTCTTGCTTTCACAACTGGATGTGCTATCTCCATTTAGAAAGTTACACATGTTGTTGCCACTCCTCCGTCCAGTGTCAGATGAGTTCTCTGTCACCTGAACTGAAGTTAGTGTCTGTATGTCTTTGTCACGTCTGTCTCTTATCTTTGCTCCTTTTGGCAGAAAACAAAATCAAAATAAATACAGCCCACTAAAGGAACCAGACAAAACTCATCATTTATGAGAGTGTGGAAGTGTTATATATCAAGGAAAGACAGGGCAAATTAAAAAACTACTGCACTTAAAAGCTAATAAACTGACATTATCTGAAGTTATCTATGATAATTTCAGTTCCTTCATGCCCATCACTGTGTATTTAACATTGGTAAAACAGCTAGTTGCTAAGTTTAAAAATGCTGTTCTCATCCCTTGAGGATTTCTAATATGGCGGCTACAGGATATGTGACATCATCAGAAAGCTGCAGCTATAAAGACACATCGGCTTTCTTCAGAAGATGCTGTCTGATGATCTGCAGTGTGTTGCTCTCCATTTCTGGTTCATGCAGCATCATCATAAACACTGTGTGAAACAGAAACATGGAAGCAACCTGCCAGTCATCCCTCCAACACTGAGGTCATAAACATGCAGGTGTGTGGGAAGTGTTGCGTTGAG
Organism: Acanthurus lineatus; assembly: GCA_029814665.1. Lineage (NCBI taxonomy): Eukaryota > Metazoa > Chordata > Actinopteri > Acanthuriformes > Acanthuridae > Acanthurus > Acanthurus lineatus. The sequence goes on from JAPZDV010000026.1 coordinate 19,665,584, forward strand.
CACTGACACCTTGATTCTATTGACTGGAGCCCTGGTGTGAGGTGACGGACACACACACACACACACACACACACACACAAGAGGCAATATCTATGAGAGATTCTAAGTATGTGTGTGAAGCGGAAGGATTTGGGATCATCCAGATACACTCTGCGGGAGCTTTTGTGTGTGTGTGTCTTACTGAATGGACAACAGCAAAGGTGTGTGCATGTTTGACGAAATGGAAAAACAGCAGTGGTAAGACAAATATTTGCAAGTGTGTGAATTAGCATTTGCAATGGTGCATGTATGCTTATTTTAAGATGTTTGTTTAAGGGCCTTTTTGTAGACTGACAGGGTTTTTTTTCATGCCTAAAATACTTAAAAGCACACCCAGAAAGTCTGCATCAGCTGGTTATTCTGCAGTGTTTCTTTTGCTTAAAAGTCAACAACAGTTGGTGGAATTAGTCGGTGTACTCACAGTCTTTCCAGCAGTCTGAGGTCTTGAAAGGCTCCTCTCTCAACGACACTGATTTGGTTGTCCTCCAGATGACTGCAGCAATGGACATAAGGACAGAGAGAAGAACAACAGTTGTAGTTGTTATAATAGCCGAACAAATCCATAATTCAAAGCAACACCAGCTGAAATACTGTGTGACTCACATGTGTGACTCCCAAATGGCAGTCGACGCAAGTAATAAAAAATAGCTACGTGTCAAAGCGGGTTATTATCAGTAACATTACACAGTGTCAGAAGTACTTTCTTGAAAATGTCCTAATTTAAATGTCAAATTGAGGGAAAACTAGGTAGCTGGTGATACTTATATCCACAGCCAGCTTTCAAGGCTGACCTGGAGGTTCAAGCCAAAAGAGGAAACGTCAGATAAATCTTATTTCTAGATAGTGCAAACAGAGAAATAAGCTGCTGCCAGATAATAAAAAGAGAGATTTCAAACATTGAGAGAGATACTTGCACTTTTTAAAGAATTGTTTGTATAAACCAACAATCAGAACAACGACCAAATGAATCTGGCATGACGCAAAAGTTTAGAGAGTTTAAGACGTGCAACATTTCATAAATGTCACAATGCAGTGAGCCAAAGCAAACAATTAACAACTCATCCCTCTTCAACCCCTCAGTGGACTGCTCCTTCACTTCATGTCTGTCTCTGCAGTGGGGCTCCCGCTGCGATGCATATTCCTCCTTTTTTCTCCTCCCTGCTCTGTGTGTTGTCATGTTTTTGGAGCAATTTAAGGTTTTCCAGATGGGACACAGTAAAGAAAAGAGAACATCTCAGCAGATATGTGTTTATATTTTCTGTCTGAGGATGTTAAGAGTGACATCTCCTAAAAGAGAGAGGAGAGGAAGAGGAAGACTGAAGGGAAAAGTAGCTGATGTGAGAGGCAGAGGAGGCGAGGAAGGAAGAAGGAAAGGGAAAGGAAAGAAAAAGGGAGGCAAAGAGAGACAGGAAATAGAGATCAAGAGACCGAGAATGACAAGATGGATTGAGTGAGAGAGATATTAAATAAGACAAAGGATGAACATAGAAGCTGTTTCAAAAGAGACAATGTCTGTGCTGCCATGTGGACTTCAGATTGTTTTGGCATGACCTCCCTTGAAATATTCTTTCAAAGAAAATGTTTGGACATGCAGCTGTGTAACAGACATTAATCTGTGGTCTGTCAGTCTGGCTCTTTACACAAACACACACATGCAAACAGACACACACACACAAATACACACAGAAGGACTATTGGATTGACACATGGTCATAAAGAAAGAAAACAGACTCACAGGCACACAAACATGCTTTCATGGCCATGCACATAAATTTTCAAAGAGGATATTTTGGTATGTGTGTATTTTTAAAAACGTTAAAAATAGGTGAAATCAAACAATATGAATAACACAAAACTCCAGGGAAGATGCAATACAATGCCTGCTGTATCCACTTTCTGTTTAACTTAGTTTATAGTATTAACACATCGCATCTGTTGCAAAAATCATCAGAAAACATCCAGAGAAAACTCGTTAAAAATCTGCTGTATACATCCAGCACACTTAAACTAATTAATACACAAAAACACTCGTAAATGAATACAAATGCTCCAAATAATATAACAGATGGAGAAACATTTAACTAATAAACACACACCCCGGCAGTAACAAATTATACTGCACACAAGATGCACTGACAAACACACCCATCGCAAATGCTTATTGTTCAATACATATGTGTGTTATCATGTAGAAGGTACATGTATGTTCGTGCAGAGTTATGTACGTGTTGCAAGAAAACCAAAAACAAAAAAACCCATTGGACAGTCGAGCCAGCATTTAGCGAGAATGTTTATTCTAGTCTGACTGCATTTTTCCAACTTTATAAAGCATATCTCATAAAATCCAAAGCAAGCTACATCAAAACACAACTTTGATTAACTATCCAAGTTTATTTGTCCAAATGAGGGATCAACCGCATGTTGATTTACTGAATAAAGTTTAGCAAGACGGGGGGATCTCAAGCCAAACACATGGTGTAGGGAGTGAAAGCTGGCATGTTGCTCGCATGAGGTATTGTTTTTATATTGGTCCTATCAGGCATTACTCATCGACAGGAGATGGAGAAAAGAAAGAAAACATGCATTGATTTCACATGTGTGGGGCCTAGTGCATCTAATAATTCCTTCATTCAACCATATTAGAAATTCTCAGCCGCCATTATATGAAGTACAATGATGTCACGCTACCTTACGGCAAACTCAACGCACTTGGCCTCTGCAGGAAATAAGGAAATTCTTCAGGGTATATTAACTTCACTTGTTGTTTACACACAACGGGTAAAAAACCACATCAGCCTCTCTCGGCCAAATGTTTAATATCAAGCACAAGTTTTCACCTACATCTAAATTTGTTTGGAATTACTCAATTTTGCTGCAATCTGGAAGAAATCTTGCAATGTAGGGCTGCCAAAGATATTACACTAAGTGTTGCACGTTCAGTAAGCATGCAGAGACAAGCTGGGTCTGTGATTACAGCAAGACAGTCCGACTTCCCAGACTGAAGAATATTCAGACTGCTGAAATGGACCCAGTGTTTCTGAATTAAAAAAAAAAAAATCTGGGTAATCAGATCACAACAGGCAATCTGAAAGAGTTCCTTTAATGAGTTCCAGTACAAGTATCAAGATTAAAAGTACAAAACTATTTTTATACACTATATTTGATGATTATTGAGGAGTTGATGTATAAATGGATCCTTTAGCAGTTTAAACACACAACTCCTATAACTTTATGTTGTGTATGCATTGTAGGTTGGTATAGTTGATCTGTTTGACAGATTATATAAGTTTTTTCAAAGGTCAGATTGTCAATAATTATTTAAACACATACTAGTCATCCAGGAATATTTTTATCTGCAGATATTAGCCTACCATGAGGAGACTGGTTGCCAGACTGCATTTAGTTTTTTTCCATGTGATGTACATATGAAAGGCTTAAGTCAGCAGGAGTCCTGAACCAGGCATTTGTGTGTGTGTGAACACTAATCAGTAAAATTAGTTAATTGTGGACGGCTGGTGCAGCTGGGGACAAAAGTCATGTCCCCATTTGGAAAACAGCTGACTTTTAGGTCAGTGGTTAAGGTTAGGTTTAGGGTTATGTTTAGGCAAGTAGTGGTCAGGGTTTGGGTAAGTCTCCAGGAAATGAATGTAAGTCTATGTAATTTCCCAAAAAGTGACCAAAGTAAGTCAGTGTGTATGTATATGTGTGTATGTGTGTGTGGGTTTGTGCGTTTGTGTGTGCGTATGCGTGCATGTGTCTCAGTGTGTACTTTCTCAGACTATCTTCTCTTTCCCAAGCCATCTCTTTCCCCATTTCTTTTAGACGTTCAGAGTGGGGAAATGTCACAGCAGTTTATCACCAACCACATGAAACGAGCTGCTGGCCCACCACACGCAAACACACACACTCTTTCACTTACACACACACACACAAACACAATTTCCTTGTTCCTCTTTGCGAGCATGAAGGATGCAAACAAACAAATGTCTTTCTCTCTTTCCCTAACAAACACACACATACACACATAGGCTACATAAACCATTATCTGACATAAGTTTCAAAACCCACCATGGTCCTCGCAAGTATGGTTAAAAAAAATAACCCTTATGAATGCAAACACACACATGCATAAACATATTTCCACTCTTCAGCGTAGTTTTTGCTGGGAGTGTATTTTTATCTGCCGGTCTGGTTAAAACAGAGTGAGGAGGGAAGCTGCATGCAGCCAACGGTGATTATAGTTATTACAGGCCTAACACACATGCACACGTACACACACACACACACACACACAAATACACAAACACAGACACACACATTTGAGCCACTTGAGGCAGAAGAGTGAGAGAGCACTTGAAGTCAATTAGGACAGCTGAGAGGAGACGAGGAGTCACACTCTACTGACTGCAGCTGTTTAGATATGATGAGTTAAACAAGCTGGAATAACATCAGCAAAAAAAATTGATACTGGAACTCAAATTTATACAACAGGCAGAAAACAGAGTATAAGGGGTTAATGCTTTCGGGGGAAAAAAGTCAATTGTAGATGTTTACTGGGTTTTTTAAGTCAGTAAATCGTCTTTTGAAGTAATTTAGCCACAAAATGGATCAGTTGTCAGTCCGGCTCTGCTGTTTCAGCCCCTTTGAGGCCCCTTGAAACAAAACAATGACTAAACAGAGACTTTAACAGAACAGTTGAAATGATCAGTTATCACACATCAAGTGAGATCAGTCTGGAAACAGATCATGTTTGAAGGTGGGGGGGGGGGTCTCTTTGGGGCAAGTGTGTTGAAGAGAATCAAATGAAGTGGAGAAAAAGACCTTTCAGTGTCCATGTGGCATGTGAGTAATGTGTCAAGATAGACTTTAAACTGTAAACTTTAAGCTGTTTGTCATCTGATTTATCAAACACATATTGCATCTGTTTAGTGGAAATTATCAGTAATTCTCCATCTGCTGGGTATTATGTTCTTAGAATTTGTTTTAAAGTTTGCTTCCAGTTTGGGACCTTTGTTTAGAGGTGAAACAATATCATTTTAATTGCAGAAAATTCAGTGTATTCAACTCTTAACTTTAACTTAGATGTATAAAAATATACAAAACCCCTTTGTGCTCCCTTAAAGTTTCTTGAAGTTTTATTGTTTATTTTAAAGTTTTTTATAGGCGTTCTGGTGTCTCTGATCGTCCCAAAACTTTTAAAGTTCAGCATTACCAACTATTATTCAGAAAGACGTGGGAGACAACAGTGAAAATCTGAGTCACATTATCTTTTCTTTCACTGTTTCATACGGACAGTGACTCACAATTTCTTGCTGACGTTTGTCCAGAAAAAACAACTTTTTTTCAGCTCTTTATATCTGCACAACATCATATCTGCACCAGTTAACATCTTGTTGTCGTGTTACTTGATTAAAAAAAGGAGTCTTGCTGAGTGTTACTGGCATGTCAGCTCGTGATTACTCTATTATTTAACCTCGTAAATATTCAATAATTAGGAAATTCGACTCCTTGGATGGGACACTTGCATTCTCTGCTGCCCTGAAATCCCTCATTAGGATGGGAAACTATTTTATAGAGCCTTGTTTCCCCTATAGCCATATACAGGCCTATTAGGTAAATATAGCATTTGCCTAATTGTTCCAGCATGGCAGTTTTGTTGTTAATGGGATTCCTTGTAAAGAAAATAATACAGGTCACAACACGGAAAAAGAAAGATCATAAAAACTCTGCTGGTACGTGGTACATTCAGCATCAAGTCCTCATACTGAGATGTCGGGTTTCTTGACACCATCATGTCAATAAATGACTCCATATAATAAATATATATGGTTAACGTACTCTAATCTGCAGATTGTAGAGTTTAGATATAATTATTAAAGTTATTAGGCTGAGGCAAGAAAAAGATCACCTGTGTGGTTAAAAAAGCCTTTGCTGGTTTCGAGTAACAAAACATCTGCTTATTGTCCACCAGAGTCCATGCTGCTTTAGATGACTTGCCTTGCTTAAGATATCATATCTTTTTTTAACTATTTAAGGTATTCCAATATTTTTCAAGAGTGTTAATGATGGCTATGGTTTAGTTATTTCAAAGGTGATCAAAGATTCCTTAATGCTGAATATTTTTGTACATATTTTGTGAAGCACTTCATGTCCTCACAATTAGACAATACAGATAAAGTGTCTTGGCCTCATGTGGAAACAAATTATACAAACTAAGTTCCTGTTTTGTGGCGTCACAAAGGACCAGTGTGTTGGACTATGAAGGATCTATTGGCAGAGGTGGAATATAATAATCATAAATATGTTTTCATTGGTGTCCATTGAGTCCTTCGTATGTATAAAAGGCAGCAGCTCCTCTTCCCTAGAGCCAGGGTTAGGTAAAGAAGGGGTAAGGGGAAGGATGTTTAGTTGGTTGTAATCTGCAGCCTCACCATCAGATGCCACTAAACTTTACACACTGGTCCTTTAAGGAATTTATCACATTCCTTATTTCCTTGGACTTGGGGCGCTCATACAAGTAAATCTTACGGAAAACGTAAGAAAGTTTCAATGTCAGATTGCAACAATGTTTTTACATGATGTCCATTAACTTTGGACATGAACTCAGCTTGAACTTGGTGAACAATCAGGCCGAACAACCCCTGAGTCATTTCAGCAGCCACTAATGGTTTCTCACCACAAAACATCAAGTTAAACAAAGAAAGAAAGAACCACACTTACAGAATCCTGAGGTTCTTGATGCCGGAGAAGTCCACTTTAGTGATTCTGGTGATGTTGTTTCTGTTCAAGTCCCTACGGAGAGAAAGAAAGGGTTACAAATCTGACTTATTAAATGTGATTGCTTATGTTACTGAGCTTAAACTACAATATGAAATTAATTTAATACAGTTTATCTGAAAGAAGGCAACCTCAAACATGCCAAACAAGAGTGACTTTCCATATGGATCAACTATGTGAGTGTGAGTTAGCATTTGTGTGTGTCTGTGTGTGTTCTCACTTAGTCGAATCAGTAAATGTGGCAACAAGACAGAGCGTGAGAATGGCCCACAGCCGCCGAGCCCACACACATACACACACACATAAACACACACATACAGGCACACAAACATACAAACACAAACAAACAGACACCAAAGCACACAAACACTCCTACTGTATGGACACCAGGAGAATTATACACACAAACACACACACCCACACGTCTACACACACACACACACATCACCTTGTGCTGCTACGAATTATTGAGAAGCAAATTTTCCAGAAAAAAAAAAAAAAAATTGGGATGAAATTATTTTCTCTTTCCATCATCAGAGTTTAAAAGCTTATCGTGTTTCCTGGCTGTCATTCAATCTGTTTTAACTACGGGGTCCATGATGTATGCATACTGCAACCTGAACTGACTGCCCAAGTGTGTGTGTGTGTGTGTATGCGTGTGTGTGTGTGTATAGACTGCTTCCCTTTGTAGGGGTATGCTGTTTATTGAAACGCTGTCGCACTGGAGGAATTAGAGCAAGGAAAAAAACACTCACACAAGAGAGCAGAGACAAACAACACACACACACACACACATTTTCTCTCTTATTTCACACACACACAAAACTCTCTTTCCCTCTCCTTTTTTAAAGCTTTCACTCGCCCCTCTCTCACTCTCACAGACGCACACACACACATACACACATAAACAGAGTCTGGCTTTGCCGAGGCTGTCTGCGTGTGTGTTTTTCATAATACACCTAAACATTTATAAATCTGATTTAAGACCATATTAGGTTTCAAAAGGCTTCCCCAAGCAGCCATGGCAAGGACCACTAATAAGAGCCATACCCCGGCCTGAGACAGGGAGGGCTGGTGTGGGATAAGGGCAGCAACTTCCCCAAAAACCCCAAAATGTGGTCCAGAGTCTACAAGGGGTCCTTGAAATGGCTCCAGAGTAATTAACAGATACAATATTTCACTGGTAAGATGGGAGGTCACCTCAAATGACTGCTAATGAAAGAATTCCTCCAACTTCAGAGAATGATCTAATTTCTAAGAAACCCAAAAAAAATCAGTTCTCAGAATACAGTCCTGGTCAAGTGAGGTTTCTATTTGTGGATTGCTGATATGTGAGAAGTGAAGAGGAGAGAGGAAAACAGAGGAGAAGAGAAGAGAAGAGAAAAACCTTTGAACAAAATCTCTAAAACTATTTACAATGATGCCAAATAAAGCCTTAAAGCAGCACTGATCAACATTTTTATGTCACCAAAAGATCAAATGACTGTGTGAAATGTGAACAGGGATCACTCAGAATGATAAATCGGCAAAGATTCATCATCCAACTTTCAGCATCTTCCAGCTCATTGTTTTGGTTTTACGGCCTAAAAGTTTACGGTTTTGGCTCACTGTTGGCATTAGTGTGGTTTCCAGACAGAAGGCAGCTGTTTTCAGCACAATTATACACTGATACACCAACTGGAGACTAACTTTCCATCACCAAATGACAGACAGACAAATTTAATGTTGCTTTCAGCAGCTTCCTCAGGAGCTGGTGGATACCAAAACTGAGCTAAAAGAAGCTGGACTTAACTTTCTCCAGAGGAATAAAAGGATGCTAATGGCTAATAGATGTCTCAGTATTGTTTTCAAGTCAATAATAAACCCACATAATCAAGTGATCCCAGTATTTGGGAAGGACAGGATTATCTCAATGACCCTGAGACTCATCCATCTTGCTGATGTGTTCAAGAGACCAGATAAGTTTCTGACTGCGAGCCACTTCGCCATCATCCAGCCTGGATGCTGCTGGCTCTTGTCACAGGCTTTCTCAGTGTGTTTACTGGCCCGTTCCTTGGAAAGTGAAGCAGTTTTGATAAGCCTTCTTGGACGAAGTAAAAAAAGTCAATGCAGAATTGATTTATCATTTTCTGCTTGAGGAACGAGTTGTTTAAAAAAAAAAGAGACCGATTTGTTTTTTTTCCTTGTTGATTTTGTAGTTTTCTAGTATCCGCTCACTTCTGAATGACTCTGAATCTGTTCCTCACCACTTCACCTCCATCCGCCTCCATCCTCCCTGTCTTTACCCCTCTGTTATCCGACTATTTTTTTCACATTTGGCTACAATCTCTCAGTTTTTACTTTTTCCCTTCGACCCTCCTTTCATCTATCTTAAATCTCTCCTCTCCCCAGTCACTTCTCTTTAATGTCAATCTGTTAGTCCTTCAGAGCCAGCTTTACCAATCGTCCTTCTACACTCTTTTTTCTCTCTGATCTCCCCCCTTTTACAATGTCGCCCCCTCTCTCAATCTCTCTTGTCTTATCTTTCACTGTTTCACAGTTGACTAAACACTTTTTTTTCGCCTTCCTCTGTTTTTCTCTCTCTCCCGTAATCTTTCCTCCTTTATCTCAATCTCTCACTCTTTTACAGTCCGCTACATTTTCCTTTGCTTCTCTTTTTTCTCACTCTCTCTCTCTCTCTCTCTCTGCAGTCTCTCCTAATCTCTCCATCCTTATCTCCATCTTTCTCTTGTTCGCAGTGGAAACTTCTGTTCTCACCAGGGAAACCACTCTGGAAACAAACAAACAGTGAGGACACAGAACCAGGTGGAGAATGAATGCATCCGCCTATCTAACATCACTGCCTACGAACTAACAGAGTCAATGTCATTGCTGGAGAAAGACTAGAAAACGTGAAAATTGTCAAATTAAAAGCACACTAATTGACAGTAATGCATTGATGTGTAGAATATGACTTCTAGCAATTCCAACAAATATTATTTTATAATTTGTCTTTTAAGAAAAGAGCATTTTATTCATTTTCAAGCACCACAAGAGTTCACTATAATATGAACAGAACTATATATGTTTTTTTGTGTGTTAGTGTACAAAAACTGACTTAACTGCCAAACAGTCTCAATTTTGATGCCGTATCTGATAAAATCTAATATCTATCTGATAAAAGTATCAGTTTAAATTTTTCTCTGCCCACTTATTCTAACACTTGAAAGCAAAATCTTAATCAAAAATACAAAAGTCTTTGCACACACGAGGAGACAGAAACTATAGCTGACATCTGAGGCATGTTTATAGTGAGAACTGTTATAATGACTGAGCTTTAAACCAGCTTGAATATTACTCAACATGACAGCTGTCACCTTTTCCCGGTTTGAAAGGACTTTAAATGACATGCAAATTGTTCGAATGAATTAGAATGTCACTACACTGCAATATTATTTCAGTCTTTGTAAATCACACCCTTCAACAATCAGATATTAATATTTTAATAGTTTTTAATGCATTACGAGAAGAAGAAGTAGAAGAAAACATTTTATTTGTGCTTTGAAATGTAATATTGTGGCTCCAGTTCAATCAATCATGAGATTAATCATTTCCGAGCCAATAAAAAGAAGTGCAGACAATCTGAATGACTCAAAGCTACTGAAGCGGCCATTTTTATGCACCTGGTCTGCTGGAGTGTGGGTGTCCATCCCACCCAGCAGTAAAGCTTAACTCAGCTTTAAATTTAACTGACCAGCTGGCAGTCAGACAACTAACGAGAGGCTTTAGAACAAAAGCTCTAACCACTGTTTGTTTCCATTACAGGAGGAGGTAAGGCGGGCATGTGTGTGTTTGCGACCAGGGGATAAGACAAGAATGCAAACAGCAGGTGTTCAGGGAATTAATATACCATACAACACACACACACACACACATACACACAGACAGACACACACGATGCAGACACATGCCTGAGTACACACAGACACATACACAAAGGTACACACAGCTCCTCACCACACCTCAGACCACTGAAACCAGTGAACCTTACAGTCTGGCTGCCTTGAGACAGTATACTGGTTGACTTTACACACACACACACACACACTCACATACACACAGGTTTGGCGTGTGGGGGGCTGATTCATTTACAGCACAGCTTTATTGGTTGGCTACACCACAGAGACTGAGAAAAAACAGAGAAATGACTATTAGAGAGGAATGTTAAACAAATGACAGATCAGGTGACAAAGACTCCCAAGAGCTCAGCCGAATGAAAAACCGTGAAATATTCCGAGAGAACACGACTTAAAATGTTTGACATGTCGGGTTGCTGGCTGGTCAGCCACGTTTCTCTTTCTCCTCTTGTCCCTCCGTCTCAATCTGTCTTGCTTTTGTTTTCTTGACCTTTGCCTCTTGTTTTATAATCAGGTACAACAATGAGGAATAATGATTATCTACTGCAGTTTCCTCTCTCTGTTCTCTCTTTCTCTATCTGTAACAACGTGACATTTCCTTGTTCAACTTTTCTCTCACTCTATCAGGAACTGCATCCTTATCTCTCCATCCCCCTGTTCTTTCCCTTTCATCCTTTGTTGTCCTCTGTCCAACGCTTCATTTCTGAATGCGTTCGCTTCCTGTACTAATCTCCTGCTATTTTCCTCAAAGCCCTTGTGGTACTGCACTTTCTCATTCCTCCCCTCTCTCTCTCTCTCTCCCTCTCTCTCTCTCTCTCTCTCTCTGAGATAGGTATGCTCAATTTCGCTCTCTAAATCTCCCAGTTACGCAAGGAATCCTAATTGCCTTTTTCCTTTTCCTGAGCTCCACGCTCTACAGTGCGTCTGTCACCAGAAGCAGGGGGCGGGCAGGCGTCAAGCTGCTTCACAATTAGCCTTCGTTACAGCTGCAATCCATCCACTTCAAATCTTGGGATATGACGTTTAGTAACAACTGCACAGACTTGTTGCTCTCAACGTAACCTCAGTTGTTTTGAAGCGGTTTTGAGGCCAAACTAGTCTAAAAAATCCACAGTGTTGCTTAATAAACAATTTGAAGATTTAATGAAAAACATATTCTGCTTTCACTTTGCAGGTGAGTAAACATCTATGCAGTACACTAAACTGATAAACACGAGGAGTTTGCCTCTGTAGTTTTTACTGCAAGTAGTTTAAAATGATGAAAACAAATTCAATCCTTTTCTTGGAGCAAATCAGAGAAAGGTGACATGTCATAAATAAGAATCAAACCATAAGGGTAATGTTGATAATTTAAAAATGAATTTGTACAGTTATGAGGAAACTGGGTTGACAAAAGTGTAGATTAAGTGTCACATTAAGTTACATCGTCCCTTGGACACAGAAGAAGCAGTAACTGGGTTAGTATGCTGAAAGACAGCCTGCCAAAAAAGACTAAAAAATGCTGGGCTCAGCCAGTCTGTAATATACCTACTTGTCCAACAGCTGGACCCTGATGGATTTGTAGGAAAATATTATTTTAGCCTATTTAAAACAGTTCAAATTGTGATTTGTGAGCATTATTCTCACCAGATAGTATAAGTGGAGAGAAAAAAATATGTCAAAATTCAACAGATTAATCAAAGCAGACTCATATAACATAAACTCTGATTGTAATGTCATCACATTAGCCTCAAACAGCCAGTATAATGACTAGATTGGGTAACAGAAAACCAAATGGAGAAAACTCGATTGAAGAATCAGCAACCACAACACATATATTATATATGCAGGATAATAAATATTTATATCGAATGCAGTTTACATATTTATGGAACAAACTTAGGATGAGCTCATGTTTATAGGAACAAACCTCATATACAACTCATTTGCATGGTCTTTGTCAGTGTATAAAGGATTATATGTCACATAAATCCTACGATCCAAAGATGTAATCATGGAGAGCATTTCAAAAGAAACGCTCAGTCCCTGTCTCTGCCTGCACACCGTGTATTGTCTGCACGAGTCTGCAAGTTTTGGAAAATTTCAAGGCTTTGTCAAAGATTTGGTATCCTGTGCAACCGCTTACTGCTGTTTTGAATACCTTTCATAGTAATGCTAATAGGTGGTGAACTCTCTCCTATTACAGAGCTGCTGCCTGGGATACACAGCAATCATCACAAGGAAATGTTGGACACTAACATCACGCACACACACACACTCACACACACAGCTTCAGGCATTCAAATTGGCAAATGCAGACAAACTCTCAGGCCGATACCACGTAAAGTCAGTATCCTCTTAAATCTGATACTCTTAAGGCAAACATAAATAAATACAAGCATTCAGTGTCACCGCAAGGTTTATTCGATGTAGTGGGGCGAAAGTTTAGCAATGTCATTTAGACTGGGAAACTGGGAGACAATTGAAAGAAAAATATAGAAAAAAGGTTTTGAAAAAAGTGCAAATTAGCAATTCATGAC
>JAPZDV010000026.1:19692486-19735266 GCA_029814665.1 Acanthurus lineatus
GAAGTTTGAAGTAAACAGCATGCCTATGGGAGTGTGTGTATCTCGCCTTAGGCTAAGACTCACACACCTTTTTATTAATGTGAGGGCTTTCCCTTCTTACATCAATTACAAATAAATTATTGTAAACATAATGCCTAATTGTTTTTAACGGACAGGACGGAATCACAGCTGTCAGGTCCTCTGTATAACAGATTAGTCGCTGACAGCTTGGGCAACTTCAGCATTTTTGTCAGCGTATTTATTGAATCCAGAAAAAAATAGATTAAAACAATTATTATCCATAACATTCTCGGTGAACAAGACTGACCACGAGATAGGTCTAAAATGAGGAGACAAACATATTTTATTTATCTCAGAGACTCATGCTGGTTGGATACCCATTGGACGGCATGCTGCATGGTTTCTCAGACTTTAAAGGGATTTGGTTCAATTTCCCCAATTTAATGTTACCACGAATCTGAGCCAAAAGCCTCATCGCTGATAATTGTTGCACCTGAATACCAGAGTATATATATATGCACAGAGAACCCCCATCTATTAGTGTGTCTTGATCATTAGATAGAGAAGGACAAGAAGAACCACTGCAGCACTGAGAAGTGTAAGTTGAATGGAAACATGACACCATGGACACAGCTGTAACATATCGACATATTTACCACTATATTTCCTATTCCCACAGCGACATGGAGTAATTATTAGGCGCGAGAATGGCCAGGAGGAGGCACCGGGTCAGGGTTCACAGGCCTCGCACAACTTATTTGGGCCTCAGCGAAGCTGAATGCCATCAACGGCTTCGTCTGTCTCGCAAGGTGGTGACAGTTATCTGTCATCTCCTGGCAGCAGACTTGACTTCCACTGCCAGCTGTCCCAACGCACTCCCCGTTGCTGTCAAAGTCACTGCTGTGCTGTATTTTTATGCTTCTGGATCATTTCAGCATCCGCTGAGTGCAATTGGAGAAATATCTCAATCTACCGTAAGTTCGGCTATACATGCAGTCACCTCTAGCCTAGTCCGACATGCAAATCAAATCATCACGTTCCCTTTAACACCTGACACCCAAACACGTGTAAAACAGGAGTTCATGGCTAAGTATGGGTTCCCTGGCGTCCTGGGTGCCATAGACTGCACTCACGTGCAGCTACGTGCCCCAGTTGACAATGCCTTAATTTATGTTAACCGGAACCCAGGTAATTTGCGATGCATCGTGTAGAATAACACATGTATTCGCAAATTATCCTAGATCTAGCCATGACTCCTTCATATTGGCTAACTCTATCATTCCTGCAGTCTTTCAGGGGGATCCCCCCCGGAGGGTTGGCTGTTAGGAGACAATGGCTATCCATTAAAGACATGGCCGATTACTCCATATATCATGCCTACAACAGTGCATAATCTTTCGTTTAATCGAAAACACGCGAGAACACGTGCTGTAATAGAAAGAATATTGGATTTCCAAAAATGCGTTTCAGATGTCTGGATAAATCAGGTGGTACATTACAATACAGTCCTCAGAAGGTTGCAGCATTCTTGCATGTTGTGTGTTGCACAACATTGTCATACGTCATGGATGTGACTTGGACCTGAATGGGGACACACTACAGGATTTGAGAAGGCGCGAGGCTGAACTGCATGTGCTGTACCAATTGAGCCAGATTTGCAGCCAGCAGCAGCAGCGCAGACAAGGAGGGATCAGCTGGCAGTGGAGCTTCTGACCCCAGCTGCCTCTGACCGGGGAAATCATATGGAAGGCACAAGTTGAGTTAAAGGTTTGTGTTTTTTTTTAATGCCAAAGTACATTACAAGCAAAAAGACAACTGAAATTTTCATTTTGAAAATAATTGATTTCAAGTGAACATATTGGAAATAAAAATATGATTTTAAAAAAGGCTATTACTTTAACATAACTAAAATCTTCGTCCTCCTCTGGTTCAAGGACCATCGCAACCCCCACGACTGCGTCGGCCACGGGAGGATTTAGGAGGAGCCGGCGGAGCCCTTGATCAAGTGCGGCTGCAAGGAGGACTGATGACTGAGTGGGGAGGAGGAGGATGAGGAGGAGGAAGTGGCACGTGCAGGAGGGGGTGCTGGAGCGTGCCTGCGCTCGACATCATCCACAAGCCTCTTGAGACTGGCTGCAGTGTGTTCAAGCGGCTGGAGCTGTGCTGCAATCCGGTCCAGGTGAGCGTTCAGCCAATGGATGCTCCGCCGCAGGCCACCCAGTTCAGCACACTGAGGATACACCTGCGGCAACGGCGCACGGCAGAACCAGTCTTTCAAGGGGAGGAGAGCGGATTCTCTGATTGGTTCATGCATTTTTGGCCAGAAAAACACCCTTGAAACACCCATGACACACCCATGAAACACCCATAAAACACCCATGAATTGATGAGATGATTCTACACAGCTGATTGGACTACTCGCTGTGCGCCAGTGGCGCATTGGGCAGGGCAGAGCAGAATTCCTCTGCTGCTCCTGGAACAAGGTGGCAAAGGTTGACCTGGAAACTCCCCTGAATTAATTTGAAACTTTCCCCGCGCCAGTGGCGCATGGCGGAAAGTGATAGGGCCCCTGGTGCATTTGACCTCAATGCGCCGGGTGTAAGATAGCTAACGCGCCAGGACACACCTCCATTCTGCCTTCATTCTCCAACTTCCCGCCCTTCAGCTCACAGACCCTGTGCAAGTGGATTTCCTATCGTACACTTGTGGCAAAAGTCAGAATTTTGATGTCACTGATGTCAGTAATGACACCTTTGATGTCAATGATGTCACTAATGACAAACTTGATGTCACGGATGTCATTAATGTCAGTTTTTATTTCCATGTCACTGACACCTTTGATGTCAGTGGTACAATCAGTACCACTGATGTTATTGATTTCAATAATAACACATTTGATGTCAATGATGTCACTAATAACACCTTTGATGTCAATAGTGACATCACTAAATGAATTGATTTTGTGATGACATCAGTGACTTCACAAAGTCAATTTGGTTTACTTATAAACTTCACATAACCTTTGATGTCAAGATGTCACCAATGACACCTTTGATGTCACTGATGTCACTAATGACACCATTGATGTCATTCATGTAACTAATGACACCTTTAATGTCAATTATGTCACTAATCACACCCTTGATGTCACTGATGTCACTAATGGCACCTTTGGTGTTATCTATTTCAATTATAACATCTTTGATGTCATTGGTTACATAAGCAAATCAATTGTGTATTTAGAGGAACATCACATCAGTGATTTTGTGAAGTCATTAGTTATGTCACACAGTCACCTTTGATGTCAATAGTGTCATCACAAAGTCCATTGTGTTGTCATGGAAACATCACAAGATCACCTTTGATGTAAATGATGTTACAAAATACACCTTTGATGTCTGTTGTGACATCAACAAATCCATTGTGTGTTCAGAGGAACATCATACATTTGATTTAGTTATGTCATCAGTGACTTCACAAAGTCTATTTGGTTTTTAATAGAAATATTACACAATCACCTTTGATGTCAATGATTTAACTAATTACAACTTTGATGTCATTGATGTCACTAGTCAGAATTTTGATGTCACTGATGTCAGCAATGACACCTTTGATGTCAATGATGTCACTCATGACACCTCTGGTGTCATTGATGTCACCAAACACACCTTTGATGTAACTGATGTCATTTATGACACCTTTAGTGTCAATAGTACAATCAGTACCTTTGATGTCATTGATGTCATTAATGACACCTTTGATGTCTGTTGTGACATCACCAAATCAAGTGTGTGTTCAGAGGAACATCACACATTGATTTTGTGATGTCATCAGAGACTTCACAAAGTCAATTTGGTTGTCATAGATACACCACATAATCATCTTTGATGTCGATGTTACCGATGACACCTTTGATTTCAATGATGTCGCTAGTGATACCTTTGATGTCATGGATGTCACTCACCACACCGTTGATGTCACTGATGTCACAAAAGTCAATTTGGATGTCATAGATACATCACACAATCACCTTTGATGTAAATGATGTCACTAATGAAACTTTTTTTGTAAATAATATCACTAATGACACCTTTGATGTCACTGATGCCAGTAATTTCAACATTGATGTCCATGTCACTAATAACAACTCTGATGGCAATGGAACAATCAGTACCATTGATGTTATTGATGTCAATAATGAAACCTTTGATGTAAATGATGTCACTAATTACACCTTTGATGTCTGTTGTGACATCGCTGAATCAATTTTGTGTTCAGAGGAACATCACATCATTGATTTTATGTCATCAGTGACTTCACAAAGTCAATTTGGTTGTCGTAGAAACATCACATAACCTTTGATGTCAAGATGTCACCATTGACACCTTTGATGTAATTCATGTCACTAATGACACCTCTGATGTCAATGATGTCAGTAATGACACCATTGATGCCAATGTCAATAATGACACCATTGATTTTAATTGTGTCACCGGATACATCTTTGATGTCTGTTGTTGCTTCACCATATCAAGTGTGTACAGAGGAACATCACACAATTGATTTTGCAATTTCATCAGTGACTTCACAAAGTCAATTTGGTTGTCATAGAAACACAACATTACCTTTGATGTCAAGATGTCACTAATGGGACCTTTGATGTCATTGACGATTCTAATGACACAATTGATTTCAAATATGTCACTTGTGACACCTTTGATGCCTGTTGTGACAGCACCAAATCAATTGTTTGTTTAGGGAAACATTACACATTGATTTTGTGAAGACATCAGTCACATCACAAAGTCAATTAGGTTGTAATAGAAACATCATACAATCACCTTTGATATCATTGATTTCACTAATGAAACCTTTAATGTCACTGATGTCACTAGTGACTCCTTTGATGAAAATGATGTCCCTTTTGACACCTTTGATGTCAGTGGTGACATCACAAAATCAATTGTGTTTTAATAGAAACATTACATAATCACTTTTAATGTCAATGATGTAACTAGTGGCAACTTTGATTTCAATGGCGTTCTTTATGACACCTATAATGTGACAGATGTTACTTATGATACCATTGATGTCATCGGTAGAATCACTTTATCAAATGTGTGTTAAGAAGAACACTAAACAATTGATTTTGTGATGACATCAGTCATATCACAAAGTCAGTTGTGTTGTCTTAGAAACAACACACAATCAATCCTTTGATGTAACTGATGTCACTAATGACACCTTTCAAGTCATTGATGTCAATTATGACACGTTTGATGTAATTAATGTCAATTGTGAAACCTTTGATGTCTGTTGTGACATCATCAAATCAATAATGTGTTTAGAGTAACATCACACAATTGATTTTTTGATGTAAGCAGTGACATCACAAAGTTAACTGTTTTGTCATAGAAACATCACACAATCATCTTTGATGTCAGTGATGTCACTAATGACACCTGTGATGTCACTGATGTCACTCATAACACCTTTGATGTCACTGATGTCAATATTGATACCCTTGATATCACTGATGTCACTAATGACACCTTTGATATCACTGATGTCAATAATCATACTTTTGATGTCACTGTTGTCACTTGTGACACCTTTGATGTCATTGGTGACATTAGTAAATCATTTGTGTATTTTAAGGAACATCACATCAATGATTTTGTGGTGTAATTAATTATGTCATACAGTCACCTTTGAGTCATCACCAGGTCCATTGTGTTGTCATAGAAACATCACATAATCACGTTTGATGTAACTAATGTCAGCAATGACACCTTTGATGTAACTGATGTCACTCATGACACATTTTCTGTCATTAATGTCAATTGTGAAACCTTTGATGTCTGTTGTGACATCACCAAATCAATTTTGTGTTAAGAGTAACAAAACACAATCACCTTTAAAGTAATTGATGTCGCTAAAGACACCTTTGCTTTCATGGATGTCACTAATGACACCTCTGATGTCATTAGTGATGTCATCAAATCATTTGTGCTTAGAGGAACATCACACAAATGATTTTGTCAAGCCACTGATGATGTCACACAGTCACCTTTGATGTCTGTTGTGACATCACTGAATCAGTTGTGTTGTCATAGAAACATCACACAATCATCTTTCATCTTTGATGTCATTGATGCCACTTATGACACCTTTGACATCATCCATGTTACTAATGACACCTTGGATGTCAATGATGTCACTAGTGACACCTTTGATGTCATTGATGTCACTAATTACACCTTTGATGTCACTGGTGACACCCTTTATATCATTCGTGATGTCATCATATCAATTTTTTGTGATAAGAGGAACATCATACAAATGATTTTGTGTTGCCACCAGTGACTTCACAGGGTCAGTTGTGTTGTGATAGAAACATCATACAATCACCTTTGATGCCGCTGATGTAATTTATGACACCTTTGATGTCATTGCTAAAACCACTTTATCTATTGTGTGTTTAGAGGAATATCAAACCATTGATTTTTTGATGTTATCTTTGACATCACAAAGTCAATTGTGTTGTCATTATAACATCAAAGAATCACCTTTGATATCATTGAAGTCACTGATTTCACTAATGACACCTTTCATTTCAATGATGTGCCTAATGACACCTTTGATGTAACTGATGTTACTTATGACACCTTTTACGTCATGGCCAAAACCACTTTATCAATTGTGTGTTTAGAGGAACATCACAATTGATTTTTTGATGATTTTTGATGATTTTTTGATGTTTTTTGATGTGAACAGAATAGTCCTTTATTGTCATTGTAACAAGTACAACGAAATTAAAAAATGCCAAACAGTCAGTGCATCATTAAAATATCAACTATGGTAATAAATACCAGTACTACATTAATAAATAAATAAATACTCAGTCAAACATAACCTTCCCGTTAAACAGGAAAAAAAAAAACACGCACACATGCCACCATTCACTCTGTCATTACTAAGTCACATGTGACATCACAAAGTCAATTGTGTTGTCATTATCAGTGTTGTGCTAGTTACTGAAAACCAGTAACTAGTCACCGTTACTAGTTACTTCATTTCAAAAGTAATTCAGTTACTAACTCAGTTACTTACACCAAAAAGTAATGCGTTACTGTGAAAAGTAACTATTTAGTTACTAAAAAAAAAGCTCCTATTAATGCGAGTTGAGCTGGAATTTTTTTCGCAAGCAACAGTAGCTGGACCAATGAGATGAGTCGGATTCTGTGTCGTCATACTCGTTTGTCAGGGTGCTGTCAGCTCATTGGTCACAGAGCAGGAGAGGCGGGAGATAAATTTGCCGTAGCGTCTAATACAAAGCGCCCCGTAATTCATTAATTCCATTGACATTTTACAATTGATTCTCACGATAATATGGGACGAAGTGCGTCCCTTTTCAGCTCAATACTTTTGTTTCCAAACACGGGACGATTCTGTTTTTTAAGGGACGGTTGGCAACCCTATATTACCTGTGAGAAGTTCATATGAAAAACAGCTAGCATTAGCAAACATAAGCTAGCTAACGATAGGCTTACTAGCCAGTGACAAAATTTGTGAGACTTTTTAAGGTTTAATAACAACATGAGTGTCTTTAATGACAAAAGTGTAGTGAAACATTAAGTTTTTTTATAGCAAAAGGAAAAAAATAGGATAATGTTTGCTGCAAAGGCAACATGGTGCTTTTGTTTATATTTTTAAAGCAATGCGTTACCTCTATGACTTCTTTTTCTTCAAATGCAAAGTTTTCACACATATAAATGAGAAATGCTCCAACCTGAACCAAAGACCACATTATCTCTTTGTTTCTCTGCCTCTTATACACTTCTGGAGAACTGCTGCTACGAGCCTGAACACTTGAAATGTTGAGCATGGCAGGTTTCCCTGTGTTCCCATAATGTTACACCTATTGCAACATGCTGGTTAATAAATTTCACATATGCTCAACTGACATGAGCTCTGGCTGTTCATGTCCCTGCATATTACACATCCATGGCTTTGTTATAGATAATACAGCTGCAAACAATGATGCCATAGGATCGTGTGCTGGATTCAGGGGTCATGAGGACCCTGTGAGTCAACCAAACAACAATCAACTCCAGGTTAAAATCCGAGAGAATTAATGAGCTTGAGTAGAGAAGAACTATGAAGACCAGAGAGCAAATCTAAATCCACACAAACACAGAAAAAATAATGGTTTTGTGGAACATCTGGTGTTGATTTTTCTCCATGTGTTGCATATCCACTAAATGAATAACGGAGACACAGAATACAGTGCTTACTGTATATGGGACGCAAAGAGGAAAGCTAGCAGTTAAGGAAAGGAAGACTCTGCAGAAAATACAGGGCCACACATAAGTCAGACTGGTCTAATTTCAGCACTCTGACAAAAATGTGGTAACAGTTTTATTGTCTTGCCCTCTGTGTTCCTCTTCCTATTGGTAGTGGAAGCTGGTGGTACATATGGATGATTGTATATCTAGAGTTTTATCACCGAACAGGCAGCATAAATTAAACAGAAAAAACTGTCATAGAAACTTTGTGTCTGTCAGTGCACATATATTGTCATTGTGTTAAGAATAAATGGATACTGCTGTCCAAGATGGCACCCCATTGCCATATACTGGGCACATATACCATAAAGCCTCTGCAGGTCTCTTAATGTTTTTAGACCCAATAACGTGCATTAGATTTGTTTTCCTCCTGACCTGATTGAGAGCTTTTTTTGGTTGGAAACTTCCTCTTGCCAAGCCGGCAGACTTCCTGTTGGCTGGCTTCAGATTTGAATAGGATAAAATAATTATGCTGATCTTCCAGAACAAATTTTTTTTTTAAAAATTGTTGCTCATTTTGGTGCTCACATTAAATTAACAGCCCATTACTTCTTCTCTAATGTTTGTGTATGCAGAAATATGTTTTTAGGGCTGGTGTATTCAAGTGGCTGCTACGTTAAATGTTGCCTCACAGCTCAGCGATGTTCCAGGGGATTTCACATAAACCAACATACATCCTTCTTTTTTTTTTGGGATTGAAATCCAGTTGACACAAATTCTTGGGGCGGTCTGCATTAACCACTCAGCCAAGCTGCTATTTAAATGTATGCTGTCAGTAATTACTGGTAAAATAACTGCATATCAATCATATTAATGTATGCGCACTCCCATCCTTTCAGTAGGATAATTTAGCCCAAATTAAGTGAGATCTGAAAATCCGAACAAAACAATAACATGTCCACGTCAGTTTTATATTTTTGAGTGATTTTAAATGTCGCAAACAAGTATGCAAATTGGCTAAAATGGAGAAAATTTAATGGTGACAAACAGTTTCTTCAGTGAGGTTGGGAAACATAATTAAAAAAAAATGAGTGGTCAATTGAAAATGCTCTGTTTCTGAAAGCAATGAAAGTTTGGCCAAACAAATGATTAAAAAATGCACCACCACAAAAACAACACACTGAAACACTCAGATTTGAAGGAGTGATCATCCTTTTTTCCTGACACAAACCACCGCTTATGAGCGTATGAAACCACCGTCTGACAGCTTTGTTTGGGCTCACTGGGAATAGATGCATGTCATTAAGTTTTGAGGTTGAAGAGTCTCCACTGTATTTTAGTGAATTAAGTGGAAAAAAAATATATAAAAACATGCAGAGCGCTTTACAAAATGAGACATTTAGCGTTGGTGAAGCGAAGAGAGTTGGCACATGCAGAACTTCTCACACCAAATAACTACAGCCACTTTTTTCACTCTCCTTTTCTTTCTTTCTTCGCTCCTTTTCTTTCCATTCTTCGGTTGTCCTTTTCAACTCTCCATCTCGTTTTCACTGCTTTTAATCTCTCAGACTTCCTCTCTTTTCTGCCTTTCATCTGCACATTAATCTTTTTTATTTTTTTATTTTTCCTCCCATTATCTCATCATCTTCTCTTTCTCTGCCACTCACTCTTTCTTTTCTCCTGTCCCAGTCACTGTATTTTTATGAGCTGAGAGACAGTGTGCTACTAATTAGCATCTTTCTGTGGTTCAGGATCGGGCTGGTGACCAGAGTAACAGCTTCACGCTTCGCTGATCGCACACACACTCGTTCACTCGTTCACTCACATGCAGCGAGGCACGCATTGGTTTCATGCTGTCACATTTCCTCTCTGTCCCTCTCACACATGCAGGAGACAAAGACATATTCCAGCCAACTCTCCCTTGGGATTACATTTTTATTGGATAATAATGGAGGACACATTCAGAGTCCACTGTCAGTGTTAAGTGCCAGTGCAGGATGTTATGTGCTTGTTTTTGTTGAATGGCTAACGATTTATGTTGAATCAAAACAACTGCTGAGCGATATTTCTGGCTCTCCTGAGGATTTAAGTATTTATCCATGATGTTTCCTGAGTATAAAACGAGCAGTAATTGATTATTTGCCCACTGACAGGCACCAGAAACACCTTGTAAACATAATATTGATTAATGATCCCCTTTAAAGTTGGCATAGCCAACTTGTTTATCAATGAGCTACTGTGCTGTTGTTTTTTTCTGCTCTAATACAAAATGGAGATAATAAGAAAATCAAAAACAACAAAGTTTTTTTTTGACCTCGTAAAGTTTTCATTTCAGTAATGATACTTTGATAGATTAACATTGACTTTACAGCACATTTTATGTTTATTCTTAATGGGTTGGGTTAAGTTTTATTTAAACATCTTCATAGTAGATCTGATTTGATTTCACAATGTTCTTTAAAAAAAAATGTTTAAAAAAAATAGTAGCTTTTTTCATTTTTGAATCTCTGTCTCCGTTCACACAGGTCAGCACTGTTCAACTGAGATGTATTCAAATGTTAATTAACCCAAATTGAACCCTAACCCTAACCCATAAAATATCACATAAATCACTTTTGTTTTTGAGAGGAAATCTACTTTTGTCCACCAATCTATCAACACGACTTTAATATAGTCTTTTTAAAATTATGTTGCAAATAAATTCCAACTATAATTTGAGAGAATCTGCACAGAAAGTAAGATTTAATGGCTTTTACATCCACTGTCATTATGCAATTGTTTGGAGTTGGTTTGCTGAGATAAACAGCTTGTGGCCTCAATTGCCTAGTTGGGGGCCATTTTACCATTGCACAAGATGAGAGTGCAACATGACATATTTTAATCCCTCAAACAAAAATAAACACTGTTGAATTTATGTTTGTGTCATGTTTTAATTGGGTGAATGTTACAGCCTCCTCATTAATCTACACAAATCTGATGTTTTTGTCTGACGACACTCTTTCCTTTCAGTGTATGCTTAAGTCACATATTTAGGTCATGATTTTTTTTTTCAAATTCAGACTGTTTTCACTGCAATTTGTCACATTTTATTTGTACTTGATGCATCAATTCTTCTACCCTAACCAGTGTAAACAATTTTTATTGCATATTTTTTTCAAATTTCCTGCATTTACCCTTTTTTGTTCAATATTGCATAGAAACAGGTGGATGGAAACTGACCTTCTGTGGCCTTTGTGTTTGTTTTCCTATCATGCTTACAATCCCAGCCTTTCCTGTCTTCATATTTTCCTTTGCTCTTCTCTCTGTACTCTCTCCTTCTCTGCCTCCATCCCAGCATTGAACAGTTAAAAGAATAATTGGTGGAAAATTTGGACTTCTCTTCACACTGGGCCTGATCCATTTTAAATGGTCTGATATCTGATTGCTTATTAATGGTTCATGTTGCACAGCTGTGCACGTGTGTTTGTGTGTTCTTACTGTGTTGTGTTGGTATCATTGTAGGTGTGTGTTTCCTTAATTTTGTATTTCTTATATGTCAGTGATGTAGTATGTCCATGTTGTGTGTGTTTTGTGTGTGTGTGTGTGAGTGTGTGTGCGGTTTAATGGATCTTTTAGCCAGACAGATCTTTGGCTAAGTTCGACTGTGGCCCCTGCAAAGCTATTATCTCCCCAAACACAGCGTGCACACTTCCTCTTTGTGTGAGTATAAGTTTAAGAGAGAGATAGAGACGGAGCGAGTGAGGAGAAAGTCGTCTTTTAAAGGGGGCTATCGCAATATAATGACAACAAACCACATTTTAAGTAATTTTTTTGGGTGGAAAACCCCCGAACAATACATCCCTTTCTTTGTCCTCCTTTTTATCTAACTACTCAAACTTAAATATTTACTTTTTCTCTCATTCTTGGCCAAATAGTCCATATTTCAGCCTTTGTTCTAGTGCATATTTTCATTCAGCCAATCTGACTTTAGACTTATTTAGACTAGAAGTAGTTGAGGTAGACCCTCACCCTCAGACAAAATGCCAGAGAGCCATTTTCTTTAACGACACACTGCAGACCTTTTCACACAGATTCTCTATTCACTACGTCGCCACAGTGAAGACCCTCTTTTATGCTGTTGTTTATTTGTTACAATAACCAAGTGTAATGCTGTCCCATTGTGTTATTATGGGTATCAGTTTTCAAACTAATGAATTCAAATGAATATGGTACAATATGTGCCATATGTATGTAGTAGATGGTCTCGTCCTCTTCTTGGGGGGTAAGAGGCACCTTGAAGTTGTTTCTTTTCAATTTGCAGACATTTTTAGTCGCTGTTGTTCTTTGAGTTAGCTGCTAACTCCTGCTAGCTGCTTTGTAAATCTCACAGTTGGGGGTTAGGCGCATGATATGTGATCAAAACTACGCATCCTTCTCATTTTCTCCTTTCCAGCTTACTTTTTACACACAAATGTTGATTCGGCTTTGATGCCCACTAAGGGTGAAAGAATAAAGCACCTCGATTCTGTCTTTTTGTGTTTAATATAGAATGGGGAGGTGGATTAACAGCACAATATTACCATCTTGAACAGGCTGCGTCGAAGGGGCTCCTGTAACTTAATACACTCATACACCATTTGACATTCTTTAATCACCTGAAAACAAATAATACCTTTAAAAATCATTGATCAAATCATTCATTGAGGCAACCCAACTAGTCCCTCTCTACTCTTGAGTTTTATACTTTAATTTAGACAGGCTGATCTAACTTTAGTCTAACTTTAGTCTCAAGTGAAGCCTCAGTGCTACCAGATCAACTTTGGTCTTAATTTAAACTCTCTGGTCCAACTTACCCATCGTCAGCTGCTTGTGTTAAAAAAAGTCCTCAGGTCACAAATAAAACTCCTGAAAGTCCGCAGCTCAGAGTTAAATGATGCTTTTTTTTTTAAAGCATTGTAATATGAGTGCACACAAACACACACAGACACACACTTGTGTTTCTGGATAGGCAGTTAAATAATGCCATATGTTGCTGCTCCAGCGCCTTTGTTACATTGCGAGGATTTTTTTTTTCTCTTGCCGCTTCCCATGTTATGTTTGATTGATGGTCTAATTTAGTAGAATATCACACTGACACACATGCACACACAAAGACACACACACACACCACTAAACTAACATTCTGGTGGGGTGTACGAAGCGCTTATTTTGCCCAAAGGATCCAAATGTTTGTGGACAGGCTCAGCTAGTGATGCTCTTAAAAGTGTTTGTGAAAGACTCTTTAAAGATCCTTAAACAAAACCTTCTAAAATATATTTTTCTGTCTTTCTTTCTTTCTGTTTGTCTGTCTTCACTTCTGGATCGGGATAATCTGAAGATCTTGCGTGGAAAATGTCTGCTTCTAAATGTAATTTGAGCGTGACAAATGAAACTCCAGTTTCCTCGTTGTGTATTTGGGGCTGCAGCAGAAATCTCAGTCATGGATATCTGAAAACCTTAAAAAAATGAAATAAACAAAAATACTTGCATATGCAACATAAGATTTGAATAAACTGACCCTTTCAGATCTCTGCTTTGTCCAGTTTTCTTACACATGCAGCTTTTTTTAAAGACAGAAAGCCACACAGCACAGTCCTGTAAGGCTATTTATTACTAACTGGTTTCTAATGGCTGAGCAGCCATGTGTTTGTGTGATTTAGGGTTCAGTAATAATAACTCATTAAACTCTAACCTCTGTGATTAAACTACTGATTGAGCAGCAGCACATCTGCACAGCTGACCCTTTATGTGTGTGTGCATGTGTGTGTGTTGTGTCGGTAAGAGATTTTAAGGGCTTGTAATGGAACACAGTATTAAGCTATTAACCGGCAGACACAATAGCATTTATCTAGTAAATAATACAGGAAACAGGTACTGTATTCATTCTAAATCACTGACTGTATAAAGATGGACAATGCGTTTCCACTTCATCCCACTGTACAAAATGAAGCCAAATCATCTCTGATAAAGGCGCTCACATTTTGCGCTTGTGAGGTTAGCTGCAGTCAGATTCTCAATTGCAGTGATGATGAAGTTGTGATATCGAGGTCATGCACATATATCTGCAGATTCAGTCATGGGACCGAGTTAGCTGTCAATCACAACATTTCATCCTCTCTTTTTTTTTGCATCAAAAACATACGCACGAACATACACAAGACCTAATACAAAAGATAAACAGAAATAACAGAAATCTGGATTTTATTTGACATATATTTCGATGTTTTTAGTTTGTTTCGTCTAACATGAAGCAGGGTTTGCGACATGTACTGCAGTTTAACACAAGGGGGCGATCAAGACGTCTTTTGAGGCGCTGTCATGACGTCCATCTTTTTCCCGTCAATGGTTTTCGTGTAACAGGCGGCTTTAAAACATGAATACTCAATTCCATTTTCTGGATACTCTTTCTTTCATTTCCTCACATCATTGTTGGCTTGAACAGTGAGACGAAATGTTGCCCTAGGATTTAAATAAAAGTTATTTTATGTACTTTTTTGGCAGCTGTGTTAATGTTTTGACAGTTGGAATCAATAAAATATCTTTAAATGCACTTTCAGTGAGCGGTTTAGAGTCTGAGGGAGATAAACGAGAGACATGCAGACACGGATTGAAACAGACCGATATTTAAAGGTTGTGCTGAATGGCAGATACCCAAGTAAAATATTTCTGTTCACGCTGGCAATGGTAGCCGAAACTGCTAGACAAACCTGCTAAACACACACACACACACGCACACACACACTGCTGATAACTGCATTTACAATCCTTTGTCTGACAGGAAAAAAACAGAGCTGAGTAAACGAAAGCGTGTGTGGCCAAAATGAAGGTAAAGACGAAGAATATGCTGAAGTGACATTCTGTTTAATACAAAAGTGTGTGTTGGTGTGTGTCACAATCTTTGCCCTGATGTTTCCTTTAAATCTGAGATCACTGACAAATTAATCTCAAAGATGAAATGATAGTTAGACAAGACATATTTTGTTTGTTTTTAACTACATTAAAACATTAAAGCAATGAATTAAAAGAATTTGTATCAACATCTGTTTTTATCAATGATCTCTTTATGTACGTATGTAAGAAATCTATATCTATATATGTGTAATATCACTGTCAACTGATCTCAATTAACCTGATACAGTTCAGTTAGAGGAGGGTCTATTTGTGTAACTCTGCGCTGTCTTTTGTTAATTTAAAGTGAAAGCTTCTTATCTTATCTAGACTTTTCTACCTGCAGACCATGAGGGGGGCTTTAGTGAAGGCTGTAGGACCCCGTGTGTGTGTGTGTGTGTGTGTGTGCATGTGAGTGTGTACTTAGTGCAGAGGTTAACCTCTTCCTTTTCCTCCCTAACAAGGAACGGTCAAAGGTCATGATACA
The DNA here is from genome assembly GCA_029814665.1 of Acanthurus lineatus. Lineage (NCBI taxonomy): Eukaryota > Metazoa > Chordata > Actinopteri > Acanthuriformes > Acanthuridae > Acanthurus > Acanthurus lineatus. Next base: position 19,708,168 of record JAPZDV010000026.1, read on the forward strand.
AATGGAGGGAGAGGAGGAAAGAAGGATGAAAGGATAAGTAGTAAAAGGAGGCAGAGAAGGAGACTCGAGGCTGATTGGAAGCCAGAGGTCTAATAAGGTCTATAAATAACCAGGTGACGGCTGACGGAGAACCGCCGAGCCGCCCCGTCCAACAAAAAGTCTTAACGCAAGATTTCACAGCTTTTGTCTTCTGCCGTGTCTTCTTTTCCTCCTCATTGTAGTGTTTATTTTAGTTTTATTACAGAGATCTTACTGATGGAGCTTCACTCAGAGGTTTGGGGTGAATTTTCCGTCTCTGTGACGTGTGTTTTAATGCAGCCAGAGTTATTTTTCAGCAAAGATGATTACGTGATTTCCCCCTCATGATATTATGAAATTGTCAAGTGTATATCAGTTGTAAAAATGTTTAAGAGTTTCTGTTAACAAAATGGATCAGATTTAATAGGCTCTTTGTCCATATTTGTACTAAAATACTGTGATTGTTAAGGGTTTGAGAAGAATTTTAGACCAGCTGGACAAAGATTTTAGACTTACTGTAACTCCAAGCATAAGACAAATAAGTAGTTATTCATTCTGCGTTTCACCCTTTAACTCATTGCCTCAGACAGAATTTGTTCAATGCAAATGCTGAGACTTTGTAAATATTTGTTAATAAAGTTTTCCCAAAAGAGGACAAAATGCAAATAGTGTCTTATAGCTATAACAAAAAGTAAACGTTTGATTAAAATCTCCTACACACACACAACCAAACACATGTTCACACACACACATCATCGTAGCTCAGATGTTAATAAGGAAATAACACACTTTAATGGAAAGTTCACACAGGTCACAAGTTCAGAGTGTGAAATCTGAATAAACGTATCAGACTTTTTATTCCCTTGTCCTGTTCTGTCTTTCAACTTTCTGTCTCTCTCTCTCACCACTTTCTTCCTGTCTGTCCTCCCAACATCCATCTATGCACTTTCCTTTCTGTCTGTCTGTCTGTCTGTCTGTCTGTCTGTCTGTCTGTCTGTCTGTCCATCTGTCTACATTCTTCTCTATCAGATAGCCGCAGTCTTATCGGTGTGGAGGTGCTGAGTACTGAGCAGCTCCACAGCTCCACCGAAACAACAACACATTCCTGCCAGCTATGTGTCTGTGTGTTATTGTGTGTGTGTGTGTGTGTGTGTGTGCGCGTGTGTGCATGTGTGTGTGTGTTTAGTTTAAGATATGATAGTAAAGTTAACGGATGTGATTTTGTTTACATGAGTGTCACAGAGAAAGAAAAAAAACGACAAGGTCTGTTTTTTGAGAAGTGCCATTGTTTGTTTTTAGAGATATGAAAGTAATGCTGAAATAAATCGGCGTGTGTGTGTTATGTGTGTGCGTGTGTTGTGCGTGTGTGTGTATGTGTTGTGTGGATACATTCCTCTTCGCCACCTCCAAACCTGGCTGACTCTACCCTGAAGGCCAATCAAAACAGACATAAATCGTAGTCGGATATAGAAAAAAGACATACCAAAGCAAAAGAAAGTGCGTGTGTGTGTGTGTGTGTGTGTGTGTGTGTGTATGGGTGTGTTACAAATGAAACTATACTTCTGTCTTGAGTTAATTGAGCAGCAAAGGTTAAAATTAGGTAACAATATCATTCTCATAGTTTTAGGATCTTATCATGAGGTCTTAATAATTTATAAATACAAAAAAAAATGTGCAAAGTTCAGGTTTCCTTATGAAAAAAATGCATATTGGCAAAATTCGTTGCACAATGCACATGATTTTATTTTTAAGATTATTATTCATAGATCTTTATCAAAAGAGTTTCACAACAGAGGAAAATGTTTTGCAGCAGAAACCTTAATGACAGAGGGAACTTGTGAAACGCTTTGACACAAATCTGAGCCGAGTTTTCCCTGTTTAACTGCCAGCATGGATCACTGGCTAATTTACAGCATGTTACCTGATCCACCAAGGGAATACCATCACAGGTGTGTGTGTGTGTGTGTGTATGTTACCAGGATCTGTCGTAATGCTTTTAGCCCGTCGGCATCTCATTTCCACCCCCAGTTCTTTTGCCTGTGATGCTATCAGCTCCATTCATGAAGATATGATTACAAACATGCAGCTTTTCAGGCAGGTATGAGACGTGCATACCTGAACGCATGTGTGTGTTTTTTTTAATCTATCAGGTTTTATTATTCACATGTTGACAGCAATGGCAATGTAAAAATATTATTAGATAAGTGGATGTCACAGATCACTGAAAATAAGTGCATTACGGGGGTATGTTAACAAAACTGCAGGACTTATAGGATACAAAAACTTAGATGGACAGACAAAGAGGAAGAATACAAAAGATGTTTAAAGGAAATAGTTGAAATATCACTAAAAGAAGGAAAAAGAAAGATATTCAGAGCTGCTTTCTGAACAAAGTTGATGGTGGCAGAAGAGAAAGTTATGATTTTAAATCCTTTAAGTGGCTGTCAAACCTTAAGCAGAGGAAGTCAAGTGAGGCAACGACATCCAGGAAAAGAAAATGAAGACAGAAATTCTTTCTTTCTTCTTCATTATATCAAGAATTGCATTGCTCTCACCTCTCAACAAAAGCTCATTGCCCATTAAGAAGAAAACACTGAACCTCCAGCTGCTCCAGAGGAGCTGCTCCATGATCAACACTACAAGATTACATTTGAACTGGGCAGCTCCCAGGTGTGTGTCTTTGTGTGTGTGTGTGTTTGATGTGTGACCCCCGTTCCTCTGGTTATCCCCCCAGCAGCTCCTGTAGAAAAGAACAGGGCAGTGCCGCAGTCATTTTCTGCTGCTCAGGACATTTATCAAACAGATTTACACCACATTTGTGTAACAGAGCCTGAAATGACGATCAAGCAGCTGCGGCATGTGGTGTTTGTAAGTATTGATCTAATTCACTACATTTACATCAGGGTTTTATAAGTCTCCTTCATTCACTCCTGCACACACACACTGGCCTTGTCAACAAGAGCAGCTGGGTGTGTTGCACTACATGATGTGGAGATGGAGATCGAAACCCCAACCTTTTGATTAAACCTCCTGAGCTGCTGAGACTTTGACTTAAGAACAAAGTTGGGACCTTAAACTCAACTTGCACTTGATATGTGTCAGTTTTGACTCACAGTATAAGATGAAAAATGTAAAAAATACATCAATTATCATTTTACAACACATGATTGTGAAAAAAATGTAGAGTTTTGTCCTTTTATGCTGCAACTCAAATAGAGAATTACAAAAATCAAGATAAAAAATTAAGTTCATAAGTCAAAACTATATTTTTAGTATTTCAATACAGAGGATGTGTTAAGAAGCCTCACAGACTAGGGAAAGAGCTGTCCTGTCTGTCTGTTGTCCGAACTGACTGTGGCTGCAGTGGGTTTTGTCTTTTAAAATCCTGTGGGATCTGTTCCTGACATGACCTCACTGATGCTTGGTAGATGGGTACCATTGATGTTCTAGGTGGTTTAAATTCCTCTCTGCAGAGCCTTCCTGTCCTGAGACTCGTCTCTGAGACCTTTTGTGTCCTATTTGAGATATGATTCCCTTAAAACTTGACCTGAGTTGGAATTTAACTTGAGAGATAACGCATTTAATTGTCGAATATATTTCCGCTATCTATAACTGCTTATCCTTTGCAGGGTGGCGGGGAAATGGAGCTGATAACAGCTGACATCAGGGAATCCAAGCAAATGCTGAAAAAACATGCAAACTCCACACTGAAAGGCCTGATTTGAGCTTTATGGCTGTGAGGCGGCAGCACTAACCACTGCGCCATCTTGTCTTCTTGTTCTGAAACAATAAACAAGAATTACTGTAAGTATGTTGTATTCTGTGGCCATGATAGAGACATGCAGGGCTTTTACAGGTTATGAATAATTAATAATTGGACTAATATATTGATAATGACTTACTAAAACCACTATTAGCACAGTTTTAAAGGGAAAATGGTCAAATGCATTGACATTTTAATGGTAAGCCCTCTTCTATAGTACCTGAGAGACTCAGCTTGGTGCTTGTCCTTAAAGAGTTGAGACTTGTTGTTGCAAGACTTGAGGATTGAATTTGACCTCTGACGGCCTTTAAAATGGCTCTTCTCCACAGTATAACTTTCTTCATGATTATACTTCCTCAAAGATAATATGACACCCCTTTTTGCTGTAATCATCCAGTTTGTGAGGGGAAAAAAACCCCTCCATCATTACATATACTAATATCTCCAGGATTTAGGGTTTGATTGGAACCACAATTGGTGCAGCTTTCACTTTAAGCTTGAATCAGATCACATCAGGTTTACATTATATCTGAGTTATCTGGCCTCCTAAAATTCTGAATCATTTCAGTTTCTGTTAGAACATGTGAGACCGACTGAGCTCTAATAAAATAAATCTACTGTAGCTGCACCGTAATTTCCACTGTTTTTTGACTCCGGCGAGGCCGAGACACTGAAGTCATAACATCAAAGCCACCATCCTGCTGGTAACAGGTAACAAAACTCACCAGGAGTCAAGCTCCCATGGCAGGACACACACACAAGTGAACATGCTCGGCTCCACGCTGCTAGCTTATCTCTGATCCGCCATCTCCCTTCCTGCGGTTTGGATCTGATGAAGCCCTGTACTTCAAAGTTTGTGTGTGAGCACGTACTATATGTGCATTCGTCTGTGGGTGTAATGGAAAGCACCTGCACTCAGTGAGCCGGAGAAATATTTAGTGTGAAACAATGAGAAGACTTGGACGTATGAATGAGGAGATCGATGGAGAGATTGCAGGAAAAGTTGGATGAATGAATGAATGAAAAATTGTATTTTAGTTATCTGTAGAAGTTTTTTTTTTTTTTTTTTTACAAAGCAGCTTTGTTGGTAAAGCTTTGGAAATGAATTACATTAGATTTGATTTAATAGAGAGATGGATGGATGGATAAAAAACTAGCTGAACATCCAGATGGGGGGCCTTCCTGGGGATGCAACAAGGAGATGAATTGGATTGAATGCAAGAGGTAGAAAGGCTAAGGTGGGATTGGAAGCATGGGTGGAGGGATAGAAAGAGTGAGGAGGAGAGGATAAAGGAGATTGAAAGAGGGATAGCGGTGATCAGATGTAGCAAAATATAGATGAAAATATGGTGCCCGGCAGGAAAAGTATGAGGAAGAGAGGATTCCTTGAGGAGAATTTACGGGGATCATACTCACACAAGCCTGAGAGTTGGATATTTGAGGGATGGTAGGATGAGGAGGATAGAACTCAATTTAGAAAGTAAATGAGGGACGATTGAGGCAGCCGAGGGAGGCAGATTTCAGCTGGAGAAAGTTCTCACGACCGGAGATTTAAGGGGTTTTGGAGCAGTTTGAGGTGCATGGAACAGCAGGAAGCTTTCATACTCATTTGTTATTGTTTTTCAGAGATTCTGCCTTATTTTACAGAGGATATAGACAGGAAATATAGCGGAAAGAGAGATCCTCTCGTGCCAAAGGTTAAACCGGTAGTCTTGGAAAATATACAGATGTGCTAAAATACTATGGGCTTTACTGGACTGTTAATTCTGCACGGCCGTTAGTGCGTTCACTTTAAACACAAGCTGGAAGATTGTCAGCATCTGCACGCTTTGTCTTGTTGAAGTTTGGTGGAGATGTGCAAGATTTGCCTGCAGCTGAAAAGGAGAAGACATTGTCCTTCATAAACAAACTTTCTCAGTGTCTTAATCCTCAGGAGACCATGAATCTCTGCCTCCTTAATTTCACACAATAAATGAGCTGCACAAACCACAGACAGTTGTATTTGAACTTTCATGCAGAAATAAATTATAACACTAATAAAATGTAAAATACTAAGTTTAACTTTAAAGAAACATTCCAGTTTATTTTTTTTCCATGATGAATGTTGGCTAACCAAACAATGTGTCAACATCTCTCTGTGGCTTCAAAATTTAATTCTTATTCACAAATTTATGGTCAGTGAACAAACCGAGAGTTGTTGGTTTTCTGTTGGTGCTCTTAAAAATTTGTGAGGTTTTTTCTTTTTTACAACTTATTACGCAACTCAGTGTCACGCACACACTGAGAAAGGACTCCCAAAGCAGAAAAGTTCAGAGTCTTTAATCAGGCTGAGGTCAGTGTGCAGGTAATTGGTGATTTAGGTAAAGATATTCAAGAGGACAGGCTGAAGAGAAGTCAACAGGCAAAATCAGGTCACAAACACTTACCGGTAAACACAAGGAAATTCTAGGAAAACAGAAGGAAAAGCTGGAACTCGTACACGGAGGTAAAGGGGATCTGGCATCGAAGAAGGGAAAGACAAGGACTGAAATACACAAAGACAGAGGAGACAATGAGACACAGGTGAAACACATTAGTGCGAAGCGAGCAAACACACAGGAGGGAAACTTGACAAGATGTGGGATAGAAAACAAGAAGAGACAATGGTTGAGAAAACACAACAGGAAACCAAAGGAAAATAACATGAATGACAGAAGTAATGCTTTAGGGAGCTTAATGGGTCATGATACTTACCCTTTTCCATCAAAACCAAAATGATCAGACTTTTTTATTTTAAGTTCAAATGAGAAATTAAGAGCCAATGAGAATCTGTACAATCTTCTATATTCATTAATCTAAATTAAAATAAGGTTTACTTCAACTTTTCGTGATTAATTGCCAAAACCTTTCATTTTTCCCATACTAACAGATATTGTTGTCTCTACAGCCTTTCCTTCAACAGTCTATCAAATTAACACCAAAGAAGGACCCTCACACACACTCACACTTGGATTTTACCCTTTTTAACAAGAGGTCACAGGAAGGAAGGGCTTATTTTTATAGAGTGGTGCTGATGGTCTGATCTTTGAATCTCACATCCCAAAAGTTTAACCTTGAAGTGATTAACACTCTATTGGAAAACTCCAACATTTACGCAAACCTTTACTGGAAACGACGTCAAAATCTATTGTGCTTTTTTTTTGAGTTTACACCTTCTTTAATAGTGAATAATCTTGAGATAATAACAGTTTAGAATATCTCAAAATGTGTGCGCACTCCTCTGTGTTCCTGGAATGAAAATCTAATTCCTCAATGTGCAAGTTATTAAGAAACTACAGCTGCGTAATAACAGAGTCTCTTCTTCTCATGCCAGAACGAGATGACTGATACCATTAAACATCAATAGAAGTCTGTGAGTCACAGACTCAATTAATGGAAGTGATGAAATGCATGCACATCCAAACGGTGTTTTCCTGAGGGTTGTTGGGATGTTTGTTTTAGAGAAAGAGAGTGAAAGACAGCTGGAGAGGAATGAGTGCGAAAGGGGGGCAGAAAAGTCGGAACGTTATCCAAAAAGTGAGTGGGAAAGGCTAAATAACGAGCATTCATTTTGACAGAGAAGGAGAAAACCCCTTTTGAAAGTGGCTTATTAGATTTCACTGTACTTTGCTTTTAAAAGCAAAGGAGTTTGGGACAAAATTATATGTTTCAGAGCACTGTTAGCAAAAAATTCTGCCTTGAGTAGCAAAAGCAAAGACATTTGTCTCAACGGCGGAGCGGACGGCTATTCATTCTGAGCAGAAACCCATGTAATTTACTGCTTTCCCAAGCACAATGTAAACTAAATTACAGGTTGTAATACAATGCATGGCTTACATTGATAACAAGGCCATTCGACTACAAGGGAAAGAGTCAGAGGGTTGGCTGATGACCATGTGCAAACACACAAGTCATTATCAGATCGACACACACCCTCGCACACACAAAAAAAATCATTGTCAGGTTTAAGACCACACTGTTAAACTGGGCTACAATAGTTTACTGAGGCCAGTTTGCATTCGTTAACTGAAGTGAGCAGAGAGAGAAAAAGAGTTTCAACCGAACGTTTGTTAGAATTATTTAAGCTCCAAGCAGAGATGTTAAAAAAAAAACAGTTTACATTGCCATGCCCAGGCCCTCAATTTCCTTTCCCAGGATATTAATGAGGAAATGACACATACTTGTAAAGAAAAGAGAGAGAGGGAAGAAGGAGGAAAGAAAGAGGGAGTGAGGGATGAAGGTTTCAGGGGGATGAGGGCTGGTGATTAATCCCGCTTTGAGTCGCCTCCGCCGGGAATTCCATCAAAAGGACGGAGAAAAGGGGATTTTAATTGCTGTTCCCCTCCACGTTTCCCAAAACGCTTACCTACCTCTACCCCCACCACCACCACCACCACCACCACCACCCGTCCTCCCTCTATTCCCTCCCCTTTCCTCAGCCATCCTGGTGAGGGGGGTCGCGCTGGAATCCGGCAGGCCTCCCACTGCACACACACACACACACACACACAGACTGAGAATTACTTTCAGATGTGGGGCAAAGGCAAAGGTAGGTGTGTATGTCTGCGCTTAATGCCACCTCACCCTCCGCGGCCCGCGTGTACCTCCTCATTTTTGTATTTAAACGTATGTTTATCTTACTGTCACATGTGTCTGTGCGCTGAAACCCCACCTGTATTCAGTTACAGTCTAATCCAGGATCCTGGTAGAACAAAACCAGCGGCCCTCCTCCGTGTGTTGATAACCTAACACAAAGGATTGACCCCTTTATGACTGTTAGATGTGTCTGCGTGGATTGAACGGCCAGCGGAGTGTGTTTCTGCCACATCTGGTGCATGTGTTTCATCCTTTTGCAGTGGTGACAGTCATAGTGGAGACTGGGGACCCATCAGAGGTCACCGAGGAAAACTCTGTGGTTCCCTAATAAAAATGAAGAATAGTTTCATTTCAGTCTTATATCACCTACCAGTTAGCTAAATCAGAGGATGTACTTAGACTGTCATGCAGCTATGTACTGTAAGCAGAAGTATCCTGTTCGGTGAAAGAGATCGAAGTGCCTCTCCATTTAAAATTTACTGACCTCCTTCTCCCCTGGTTACTCTTTAACCGTTAGATTTCCTCAATTTATGATATTCCAAGCATTCCAGGAGTTTTTTAAAAGGGCACTCCACCAATTTTACTCATAAAGTTCAGTTTGCACATCAAGGGGAGTTAGACTGAGCCTGTGAAACCAGGTCCATAATGTCTCTCTGTCTGTCTGTTGCTTTTAGAAATGTAAAACCTGTATGTAAGTGTGAGGTGTCCTTTATCAGGAGGCCAGAACCATCCAATGTGCAGAGGAGGACTGTTGCCTCCAGTATGTGGATTAATTCCTGATTAAAGGGTTTTATTCCATTTATAACATGGTTGTGTGCCAAAGATATTACGATTAAGACTGTTGATTTATATTTTCATTTGTTTTGCAATTAAAATTTTGTGTTTTTTACAAGCCATAAGTCATCTTCTTTGATTACACCTGAGGGTTTTCCTAATATTTGGAACATTAATTCCCATTACTTTGAGTTCTAATGTAGTGAAAACAGTTTTCACTACTCCAGTTCAAGGGACAAATTTAGATACAGCTTGGCATTAGGAGATAGTAGAATAGTCCACTCAGCTCACTCAGCCATGTATTGTAAAGCTAACACTATGCTAGCAAGATCAATAAAAATCAATAATAAAGTGTATGGTTGACAAACAATAAATATATAGTTTGACAGTAAGTTTAACAACGCAACAAACTTGCTGTTGAGCCACATCTTTGTCCCCTGATCAAGATTACATTTTCAAATGACGAGCTATGTCTACTTAAAGCTGCAGCCTGAAGTAGCAAGTTGAATAGTAACCTAGATGTGAGATAATCACTCGTGTGCTAAGATATCAGTTAGTTAGCGTCCAAATTTACAAGTTTAGTAAAACACCTGTTAGCTAAAAACAAACAAGAATTTTTATGGGGTTGTGGTTGAGCTTAATGCAGAGCCATGTTTAGTAATACTCTGGCTGTTGTTCACAGAAACAAAATCACAAAACAAAATAAACCTGGAATGGCAAACTATGTGTCTGCTGGCTGTTTTCAAAACGCTGTAGTGTTTAAAAATATTAAAAAACTCACGGCTTCTCAATAAAAGTATACTGGGTTGTTAAAATGCTGCATTAGAGAGTCCCTGCCCTGCAGCTGCACTATTATTCTGTCTTTATAATCTCTGGTGCAAGCAATAACTTAAAAACAGATCCTTAAATGGATCTGCTGCACATACTGAGCCTCAGACATGAACCTTTACACTCCAGGAACATTGGTCAGAAACAGAGTGATTTCTAATGAGGGAGGGGTTTCAGGTTTAGTGATCTTCTCAAGTATTCATATATTTATCAAACCCACCACACAGGACCAACAGATAGCATTGACTGATGATGAGTAACCTGTACAGTTTAAATTTGTTTAAATTCTCAGGGCTGAATAGTTCTTTTTTTCCTTTTTAAACTTCGCCCTCCCCCTCATCCTCTTATTCACCTCAACTTTCCCGTTTACTCTCCCTTTAGATCAAACAGGATCAAAGTAAATAGGTTAAAGGACGGAGTCTTTAAGTGAGAGATAAGATTGTGGTGTTTGATTTCGACCACAGCTAGAGGTCTGACTGTCATGTCATGGGTAGATGACTTTAACAAACTTCCCTCAGAAGAAACCACCAGGCAGTAGAAATTTACCTCCCCCTGTGGCATCATATGGCCTTGGTTAGAGATAAGGCCCATTTTAAATGTATGGTGGAGTTGTCTAAAGCTGGATCTTAAAAGGCTACTGTGGAAAATAACATGCAATAACATGCAGCGTGTTTGTGTTTTTTTCCTTCATTGAAACTGTACAATGTCATGAAATATTCCAGTGATAATTTGAGAGTCATAGATCTTATTCGTGTACTCATGATCCATGTGCAGAAACAGACATTTTTACTGGTGGAAACTCTAATCTGCTGCATAAATGTTAGCCAGCTAGCTAAGATTGGTTCACGTGATAGCATGAGGCAGTCTTGCACGATGTGATGCAGATGGAAAAAATGCGTAGGGTTTTGAACCATATGAGATTTTTATTCACAGAGGGTCTCATTGGTTCTGCCATTCACTGTTTATCATATCCAAAACTTTAAAAGACTCACATGCAGCCCTCACACAACGGTCCAGCATCATGCACTTCCTCCTTCAGGTGTAATATTCAGAAAAATTTCACATATTTAATTTTGATAACACATTTCCAAAAGCTTTCAGACCACTAATACAGTCATATGGAAAATAAGAGTAGAAAAAAATCATGAAATATAGTATTATGTCTTTGTAAGACTATAAAACACAGCCAACAGCACACTTGGTATCATACATAAGTCTTTTAAGAGGTATTTTCACCTTTTAAACCACTAAAAAAGCAGGAGGTTCTTGTTTTGTTATCTGTGCTTCGGGAGGGCAGCCTCAGGATAAATTACTTTCTGTTGATGTTTGTAGAACCAGTGTGTAATGTAACTGATAGTATTTCCATGTCCAAACATATATCAGAGAAGCAGAGGGAAAGTAATAGTGTTTATGTGTGTAAATTACTGCTCGTATGTAACTGAGTAAGATAGAATCAGGAAATCAGTAACCACAGAGGAGGATCTTCTTCTTCATGAATCAATATGTAGACAGATGTTTTTCATACAGCGAAGAAGAAATAACCTTTTGACAGTGTGTTTTCTCTTTAAGCTACATGACCGATTCTGTGAGATTCAGACAATTAAAACAGTAAACAAGCTCAGGTGAAGACACAAAAACAAGGCTACAACAGTTTAGCTAGCATGCAGTTAAAACACATCCATAACATTTCTTTCAACTTTGACTAATATGCCCAAAATAAATCTTTTTAATGATTAAAAAATACCAGCTTCTGTTTATTCATACAATATTATCCAGTTCCTGTTACTTATAAAAAACTGCATTTCTTAAATGAAAAACTCTGCATGATCCAATAAAACACACAAAGTGTATTTACATCCTTCTCTCTTTATGGGCATTTTAAATCTTCTGGACATTATAATAAAACTGGTGCCACATTAGGATGAGAACTTGACTTTGGAGAAAAACATCATAAGGGGAAGATAATGCCGCCCAAATGCTGCAACTTAAAGGAAGAGTTTGACATTTCGTGTGTTCACGTTCTTGTTGAAAGTTACATGCAAACCTTAATACCACTCATGTGTCTTTCCAGTAAATATGAAGCTGCAGCCAGAAGCTGATTATTTCAGCTTGGCATAAAGACTTTGTTGAGTCTTGATCAATAAATGTTGGGTTTCAAGGTATCCAGTGGAGACTCAGAGAAGTTACTGCAACTCGGCCAAGAAATGTGTGAAGCTGGGCAGTAAACCTTCAGTACAACCAAAGCCTGTTACCTTTTACACTTGTTTTTTTTAGCACAGGTTAGACAGACAGAATAAAACCTTAATTAGTAAACTTTAAAGGGAGTTTTCTTTCTTGTGTCCCTGTTTCCAGTTGAGCTAGCTAACTGGCTTCTGTTTGTAGTCTTATATTTACTTTATAGACAAGACAGCAGTATCAATCTTTGTATCTAACATGTGAAAACAGAGTAAATAATCATGTTTGCCGTAATGTTGGTCAGTGTCTGAATGTCCAGCTCAGGTTCACTCAAAAGCACTTTTGAGTAGATGTTGATCTTGTTTTTGTTTACATGATGATTTGATTAATGATTCTGCCTCTTCTGACCTTGTCACACCAGGACTAAAAACATCTGGATTGCTCAACATGAGTCCACACACGTATTTGTGGTCCATGTTTTTTTTTTACAAGTAAACTACAAAAGCACTTTTATTTTTAATGACATTGTCTCCGTGCTGCGGTTTGAATGTCTTTAAATAAACTGAAGATTAAAGATAAAGTCATGTAAGGTAAAAAATCTTTTCACAAAACCATGCAGTTGTGTGGGAAAAGATGGGAAAAACAGTATCCAAACAAAAACTCATTATGTTCTTGTTTCATGTGTGGCAAAACCACCGGCTAGGAGCATATTATTTGGCCTTGTGTGTAATGGAAAGCGCATGTAGAAAACCCATGTGGAAAAAAAAAACACGATTCATATTCTTGCAAATAAACTCCAGAGCGATTTGTGTTATCAGTGTGGCTGCATGGAAGTGATAGCAGATATTTGTTTTTCTCCTCCATAGAAAACACAGAGAGCAATGTTTGCAGACATCATGTAGGACATAAGTGTAAACAGGGCAACGGCGCACGGAGGAGCAATGTGGCGGCACATTTAATTAAGTAAAGCCATGGGGGATGAACCTAAAAACATTATAAGGATGATTGGGATGTCGTAACATGTTTTTATTTGGATTTCCAAAGTCACATTGACAGCTAGAAAGTGGGGGAGGATCCTTTAACTCCCATTTAATCAGAGATGGTTGCTAAAAAAAACACATATTTCAATGTAGGAAACTTGATACATATTTTTTTTAAGCAGTTCTTGATCCTGAACCTGATTTATGTGCCTTCAATTGCTCAATTATGTAGAAAACCAGGTGTTAAAGAATCTAGATGCAGACCAGTTGGACTTTGTTTACCAAGCGTCTGTTTTGAAGTCTTGTGTGGTCCTGAAGTCAACAATCTTTATGATCAGACATCACTGAGAGGACAAGTGTTACTCAGCTCCGAAATGCATCACATCAAGAGTTTGCTGTTGAACTCACTCCTCTGTGTCACGAATGCTTCGAGTTAGCTGCCGACAAGAGTGTCAGATCATAATCAACACAACACCTGCTGGGACTACCCAGAAGCCCCTGCTCATATGGGCTGCATTACCGGTCTCTGTAATTGGCTGGCTCCCCTGTGAGAGCTAAAACCTTTGCACTGTGATTGGTGGAGCTATAGTGTTTTTAGCCTGCTGGGTGTTTGAGTGTGAAACTGCAAATCTGTGAAAAATGTGAAGTGCAGTATGGATGTCTATGATGCATGTGTGTGTGGGACTTTTGGATAGATATGATCTAATTTCCTCAGTATTGCTCAAAATTCTTGATGAGCTGTTGTTGTTTGGAGAGAATAGCTTTTATTTCTTCTCGGAAAATGGAAAGAGGTCACATCATGTGAGGAAACCATCATATTCTAATAAAAGAACTCGTAGCCACTTCCATAATCATAAGCTAGCGGGTTCATAAAATGCAAAATGTTGCTACATCATTTGTTTTCAGAATGAATTTGCACCCTTGTAAGAGATCTGTTAGCGTTCTCTGTAATTTAGCTGCTCTACCAGCCTCCCCAGTCAATCCCATGATCCTCAGGGAAACATTCTCTTTAGCCCCCAAACAATACCAGGCCCCTCTAGTACATATTTTACAACCGAATGGTGTCATGTTTTGCAACAATGCCAGAACTGTGCAAGAAAAAAAACAAAAAGATACGTACATATATATATATTTTTTATATGAATGCATGTATGTTTTTATGTTTACACACATGCAAACAAATGAAAAACACAATAAAAGTCAATAAAAGTGTTTTAGGATGCACAGGAGAGCAATGTTTTAAGACTTTCTTCCTGCTTTCACTCCTGGATACCCAACACTTAGGATTTCAATAACTATCATTCTGCCATGTGCGTGTGTGTTTGTGTATATGTATACCTTTGTGCACTCTCCTGTGTGTGTGTGTGTAGGTGTGTTTGTGTGTGTGTGTGTGTGTGTGTGTGTGTGCATCAGTCCTACATCTGGGCATGTGAGTCTAGAGCACAATTAACGACCTCTGTTCTCTGGTAGCCGCCAGCCAAGGTGGAATGGTTCGAGTTAGGAGGAGAAATGGCGTGAAAAGAAAGCTAAAAAAGAGAAGAAGAAAAAAAAAAAAGAGAAACACTAAATGCACGCTGGCTCCATGGTAGTCTCCTGTGACAGCACAGGCTAAAGCTCTTGTAAGCCTCATTTCCACCCAGCTTATTCACTGAATTTAATGCAACACTCGTGGAATAAGAGGATTTTTTGTGCTCACCTACTTGAACTTTGCTTAACTTACACTAATTTAACACCAGAAGAAGAGCAATAGCCTCTTTGGTTCTTGTCATTATTGTTGCAACACTGAACAGAGCATTTATTTACTCTACTTCACATACATTATGGTGAAAACATGGTCAAAAAAAGACAAAGAGAGGCAATTAGGTAGTAAAGGGCAGAAAAAAATACTGTTGGTAAGGCTGAAAATTGTTTGATTACCATGTTTGTCAAGGACCAAACGACCAGTAATCAAGAAAAATGTGTCTGATTGATTAGTTTCTAAAACAAGAGACCAGCTCCCCCCAAATAAACCTTGTTTTTAGCTGCTGCTCAGACTCTTAAACACACATCCAGATTCCTGCGAACGCTGCCTGCAAATCATGACCTTGAATCGAGTTTACTGCCGTGGAAGCACAGTGAGACTCCAACCGCAGTCAGTGTACTACGGCACACTGAGTTAATCACACTTTCTATTAACTTTTATTGGTTACACACATGTAATGATATTTAATTGAGTAGAATGTACAGAGTTTAAGGCTATTTTTTCTTAGCGTTGGATGGTGTCCATTGTGGGCTGGTTCAGAGTGTCAGAGCAATGCAGTGAAATAACACATGAATGGAGCCACACACACACACACATGCACTCACATATACACACACACACGCGCACATGCACTCACACATACAGATATACACATACACAGTTTAACTAGGCAGGAACTAGTGTAAGAACCATTATTTGAGATGTTCCTTTTTCTTACTCTATTTCTTGCTTTCTGAAAACTTTAAGTGAAGTTAAACTTTATCACTCTGATAAATATCTGTAAAATCATTATCCATTGCTGTATGAGGTATCTCAATGGTGACTAAACTTATGGCCCGCTTTATGTTTTTGCAGAATTATAAACTGTGTTTCTGTGGCAGAAGCAACATAAAAAATGCAGTATCAGGTCACTTACAAATGGAATCTGTACATTTCCTTCTGCTGCAGCTTCACATTTAACAAGTGAAACATGAATTGATTTTTTACTTTGAAGTTGTCCAAGGAAATAAAATGTGTTTGTCTGTGACACATTCATCAAAAATACATCTACAAAGCAAAAAAAACTCTTTTGACAGTGGATCAGTTTGAACTATTTCAGAGAGTAACAGACTGAGAAGAAGCATCCGCATTAAGCTGTAAGATGGAGATGAAGAGTTTCTTATTTCCATCAGTGATTTTGTGAAAACCAGCTCTGCCATTTTCCTTTTTCCTGATTGCATATGTTGCCACTGAGAATGAAAATCACCTCTCCTTACAAGAAAAAATCCATGTGACTTTGCAAAAATGGTCCCCTGTACTTTCCAACAAGAACCACTGTGCAAACATAGTAAGAATATGGACAAAAGGCGGTGAGCTTTAACTGCTATTTTCACTGTGGGAACACAAGAATTTTGCCCCCAAGTGAATCTGATAAGTCCAATGATTAACCTGTAAACTCCAGAGCCTGATACTTTATTTTGGACTGTTACGCTCTTTCCTCAGAGGTCTACAAATGAGCAAATCAGGGATCAAAGGCAAGATTCCTAATGTTGTTCTTTATATTGAAGGGCATCAAAAAGAGAGTATAAAAAATTAAGAGGAAGAGAGAGAAAGAACAGAGAGGGAGAAGGAGGAAATTTAGTCTTTTATGGTTAAAGAAAAAGACTAATGAGGAGGCAAAAACAAAACAGAAACAGAGAGAGGAAGTATGATATGAGTACAAAGTAGAAGGAGACCACTATTTTTTGTGAGATTTGTAATTGTGAAATTAGTCTTAATCATAACACTCTTACATTCACGTTTGCCAGGACACACACATGTTCAGTCTCTGCAGTTAGGAGACATCTGCAGCAGCTGGACAGAGAAAAACACACATTCAATCTTAGGTAAAACCACAGTCTCGTATCATGAAGCCCAGCTCATTTGGGGAGTAAAAAATAGATTTTTATATCTTGCCAGTTGAGACTTAAAGTTTTAAACTTTTTAAAGATATGACCAAGAAGTTCCTGCATCCCCTTCCTCAGCTCTTGTACCAGAGCTCTTTCTTATTCCCTCCAAACCCTGGTTTTTCTCCCAAATTTTCCATTCACCTGTCTGCCCCCCCTCCCCCCAAACACACACCTGTTTCCATTAATCATTAGACCCGCAGCCCTTTAAACTCTCCACACCTGCATCTCATTCAATAATCAACCCTGAACCACAGATCAGTGCCTCTCTTTATTTCCTGTCAAATAATCAGCATAAGTTTGTTTCTTTGCTTCTTTGCGAACCAGCTTCCTCGTGTGTTTTATCCAGTCGTTTGTTCCTGCAGGTTAACTCTTCTTCTCACCTGTCTGTTAATCCACCTGTAAGCCTGTTCATATTAAAAGAAACATCAGTGGAACAGCTTTTCTTGTGCCTGCATTCAGGTCAAGCGTTAAGACATCCAATCACAGCGTATCCACTCATTCCCTGAGACGTTCACTGTTTCCTTTGGCTCTGTTTATTTAATCCTTTGACCATATTACTTATTTTAGCTCTTGCTTTATTGAAAATGGCTTCACGCACTTTGTGGCTGCATTATTTCAGTGCAAGAAAAGTCAGTTCACTTCCAAAATTGGGTGTGGAGTGAACCCTATTTGGGAGAAGTCAGGCTATGAATCTCAGTCTCTGTGGACCCTCATCAGTGGATTTTTCCCAAAGAATCAGTCTTTGTTTAAACACTGAGGAGGACAGACGGCCTCGAGGCACGAATGAAACTTCTCAGGATGAAATGATGCTAAATAGCTCATTTTGCAACCGGGGTCTTTTGCAAGCATTTCATTTTGTATTGTGATTCTTTCATTCATAAATGTTTGAAGTTTATGAATGAATGATTCAAAGGCAGTCGGAAATCATTTTCATATTTCCAACTGCCCTTTAAAAGAGTTACATCAAGATTTGTTATATTTCAAGGTATTTCTTGACATATTAAGTGAAAACACCCCCTTTGCATTCACATACAACTAATCTGCATCATCGAATACGAGTTGAGATCAGTTTGAATCAACATAACAAAGAAACATTTGTGCGTGCATGGGAGTGTAGCGTTGCAGCCTCTGCTTTACAAACTGTCTGCAAGAGCTGCATGTTCAATGAAGCCAGAGTGTAACTTTAACAGTCATTCAGTAACCAAACCTCTCAGTCCTCTCTATAACTGTGCAGCATGTCAAACCTACTGAGTCAAAATAAAAGAGGTTGCAGGCGGAAATACTGTTTCCAGACAGGGATGGCACTCAATACATGTGTAGCTTGTGCAGTGAAAACACAGTCTTGTTATTTGCTATTAAACAACAGTTTTTGTGCACTTCAACAAGTTTACAACAACTGATGAAAAGGAGGAGGGCGTTTTTTAAATTCGTTATTGAGCCCTTGATGGCTGGTGTCCAGAGGGAACGGATTCATTCATGCTGAAACTGATTGGAAAAGAGAGGAGTAATTTGCTCCAATCAGAGCGGCTGTTGTTACAGCGGCCTCCTGGGTCCTGCTGTGTCATTCAGGATTCTTTACTGTTTTCTCTCCTTTATCAGTCTCTCTTCACTTCTCTCTCTCTTTCACTCATTTTCTTTTTGCTTTGTTTGAAGGACAAAAAAAGGAAATCTCAGTTTTTCAGTCTTGTGGAGCCACATCAGCATCTCTCTCTCTCTTTCCCATCGTCTATCGTCTCCCTGCTTTCTCTCTCATTTAATCCCACTATCTCTGTTGTCATTACTCTGTTCCTCTGTCTATAAACGTGTCTCCGTTTCTTTCCTTTAACCCCATTCGGTCGACGATTTTCAGAAAATCAGCCATTGTTTAAACACATTAGAGGACTGGCTGTCCTACTGGTGCTAGACAGCTTGGGGGTATGAATGAAACCGCTGACCACATAATGACACTGAGGAACGCAATCTTAAACTAAAGTCTTTACTATAAATTCACTTAAAGAGTACCTGACATGTATTTAGCAATTTTTGGACCTCATCCCTTTCTGTCTGTCTGTGTCAGTGCCTCTCTCTGCCCTTCTCTCTTACACTCTGTCTCTCGCTGTCTCTTGCCAACGAAAACATTGCTTGAAACACTGTTTTGTAAAAAGCTATTTGTTTGTCTTTCTGTGTGCCATCTCTCTCTTTAGATGATTTATTTGACTGCATTTCGGCGCTCAGCTCCAGTTTCAGGCGGTTCGGCCAACGTAAACCTTGTCACAACTCTGAATTCCTGACTCGGCTACAGCTTCCAGGCAGAGCTACAGTGGATCAGGGCTGGATAAATACACGAGATAAGCCGCGCCAAAGCCATGCATAGCACACAAGTTGGGTTAAGACCTCCTAACCATGGATGATAATGCACGGCACGGTGCTTCACCCGACAGACGGATTGTAACGTGGAGTGGAGTCCTGATCATTGTTTCATGTCATCCTGCCTAAAAGACTACTGTGTGACTTTTTGCACTGGAGTTTTTTTCACATTTTTCACACAGTTAGCTACTATGAGCTACTAGTCATACATATCTGTTGTCTTTGTTTTAATCTCTCTATTTGCAAGCGTCCAAATCCAGCTTTCAAAAGTCTTACAGTCCTGCTTAGAAGTGAAACAACTGCACAGAAAAACATATAATTATATTTCTGCAGTGCCGAACAAGCCAATCAGTTTGGGGAAATCTGATCATTGAAAAGCTCAAATAGTTGTGGCTGCACAGAAGAACACCACCATGTAATGTGATGGATCACAACATTTTACATTATATTTCATTTCTCACACTCGAGCCATTGCCTTGTACGAACCACACTGGTTGGCATTTTGCAGAGGAGCAAAAAAATCGCAAAAGTGCATAACCATTTTTTATGGAGGGTGAGAGTATATGCAACAAGACAGTCACAGTTTGTTGCCTGGATTGTTGGCAGAGGCTGGAGAACAGGGATCACTGTGTCACTCAGCATCGAAGTTTCAGCGCTCACTTTTCGCTGAACAACCAACAAGATAAAGTGGTGAGAGGGAGAGATGGCAGCTGGAGGGGGGAGGCAGCTGGCTAACAAATCCCTTCATTTTGCTTAACTATGCTAACCTGACACATATTATATATAATGTAAACACTGTGTCATGTAGGTCTATTATTTAACCTACAGACCACACATGTTGTGTAAGTGCATCTACTTTGCAGTGTCTTATGTAAGATTATACTTTTGCAGCAAGGCTCGCTTGGTTTGGTTTGCATCTGTTTTCGGCTGTAGGTGTCCTTCTGCTTGACTGACAAGCCTGTGCACAAAACAGAGCCGGCTTATTGTGCCGACAACTAGGTCAGACATCACTTTTTTTTATAATATAAGCACGACCCTGTCATAAGTTCACCATACTGCTATTTTTGCACTGCGTACACTGCTTAAAGTGACGCAAGGCAGCTTGGGTAACTGACACTCTATTCGATCCTTGTCTATACTCCAGTGCAGCACCTCATAACATGTCATTTATATTTATTGCACACATCTAAAGTTGTACTGAAATAGCTTGTAAAGGTATATCTGTCTATCACCTTGTCAGTCAGGAGGATTCAGGATAAGACAGTGTTTCTATGGAAGCTGTTGAAAGCTGATATATGTCACGGTAGGTTGTCTTTTGGCATTTCTGATTGATTGCCAAGCTCCGAGAAGGCGGGTCTTATGGAATATGAGCTGTCTGAGGGCAGATGCAAGAGATGTGAGAAGAGGGAAGAGCAGAGTTATGGAAGCATGAGAGTGACACGGATGGAAAAGAGAAAAAAATAAATTTAAGGCCGTGATGGATAACAAGCCCTCATTCCTGAGAATTTTGGTTAAGTGTCTGTCTGTGGCTATTGTTGACCTAAATGAATTGAAACCAATGCCGAGCAAGAGATGTAATAAAAGAAGAGACAAACTAAATATCTTGAGTAAAAAAGAGTCCTTAACACAGGAGATGACAGTTGTAGGAGTCAAATCCTGCCGTTTTCTCTCAAAATGTTGATCTACTGCTTGATAACAACTAAACCAGGAACAAACTCAGTCATGCTGGCACTGTGCTGTAAAAAAGTGGGTGTCATTTACTTTACGTATGCATACTAAAGGTGTAACTTGTGCGGAAAAATCGTTTTTTAACCTTATTTTGAGGCAAACCAAACTTTTTTAGCAGATCAGAGTTAGATCAGATTTGACTGTCAAGTATAAATATGCAGTTTTTATGTTCTCATGGCCATTGAAAGTAAAGTTCTATCCCTCTCTTCATTCATTTAGATAGGAGTCTGGTCTTTTTAGACCAAAAGAACTGCCCATGGACATTACCAAGCTGGCACCTGAGTGGCAGAACTTGTCTAAAAGGACTTTGACTGAGCTCAGTTTTGGAGAAAAGGATGCCAGACTCAGCTACAAGCACCCAGTCAACCAAGTGACCTTCTTATTTGCACATTGTGACAATTGTATGATGCATGTAATAAGACTCTCCTATCATTACTCTTTATATCAATCAGTATTGTTCAGTAGGTCAAAAAAAACTGCATGCAGTCCTGACCTATATCCATTAAAATGCATAAGAAGCTCAAACCTGTAATAATATGCCTGTGGTGGATCCATTCCATTTATTTTTTAATTTTAATCAAAAACTTGTGGAATTCGCAGCTTTTTGTTTTTTTCCTGTGAGACAGATTTGCCTAACCCTAATATGAACTGTGGCTGTGCGCTGGTCTAAAGCTCCCAAAACAACCCAAAGCACCTCCTTCAGGGGTAAGGCAAAACTGCGAAGCCATTTCTTCACCAGTGAAACGAGGATTAGAGGGCAGAGAGCAACTGGGCCCACTGGAGCATGTGTGTGCATCCATGCATGTGAGTGTGCATGCCTGCTGTGTTTTGAATTGAAAGCATGCATGCATATCTGATGCATACCTGATACGGAGATGTGTATGCATGTGTCATTGTGTGTGCATGTGTGAGTGTTAATGTGTGAGTGTTAATGTGTGTGTGTGTGTGTGTGTGTGTGTGTGTGTGTGTGTGCCACTTAACTGTGCAGCTTCTGATCCTGGCTGTAAGTCCTAAAAGCACCGGCTCTGTGTTTTCCTACCAGTGTTTGATCAAGCTGACAGGAGACCATTGTTTAGGGTCGGCTGGTTAAATCTTTTTGACTGAGTGCTGCTTGGCAGAAAAATTGCATTTCTGAGAGTTAGATACACAAATGATTAGACCAGATCTTTCAACATTTTTCATTCCACGACCTGAGCAGGACCAGTCACTGACCCTGTTACCCATTATAGAAATAATAACTTAGTTTCTGTTATTCAGGGATCTACACCAGTGCAGTTCTGCTGGTGTCTATGACATTTTTCAGGTCTTGAGAAAAATGTAAAAAAAAGCCAGAAAAACACAAGGAATAATAAATTAAAATACTCACCTATTTATAGGTCGAAGAAGTGATTCCCAGCAAAATGTGACTTTTCTCTGATGGAGTCAGTCTTGTTAAGACTTTTCAACATAACTATTTGTTTACACTTATTTCCTGTTTTAAACTCAAGTTACCTTCAACTTTTTCCAAATATTGTATAAAAAACAACAGTAGCAGCTAACTGGCTTTGCTGCAGTGATTCCTATTCAGTGTTAGCAGGGATTAATGATGTCTTATTACTGTCATAAAAGACAGATACTCCTCGTATCATTTGTGTCAGTGGACTTTTTAATACTTGTTGGATTTGATGCAGTGAGATCATCATGGTGGATCTTTGTTGGTACTTTGGGAGAATCACCAAAACAATGAAAATGAAACACAATTCATAAACAAACCAGAATTTTCCTTGACTTTAATTTGTGTTTACTTACTTAAATACTGGTTTGGATTTGGTTCGAGTGTCTTACTCACACTGTGCAGGATGTGTTTTACATCAGCTCTTAACAGTAAATCATTTGTCAAAATTATAAATCATTGCTACAAGACTAGTGATGTGCAGCAGGGCTTCACATAGCATGATGGCATATTGAATTTTATGGAAATAAAACAGACATTTTGTCATCACAAAACATTTGATGGAACAAACTTAAATTGAGGTGGAAAATGCAAAAGAACAAGGTTCCCTTTGTTTTTTTGCAAAACCTGCTTGTTCCTCACAGCTGTTCTCTGCATCTTGTTTGTACAGTTTCGGACGTGTTTGTGCAGCTCATTGTACAGTCGTCTGCTGTTCACCGTCACGCTGCATCAACTCGCAGCTATTAAGGCACTTAAGTGTTGTTGTCAAAATAAACAACGTTAGAAATTTTTTCCCCCCACATTATGTCCTGCTACAAACGCTATTGTAAAAAGCATCTTTGATCATTTAAATATCAGATTCTTCCATTTAAATCTTATTATCCATTCAGGTGGGAAACAGGTTAGCTTAGAAAACATGTAACAAAGTATTTTTTAAAGGGCTGAAATGAAGCATCCACGTCTGTCTCCTGCCATCCAGCGTTCTGAAACACTGACTGTCATTTGCTGAAATGCCACATAATTTGTGTAGAGCTCCAAAAACTCTCATTGGGGCCATCTTGGAGTTTTTCATTTTCTTTTAAGGGTCTTCTCCTGGTTTGTCTTGCTTTGGAGTGCTGTTTAGAGTCGAAGCTCTTCCAGGAAAGTCCAGACTTTTGGGATTTGGCCAAACAATATGTGTGTGTGTGTGTGTGGCTACAAAAGCCAGAGCCGAGAGCGGATTCAAAGGAGTTAAAACTGCTGTTGGTCCAGACTGATTTTCAGTGTGAAACGGGCTGTTTCTGATCAAAAGAAAACAGAGACAAATTGTATCACTTAAAAACAAACAGCAGATTAGCGTGGATGTGTCTGCTTACACCACACACACACACACACACACACACACACACGTTCGGCAGGATTTCCCTGCACTGACAATGTAATTATCTGTCTGTCTGGTGTCTGTAGCCAACATGTCCCACATTGCAGAAGCCACTTCCCCTCCGCCACATCGGACAGAAGCACAGGAGAGATAAAGACATGCTGGAAAACCTTTGGGGGTCTTTATCTCTTTCTCTCCTTTTTTCTGTTGTATATCAATCTGTGGTGGGTTGAGGCCCAAAAAGGAGCAAATATAAATTAAAAAATATATATTTGCAATCATCAGCTTCCAGGGATGAAGTGATCTTTGACATTTTGACCTGAAAAGAAAATAAAAACTATGTGGAGAGCTCAGGAGAGAAGAGGAAGGATGCAGCGGTCAAAAATGCTGAATGGTCATCTGTCGTCCTCCATTCATGCCAAACAGACACCAGAGGAGCTGACAAGGACGATCGACCCCAGCAGAGATGAGTCAGTGCCGGGATGTTGACAATCTTTTTAAACCTTATTTATACAGTCAAAACATATCGAACAACCTCTTTTCCATCTCTGCTGCAGCAGCTGCTGGGGGTTACCTGCCTCACTCATCTCAATATCAGGGTGTTAAAAACAGTGAAAGCATTACTCATTCTTTCCTAAAACACATTTCCAAAGCAGGTCAGGATTCGAGCCGGCGTTCGTCCAGCTCCAAACCACATGGGTAGGCTTTACTGTGCAAGAACAATGGTGTTAAGTTGGTTCTCATAAAGCATTTTAAGGTGCTACTTGTAACATTTTTGGTCTCAAAATTAGGACCATGTTTCCCGTAAACTCTGCTGCTTCCTGTGGCATGCGAATGTGTTTTGAAAAGTAAAAACAAGGACATGAGCCAGTAACAACCCTTGATAACAGCACAAACTCGCTCCAAGAGGTTTTAACTGTCATTTTGAATAATGGTAGTGGTGGGATTCATGCACAGTAAAACAGTCCTAATTTTATGCCTTACAGCTATTTCCTTTGGGTGTGAGGAAACACAGCACTTTCACTGCAAAATTCAACTCGAAGACAAACCATGCAAAAAGTGTAAAAGAGAGAAGTTATTACTGCTTTGTGCTTTTTTTAATGGAAATACTGCACCACAATATTTTTTTCTAACCTTTCACACATCATATAATAACATGTTAATTATAAAAATATTTAACAATGACAAATTACTGTAAGACTCTTGAATCAAAAATTAAATGATAAATGACCTACATGCATAATTTTGGCTGTCATCTGCGTCAAAGTCTTTTTATGTGTCGTCCAATTATTTGTGCTTTCAACAGATTCATTTATCTTGACTGTCATTATAATTAGGATGCCAGAAATCGGATGCTCCAGCGTCACCTGTTGCATAAAGTTCAACTCCAGCTTTCCAAGAATCCTCAGCAAAATATTTCCTGGTGCTTTGAGGGACGGTGAGTTCAGTCTGTCATTGATCCAGACTGAAAAAACCTCAGCAACTACTTGTACTGGATTGATTACAATGAAATTTTTGTACAGTCATCCTCCGTGATCCTCCAACTTTCCATCTCGTTCCACCAACAGGTTAAAACATTCGTTTATCCTGTAAACATCTGTACATATGGAATCTTACTGTAGATCAGACAGGCACGGGATTGCTGTGTTACAGTCACATGATCAATACACCCCCTAATTACAGTCTGTATGTCAATGACCAGAGAGCTTTGAAAGCAGCAACATAATTTAAAATAGGTCAACATACATTCTGCACAAACATCCAGCTCAGTTTAACTTATTTAAAAGAGAAAACGAGAAAGAACTTTTGCACAAAAACCTACACTGACCAACACTTACCACAGTTTTCCATGCACATGCCTGGTTTTCCTGTAACAATAATAATAATAATCATACCAATAAAAGAAATGGGTGCACTGGTGGTTTAGTTACAACCTGTTTGATAGTCTGACTGCTCTCACGCTGAGTGTTGTGTGTGTGGTCGTCATGTCCTCAGATTGAAACAGATACTTTGGAGCGAACAGCGTTAACGCAAAAGAAATAAAATTCCCAAAACTACAAAATTAAGACCTAAGTTGTAATAAACCATTTTTCCTCTGAATTCTCAGGGTATTCATGTTTCTCTGGAAACCTAAAAAAAACCCAAAAAACCTTCATTCATAAAGTACATGTGTCGTGTGTTTTTCTTCAGTGAGGTCATCATGGAAATGTCTACTGTAACAGAGACTCTGCGTGTGTGTGTGTGTGTGAGTGTGTGTGCATGCATGTGTGTGTGTTTTTATGAGTCAATATGTGTACATAAATTCTCACATTTCTCTGCCGTACCTGAGACTAAGCCCGCTGGCTGATTAAAGGACAGCTGATATCCTCACATCAGTGGTTGCCATGGTACTTAATTGGCACAAATTACCCAGAGTGTGGCGGTCATTTCCTCGTTAAGTGCTCTGGGAGGTCGCAGAGGCTAACGTTACACCGATCACATGAAGTGTTCTCAATCAAGTCCTCAGATTACAGGGAGCGTTGGCGCAGCCTGCAGAGGATCAAAAAGAAGTTTTTCTCTTTTTTTTATGCTCTTTTTCTTTGTTTTCTGTCGTTTCACACAAGCATTTTCCTGTTTCAGCTGGAGTTTCTGTCTTTATGAATGAGACATCTTTGTCGTCTTTTCTCTCATCTTGTCTCCACATATCAACAAAATGTGACTGATGTTGGATGTAAAAAACAGCGGATCTTCTCCCTCCATCCCAGGAGAAATCATTCTCACGTCTGCATTCTTTAAATAAAAGCCCATTTCTCCCTCTGTCTTTCTGCGTTTTTCCCAATTTCAGCTTAATCTTTATGTCCTCTGCTTATCCTCTCCTTCCTCTCTGATTCAACTCCTCATTCATCTCTTTAGAAGATGCTTCTCCTTCCATCTCTCCCCTTTTTTTCCCTCCACCCTCTGGATTTAAGCTGCCTTGAGATCTGAAGTAAAGAGCATATAGAGGTAAGAAATAAGAAAAACAATTTGAGGATGAAAAAAGGGAAAGTTATCGGAGAGATAGACGTGAAGAATGAGGGAGGACAGAGAAGAACATGGTGGGAGAAGAGTCTGAGCAGTAAAGGTGAGCAGGCAGGATGGAGGTCAAAGCTGTTGTAACTCCTGACTCGGACCAACAGATGATTTCTCCTCAGACGGAGCATTTAAGACTCTTTGTGGTATTAAAAATATGTGAAAAATGACATGGTTGTCATAACATTTGTACAGGAAAAAGTCTCCAAGAATGATAGCTCCTCTGCCTGCCCTCCCCCCCCGAGAAAGATTAATGTCCACTGATGTCTGGATGACTAATGATGTTTCCGTCGAAGCTGAATTCATTTTTTAAAAAAAGCTAAATTTTTTTTGTGTTACAGCTCGTTGGCTTGATTTCAAAACT
>JAPZDV010000026.1:19735366-19748899 GCA_029814665.1 Acanthurus lineatus
CATCCGATTCAGATGTTAAAAATACAAACCAACAGCAGACACACACACACACACACACACACACACACACACACACTCACACACTCACACAGACCACCTGCAAACACATCCCTCACACTCACTCACATACACACTGTTCTAGTTTCCGTACATGTTTTGTATTATTCGTAAAAAGCACACACACACATATTTCTAACATGAAATTTTAATCTAATTTCAGTTTTTTAAGGTTCCCTGATGTGTTCTGCTCTTTATTTTGTCATTTATGTTCATATCTAATTTCCTGACCTTAATTATCGTCCCAGATGTGCAGTGGTTACTCTTCATACGTCCACACCTGTCTGCTGCTGCATGCTTTACTCTGTGTGGCTTTGTAATACTTCTAAGTACCACTAGGAGTCTCCAAAGCCAAGAACTTGGAATTTGTTTTCTTTTCTTCTTTCTATAGGAGGAGCAGTTATGGTTTTTACCTGACTGGTTTTAATCAAGTGAACAGCAAATGGTCAGTGTGTTGAGATGTGGTTAAACATGTCATTTAGCCTTAATGGGGATAAAGTGTGTAACAACTTAGAAAAATAATGAACAGAACAGAAGTTTCTCTGTGGGTAGAAAGTTCAAAATTTCCTTGCGGGTTTCAAGAAGATGTTTAAATATAGAACAGCTTTTAAATAATAGGCATAAAAGCTTTTCTTTATAGTTGACAGGTCAGAACGACTCAGTGTCCTTTTGCTTCGTTCTCATGCAGGCATGAGACCAAGTTGAGGTCTAGCATGGAGGTCTGTGTATGAAGTTTCTTTTTTTAGTGTGGAAGAAAACAGGTTTTCATCTTTCAACACATACGAAAAAACAGAAAATCCAAATAAAAAATGTCATTCAGACCTCTTAATTGATTTGCATGCTGTAAAGAATGAGGTGTAAGCAAGTTAAAAGGTAATCCAGGACCAAGTTAAATAAAAATAGATTAATTTGTGTTATTAAGGCCAAAAGAAACTGTGTGCAACACGATAGCAGTCTGACTCTGTGCTCAGGAACAAATGAGGCTTGTGAAGCACAACATCACGTTAAGGAGGTCAGAGCTGAAGGCAGAGCAGAGCAGGGCGTCAAGACGGCTATTTCTGACTGAAAATCCTACATACAAGAGCCGCTGACACATGTTTTTAACATAAACTATGTAAAATAGACATTCTGAAGGAGAAATAAATAGAAATTCATTTTGCTGGTGACTAATCCGCTCTTATTCTGTTATTGAAAGGTCATCATGACACCAAAGCAGCTGTAACGTGTCTTTCTCCGATTGCAGATCCAAAGTCCATTAGTCAAGTTTATTTTTATTGCCTTTAGTCACAATTAAAACCTCACAAGATCCAAAATCATGAAACAATAAATTTAAATGAAAGCCTCCAATGACCTTTTAAGTTGGTTAAAACCTCCAAACAGTAAATTACAGTTATGATGGAGAAACAAAAGTCTTAAACTGTCGCTATGTTCAAGCCATGTTTCTATCTGCAGACCTTTAAATGAGACGATAAAAATCCCCGTTTAGATGAAGGCAGAGAAACTGTTGGCCAGATTTTAAACCCTTTTATTCGGTGAGAAACAACACAAACGGTCACTGAGAGTAAAAGAGTCATTTAACGGCTATAAATTTAATGATACTGTGTTTTTAAATTGTGTGAACCTTTGCACATTCTTATGTTCATCTGAGATATTATTCAGTGTTTTTTTCATATTTTATTGCCAATTTGTGTGCCTCTTGACCTGCAGAACTTGCTTGTTATCTTATTTTTCAAAAAATATCTTTCCACTTACTAAGATTACTGTTGTGCACCAAAACACCAAGACCAAATTTCTTTGTGTGTGAAAACAAAGTGGCCTCATTCTGGGGTTCATTTCTTTCCCTCAGACTGAATCCTTTCAAGCCAAAGACTTGGACAAACTCACCGCGAGCAGCAGGTTGGTTCATACACCTCCATGCCAACAAGAAACAAACTGCCAGGAACATATTGTTTTAATCAAAAAACAAGCTCTGAGCAGAGTCAGAGTTGTGAAACCCGTATGACTCTATTGAGACATGAGCAGTCCAGTATTTTCCCCCCCAAATTTATACTTAGCTCATAACCATCTTTTTATAAACTATATTTAAGACGAAAGGGTCAGAATCTAAATGTGCAGAAAATCACTGATGAGAGGTTGTCAGCCACCGTCACCACCGATGTTCTGCCAGCTCCTGTCATGGGCATTAAGGATCAAATTTCATTAAATATCAGTCCGTTCAATAAAACGAGGCTGCTCATTAGATTTACCCAGAAACTCTGTGTATCATTACTGAAATCTGTAATGCTGGTACCTTTCAGTCTCCAGCCTGATACGCATGACAAAGCAAGCTGGTGAGCAGACTGGCAACAACTGTGGAGCTCACATGATGAAAAATAATAGTATAATAGATTTTTTGGGGGCTTGAACCACAAAGATGAATTGACTACTGAGAATTTAAAACACATAGAAAAGGAAACATAACAAGAACTATTTAATTATACGCTGTAAATTCAAGAGGAGGTGATGAGGTGGAATAATGAGACATGAAGCAGGAGCTCTGGCACATTTATCTTCTGATATCTCCTCCAGGGAGTTTCCTGACCACCCAGCCAAAGGGGTTTACAATATCACTCACAGATACTAGAGGAGGTTAGTTTATACCAGTATCTCAGAGACTATCTGGTGTATCAAAGAATGATCATAGTCTTGACACAACAACCAACATATTTAGAGAAGCTGCAGCTGCCTGGCGTCGTTTCTCTCTCCCTCTGGATCAGGTGCTGGAAAACATGTTGACGTTCGAACTTCCAGTAAATTCACTTATGACTTGGAAATGGTGCACGATTGCTCTCTTTGTTTGAGGTGGGTCTGGTTAAGGTTGGGTTGAAAAGGCATCTTTACTACTCAGGAGAGATTATTTAGAACTGCACGTCCATAAATGGTCAGAAAATAAAAAGAGAATCACCAGATATTTAAAATTACAGCTTAAATACAACAGCAGGGCTCGTCAATGGGAGGAATAGGAGGATCAGTATGATTTGTTCAAATTAAATTACAAAAAAGCAAAATAATAATCTAAATTTAAGTGCATTTTGCATTTGAAAGCTATCAGGCAGCAGCACTGAAACAATGCTGACTTTATGATGTTTTTCTTTAAAAAAAATTCTAATTTTTGTTTGTTATCCAAGTCCAAAAATAGTTGGTGGCAGGTGGAGACAAATATCTGTGGAGGAGAAGATCATACTTATTGTCTCTGATATCACTATTTGTCATGTTTCTTGCCTCCAAGATTTCAGGTGCAAATCAAAATGAAGCCGTGCTTGTCACAAAGTCACATAAATCGATGGAGAAAGTGAAAGGTTGAGTATTTTACACATTGGTAATGAGTGAGCTGGCTTGTGAGGGTTGACGTAACCAAAGTGAGGAGCAAGGAGAGATGGATGTTGCTGTGTATGTGCAGGGAAACTGAAGAGAGATCAGATCAGTTAAATCTACATCAAGAAAAACACACTGAAAAAAATCGTAGTGTCTATAAAAAACAATGAGAAAGACAGAGAGCAACAAGTCTCTGTTACATTAACAGAAAGACGTGAAAAATACAGAGAGAAGAGGTCAGAGGGTTATATTTCTGTGTGTGTGTGTGTGGGTGGGTGTGTGTTTGGGTGGATGGGTGCATGAGAGGCATGTAAATGCATGACTGCATGTGCATTTATTGAACAATAAACAGGTAAAACATTAAATGATTAAATGCACGAGCGGCTGCAGGGGCATAAAAACGATCCGCTCCTCCCCACATGTTGTGTATTCAGATTACGCTACATTTATAATCAGGAGTTCATTTTGCATATTTTGTGTTTCATTTACTTCTTTTTTGTGTTTTCATTATGTGTGATTGATCACTGCCATCAAAGAAAGAATAAGTTCCAGATATTGTGTTCTAAACAAGCTCATTTCCTTTACTTTCTCCCCTCTCTCTCTGTCTTCTCCTCTTTATTTATCTGCTTTTGTGTAGATATTTTTCCCATTGTGCACGTATGCTGTCATATTTCTTTATGACAAAAGAAAATAGGGAATAAAAGTCAGGATGATTTGCCTGAAGCTGAGCTGAAAAGCTAATTTCGGCTGTTTTTGTATGTATAAAACATAATTCTCTCACAGTTTATTTCCTCCTTTTCTAGTTTATTCCTTGAATTTTTTCCTCCTCATGCGTCTTGTTCTGCATTATTGTTCGCAGATAAGTTTGTTGTGTCTGACAGTAAATAGCTCAGAGCTGTGGCTTCAACACAAACCTTAAAACTCTCTCAGGTTTCATCGTTCCGCTGATTATCGTCATTAAGAAAAACTAACAGATTACACCCAGATGTAGGCACTCAGAGTTCAAGAGGGCGGGTGGATGCACGTTAAAAGATTTTGACCAGATTTGCTCCCAATTAGAGGAAAACAAATAACACAAATCCAAGCATATGTCATAGTTTTTTTCTTGGATGTTCTGCTAATCCAAAAAACGTATTGACGGGGGCAACGTTTGGTCTGATTAGTTTGGAGCATTTTGCAGACCAGCTTTATGCTTTGGCAGAGTTGAGGTAATATAAACAAATGGCTCATGAAGTATCCCCTCCATTAAAATTCACATTGTAAACCGGTTAAATCGCGCAGCTGCCAGCTCAGCTACTACAACAGTTATTCTCAGGTCTAATGAAGCAGAAGGAGTAAACAAGTTGCTGAAAGAAAATGAATGAAATCATTTTAGAACATAAAACACATGAAAGCAGTCAGACGAGTCGCCTGATTGGGTGAATTATGATGAATGTGAAACATTAAATAGATGAAATAAAGAAAGTAAAGGTGTGATTTAGTAAAGTGGGAGGATAAAGTGGTCACACATGTACCCGCAGGTTACAAAATGGGATCAAAAATGAAACTGAAAGAAGAGCAACAGTGTTAACATCGATGAAATGATGGTTACAGTTTTATTTCTGTGAAATCTGTGAAAGACCAAAAAACAAGTAAAAGATGTTTCATCAGATGATACATAAAACACTAATTTCCTCCATGAAATTGAGTCATAATTTGCCTTTCTGGACTCGTCACACTTGAAGAGTGTCAACAAAAATGAAGCATGTTTGAATAATATTCATGACAAGGACTGAAATGAAAGCAAACACGGATCAGACAGAGTTTACAGTGATGAGATGTTCCATAAAGGCCTCATTTTGTTTCCTAAACTGAAGAACTTGCACTGGAAAAAATATATTATTGTAAGTGACGTGCTCCTAAAATGAAATAAAATCCATCTTATACATGTTTTAAATCATGGTTTGTTGTTCCCCCTATCTATTTTTTATCTAGTTTATGTATGAATGCAATTTTTATGGCAAAATATGTGATTTTTTTGTAAGTTCGAGTCTTGGAAAGACATCAGATTTCTCTTTTGGGTCTCAACCTGGAAAAGTCTGGGAACTTCTGATCTTGCAAGCTTTTGTACATTATGTCAGCACACATGTCCCACAGGTTAGCTCATGCTCTCTCGCTCTATGTGGTCCAACCTCCAGTGTCGAATACTGAGAAATGTGACACTCGGTGTTTACTGTGGAAGTCCACACTTGGCAGGATGGGAAAACCTTTGAAACTGCATCTACAACAACTTAAACCTGAGAACTGTGAATCATGTTTGTGGTATTTTTTGAAGGTTTCAGGTTTGACGTTGTGATTTTTCTTCAGGGCTTTGATATGTTTCCACGCTGAGCTGGATGAAAATGAAGCTTTCAACATCGAAACTGAGCTGATTCAGAGTTTTAATCATAAGAAAGAGGAGAATGAGGGTGAGTTGTGTTTTAAATTAAAGGATCAGTTTGTCAGTGATGCATCTGGAGGTTTTTTTTATGAAAAATACATCAGGAGAGCAGCACATGATAAAATACCCAAATAGACAAATAGCTCTGACTGCTCAACACTGATTGAGACAAATATGCAACACTAACGTGATAATCCTCAGTCACAGTAAACAAAGATGCTGCATTCAGGTTCAAACAGTGTGTTTGTGTTTCGAGCTCTCACATGCAGGTGTATTTTCTCTCCATCTGTCAGTCGTATAAATTTTCAATGAATTAATTCATTTAGCAGCTGTTCAACAGTGTGCTGTGTTTCAATATTCAAACTTTTGTCCTGGTCCAAAACCACCTCAGTATGAAAGGCCCTTTTATGAATAAGAACATGTTGTTTGGTGTTTATTTTCTTTTTTTTCTCTTTGAACAGTGATGTCATGGTTTTGCAAATTTGAAGAAAACGTCTATAGAATTTCACCGCTGCATTTTAATCTTCACAGTCGTATTGCTTTTCCAAATATCCTCTGCTTATCTTTATAACTTCTGCGCTTTAACGCTCATAAATCTCTTCAGTTGTAAAAACCTTTAACACAATCAGCCGCTGATGGAGGTTTAACCTTGTATTCACTGTCGACTGCGTCCATATTTCGGTGCATCTGTCCGTCGCTGCTCGTTTTTTTGTGTTAATGCATCCACGCAACATATTTGTGTTTGTGCACATGCATGCTGCTGAATCTCAGGGTTCACAGCACTTCGGCATCAAGAGAAAGGATGTTTTCACCGCCACTGCTTAGCAACTATCACCACAGAGACGTCCTATCACACGCTCAGACAGGAGCTCTATTGTCAGAGGTGTGGCGTTAAGGAAGCTGATCTCCGGCTGAATGAGGATGATATCAGAACAGAGATGTTCATCTTACCACAGAACAGGGTCTTTGCGTGTGTTTACAAGTAAGAAAGAGGGTAAAAAAAAGTGACTCTTTGTTGTCTGTGTGTTGTGGTGTGAATGTGAAAGGAGGGTGTGTGTGTGTGTGTGTGTGTTTGTGTTTGTTTGTGTACAGATTGTGAGCGAAGATGAGGAGCAGAGGTGGAAAAGGAGATCAGGGCCGTGCAGAGTCGTGTTATTCATGGGTTTCCTGTTGTTTTCTGAGCAACCCGTTACAAAGGAGGCTTTCATACAGATAAGAAGCAAACAAACAAACACGAGGAAACTATATTTCTCTCCATGAAACCAACATGATACACCACACAAAAACCAACTGGAAGCTGCCCTCAGAAACCACCTAAGAAAGGGTCACATAAGAAAATACAGGCCAGGTGATTGAACAAATTCATGTATTTCAGTCTATTAAAATCTAATTTCAACAAATAAGATCTATACAACCAATCGGTCAGTCAGTCATGAATTATATAACGCAGTAAGAGAGTCAGTTGGTACATTAAACAGCTAAAGTCAGTCTAAAAAAGACAAAAACACCTTTTCCATGGAGCCTTCAGTGCAAATTAAAAAAATAGTTCCGAGCTCTTATATAATAAATGCTATAGAAGCATCTATAGTAACAGATTATAAACCTTATTGGTAATCTGTTACTGTAGTTACAAAGTGCTTTTGATGATTGAAGCCGGATAACAAAATTTTAGGACAGTAACGAGGCAAATAAGATTCAAAATGTAAAATAATACAAAATTAAAATGGACTGAAAAGCCCCACAATAATAAAAGCTAAACAAGAGCTGCTCAAGACTTTGATTCTTCTGTTTGTATGTTTTAAAAATTGTCTGTAAAACCTTAGATGGTGCACCTTGGTGATTGTTAGAGAGCAAACAACATCTGGATTCATAAATAAATATAAAGTAAAGACACCATCTGTTCCTAATCTTTAACAGCTCAGTGTTAAAATCTATCAGCTACTGTTCTGTGTGTACAGGTGTTTATTCTACAAAGTCAATCAAACACCATTAAAGCTCCATTTTATTTAAAAGTACCAAAAAAACATTAAATGCAAAACAAAAACAACAGTGTGTTACATGAAGAAGTATTAATAATTTCCATTATGATTGCATCTTAAAAATTTTACTGTATCGCAGACATTTCATCACTTTTGGGTGTTTGCTCTCATGAAACACCCTCACAGTTGATTATAAAAAGATGGTTTTAATAAAATGAAGGAAATAAGTTGTTGAGCTTCATAAAAAGCTTTTTCATGAGGGTGAGAAAGTGAGGACACAGCCAACACATCGAGCTGTAAGGTTGCACCTCCAACATGTAATGAAGCAATGAAAAGTAATAAGGTTGTCTTTTTTATATATATATATTTAAACAGAATGTGGCCTCATTTACAGACGACATATTTATACACTTACAACAGTCTAAATATTGCTTGTTTTTAAGCACAGAGGGCACCAGACGTTACCAACACCTTTTAGTGCCAGAAGCCCACACACACAAGTAACTTTGCATGGTGAAAGTCTGCTCTAAAAAGGCTGAAATTAACTTCGCATTATATAATAAAGTCTGTTTGTAGATTAACATTGAATTCATTTTGATAATAAGTCTGTATTCTGTGTTTTCTTGCATTAACTCAAACGCTCACAGAAGGTGCATTCATTTCATGCAGCAAGAGGAGAAGCTGAAACCAGCACAAGAAGCACGAACATGAACATTATTCATCGTATGAACACATTGAAGTAGCTGCTGTATGATGGTTTAATTAGATTTACTGGTTCCAGTTTAATACTAAATGTCTTTGCATTTTCCTTCTCTACAGATTTATTAAATGTGTGTTTATCAATCTGTCTATCCTTAAATTTATCATCCCAAAAGTTTATACACCTCAGTAGCGTCGGTCAAGTGTTAAAGTAACACACTGACTCAAACAGCAGCAGCAGCAGTTACTCTGAAAACAGCCTGTCAAGTGGTTCCTCTGTCATCAGGACGGAAAGAAAAAGTTTTATTAAAACAGGCTTCATGAACCGGAGGAACAACGCTTGTCGAGGCATTAATGGGGGCAGCTCAGTGGCTCTAAATTGGCCTATAAAAACAAAGTAAAGCGTAGCAGAAACCTGAATCTAATATAAAAGGAGCATGCTGAAGTACAGTGCGTACAGTCTGAAGAAGCCTGTAAATCATCTGATTAGGCCTTTGCAGGAATGGTAAACAGTATAAAAATTAATGGCTCTCCGCACGGGCTCATGTGTGTGACTTCACCTACGTTCATATACTTTCATGTGTGAAACTGCAAGTGTGTGTGTGTGTACAGAGTAATAGGCAATAAGTCATACTTGTTGTATTCTGTTGGATTCCTGTGGACCTGTAGCTGCGCTCACAGCCAATAAATACAGCCTGTTAAGCCGGGCTGATAACTTCGGCCCAGGACTCTGATTTACAGGTGAACAAACACAAACCCAGTCTGGTTCTCGGTGCGGTTCTGTGACTTTTTGCGTCAAAAAGAAATTTACAAACAGTTACGTTAGCTCTGACAAGTGTGTCAGAGGAAGGAGGTGAGTGATGTGGTCACAGTTGTTCAGTCTTGACGGTACTTTGCTGGATGAACTTCAGAAAATCTGAAAAATGTGTCCGTCTGTGGGTCTTTGTTTGATTTTAAAGACAAGAAGATATACAGTGAATGCTCAGCTTGTCAGCAGTGATATAATGTACAAAGGAAGAACATCTGGCTATAAACTGGATATGATTCTTACATTCTGACTTGAAGAAGTTTGGCCGAAACTGGGAACATTTCTAAGTCGATGCAAAGCACAACGTTTCAATTTGCTGGGTTTCATTTGAAATTTTTTTGAATCATCTAATACAGTGTCCACACAGCAAAAAGGATCCTGGGTTCAACTTCCAGCTCAAACGGGCTCTTTCAGATGGAGTTTGCATGTCTTCCCAGTGCTTGTGTGTGTGTTTCCTCTCTGCATACATGCAGGTTTAATCTCCTGTCACTGACTTCGACCACTGACTTAAAGCTGGAGTTTTTTCTGCATGGTGGCAGCTCACAGATCCTCAGAGATGTTTCCAATGCAGAGAATCAGTTTCATTAGACTACACTGAGTCTGATACAAAGTGTTTAAATTGGAAAAATATGCCAACTCAATGTGTTCTGTCTCTTTACAATGCTTGCATATGATGATGGTGATATAACAACTGATAACTGGACAGTATTATGATGCTGCATTTTATAGATTTTATGTTTTATTGTCACTAATGAAACACATTGTTTTATGATCCACATTGTGAGATTAAATGTTGGGTTTTATTACGAGTTTTAAATATGTTTTGTTATATATTCTGTATGTATTTATGATATTTTATCTTCAGGTCTGTGTGTCTTGTTCCTTTACTTTCCGGGTGCAGGATTGATGTTAAAACACCAGCAGAAACTAACGGTGAGGTGCTTTGGTCTGATGTGCAGACTGTAACTTTTGGACTCAGTACAGAACTATGACATATTGCATCCACATGGCATAAAACAACTTTTTTTAATCAGTTAAAGTAGGAAATGGGTCATTTTGGGTAATAAAATCCTATTAGTGTGACAAAGAATGACTAGAATTTTTGCACCATAAATTTCACTGCAGAGGTCAAAGTGCACATTTTAAAAAAAAAAAACAGCAGAGAAAGAGCCAAAAGTAACAAAGACAAATTTAAGATATCACATGACAGAAACTGACGCATCCTGAGCTGCACATAAAAGTTTTGGCCTGAAAATGAAAGCGAATAAAACACATCTGACACGATTCAGCTTTAATCTTTGCCATTTAAAAAGCAATAAAATAAACAATCAACAATATTTGGACTTACAGTACGTCTTTGCCAGGAAACTACACACCCTGGGGTTGTAACCAAGTTCAACACCTTTAGGAGTGCAGAGGGAGTGAGAGAAAGTGAGATATATATGGACTGAGTGTGAAAGGTGGGGGGGCTCCGAACATGAGCTCATGACTGCAGCATTAGCGTAACATTAGTGTTAAGTGCTCGTAAAAATCCTTCTTTGCTCTGCATTACCTCAGAATGTGGGGGAGTGAGACATGAAGTTAATAATATAGCTGTTGTGAAACTTTCGTTTTTAATGTTTTTTAATGAAAAATGAAAAAAAAAGGTGGTGGAGGGGAAAAATGTGCAAAAAAACTACACATCGGAAAGCCACCAGCATTCACACACACACTCTCACATTAAGACACTCACACTATTTACAGCAGCATTAGAGACTATAAATACTATTATCTGCAGTGCCAGTGGTCGAGGCACAAGTTTCACTGTAAAAAATCACTTGAGTGAGTTTAAGAGAAGTTGACGGCTAAATGCTCACCAGAAAGTTTTCCTCACAGCGCTGGTTTCTTTTTGTCATCACTCAGGATAAACAGGATTTGCTGCTTGTTCTGTCGGGAAGGAAGAGAATTCCAGATCGTTTCAACTTGTCAACTCGCAAACTTCTTTACTTCGCCTGGTGTTTTTCTCTGTAGAGTTTGTTTGTTTTCCTCATGACTGTGTGTGTTTTTTTCTGCAGGTATTTCAGTCCATGCAGGTTAAGCATCCTCGTCAAGAGTGTATCACACATATGGTTCAGTGTGTGATGTTACAGGCTCCTCTGAAGATACATATTACAGATGAACAGGACATGAAATAGCAAAACAAGTCAGAATAACTGGACTAACAATAAAATTATGTGATAATGTTGGTCCATCACAATGTTTGCAAGCTCATTTTAGTGCCCAAGCATTTTTAAAACCCTTATCTCCTTAAAAAAAAGGGTGTCAGAAGGTCAGATATCAAGGAAATTAAAAAATTCAAAATTGAATTAATCACAATAGTGCAGACATAAAAAACAGCCCATTTTCATATAAGCATTGAAAACATTACAAAACTTAAGAGTTACAAGAGTAGAAACAGGTGCAATTAGCCAATTTTAAACTTTTGCATGAGAAATAAAACAATAATTATAATTTAAACACATTAAAAACATAAAATTTAAACCAGAAAACTAGAAAAATGAACAAGTGCTTTTGGCAACAAAAGCATCTCACTGGGTCATTGTTATTAGGGAGTCACACACACACACACACACACACTCTAATTGCAACCTGCTCATATCCTACTGTTGAGGTGATCATTAGGAAACTGAGGCCATAGCAGACCCTGAATCAGTCCAGTCTCAGGTTTAGTTACTCTAGGTTGCACAGCCCTGAGCAACGTCCTGTTGTATTCTGTTCTGTGCCGTTCTGTGCTTTTACAGCTGGCCCCATTACATTACACTTTTTATTTCCCAGTCTGGGGGCTAAATATCTCCTGTTCACTTAACGGGCCCCCATGGTCGCTCAGACTGATGTGTGTATATATGTCTTTGTATATGTGTGTGTGGTGATGTGTGTGCGTTTAAGTGCTGCAGGGGGTCTGACTACCTGGCATCCAGATGTGGAACTGGAAGGTCTGCTTTAAACACAGCTACTTGTATTGTTTCCCACAAACTGTGCAGGTTTTCTGATGCAAGCTGATGCATATATGATGTTACAGTAATGTGGTTCGATACAGGTGATGATGGTGTTTGCGGCAGAAGTGACAGTTACTTAAAAATGCAACCACAGGTGTCAGTAGTGTTAACAACACAAGTATTTGTGGCAACAACTTTTCTTTGTTTGCAAGTTTTTAAAACATGTAAACTAGGTGAAGTAACTGTAAAGAAGGTGGAGGTGCTACAGCATTTTTCCAGCTTAAATGTATCTTAGTACATTTAATTGCATGTGAAGGTTTAAGTATATGTATAAAAACTTTAACAAAACTTTATTTAAAACTTGAAAAGCACAATTCATCTACTAAAGTAGAAGCATAAGTGGGTTTTTTGTGCTTTATGCCATGCAGGCTAAAATACTGTGTCCAGATTATTTTCTTAAGTGTTCCTTTGCATTTAAATCAAACATTTCTCTTTCACTTTGTGGAAGAAACCAAAATATAACAGAGTGTGGTCGAGATTGAGTCTCAAGTTTGGCTTCATGAATCAGAGTTTGGTTTCTCAAATGTGGGAACGAGCCAAATACGGCTCTCAGTTTCCTTCCTGTGGAGACCTCAAACTGGCCTACACGTATGAATTTACATAAATATATATACCAAAATTTTATTAACTTATTTTTAATTCTTTGGTGTATGTTTCTGGTTTCTAGAATAACACAGTAATTGTATATTTGTTGGTTATATTTGTCATTGAAGATAAACAAAAATTAGGTCTAAAAAAACATTTTTCAGTGTAAGACCTTGTAATTTTATGGAACTTTAGTACGGTATATGTCATAAAAAACTCAAGAAAAGAATATAACAATAATAAAAAAAAAACACTTTACCTTAACAAGTAAGCAAAATTTGAAATTTCAGCTCAGTCCAATTAATTTTGACAGGACCAAAACAGGAAAGTTAATGCTGCAGAGCTGCAAAAGAGACAAGAAACACACAATTTAATCCTGTTTTATAGATGTAGCTTCCACTTCAACAACAACTTGTAAATCCAGAGGACAAGTTTATAAATTGCACTGTGAGTCATACTGATTCTTTAAGGGTCAAGATTCAACTTTAAAGTCTCTCATGCCAACTTTTTATCTTCTTTTTTTTCAAACTTCAACTGTTGTTTGTTGTGTAATTAGCATAGAAATTATAGAGCGAAAAGTCCCAGAGGAACAAACAG
>JAPZDV010000026.1:19754152-19786468 GCA_029814665.1 Acanthurus lineatus
ACTACTACAACTAATAATAATAATAATAATAATAATAATAATAATAATAATAATAATAATAATAATATGAACTCTTTCTCATTCACTCCTGTAGCCTGAACCTCCATCCCCTGAACAGTCTCTATGACTATCAAATGATTTAAGTTAATTTGACTTCACGCGCCCCCTCCTTCCCCCTCTGAACCGCTCCAAATTTGTCCAGCGCGTTCCTGCTCGCTGATTGGTTGGTTCTCTGATTGGACTGCCGTCTGATTGGATGAAAGTTCCGTGCTCGGACAGTCCGTCGACGCAGTTTGTTTTCTCGCCTGCGGCTGAAATTTGGACGGTGAGGCGCCGCTGCAGGCAATGTGGATACAGCGTACAGGTTTTAATTTCATAGTTAATTGTCTGGATAGTTAGAGAAACAGGCGGGGAATGTAGAAAAAGTTTTTCTCCTCCTTCTTTCTTCTCCCGGTCCTGTTAGCGGACTCGAGCGTTTTACATGCGGACTGTCATTCAGAAACTCTGCAGCCTGCATTTTGAGCTCTCACGTGTTTGACCTTATCCGATGTATTTTTGATTTTTTACACACTTTTGTTCTTATTGTTTTCGCCCACTTGGTTGTATCCTACGTTTTGTACTAAATCGAGTCAATTTACTACAAGTTGGCGTTTCGGTGACAGACGCGTCTTTTTATAAATGCATTTTTTTTCTCTCAGTAAATCTCGGATTTAAGTTATCAAAGTCGTAAAAAATGCTTGGAAAAGAGAGATTGTTTTTTTCCGGATAAAAGCATGATATACAAGCAAGTCTGCAGAGGGTAAAAAAAAACAAAACAAAACAAAACTGAGGAATATTTCACCACGGCTGGATTTCAACAGTAAGTCCCACTAAATCTATCATACATTGCACATTTATTATTTTTATTGTACCCACTGTGTATCTATGTTCGTCTTTCGAAATATATAATGAGTTTACAAAGATGAGATTTGGAATATGTATTTTCTGCTTGTAGCATTTCATTCGTATTGTCTTTACTATTAGTTTAATTCTGGATGAGATTTGTGTCATTTTCAAATGTATGAGCCGTATAACTGTGCAGAGGCTGCTACTGAGAGTTAAGTTTTGCCATATCGATAAATAAAGGAGTCATGACATGTTGCAGCACTTACAAAGTTAACTGACTGCATTTATTGAGTGGTTACATCTGCAGTACATACACTTTAATACAGCTTTTTGAATGCCAATAACTGGTGTTAATGGTACACTCAAGATTATTAGTCATATCGCCGTGAATTCTTGATTTTAATAAAGTTATGACAATGTTCAGTGGACCGTAAAGACCAAGTTTGGGATCATCTTAATGCAGAGAAGTGAAGGTAGCTGCTGGTTCTCCTCCTCCTTCAAAAAACTTTTTCATTTAAAAAAAAACTGTTAAATGCTTTATATGCTGCTTATTGATAGCTAAGGGAAAATGTTGTTTTCACAGTGAGGTAGGTGCATAATTTGTGCAAACAAAAGTGTGACTTAACCTTTATTGAGCAGGTTGAATATGTGTGAATTACCTACACTTAAAATGTGAAGCGTTTTCTGGTGAAGTGAGACTCTGAGGTTGACACATACTGATCAAAGATACAACATGTGAAGTTTTGAAATAAGATCTCATGAGGTTTAAAAAAGAATTTATGTGGCAGAG
This sequence comes from Acanthurus lineatus, assembly GCA_029814665.1. Lineage (NCBI taxonomy): Eukaryota > Metazoa > Chordata > Actinopteri > Acanthuriformes > Acanthuridae > Acanthurus > Acanthurus lineatus. The sequence continues at coordinate 19,755,828 of JAPZDV010000026.1, forward strand.
GGATTCAAAACCACTGTAAGGAGAGACATGTGGACAGGTGGACAGAATAAATCTGTGAGGAAAATGGTTGGACTTCTAATAAATCTCTGTTCTAATACAATGAGCATTTTTTCATACTGCTATAAATCCCAAAGTTTAAAAGAAAGTAAAATATAAAATATACTGAAGAACATATCCTGAATACAGGAGATCAAACATTTTGGAAGTAAGCATGTGTATTTTTCCACCATACATGTAATTTCTCACCTAAAAAACTTCAACCTGGTAGGTTTTGAAAACTTCTGCACACAGAAATTAACTGTGTTACAAGAGAGAAACCTGTGTTTTTCATGTTATTACTTCCCTTAATCAAAGAATATCTTGCTTATTTACTTTAAGATATCCTTACTTTTTTTCTCCTGTTAAATAAAAGGCAAGTTTTCATGCAGATGCTCGACAGCTCAAAGTCATGTGGCAGTAAATTATACTTTTATTACATTGTGCTTGCAGCTATTTTGGCATAAAATCATCAAAAACCCCATCAGATGGTAATATAATGCACTGATTATGTCCTGCCAACGAACAACACAGCATGATGGAAATATATACTCAGTATAGAGAGAAAAATGAAAATGTCAACTATCATCCTTCAATAAGCAACTTTATATTTCTCTCTCATTTTCTTTCTTGTCAGATAAAAGAAACTAAGCGTCTCCTTCGTGCCAATCGAACCAAAATGAAGCTTTTTGGGGTCTTTCTGTTGCTGGAGATGCTCCTGATGTCCACTGCTGCCAGAGGTGAGTCACAGTGTTCAGCAGAGATTTGGAGCCTTGCAGCCATCAAAACCAACAGTGAGATTGACAGTAACATAAATCTTTGCAGCTGACATCAGAATCTGGCGGTATTTGTAAAACAGCCCTCCAAAGGTTCACCTGGCATTCGGTTACTTTACTGTAGTGAAATTTTCTATTTTTTTGTGTTCATTCTTGCTCTCTTGTTGGTGTTCAAACCTCTGGAGGATTTGTTTGAAATGTGCTTACATTATTTCTTTGACTGCGGTTTCAAACACAGCTGTCTCAGTAAAGCTCAAAGTATGACCGGAGGACAGATGTGGTTGTTAGAATGAACCCTTTTCAACTATTGGTTTTGTTCTGTCTGTCATGTTTTGGGCTTCTTTAATTGTTTGCTTTCTAAATATCTTAGTTTTCATTCACTGACTCATTCTGAACTGATGCCTTTGCTCGGATTTTGTAACGTCTGCAGGTGCTTGAGTTGAGATGAGCTTGACTTGATGAAATGCTTTCACTCTTAAGATACTCAGTGAGCCTCTTTTTCGAATGATTGTTCAGTTACGGTCGGGTATTCTTGCACTCACCTGGCAGCAGTTTGGTTTTTATATCTCTTGGTAATTTTGCAAGGATACGACCTTGTTGTGCTGTTGGTAAAATTTAACATTTCAGCTCATAATCTAAATTGAAGGAGTCTACAGGGAGGTTGATGGTTGGGTCAGATAAAGAGCAGTACCCTCAGTGCTCTGCACGCTACCTTGTTTCTTTTCAATGAATCCTAACATAATAAGAACAAACAACAACAGCCACAGAGTCTGTGCGTAGATTAGAACGATCCCCTGCCTGCTCGCATTATGGGGCAGACGGTCGTGGAGTTGGCGCCCGTTCCAGAGATCACACCGATGATGAGTTTCCAGCAGGAACAAAGCTGCATTCAGCGAGGCGAGGCCAAGCCAGCGTGCAGACACGGGGCCGAAAGTAAACACGGGGCTATAGACTGCAAAGAGATGAGATTAGATTAGCCTATTAGGGATGTTTGCAGTGCAATGCCACAGCATTTCCTCCCCCCCTTCGCCGCCTGCAGTCTGTCAATGAAACCAGGGCAAGCAGCACAGAGAGACCAAAGGTGGGGGGTGGGTGAGGGTGGAAGGGAGAGAGGGGCAGAGAGATGGAAAGTAAGAGAAGAAACAGGGTTGAAGAGAAGAAGAAGAAGAAGAGTGGGCCTTTGTATGCAGGAAGACCTGAGTAGTAATGGAGTTATAGAGTGGAAGGGAAGCAGGGAAAAGAGGACAGGAACTAAGGAGGAAGGAGTGAGGCCGAAAAGGGGAAAAAATAGAGAGAGGAAGGAAACAGATTATGGGAGGTGGTGTGAGAGAAAGGGCAGAGGAGGACGGAGGGGACAAGATGCCATTAGGAGCCTATTGGAAACCGAAGATCTCCTTTACCTTGTGACGGACAAGACTCGAGTCTCCAGACTCTCTCTTCCTCTCTCTTAAAGAAGTGAAGTCGTTTTAAAATGAGGTTGTTGAAATGAAAAAAGCCTCTAATGTCTGTGTCTGCAAAGGATGTGAGCAGCATGCAAAAGGAAGATTTTGTTTGAGGTCAAAAATAGACATTTTTTTAAGTAATTTACACAGTTATCACATGTGTGTCACACTGAAGACTATGAAGAGGCAGCTGATTGTTATCTGTAGATTATGGACGAGTGTGTGTGATGTGAGAGTTTTTGGGTTTTGGTGTCTCTGTGATCAGAGTCCCGACCGTGTAATTGTGAAATTGAGGTTTTGAACTTAAGTAATGCACCATGTTATTTATTCTCCGCCTGTATCTCATCTCAGACATCCCCTGTTTACAACATAAGTATATAATGTCAAACAGGATAAAACAGATGCACTGTGATCTGAAACATGGACAAAAAGAAACTGCAGATTTTTCTTAAAAAAACAGCAGTTTGCAGTTGTGCAATTTTAGGGTAAATTACACCAGCTTCTGCATAATGTCCTCACAATCTGCATTGGGTTTTATTCATGTCCTGCATTATTTTTTCATTTTGCAGTGCATTTTCCACAACAATCCAAATCAGGACAACATGATTTTCTGTGGTCAAGTCAAATCCAATATGAAGTCTACAGCTAAAAAAGCTGAAACTGTGTTTTCAGGCTGGGTTTACGCTCACTCAACAGTTACAAGTTACTTGTTACCTTACACTTTTTGAATGTCGCATCTGTTCCTTAAAATATCACACAAAAAGGTGAGATAAATTACACTGCATTGTTTTTTAAATCAGCTGAGAATACAGCCACTCATGACCACGACAGTTACATGAAGATGTGTGAGATCCTTTGGAAACAGTTTGACCTTTAGCTGAGGTGGGATTCAGTTCCTTTCCTGTGCAGAATGACGTCACTTCGCTTTGTGGCACCTGGTGAAAATATGACAAGTAACAAAACAGAAACTCTTGAGTCTGCAGTGTCCCACTGTAGCTGAAAAATCAAGCCTATAAAAGAGCATTTCTTAAACTCTTTGCACAAAAACGCACAAGACAGCTTTCGAGAGTATGAGCCTCACGAGTTTCCCAAAACTGAGACTTCAGATGCAGATATCATTTTTTAAAAAACCAAGGCAGGTAATGTTGTCTTTCCCCTCAAACGGTGGCCGTAAGGCTACAACTTCATTTGATGGTATGCAACAATATTAAATGAACAAACTCAGAATTACAGTTTCCAGTCTTCAAACACAGAGTTATATTAAAGGTTTCCTCTGGTTTTTTTGCAATGGTTGGGGTAAAAGCTCCCCTCTTAAAGTTCACCCTTGTTGTATTCTCCACTGCACTCAAAGAAAATGACGCAGAGAAAGATTTTCATTAGCTACTCGGTGAGTATTGAGACATCCCAGAGAAACATGCATACCAGAGGTGGGTTACTCAGGGCAACTGTAAAAACAATGAACAATCAGAAGCAAAATGTCCCAGGACATCATGACATTTTAAAATTGAAAACATCAACTCTTTTGTGGCCTCATCTTTCTGGGCAGTCCCTGTTGTGTACAGTTCAGTTAAGGGCGCTTTTCTAAAAAAAATCTCAAAAATGATATCCAACAGCATCTTTGTAAAGATAAAGTACAACATGGTTTATTGTATGAGAGGAAGAGCTGAATGAAAACACAGCTCTGTATTGAAATGTAGTGAAAAACAGCTCCTTAAATGGCAAGTGAATGGATACCAGAAATGCCAAATGGGGTTTTCTTAATGACTGTGACTGGTTCTCACTTGGGGGCTGAACAGCAGACGACACTCGAGGCTGTTTTCCACTTTGAGTAGCGATTGGTGAATGAAGGCAGGACCACAAGAATGGCTGAGGGCCTCGCTGGGCTGCCGCGACCGACAGAGATAAGGAAAAACATCAGGATATGATCCAGGGATGAGACAGGACACAAGGAGTGAAGGAGAGAGGAATGCATCTGAGGACAGAAAAAAGGACAAAAGTAGCTAAAGAGAAAGCAGAAGAAGACAGACAGAGATAAGCTCAGAGGTAGAATCAGACAGAGATGAAGACGAATCATTTCAGCTTTACCGAAGCAGATGTAGAGTCACATAAACTGCACTCCAGAGGCTTACACAACAAGGCTGTTTGAACCGGTGTCTGGGCCAGTGTGTGTGCTCCTGTGTGTGTGTGTGTTTGTGTGTTAACTGAGCATGAGACTGAGCAGCTGAGAGATTAGCATTCTCCTCTGTTAGCTAAACAACACTGAGCTTGAATGTAGGGGTCAAAGACCAGTGGTAGACCTATACATTCTGGGCTGCCTGCAGCTCCAGACAGATTTAGGTTAAAGAATGAACAATGCAAAGGAAAAGTCCACCAGAGGTTACTTTTTTTTTCTCCCCTAACAAAGTAGTTTGACATATTTTATTTTATGGGTGGGGCTTTTTGGCTTCATTTAATAGTGTCAGCGAAATAGAAAAAGGTTGGGGTGGGGGGGCATGCATGATATGCAGCAAAGGATCGTGCTGAAATCAAACCCTGGACGTTGCAATTAGGACTCAGCCACATGGTGCATGCTGTACCAGGTGAGCTACAGAGGCGTAACAGATAGTCTGACATTTTTACTTCTTCACTTTCGGTATCACTCTCATCTGTAAATATTAAGCAACAGCTGGGATGCAGCAGAAATACATAATGTGTTACTGAGCATGAAAGGCGCTAGTAGGGGGATTTTATTATCTTTGGACACCATCAGCTTGTTAGTTTGCCCTAACCCTGCCTCTTTACAGTCTTAATGCTAAGATAAGCTAATCGTATCTTAGCTATAACTTTACATTGAGTTGACAGTTTACAGCATGGTATCAACTTTCTCAGCTAACTTTTAGCAACAAGTTAAATTAGTGGCTTCGAAGGGCAGATGTTGCACTTTTTAAAAAAGTGACCTGAGTTTGCAGTTTTATACCAAAAAAAACACCGTGACTGATCACATCAGTCAGTAGTTTAGTTTATTGGTTCATATACCTGTGTTTCTGCGTGCCTCTGCACACACATTCACACACACACACACACATACATACGTTAATAATGCATGTGATGTGAAAAGCCACGTGTGTGTCAGATGGTTATCAGCGTGTCAGATGGTGTTCAGAAAAGCCAGCTGTTCAACCCCACATGGTCAAACAACTGGAGCAAGACTGAGCGGATAATGATACTGCGATTACTTAAGTTACTCCTGCAGAGATTTTCCCTTTTTTTTCTCTGCATTTTACCTGTGATGTTTTGTGTAATAAATACCTACAGCATGTATCTTTACATATTTAAATCTTTCCTCTCCTGTCCCAAAACCAAAGAGTGTGGGTTTGCATACATTGTTTCTCAATGCACAGCTCTGCCTAAACAATCTAATGTTTTCCGTGTGATTCATCGACCACCCAACATCCAGAGGGAGGAGGAGGAGGAAAAAGAGGCAGAGATGAGACAGTCCATTTGTTGGTACACCAAGTGTATTAAAAATGCATCTTCATTGTGTTGAAGCTGCCAAAACAGAGACACACTTTAAGCAACAGCATCCTCACTGCAGGCAGGGACAGTGCAGAGTGTAAACAGCCGCATACACAGATGCTGAAAATGTATACAACTAAAGACACAAGCCATAAATATGACTTAACACATGTAAGCACACACACACACACACACACAAAAACACAAAAAAACATACACACACACAGCCCACAATCACTTAACAACCTCCTGTCCCACACACTCATTACTGAGGAATGTAATTAGCATGCTAACACTAACAATGGGACATAGGAGAGAATTGTGATGAGGTAAAAAAAAAAAATAGTGGAGGGGCAGAAGGAGGCACAAAGACACCAGAGGAGCAAGACAAGGATCGTTAGAAGAGCCTCCTGGAGAAAAAACTGGAGAAAACTGTTTCTACCACTCAGGGGCTGTTTAAGGAAAAGTTTTTAAAAGATTTAAAAAAATTTTTACCTGTTTTTCCTTAAAATCACATACTAAATTGCCGGACGGATGGATGGAGGATAGTTGAGGCCTCATGAAAACAGCAAAGAAGAGTGAAATGGGCCTGAAGAGTCACAGTAAGAAGAAAAAGCAAACTCCTCTAACTTTTATAGTCACAAACTCTTGAATAATACTGATACTCTTAAATAAGATGAGGATTTTGCATTTAGGCAGAGAGCGTGTGATGCAGAGCTGCAATTAACCTTCCATCTCATTTTAGATTAGACTGGCAATTATTTGTTTGATTAATTGATATACAGAGTTCCAAAAAATACAAAAAAGATGTCTGGCCAAGTTTCCCAGAGTATTCGAGTTAACGTCCTTAAATGTCCTGTTTTCCTTGACCAACGCTCAAATATTTAATCTGCAGTGTAATGATTCTAAAACTGAAAACAAACATCCACAGTCTCGAGTCCCAGTTTTGTCTTTTGTTTTGTCCCTGAAAGCATCACTGACATTTGTCATGTATTTTACTTCAACGACATCATGGCAGTTTATGACTGCTTTAACTATCAGGTTAAGAACTGACCAATGAGTTACTATTAACTGTTAACTTTATCATAAATAATTAAAGAAAAGCTATTTCTTCCATTTTTGTTCATTTTATTTTCCCGTATTGTACTAAAAATGCACCGAACCCTGAACTTTAAACTGAGTTACACACTTCTGACATGTAGCAGCCATATAAAACACAGCAAAGTCTGATATTTGAGAAGCTGGAGTCAGAGCATGTTTGGAGTCTCTGCTTGAAAAATGGGCTAAATGATGAATCACTTGTGAAAATATTTTTCTAAATGAATGTCAAAAGTTTAAGCAACAAATTAGGTCAACTCCAGTATTATTTAGATGCTGGCTGAAGCTGCGTCCAACATGCAGGGCTAAGGAAGGAGTGGCAAGGCGTGGCTAGATAGCTCGAGTGGTAGGAATATCGAGTATCATCGCCGAATATTAAGATGTGGTGATGAGTATTTCGACATGGAGAGCACTGGCTGCAAAGGCCACAGCCTCACAAAGGGTTTTAGTTAAATGATGAATAAAAGTGGTAAAACTTTGATGAATTGAGTCAATTTTTTGCTTAAATTTTACTAATATTTTTGTATATTTGCCCACAAACTGTGTTCTATAGGAAGCACAAATTTCATATGTTCTTGCTTTTTGTATTAAAACACATTCTGTTAATTGTGGTGATCATCTGCCGTCTCTTTACATGAAGGATGGAGGAGGAGGAGGAGAGCATCTTGATTCCTCGTAGAGTAAACAGCTGCATACCACGGACAGATGCTTCCGACACACAGCTTTACCTCTTTGTAAACAGTCACTCTCACTCTCACATCAGTAAATCCTCCTCCGTCCCTCTCCTGTTTTTTAAGCGTGCAACACGTCCTCAGTCACAGCTAACTGTCGTAAATACCATTTGACATGCTAATAACCGTTATATGGCCTGATGGTGGTGGACATCCGCCTGCCTCCCTCAGTTTTTGTAGGAGAAGAGCTGCATCCTAACCATTTTAGACAGGAAAAATTCATCAGCAGCCACAAATGAGGGTTTAGAAGAGTGTGTTTCCTCCAACATGTGACCTAGATATTAATTTATATCAGTTAGAAAAGAACATTTTATTCCTGTGACTTAGTTTTATATTTAGCAAGCACATATTTTGCCTGTTAAATTGCATTTTTATGGCCGAAAGCTAAAAAAAAGTCTTAGAAAATAATTTGAGTTTCATTAAAAAGAATCGTAAAATCATGCTGGCGTCTATTTTAATAACATATGGTGATGGTTTTTTTGTAAATGAGAGAAAAGCGGAACAATCAGTGTGTTTGTGTTTGTTAATTACATGGTGATTAACAGACAAAGGGAAGCTTCAAAGGGACACAGACGACTCTTTTCAGTTCCTCTTGTAAAATCTTAATGTCAGGGGCCAAATGTTGTGTCTCTGTCTGTTTGGACAAGAAGAGCCGTGTCTGCCAGAGAAACGTCAAAATAAGACGGACGAACTAACATAACACTTAACACACACACACGCACAAATCATTGTCTGTTGTCCTTAAAAATCTCAACCAGCACTGACATGAACACATTTCCAAGGAGCTGAAGTTTGGGTGGGGGTGGGGTGGGGGTTGTCAGTGGCAGCCCCTCCCTGCTTGACAAACCACTGTTCTCCTTCCCAGAGTTTTTACAGGGCCTGTTAATGTTAAAGGCTATTAGCCCACATTTAGATAAAGTCAATGTTTGCTTTGACTTTGCTAATGGCGGGGTGGTAATGGGGCTGTCTGGACGCTCTCTGTGGGGGCTGACGGCGTGTCGCACCGACGTGAAGATGTGATGTGTGTTTTTGGAGGAGCTGCAGCACAGAGAGGGACAACAGGAGAAGATAAGATAGAGAAAGAAAGCTTTGTGGAGAGAAATAGTGAGAAATGTTGCAGAAGAATGACACCTTGACATGTAGTTTCCCCCCTTTTGTTCCTTAAAGAAGCTAAAAGTCTGAAAAACAGTTTTACGGTACATTATCTGATAGTTTACATTGGGCTGTTTCACTTCTTCATGTAAGATATATGATGTTAACAAAGTATAAAATGAAAAAATTTAAACTCCAACTTAAAAACAAACTTTATGGCCATTTTTAACCGATCGTTAAAAATGGAAATATCTTGTTTTCTTGAAGTTCTTCATGCTTGAACAGTTTTTGGCTGCACAGCCTGAACCAGCGCTCATTATGTTCAGGATTAAAACAATCAGTTAAAATCAGACAGTTAAAAGAACCTTTAAAGAGAGGGGAGATTAATGAATGACAGATTGAGTGAAACGCTCTTTATAACTGTACTGCAAACACGGCACACATACTAAGAGCGTGTTTTCTTCAGTCTGTATTTTTCACTTTAAGCATTTCTTTGCAGCAACAGACGAAAGAAACGTTTCTCTTGCCTCCTACAGACACTTTTATTTCATTGCACACAAAGTTGTGTGAGATCTAACTAAAATTGGATGTTGCAGTCGTGTTTCTAATGGGGTTTAATGTCACTTACAATGTTACAACAAGGCAGTAAAACAGCGTGATGTTTTTCCTCGGCATTGAATCCATCACAGAGTCCAATCCTTGAAACAGTGTGAGGCTTTTTTGCAGCCGGTACCCTGGTTAAAGACACTGACAGGAGAATCAACCTAAAATATTCTTATATATTTTTATTTTTTGTGGACATATTTACACATTTTAAAGTTTCTTTCTCTCTCTGAACCTTTTCTTGCTCTCTTTCTTCCCTGACTTCTCTGCCTCTCTCACACATAGTGCTGTATTGTGTGGGTTGCGGCGCCACAGTGTTGTGTCGTGGTCTCAGTGGGGTTGAGGTATGTTTGGTCAATGCTACAGCACTGCAGGTCAAAGGTCAGCCATTTGATTAGGGAGGGGTCAGAGAGAGTGTGTGCGTGGGTTTGTGTGTGTGTGTGTGTGTGGGTCAGAGAAAACACATGCCAGCACCAGAGGAGACTGTAATAACACATCAGGAGCCCCACAGGACAACACACACTCTGCTCTCACTCCTTTATCTCTGCTGTCTGTCAGGTCACAACGATGCCTTCTGCATCTGAGAGTATTCGCAAGAGTTTGCGAGGGTTCAAGTGAAGTTAATTTCATCATCAGTTTGTATGTGAAAACTCAGGGCAAACATCCAGTTTGTTCAGACTGCACAACGTAACAAGGTTCATAATACACGAGCACGCGTGTGGAGCGTGTCGTCCATGCAGAGTCCAGAGAGTCGGATCAACCAAACTGTAGTGCATCTTTGTGTCAACAGCTTTCCATGTTTGTGTCAGTGTGCGGGTCTTCACTCTGCTGCACCTCAATGACACGTATGTCAAAGACAGAGTTACCAAACTTTATTCTACACTTCCAGTCAAACTATTTTGAAGAGGATGACTTACATATTTTTTCTATAATCTTCTAATTTGTTTAAAGTGGAATAATTTGTTTTAATAATTAAATCTGTTTTTTTAACATTACCAGCAAATAAAAGCCTTTAACGTAAGTCTGTTGGAACATATATGAAAGTAAGTTTATTCAGACTGGTATATAATTCCTCTTATAAGTCTTGACAAAAGCCAAAGTTAAAAAGTGTGCAGTTTTTGCATCCCTGCCTAAAAAAACTTGTTTACAAAATGCCATGAGGTAATTTAACTTCCCCCCAAAAAAAGCTGTTCACAGGGAGGTCTGTCACTCCCATAATCGTCAGCCTGCATCATCATCATCATCATCATCATCTTCCCTCTGATCTGCTTGTTCTGTCACTTTCTATCTCTCTCTCTGACATTTTAATTCCTCTGACACTTTCTTTGTCTCTTCTGGTTTCTCTCTCTCTTGTCTACCCGTCAGTCAGACCCCATTCAAGCCCTTCAACCCCCCACCTACTAGACACACACCCACACACACATTCACACACACTCCAGCTGTTATTCCTGGTGGCGTTACAAATGAGACGTTGAAAGGTGAGCGCTGGGACGGGAGACACAGACCGTTGTTTTCTTTGGGCTTCAGCCTGTCAGATTGGGTCTGGTGGTGGTGGGGTGGAGGGTGGAGGGTGGGGGTGTTACAGCACTCTGGGCAGCTGTGTGTGTGTATTTGTGTTGTTTACTGTGAAAGACAGAATGACAGAAACACAAGACCACCCTCAACCAAAAATACCTCTGTTATAATCTCCGCCTCAGATGTGATTGACGTGTTGCGGACAGTCGGCCACACTCTCTCTCTCACTCTCTCCCATTGGTTGTTTATTAGACATACAGACGACCTTTGACCTCAGGAAGTGGAGGCTGATCAGGGGCAGGATGTTAAGGCGTACAGCTTTAGGAAATACTGTTTTGTAAGCTGTTGTAGCTTTTAGCTTTGACATATTGTGCTTGAGCTCTTATTTGTGTCAATTAAAACAAACACAGTCTTTGTAAAAGCAATAAAACCTCAGATTCATATTAAGATATGTTCATATGCAGATTTAGCAAATAGCAGGTTGTCGCATTTGATCTTAAAGTACAGGATTCTTAAGGAATATGCAAAGTCTTCGTGTTATTTCTTGTTTTTGGCTGCTTTCTTCTTTCTGCAACAGCAGGAAACGTTGAAGTTTTCCTTGTTCAGAGGATCACACACGTCAAGAGAAACAGTCCCGTGTTGGTTTCTTTTGTTGTGGTTTGTGTCACAAAAAGATCCAAAACCCTGAAACTAAAACATGGCACAAAGTTTAAAACCGCTACACTTGAGGGGACACAAACGCTGGTGTTTTTTCGGCGGTGCCAGCTGTCGATGTGGAATCCATACCACAGCGGGAATGTGAGAGGAGAGCGGGAGGTGTGGGGGTGGGGTCAGCGAGACGGAACTGTGGAGGGGTGCAGCGATGACTTTAAGTGTGTGACCACGCAAAATACAGATTTATCATCTCAAAATTAGCATTAGAATAAAAAGATGTCCAAGATTTGAATTTTGTTTGTTTGTTTTGACATCATCCATCGTTGGACGCTGATGTTCAAACTGATCCGTTGACTCCGTATTTTTTTTACGTGTGAAAAAGCTCTAAGATCAGGTTTTGATGGAAAAATAATGAGTTTGTGTGACGTGTCGTCTGACCACATCAGACAGTGTGAGTGTTTAAAGCTGCTCTGAAAACGTCTGCGCTCAAAGATGGAGGAACGTCACAGATGGGGAGGATGCGATCATTGTTTAAAAAACTGGGGTTTTTCAAACAGCTTCTCCTGGAAGACATTTGCAATTTATTTGTACACAACAAATAGAATGGAAAAAAAGTTGAGCTAAACAGAGAAGTTAAAGTCCTGGATGCTTTCTCACCTCCGCATGGCTCATCAATCACTGCCTGAAGTGACTGTAAAATGTTGGATTATCGGTTCTGGAAAGTAACAAAGAGTCTTGGACGCAGCTCCTCAGAGGTGGAGGAGGTGGAGGTCTCTGAAAAGCACTTTTGATGAAATATGTTGGTGCCTTCAGTCCGTCTTCGTAATTTATGGATTTCACTTGACATCAAGTGAATTTTACTTGAAGCGATATGAATCTGACTCTAAGTGTTTGACTTGGCCTTAAACCTGTTGAGTGTGACTTTAAAAGCAGTAATTTTTTGAATGAAAACATAAAGTTGTAAGTTTTAATATAAATCTGCTGTATTCAAACCTTCTGCTCTTGGCTGCACATGTAGGAAACCTGGCTGAGGGTGAATGTGGCTTAAATGGGAAGAACAGAGTTTTAAAAAAAGGTAGACCTGGGGGGTTTCCATCGAGACAGAGAAAAAAAACAATCTGCACTTTGCTGAAAAAGTCCAGTTTGATTTTCGACATCCACTCAAGACTCGAGTCTTTCCATTAATACAGTTCAGCCTTGTCAGTGTTAATTCTTGCCAGATTTGAACAGTCTTGCAATTTGCTCTTTCAAGGAGAACATAAGCAGTCCAGAACTTCCTGCCCACCTACTTCACCTCATGACTCTGGGTGTATATTCTTCTCTGTTACATCTCAACAGAAATCATCTCAATGACAAAAAAGAAAGTTACAGCAGGTTAAAATTCTGTGAAAAACATTTTTCAGTGTGGTAAGGAGCCTATAAAGAAATGTTAGATGTTCCTGTTGAAATAGTAGTTGATTTTTACCATTTTAGTTAAAAAAAAAGATGCATGTCACATCTGTAGGAAGCTGACATTGAGCTTCAAACGACGCCCAGTTAAATAGGGGACAGTGGGGAAAACCTTGTAAGACATTATTGTCCAAGGTGTTCAGAAGCAACATATACAAGGTTTTACCTGCCAGTTTTTCTCAACAATTATCAGTTTCAGTCTCTTTATGGTAAAAACTAACATCAGGCCCACATCTGTCAGTGAGTGGAGACAAAAAGATGCTGCTTGATCCCAAGACTCAAGATGCTAAAGATCAATATATCCAGAACACAGTGAATCTTGTATCATTGTCATCTGGATCGATATCTGTTTGCCCTCCTTACTTAACTGGTTGTAAACCAACTTAACCAGCTTATATAAGCTATAAAATGTTATTTGGAAAAGTAAACACATAAGTATGTTTTCAGTTATATTATGTGATAATGTCATTGATACAGGAACTGAGAAGGAACTTGATGAAACTGTCCTTTATGACTCTGTTTCAGCCTGCTGACTGTTTTCCTGTGATGGAGCAGACTAGTTCAGTTACCTTGGTTACTGAGCTAGAAATTTTAAAAGTGGCAGCACCGGATCTCTTACTGAAATTAGTAAGAATTATCAAAATAAGTAAGAATTTTCATTGATCCACATTAATGGAAGGCAGCTTTAAACAGTCAGAATTCATCTTTGTTGTTGTTTTGTAAATATGATGTCAATTGTTTGTCTGTCCATTCCTCTTTAATGGGTTTTCCTGATTTTTTCTTTGTTTTTCCCCTTTAAAGGATTTTTTAGGAGATTTTATTGATATCAATCAAGTATCTAAGGTCTCAGAGGCCTGAATGCTGCACAGATTATAAAACCCTTTAAATAAACTTGTGATTTATCTGTTCTGACTCTTTAAATCAAATTGATTCGACTTCATAATGACCAGAGCTGAAAAACTTCATAACCTAGAGGCTTAGACAGTGTGTTACGACACAATGTGGTACAAGTATTTCTGGACTTCACACGCAGCCAAAGTAGACAGTGCGCCCTGCTTTGATTATTGTTAATAATTTGTAAAGCCGCACAGAATGGCATGACTGGCATTTCTTGCATTTTTCCCAAAGTAACAGGCAAAACATTGACATAGTCTGCGAGGAATAGAAAAACAGTGTATTTATTGGTTACAGCTGCAGTGAAATAACGCAGGACGTTAATCCCTTGCCAGTAAGTGCACGGTGCTGGTGTGGAGCTGAAAGGCCTGCAGACCAGTTAGCTGTGTTAATTATTTCCCACTACATGGTCCTTCATCACACTGGTCAGCTCAGCGTTCGTATTATCCAGAGGTAATCCCTCTGTTGTGCCGGCACCATTATCACACAGGGACACAACAGGCCCATTCTTCTACATGTAATTAACAAAGGTACTTATGAGCTGCTTTCTGGGAATTAACTGTTGTGTTGTCGGAGCTCTGGAGGAGGCGGCGGGCGGAGAAAGTGGGAGAAAGGAAAGCTGTTGGATCAGTGGTGGAGAGGTGGAGGTTTATGTTTAGGTGTACGACACTGAATTACATGTCTTAAGTTAAACTTTAGAGAAGAAAGTTGGTTCACCTCGTCTGCTGTTTGTAGCTCTCAGTGGTAAAATGCATGATGTCTTTGCTGAAGTTTTTCAGATGAAAATTTAACCCCAAAATGTGAACTTCTCATGAGCTTAGAAAAACAGGCGTGTTTTCAGCTTTGTGAAAACACTTTTTTCAGATAATCCAGTGGGTTTTACTCATTTGTTAATTGTATCAAACTATAAAGAAATTCAGAATTTATTTCAATTACAGAAAAAATTAAAGATCAAAAAATGTGGAGAGTGTTTTTTCTGAACTGCTACATTTTTCTGTTTATTATATTCACATTTGCAACATATTAGAAATATATTAATCCTCTTACTCCACATTCCATGTGTCTGATCAACATTGTTATTAGTTACTTTTATTTTATTAAGCATTGAAGAAGTACTAATTCACAACACCTACATATTATTTAATATTTATTATAATTTTTTAATTCTTTTTAAATAGTGTCATAATAGGACAAAGCTGTAATATGTCTATATAATATAATATATCATATCATATCATATCATATCATATCATATCATATCATATCATATATATGTGTCATAATAATACACCAAAAAACCCTTTTAAAAGATTTGTTCTGCATAACAAGTTCTTTTAGTTGTAAAACTCAAAAGCCTCTACACGCCCACGGTTCACCTGCACAGGTGTTTTCACTCAGTGTCCCTGATTCAACCTCTTTTTCAGGTGAAGTGTGCTGAATGTTCTTGTCGCTCAGTCTCCTGTTAGTGTGCAGTAATTCACACTTTTATCAGTGTCTTCTGATGACTTTGTGTGATTTCCATTTGATCTCTTTTCAACCTCACCTGAGCAGAATCATTATAAACACCTGTTTGGTTGTACAAGAAACGCAGTTTTGGAAGGAACAGATTCACTTCTAATAAAGAACTGTTACAGTGCTGTTTTACTACCATTCTGCTTTTACTTTTACATTGCTACATGGCTGTAGCTACCAATAGTTATCCAGCATTTAGCCTCATAAGAGACATGGTGCTTGACTGAAGAGGTAGAAGAGTGGAGTGTAATGCTGTGATACTTGTGTGTTTTTTCCTTCCTGACGCTGCCTGTCATAATGACTCACACACTCACAGAAAAAAAAGAGGTAGAAAAGAGGAAAGAAGCAGAGAGTTCACACTGACAGCTTAAAGTGACATGATGACTGATTGATTTCAGGCAGAATCGCCCGTCTGTGTCTGTGTGGGTGTGTGTGTGAGTGTGTGGGTGTGTGTGGTGATGAGTGTCCACTATCAATCAACTGCTCTCAGGCCGTGTGCCCGGCTCAACCTGTGCGTCATGGCAAATACTACACGTCCTGGAACATTCCCTCATATTTAGTTTGTGAATGGAAGGATTCAACCAGGGGATATTCCTCTTTTTTTTTTTTTTTACCAATGAATAAGAGCAGGACTCCTGACAAACACACACTCACCCTCACCTGCTCTCATTTGCCATCAGGCGACATCAAAAGAAACTCAATTCAGGCCTCACATCTTCTTAATGAATGTACAGATTCAATCCAACGTTAGCGAGGAAACAGAAATGTAAAAACTTGAAGATTCTTTTATTTTTCATCCGACTACTTTCTTTCATCATCTTGTAGTTTTCCCTTTTAAGGTTTTTTGGAGACATTTATATGTCAATCAACATGGTGAAGATGAGAATAAATGTGAGACAAAGGTTAAGCACAGGCAATCACTCACACACACACACTCACACACACACACTTAATCCCGTTTCTCTCTCATGCACACACAGAAGGCTAAGATGAGACAGTGACCTGAGCTGAACAAATGGACTTAGTCACGGCTGAGGATTGGTGTGGAATGTGGGAGGTGGGCACGAGTGTGTGTGTGTGTGTGTCTGTGTGTCTGTGTGCGTGAGCGAGTAAGTGTGAGAGAGAGTGTGTGTGTGTTATGTGTTATGTGCATGCCAGGAATGTCCAACTCCCCACCCAATGAACCAGAAAACACACAGGTGGAGAAGGAGGAGGAGGAGGAAATGTGAGGGAGATGAGCGGAAATACAGGAGGAAGAAAGTTCTGTCCATAATTCTTCCTGCTTGTGTTGTAATTTTTCATATTTTTCTAAGATATGGCTCTTTGTAACCCTGGTTTCAAAAAATATTTAAAAAAAGGATTTCAATTACTTTACTTGCAAAATAAAAAGACAAATGTTTCTTACACTGCTGACAATGAAAAAATACACTTAGGAGACAACACGTTAAACATTTTTCATATGTTGTAAATATTGTAAAAACACATCAGAAGTACCAGAAATAACAAAGGAACTGTGGATTTAAAAGTTGCAGGTTGAAAGATGTCAAGACGTCTGTTTCAAAACTGGGTCAAACTTTGTTAGATCTTTGTTTCAGAGATCAAATGATATAAAACTGTCATTAAACATCATTTAAACAACTGCACTTAAAGGTGAGAGCTTAGCTGCACCTGTAATATTGCAATTTAAATGCTGTTAAGACATCTGCTTTTGCATTTTGTCTCGATTTCTTTACTAACTTGCATGGAGTCTTGCACAGAAAAGCAAAACCAAAGAGAACAAGTTGTGTTTTTGAGCCTTTAACACTGATTCGACATCCACACAACTGTAGCAGAATTTCCCTTTAAATACAGTGTTTATTATCTGTAAAGTACAGTAACTAATTACTCTTCAGAGACCACAGAATTGTCTGTGTCCCTTGTTTCGTCCTTCCAGGGTCACTTAAGTTAATGCAGCTCTTTTGTATCTAATCTGTAATTATTTAGCTGCTCGTAAGTCAGATCTACTCATGGGGATGTTTATAAAAATCAGACTCTCTCTCTCTGCGTCTTTACTCCGCCCTCCTTTTTTATATGTTGTGTCAATATATAAAAGGCTCCAAATATACACCTCTTTATCGCCAAAGTGGAACATAGCAGGTGGCGGTACTGTGTGTGTCTGCGTGTGTGTGCATGTGCGTGTGCATGTGTGTGTGTGTTTTATCACCGCTGTTAATGAGTAACAGTGTCTGCCTCCAAAATGCTGATAAAAGTCAGGTCGAGGACAGCAGTTTGCTTCACACACACACACACACACTCAAGAGTGTTAACTATTTCTTATCTTGCGCCAACTATGTCTCCCCTTATCCGTAAGGCACGAGGCAGAGACACACACACAAAAGACACACACCTACAGTACACAGGGTAACTATACAAACAGATGTATTTACGATGGTCGCTGTGTTGGGATCAGTGCGGCTAAATGTGGCTGTTTACCGCAGAGGGTTTGTTTAATTGCACTTTGGTTCAGAGGGTCATTGCTAAGTTGTGTCCACAGCTGGTGAGTGTAACCTGACAGTGACAGAATAAGTAAATTGACCCGACCTCAGATTCCTCACATACGGACACAAACACCTGCCACGGCTGCACTTTTTCGGTAGAGACTTTGCAGCCTAACAAGTGTTTGTTTGTTAGAAAGGACTGGTGAAGGTTTTTGCCGGAGTGAAACGGAGAAGCTGTTTACACGTCTGCATGTCTGATGTTTCTCTCTGTTTGAGTCTTAAAATATCTTACTGTAAGACTTAAAATGAGAAACTTTTATTTAAACAGTATTACACATTAATTTCCTCACAAGCTGCCTGATGTGATTTGCCTCAGACAGAGTTTTTGCAGAACTATAAAAGTTTAAAAGCAGATATTTCTTCACTTTTAAGCATCAAATGTTTTAAATATGACTTTGACTGCTCCTTGAAAATGAATTGGATTTTAAATTAATTTCACTTTGATTAAGTTTTTTTAACTTTAGACTCACTTTTAAACATTTCCCTGGGGGGGGAAATGTGTTTTGATCGCTCTGCATCAGTACAAACTGTGCAGCCTGGTCAAAACTAATCAGAGCACAACCAGTTTGAATGTTACAGCGTGATGTGGCTAATGTGATGTCTCCTTTTTCTTTTTCTGAGGTTAACCATACTTTTATCAAATTTGGGTTTGTAAGTGTTTAACAAGATCTGGTTTGAGAACAGAACATTTAGGACTGAGTTGAAATCCATTGAAAAGGAAAAAAAAGAAAGCCTGTGCAGGAAAACTTTGAAATAAGGAACTTAGTTTTTTAAAGGCATTTAAGTTTGTATTCATAATAGTTTGAAAATCATCTTTAAAAGCTTTAATTTTAACTTGTTAAAACCTTCAGAAACCCTGTTGTATTTTGATGCTTGTACATAACCAGAAGTAGTTGCTCTTTGCATGTAATCTTTATAAGAAACTCAGGCTGAACATCAGCTGAATGAACTGTCACAGTCTTCGGTAAAAGGCTGTGCGTCAGAGCGTCTCCTCTCTGTGGGTCTCAGTCTTATTTTGCCCTAAAATGAAACCCAGTCTGCAGCCTCCATACACACTGACCAGCCAGGAATAATGTATGCACACAAATACACACACTGAACTGGAATAGTACTTATGGCCTTTGACCTACTTTCAGCTTCGGCTAGTCTGCTTGCTCTGTTTGTTTAGCGTTTTTACACTCTTTTCCCTCTATTATAACTGTGCTTTTTGGTTAAAGAGCTTTAAGGTAATGTTCTAATTTTTTTGGATACTTTCGACTTGCCAGTCATCATTAATCATGTGATTTTAGCCGCGCTAAAGCTTGCAAAAACTATCCCCACTTAGGTTAAAAAGGTGAAGTAATCTGGCACAAGCTCTATATTTCTACACATAACATATGATGAATGCTTCAAAAGGGACAAAAAGTGCACAAATAAAATGATCCGTAATGTAAAAACAGACTCCACCAGGGTCACGTGGATGTTTTGGAGACACTCTGTCATCACCGGAGACAGATGTGGCGTTTTATTATGCTCACTGTCAAACTGTGTAAAATCTAATTTACCTTTTTTTTCTTTCATCCATGAGAGACAGAAATAACAGAGAAAACATTCTTTTGTGTCTTCGTTCACGAGCAACTTTCAGATCCGTTTTCAACAAGTCATGACTGCAGGTCGTTAATGGACCGTTGAGGATGTCTGTAACTCTGTCAGTCATTTTTAAGTCTTTTTGTCTGACAGGATGTAAACCCAGTACAAGGCTACACAAGGCAAAGTACACTCTGTTAGGCTTTTTGTCAAAGGTAGTCATTAAAATGTCAGTTTCTTGTCCAGTCTGCACTTTAATTGTTTAATTGTAAATCCTCAAATCTTAGCAGGTAGCTGTTTGTGTGGATTAAGTTCTTTTCTTTTTAACCTTCTTGACTCGCTCCCTGAACTCTTTGCATGCATGTGTTTTTTTTCTGTCAGTGCATGTCTTTTCTGCAGTCTTTCTCACATTATTTCCTCTTTTTTTCTCTCCTTACTGCACCTTTTTCCCCTTCCCTTAATCTTCATTTCTATAGGACTAATGTTACCGAGTTATTATAACACACACACTCACACAAGTGCACACTGTGCATGATGTGGTTTCTGTAAAGCTCTTTATAAGCTTTTAAAGAATGTTCTAGGCTCAAACCGCCCTCAGGTTCTCGGCGGTCTGCAGAACTTTCTGTTCTCTGTCTCGGTTTTCCTCAAAAGCCTCAATCCCACTTTTCCCATGTTCTAGTATCCGTCTTCCCTTTATGAGATGAAGCTGCCGCAGTGTTTGTTTTGGGACTTTGGACTTAAAGTTTCACAGGTTTCCTTGATTTTTTTTTTTAGGAGTTTGAGTTTTAAAAATGAAAATATTTCAGTTTAAAGTGTGTTGAGCAAACTTGTTTTATGTTTTTTTTCTGATAAAAACACTGAAAATGCAACCTGACCCACATCAGAGTGGAAAATTACAGTCATTTGTTTTATAAATTGCTACTTGGTCAAAATGATTTAATATAAAAGAACTGAGTTTTAGTCTGGTTAGCATGTGAACTGCTTAAGTTAAGTATTATTTTAAGTCATGATGAGGCTTATTCCAATCTTATAAAACCCGACCGTCCAATAATAAATGGAAAATCATTCCTCTGTTATGACACAAAGACTTACAGATAAAATATATATTAAAAATATAATATACTAACAGTAAGTACTTTCTATTGACATAAACCTGTGCATTATTCACAACAGATTAGCTTTAGATTTCACACAGTTGCTGCATTAAATGCACAAAAAGTAGCAACAGTTCGTCAAATGTTGGTGGAAGTTTCATCACTAACTCCGACATTTTTCCCACAATTGCATAAAAACAGGATGAGAGTTGACTTTTCCTTTCCCACTCATTTAGCTGCATTAATCATTTTTTTAAAAATTCTTTCTCCTGTATTCATTTGACTTGGGTGTGTCATTAAAATTGAGTCATACCTTTTTTTTTCACAAGCTTTTTAAACTATTAAATTGAGGAAATGTTTTGCTCTTGCCAAGTCTAAACCCAACCGGAAAAGGTCTGTGGTGGATTTTTGCACCTTATCCTGCTGGTTTCTGAGCAGTAACATGAAATTTAAACACTGCTCTTTGTTTTTGAAAGGAAGAGCTCGACTGTGTTGTATCATCTTTACACTTTCATGTTGTGGACAGTTTATGGCTCTGTGTGTGTGTTTGTGTGTGGGAAATCTTTCATTTTAAACTTTTTCTTTGAGTTTTTCCTTCAGAGCAGCTTGTTCGGGAGGTTTTCTTCCGAACAACAGCGTTGATTTGTGTCTTAATCCTGATTGTGGAAAGTTTGTCCTCCAGTGAAAAGCAGGCAGGTGCAGCAGCCACAAGAGAAGAGAAGTGGAACAATATAACCAGCTATTAGAAAAGCTGCGGTGAAAGAGGCAGAGAGAGGAAGAGAGGCAGAGATGGAGTGAAAGGAGGGAAAAAAGTAAGAGAGGGAGGACAAATTACTTTTCTAGTAAATGTCAGACACAATTATCAGGCCATAAAATATCTGATTAAATGAAATGAGAAAAATCATTACAGAAGGGTTTGCATGGGTGTACATGCCTGTGTGTGTGTGTGTGTGCGTGTGTATGCGTGTGTGTGTGTGTGCTCTCAGAAAGCAGACAGTGTGAGACGTTCAGGGGATCAGGTTGCTGTTAGAACCACTCAGCAGATTCCTCAAACTTTTTTCTGGCTGCTGTGTATTTTTCTTTTCTGTGTGTGTGTGTGGTTTGTGTCTGTGTGTGTGCGTGTGTGTGTGTGAGAGACAAGCGTAAGCCTGAGGTTATATGTGTGTATAAGTGTGTGAGAGTCGTTTAGCCCTTGAATGATGAGGATTTATCCTCCTCGGCCTCAGGCTCAGTGTTAACTGTCAGGACACAGTAACAAGCAGCAGTTGACCTGCTGTTGAGGAGGAAGTGATGGGGTCAGAACCTGAAAAGGTGTGTGTGTCTGTGTCTGTGTGCGTGTGTGGGTGTGTGTGTGTGTGTGTGCACACCTGAAGACGACAACTTAATGTGTAACCTTCGGTCTGCCAGACAGCCAAAGAAAGGCCTGAACATGTTAGTGTGTGTGTGAATTAATGTGAGGAGGAGAAGGAGAGAAAATCAGAGCTCGTTTAGTTTTCATTTGGTTCAGTTCGTCATCATGAGCAGCTTGATTAAAAAAAAAAAAAAACTGAGTCCAGCTGATGCGTGATTGGCCGACACACAATCCCACTCGTCATGATCAATTTGGAGAATATTGACGTGATAACAGGATTAAAGCTCATAAAGAGAATTCAGATACAAAAACATAACAGCAGGGGATTTACAGGGTTTCACTGAAAGGGTTGCGTAAACAGCAGACTTACGGGTACCGGGGTAATTTGAGCAGCACACACACACATTTTCTAATTGAAGCACATTGTGAACGAATAAACCGCGTGCCGGTTTTATAAACTCTGAGCTCAGTTACAATCACAAGACAGAAAGAGAGATATAAATGTTACCTTTATAGCTGATCCGATAATAATTTTGACCTCCTGTGCACCCAGTTTTCTTTCAGTGCAACACACAGCAAATCAGCATGCACACACACACATTTACACACACACACACACACCTCTACCTTGCGCAGTACATCAACGCTGTGTCCCGCTGTTAAGTGCTCTCCATCAAAAGCATTCCTCGGCTCTCCCCTCTCGCTCCAGTCTCACTTCCCTGCCAACAACAACGTTGTGTTGGACTCTGCAGACCCATCTGACTCGAAGGCCAGTGGAACGTTAAGGGCATTAAAAAACCTCAAGTCTGCATCCAAAACCAAAACATAAAGGGGCAGTCCCGACCGTCGCACGCTGCCAACAAATGCAGCACAAAAAAAAAAAAAAAAAAATGTATGAAATTAGCAGGTAATTTTTCAGCACGGAGACAAATGACAAAGTATTTGGAGGATGAAACTGCTTTTCCACTGCTCTCAAGAAACCCTTGTGTTCTTATGATGGAGATGAGGCGTTTATGGTTCGGTCCTCGAACGTAAAATATATTACAAATCCTCCTTTGTCGGCCAGCAATTTCTTTCCCCTTTTTTTGCATCCAAGAAAGTCTCACTCATGGAAAGGCCTGTGAAAGGTAATTGTGAGTGTGATTTGAACAAACAACGCTGCACTCAGACGTTACATGGCAGCGATCCTTGAATTTCTAAGAAGTATGGAGAGCAGAGAACCAAAGAAAACACTCGAAACTCTACTGTGTTACATCTGCTAATGTCAGTGTGGGAAAACGCCAAAGGTTTACTAATAGTATTTGTTGGACAAAGCAAGAAAAACAGTCTGTCTGCACTTAAATGTGACAACAAGTATTAGAGTTGACGTTTGTAGACTAACCTGGATGAGTCCAGACTGAGCCGAGCCACTCTGGACTTTAATAAACTGGATCTTTGTTGGTTCTCAAGTGGACTAGATGTTCTCAGACTGAACCAGACTAGGCGTGGATTTGCTTAAATAGACCTAAGCCCACTGTTCATAAAGTAATGTGGGCTCGGCCTCACTGGACTGAACCAGACCAGAGACTTAAAAACTCTGAGGCATTATGGAGTTGAATGGGAGGCGTTGAGGGAAAACTGAGACCGTGTGAGAGAAATTCAAGTCAAAAAATTACTTTTAACTCATCACTCAGTCAGCTCGCACCTCACTTTTTCAAATATTTTCAAACACTGTGGGACAAAGTTTTCCTAGGATGTGTCCAATATACATGAATCCACTTAGAAATCATAGAAAAAGATCGTCTGTATTTGCCTGAGAATAATAAACTTTCTACTATTTTCTTAACCGTGGGGAATTAGGTCTGGGTGATATTTTAATATTATGCTGATATTGTGATATAACACCTGATATTGTTTTAAGTTCTGGATATCCTGATTTATCTGGATATAAATCGTGGTATGATATGGCAAGTGTTTCTTTTTCTGTCTTTTAAAGGCTGAATTACAGTGCAGTGATGCACTTAACTGAATTTCCAAGCTATTCCAATAATTCCCTTCACTTGTATAGTCATTATATCCACATAACTACAGATTATTTATCATTCTATGAAGCCACAGTATTAATAATACCGCTGTAGTGTCCATATCGGGGGTTTGATTTAAAAAAAAAATATTGGGATATATGAAATTCTTGACATTTTTGTCCTTATGTTTAATTTTGTTTAAAGTTTATTTAAATTTAAGTACCTGTGACTCCTCACATGTGACTTCGACTGACAACTCCAGGTCACAGGTCATGTCCTTGTATGAAACAGGCTTTCATATATACTATAAATCAGCCAGCAATTTATCAAATAAATCCAGTGATAGTTACCTGTGTTGAAATGTAAAGAAATATAGGCTAAAAACATGGCTCACAAACTGCTTGCACAGAATTGACAGAATTGTTAGCAAGTTGTTGGAAGTGCTGATATCAGACTTTGTCACCTTTAAACAGAGTCAGACTTGCTGTTTCCATCTAGTTTAAACTAAAAGTTTTTAAACTAAACCAACCATCTTCTGGCTCCAGCTTCTTATTAAACAGACAGATATAAGACTTCGCACTATGTCAAACTATAAGCAGTATATTTACAGTTGTTTTGAGAGTGACCGGCCGAAGAACAGAGTGTATAAAGTGATTTCTGCTTTATTTACCGTCTCCTGTATACAGAGGATGTGCAGCTCTGAGCTGGAAGGTTTTTACCTCTGTGGGAGTCGAGTGTGTCTGATGTGGGCTGTGTTTTCCTGTCATTAGCCAGAATACCAGATGTGCACGTATAGGCTACCTACACACTGTCTGCATATAAGAGGAAAGGAAGGGAGGGTTTGCATGGTGTGTGTGCGTGTGTGTGTGTGAGTGTGCGTCTGTAGGAAGACAAACAATCTTCAAGGTGCTTTAGATTGTAGAGGGGAGCAAGTTGCAGGCAAGGGAGAAACGAAATCCCTAAACTGACTAAACAGACCAAAGTTTTAAAGGCCCGCAGTTTCCATGCACACACAAACACACACACACACACACACATGCACACACAGACAAACACACACAAAGACGGCGGCTTCCTTAACATTACAAAAACAGACAAAGATGCAAAAGCACAAAGAGATACAGACTTTATTATGTAAAAGTGGACTATATATAATATTTGTTGCTCTTTTCTGCCTTTCAGCGACACAAAAAAGGCTTTCACATGCGCAAAAACACACACACACACTCACACACACTCACACACATTGACCTTGTGTCTCATGAAAGAGAAGAATAGATTTTTTACTTGCTTCAGTTTCACCCCTAGAGACAGATTTAAAAAGACTTTACGTCGGTCATGGACCAAAGAGGAGGAGGAGGAGGAGGAGGAGGGTGGGTGAAGGAGGAGGAGGAGGAGGAGGAGGTGGGGAGGAAGGGAGGCTGCTGGTGTGTGTTCCCCTCATCGGGGAGAGATGTAGAGGAGGTTAACTGTGGAAAGTTGAGAGGTTCAGGTGGAGGTCCTGCTCCTCTGATCCTCTGGGGAAGAAACTGGGAAAGTTGTGCATGAAAGTGTGTGTGTGTTTGTGTGTGTGAGTGTGAGTGTGTGTGTGCAGATCTGAAAAGGGCAGGAGGCCATTAAATCACCCGGCAGAGAAAAAGGAGATACAGCACTGAACGGAGAGGATGGTGTGAATGAGCCTGATGAAAGAGAAAAGAGAAAGCAGGGAGAAAGAGAGTGAAAGAGAGGGAGAGAGAGGAAAAGAGTGATGACAGGGAGAAAGAGAGAGGACAGGAGGAGAGGAAGTGAGAGTTTAAGGGAAAGAAAGAGTGGTAGCAGGGGAGCGGTAAAAGTTCAGGGGGAATGAGATTTCAATCTGCTGGAGAAAGAAAAGAGAGGAGGAAGTAACTATAGAGCGAGAAAAAACAGGAACATTAAAGGGACACAGTTCATATGGAGAGAGGAAGAAAAAGGTAGAAAAGAGAAAGTCTTGGAGACAACAGAAAGAAAGAAATGAGAGTCAAAGTCAGAAAAAGGGAAAAGAGAAAAAGGAGATGTAAAAGGAAATAGCAAATATAAGCACGAGAGGGAGAAAAAGTGAAAGATTTAAAGGTAACGAGGAGGAAAAGGCCCCTGATGAGAAATCCATACAGCTGAGCGAACACATTTCCCCGTCCAGGAGCGAGGGAGGGAGGACGGAGGGAGGAGGAGGGAGGAGAGGATCCTGTGAATACCTCTGTGTGACTAATGTCTTTTTCACACATTTCACCTCCATCCATCCATCATTGTGTCCACCTCCCGCTCTCCTGTTAAAACAACAACCCGTCGCGACTGCAGATACGAAAAGGCGACTGTAGCTCTTCTCTTTTTTATAATCGGCTTCATTTATATGATAGTTGTCTCCTACGTCTACTGCTACACATTAAAAGGAATGAATCTGTACCCCTGTTTTGTTTTGGGGACAGTTGTCAGCTGGTCACATCTGGGAAATGATAAGAATTCTTTTACTTTTTAAAATGTCTAAAGTTTGAAACCCTGCAGGAATGCTGTGAATCCAAGGTGGTTTCTGCTGCTAAAGCTAACTCTGAAATCCTTCCCGAAGAAATGCAACTAATTATCTGTAAAGCAGGAAATTTTTCATGGGAAAAAAATTGTTTCACTTGTACTTGAGCAGCAAATGTCAAAGAATACCCTGGTATATTATAACTTTAGTCTCAGTCAGAGTTTCTATCGGTAATAATAACATTTAGTGCTCTAAGTTGCTGAAATGTGGGAATGTGAACGTCCATCATCGGTCACAGAATCAGCCTGGTTTTAAACAAATATTAGAAAGAAGCCGAAGTCATGTGGAAGAGAAAACTTTTCATCGCTGTATCGAACTCGCTCTGAACTCTTAAACTGGTTCATTACTTAAATCGTGGCGTCTGTGCACCGTCACACCCACAGAGTTTCAGCACAGCGCTTCAACTCAATTGCTCCTGATGGTTCGATCAGTGCAACATCTGCTTTTCTCCATCTACTCCTAATTCACACCACAATCTCTTTCACTGCACTCCATTATATCATTTTTAACTCCATCCTTCTCTACTAGGACAACACATTCTTCCTCAAATATCAACTTTTTTTAACCTCTTTCTGCACAAAACACCAAAATATGTCAAAAACTGCAAAGTAGTACGAGTCTACAAGGGCAGATTAAAGGTCTCCATGAGGGATATCTGAGTTCTCGATGATAAGAAAGTATCGGACGGAAGGGGCAATAAATCAAACACACCTCAGATGTTTTGTATTTGAGGTGTGTTTACATGTTGCAAACATTTATCAGGACGTATACGTTCTGCTGATAAGCCTCTCAGGCACATTGTTCAAGTCCAACCAGCCTTTTGTCCTTCCTCTGAGTCCTTCTCAAACTGCAGGACGTGACCTGAAGTTGGTTGTTTTCTGATGGTTTCTCCACACAATGAGCCTTTTGTGGTCTGTCAGGACACTTTGTTTGCTCCACCGTGGCCTCTTATGTGTTTTTACAGTAGCACTATATTTGGATTGCTATTGTTTTAATCCAGAAGGAGTAATGAGAAGCCAAACAGAGATGCAGCGAATGCACCGAACCTCGCTAACTCCTACACTCCTCCTTGCTTTTATCTGTCTATCTTCCTGTTTGTCTTTCTTTGTTCTACTCTCCCATTCTGCCATATTTCATCCCCTTTCTCCTCTCAGTCGTACTCCCTTAAATTCCATCCTCCCTTATTCCTTTTATTTCCTCGCTTTCCTTCTCTTTTTTGCCTCCCTTCCTCTCCTCCTCCACCTCCAAACCCCTATTTGTTCTCTCAGTCACCTCCACTTCTCTTCTCTTCTCGCTCTAATTTCCTCCCATCTTTCCCCGCTCAGTCAGCCTGCTCCTTCACCCCCCCTGTGTTTTTTCAGTGTGCAGTTTCACAGCCGACCAGCTACTGAGCGGTCAAGGTCACGCTTGATTTTTATGTCTCGACACGACATCTCACTTCATACCAGCCTGGCTTTGTGCCTGCGCTCTGGGGAATCCATTGTTCTCTGTCTTTAAAATGTCAATGTTTCGGCTAAGCCTTTAGAAACTTCTTAAAGGTTAAAGGATAATTCCCATGCGTTAAATGTCATATTTTGGAAGCTTCTTTGGATCTGAGAAACATGGTGGAAATGAGAGGTTTGTGGCTGCTAACGTGGTCATGAAGGCACGTCAGGGAGAAAAGGAGTCATGAAAGGTCAACCTAACCTGGACACGCCCACTTCTCTGAAACTCCTCCATCCCTCCACACCGACTCAGACTCAACTCAGACTCAACTCAGACACTTTGAAACCGCAGATTTTGCACAGTTGTTCCTCAGTGCAGTGTTTCAGTGCCAATGCAATGATTCTCTGGTTGCAGCTCAACTAAACTGAGGATTTGCTGCTTTTCTTAGAGATCTTTTTCTTGTGAGGAGAAACATTTTGAGGATTTTGACTTTTTGTTCAGATAAAACAAGTTGTTTAAGAAACTCACTCAAGGCTCTTAGAAGTTTAAATGAGCATTTTTTAGATTTCTTTTACTTCATGGAATGAGTTCTTATTTTTACAAACAATAAACAGATCTAACATAATGAGAATTTTTATCAGTTGCACTTCAATATAACCCGAACCTGAATACAGGCAGATGTGAAACTTGAAGCTTTTAATGCCTCTATTGATCAAAGTCCTAAAGCAAAGATTTGAATATTGTGTACATTGTCAGCTGCTACTCACTGATTCTCATTTCTTTCCAGTTAAAATAAACAGATTTTGCTGCTTCTGAATACAAAAAACACTCATTTACAGTAAAAAAAAGTGTTAAAAGTTTGATTTGCAAGTTTTACATGCACTTAAGTGACCTCTTCATTGTAATCTGATTTCTTAAACTTTGTGTAACTAGTCTGATGAGGGAGTAGAGGAAGTGTTGGAGGGAAAGTAAATAAACATTAATCTAAAATTATCACTGTTTAATCTGTTTTTCACCCTTTTCCTCGTCCTCCCTTCAGGTCCTCCCAGGGTGGCCGAACGCGTGGCCCACCGGCAGAGCGTCCGCCTGGGTCGCACCATGAAGCTGCCCTGCCCCGTGGAGGGAGACCCCCCGCCTCTCATCATGTGGACCAAAGATGGCCGCAACATCCACAGCGGCTGGACGCGGTTCAGGGTGTTGCAGCACGGGCTGAGGATAAAAGAGGTGGAGACGGAAGACGCGGGGACTTACATCTGCAAGGCCACCAACGGGTTCGGCAGCGTGAACATCAACTACACGCTCATCGTCATCGGTAAGTGGTTCGATCCAACAGACAAAAACTGAATAATTTTGCACCGGCATCAACACACCTGCAGGCTTTACTTCAGAAATCACTCAGAGATTTATTTTCCAAAGTTATGTGCTGTAATTTTTTAGGTTTTTCACACAACTCGCCATAAATCTACATGTGTCATCAGTTACATACATGCAGGCAGACTTGTGATTGTACAGGAGAAGGACATAAGTCTTTGGTTGAAGCCGTGTAGTCGAGGAGTTGTGTATTTTTCTGTGATGACAGACTGATGAAAACCAGACATACATGAGTAAAGCGAAAGCATTTGCTCTTTTGGTTCTTTAATCCACGCTTGCTTTCTTCCCATTAATCTGAGTTTGCGTTCAGTCTCCTTCTCATCTTCTTCACACATGATTTTTCAGACTTTATTTTCCTTATTTTTTTTTTTTGTCTTTGTTATTTGTCACGCTTGCTTCCATCGACTCTGTTATATGAGTTTCTGGGATATAATTAGCCAGCTCAGGTTGGTTGGGCTCTTTCACAGTAATCAAGTTTGTGTAGTTCTTCAGACAATGAAGCACAGTTTTCCTCTCAGTTTTCCTGCCTGCGTGTGTGTTTTTGCAACCACAATTGTTGTGTTTGGTGTTCCTGTATGATTATGAATGAGTTTATTTTTTTTTTTTTACAGAAGATCCTTTTGTTTTTTAGCTGGCTGTGTTTGTGATGAAGGACATCGTGCCAGTGTGGTTCGGAGTGTGTGTCTAAATTTTGATGCCTTTATAAAAGACTCATTGTCTCACTTTGTTCTTCATCCAGAAAACTGAGTCAGTTGTCTGTGTGTCTGGATGTTTATTTCCTCTCATATTTGTCTCGGTTCCACAAAACTATGAGTGTTGTCATGTTGTGGCTGAGGTCTGCGACCCCGTGGACTCAAATGCAGGTCGGTTTCTGTCTATACTGGGACTCAAATATCTGCTGTCTTTGATTCCAGTAAATGCAAACAAAATACCTGCAGGGAGGACAGACTGTCAGTGCACATTCACACACACATGTCAGTGTGTGTCTGTGTGCTGCAGTGTCTCCACACCCCTCTGTGTGTGTGTGTGCGGTGTGTGTGTGTGCATGTGTGTGTGTCAGGTTCCAGTGATCCACAGATACTGACTGAAGCATCTCTCTCTGTCAGCACTTCAAAGACGAGCTCAAGTAAAACGGTCTGATACAGATATCAGAAATCACTGGCCGATGAGTTTCATATTTTAACGTTTGCAGATCAAACAGAACTGATGGATCAGAACTGAAATTGAACAGAGCGGCAAAATAAACAGTCTAAGAAGATTTTCGTACCAAAGTTGGAATTTTAAAACGAAGCAGTTGTTCTTTGTTTTGCAAAAACAAACACTGGTTTAAAAATATTGCGATGAACTTTTAACTTTTTTTTTTTTTTTTAAATATGTCGCGTCTTTCTTTCACTTCCCTTCAAAACAATTGCACATGTTCGCAGATCAAGACCAAAAATGACTCGTGGCAGTTGT
>JAPZDV010000026.1:19809904-19820731 GCA_029814665.1 Acanthurus lineatus
GACGTGTGTTCATCATATTTCAGAGAGCTCAGAATGGCACAACGTGTAATCGCATTTGTAAATAGCCTCATAAAATCGCCCTCGTAAAGAGTTTGTTGTTGTCTTGGCCTCGTCCAAGGGGGCCATGGGGGGGAAGGGAGGGGTTGGGGCCAGGGAGTGTGTGAATATTTGGAGCAGAAAACTCTGTCAGGTGTTGGTGTGTGTGTATATTTGAATGTGTGCGTGTGTTTGTGTGTGTGATCTTGAAGAGTAATGAGATCAAACCTTCCAGGAAGATGGTCAGTTTGTGTGTTAATGTAAGTTTAAAATATGTCAACACCTCAAACTCACACCACCAACATGATCATAGCTCACTAAATACTCTGGGCTAACACTCACTCTCACACACACACACACACATGCAGACACACACAAGCTGTTAATCTGTCATATAAGCCAGTGTTGTCGCTGGTGGCGAGCAGTTAGCTGCTGGTGTATGATTGTCTGTTCTGCAGCCACAGTTCATAAATCTCTTTCTGCACTGTCGCCTTTTTTTACCTCCAACTCTGCCTTTTCATCTCTCTCCTGCTGCCTTTTGACCTCCTCTGAAAGTCAGTCAGATCCCGTTTTCTCTCCTCTCTTTCTCCGTCGTAGCCCCGTTCAACGTCTCTCTCTCATGCTGTTAATGGAGGACTGTGTAGCAGCACACGTTATAATGATTTCCATAAGGCTACACAGCTTCTCCACAGGAGAGAGTGTAAATCACAGTGACACGTGTGAGTGTGTGTGTGTGTGTGTGTGCGTGTTTGTGTGTGTGGGTCTACAACTCTTTTAGCAGAGCACACGTGTCCAAAGTTGGATGCCTGCATGCACCAACTCAAATTTTGCTTTTGTCTCTTGAGAAAATGACAAATTGAAGCTTAAAGACTCGACTTCTTCTGTAAGAAGTCTCAGAACGTGGATGATAGATTTGATTAAAGTGCTGAGAAGCACAATGGCTCAGTGGTTAAAACTGCACGGTCAAAGGATCCTTGTTGTGATTTTCATCTGATTTAGGGCCTTTCTCTGGGAGTTTGCATGCTCTCTCTGCAATAACATGGGTTTCATCTCGGAGCCCAAGTTTTCCACACCATCAAAAACATGTAGATGCAACTTAACTCAACTTAACTCT
Organism: Acanthurus lineatus; assembly: GCA_029814665.1. Lineage (NCBI taxonomy): Eukaryota > Metazoa > Chordata > Actinopteri > Acanthuriformes > Acanthuridae > Acanthurus > Acanthurus lineatus. Next base: position 19,811,055 of record JAPZDV010000026.1, read on the forward strand.
ACAAAGGTTGTTTGAGAGATGGAGTTGTTGCTGTAAACTGGCTGCTCATTGCCTCACATGGTTGAGTTAAACCCAGAGAACCAACTTAACTTCAAGTACTGTGCATCAATTTGTTTGATTGATTATATTTTTGTAACAATAAAAGTAAAAAGTAAAAGTTATTTCCCCCGTGGGGACTGAATGTTTTTTATTTTTTCAAGTAACAGTCATAAGGTAGTCTTTTAGAAATGCTTAGACCAAAAATAAAATGTTATTGTTCCTTTATAGTTTCATTTTAAAATCAATCGATGAATCATTTGGTGTGTAAACTGTAAAAACATGCTGAAAAAAAGGTGATGACAAGTTTCCAGAGTCTGAGCTTAAGTTTTCAGGCTGCTTGTTTTATTGACTCAGCTGTTCAAAATGCACAAAGAAATTCAAGTTACAGTGTTATGAAATTGAGAGAATCAAAAAAATTCAGCACTTTTTTTAGACTTTTTTTCATAAATGACAAAATAATGTTGCATACCATTCAGTCAGGGACATCATCAGCTGATTATCTATCCTTTCAGCCCTAAATAACATCAAGCTGCAGCAAAAAAGATTTAAACTAATGTTTTAGCTTGCTTGTTTTTTTTCCTGGGCTTTCAGCTGAATCACAGCGTCTTCATCAGGTAGAAACTTTTTCACTTTTCATGAAAGATAAATTTGCTGATATGAAAACTCAGTGAAGTTGCTGTTGTGGTTTCATCATTTAAGCACTTTAAGGACTTCTCCTCTCAGAAAGATCTTACAAATCTGACTCCATGACATCTGACAAAATTGCAGCTTTCAAAGAAAATTCTTTGATTCGCCTTAAAGCTCCAGATAGAATTAATTTGATTTTTTTAATTAAAAAAAATCCTTATGTTAATACATTCCCAATAATTTATTAATAAATAAGTAACAAAAATATTATTCATTCATTCATTTACCCTGGTCCGTCTCATACTGTGCGGTCTGCTGGTTTGGCGAGTTACCAAGAACATTTAACACCTACTGTCCACGGAGGATTACATGAGCTGCTAATCACATATGAAACACGAGCCGTGCAGCGAACAAAAAGTTCCCCCAGAACATCGACGGTGTTGTACTTTGGGTCTGGAGCCTCAGTATGTAAATCCAGCTTATTTTAATGCCACTCTGTGTAATGTTGCAACTTGTGGCAACTAAATTCGAATGAATATTCCCAAAATGACTGCGGCTGGAGGGAAAAGTATGTGTGGCACGCGGGGTCGAAGTGCTGTGTGTGTGTGTTTGTGTATGTGTGTGTAGGAAGAGATTTTGGATGCCTCTTTCTTTAGCCACAAACAAACCCCCTCCAGTGTAGAAAATGTTAAATCTCTTGTGTTTTTCCAACAGCAGCAATAATGGGCTTATAAGAAAACCACATAACATGTGGTTTCATTGTTTCCAAAGTATCACTGAACTGATGGAGTTTTAATGACAGTGTGTGTTTTAGAAGGAGGTCAGCGCTCTGACAGGCCAGAAAAACTGCTCAACGACCAACGCTGTTTGTTCTGCTGTTTGCTACAGTCGATGGTCTTACGAAAGGGGATGAAAAGTTCATCTGTCTGACACCCAAATAAAGTGTTTATCATCTTATCCTGCATTCCACACTCTTATTAAATAGAAATACGAGAGTCTGTGTGTTGTCTGGAACAGCGGCTACCAGAGGTCACTTTATGAACTTACAAAGAGATTTTTAGCAGTCTTGATTTGAATTTTCTGCTGATCGTGCCGTCAAATAAGAAAATAAAAAGAATTTTCATCTTGTAAATGAACTTTTAATCTGCACCAAGTTCAAAAACTTAACCTAGCCTCAGTGAAATACTTGGTTTAAAATATGCCTCATTTAAGCAGTAGATAAAGTTCAAATTAAAAGCAGATTTGCAAATACATGTGAAGTTTTAACATTTTGTACCTCTTTTGCTCAACAACTTCTAAAATAAAAGCCCCTGCAATATTTAAAGCTGTTGTTGTTGAAGCAGAAATAAACCCTCCTGGGATTCAGGTTTAACCGAACAATGCCTCTTCCTCCACTGTTGTGTAAAAGTCGTTCGCTTGCGGTAGCTGCTGTCTGAATTATGAAGTGTAACATCAAGTCTGGATGAAGTGTGAGGCAAATGCGTCCGTGTAAAAACCCCTGAAACTGTGACCGCGGCCAGTTTTAGAGGACTAACGGTGGTTTACTGGGTTTGTTAGATACACAAACTCTCATCAGGCTGGTTTTGGTCCTGATGCTGCAACAATCAGCGGTCAGAAGGAGCTGACTCTCCATTTCTCTCCCAAAGCATATCTATATCTGTCTCCACATATCCAGTGTCTCTAAGTTAAAACCTTGAAGGACATGACCCTTCAGGAAAAAAAAAAAAACCTGGCCCCCTGGACACTCACACACACACTCACATACACACTCTGGCCTGTTGGGACTCATATTTCTGAGCGTGTCCAATGCTGCCTTTTCTCCACAGACCTAAAAGTAAATACAAGAAGGGGTTACACAAATACACACACACACACACAACACGCACACACACACAAACACACACACACAGGGTAACCCTGGCCAGTCAATGTGTGAAATGTAGCACACTGCTGGACTATTTCCCCCCCTGTAGATTAAAAGAGAGAGGAATGGAAATAAAACAGAGACAAAAAAAGGCAGAAAATGAACCACAAAGCACAAGTTATGAGGAGAATAAGTGAGTAAAGGTTGGAATTAGACAAATGAAGATATAAAACAAAAGTACAAAACTGATTAATGATTAAAGGAGTGTGTTAGAAATGTTTTATACCCTGTGTGAAGATATCAGAGGGCAGAAGTTTTGCAGTGTTGGAAAAACTGCAAGTAAATGTCTGTTGACTAATGAAACTTACTCACTGAAGGTTAAATATCTATCTGACGCACTGAAATAACAGCTGCAGAGTCCTTGATCTAAACCACCTCATTTTTCATGAGTCAGTCGTTCCAAATACTGGTTCAAAAATGTTGTTTATATGATATGAATGACAGATTAACTGAGGAGAATGCAACTCCTGAAATCAACGTGATGCAATCAGCTAAAGAGTCGACTTATCGCAGACAAACTCAAAGCTCGGCAGCAGATTCATGGAGTGATGTGTCTGTACTGACCAGACACATTTGGCCGAGCGCAAACATCAGCTAACAGAGAAAACACACATGATGCACAAAGACAGACAAGTTATTACGCTACTTGGTTGAAATTAATGACAGCTACTTTCATCTCCTGCCAGAGACATTTGTCATTTTAAAGGTCAAGTGTGTAGAATTTACGTGAATCTTTTTTGTAAAATGTCGCAGGAATGGTTAAGTACATTCATTAATGTGTTTTTATTTGTGAAGATTTGTACACCTGAAGATAAAAATGCTATTTTCATTTCTCCAGAATTAATTTTTATATCCATCTCGCCGTGTTGCACTGCCATGTTTCTACAGAAACCAAACACTGGCCTTTCACATCTTTTTCTGGTTTAGCAGCCTTCATAGGTTCTACAGCAGGTTTAGGAGGTGAATGTGAGCAGAATATTCATTCAGGTGCAACTTCGCTGCACTTATTTCTACACTGGACGTTAAACTGGCTCAGAAAAACGTCTTGTACGGTGCTCTTTGTAAATGATAATCAGCGTTGCAGAGTCCAGCCTCAGAGTCAGATAACTGTGTGCTAATCAGCTTTTTAATGCTTATGGACTCTAATTTTCATTTGCATACAAAATGCTGCACTGTATAGCTGCGCTGGTAGGCAGAGGTCAACAAAACACAGCAGAGTTCAGTGAAGAACAGATCAGATTTTAACTGACTATATTTTAGCCAAAACCAATCTATTAGTCTGGCTCAGCCTCCGTACCAATTCTCAAGATTGGCTTGGTTCAGTTCAGAGTACTTTGCCTCCTTTAGCTTATTGACTGTGTAAATGCTTATACAATTTGACTTCAAATAGGTGTGCATGTGGCCATGTGAGTGTGTGCGTGTGTGTGTGTAGATTAGTTTTTTTATAACCTTCAGCCAAAGTATCTGGCCGAACATTAGAAGGTGGAACGGGATCAGAAGAAAACATTTTGTTTATTGAAAACATCTGAATCAGGGAGGGAATATGTTTTCTGCTCAGTGTGTGTTCAACTTGAAACAAACAGTGAAACATTAAGTCGACCCCCAACCTTCACTTGTACAACAACAGAGCGGGAAAAAAAAAGGAAAGTGTTAAACTGAATCTGCTGGCAGAAACTGTTTTCTGAGGCCTGGATGTCCAACATGCTAACACATGTGTGATCTGCAGGTTTCACACTGACAGATTCTGTTACGGTCTTACTTAGTGAAAGTCTGCAAGGTTTTAAAACGAGTGTGTGTGTATGTGTGTATAGAGGAGAAAGGTTTTTTTAGCAACAGTCTTGAGTGTCTTAAGTATTGTGTTAGATACAGTTAAGAAATTCAGACACATTCGGTTTCTGGATGAAAGAGCTTCCTCTTCAAGTAATGAGAGAAGTGATGATGGAGGACTCAGCTGGACTTGTGTGCAACATCTTGTGTTAATTGCTGGACATAAACTCTGCATTGACATCAGTTGACTAGTCTTCACTGTTATGCAAGTGCAAATTGCTTTTTTTAAGATTATACGTATTTGAATATTAGTTAATACTCATGTGACTGGACGGTTGTGAAAAAATGTGAATGGCGTAAAGTGCCTTTATCCTCTGAGTTGAATTTTTTAAACTGAGGCTTTCAGAGGGTTTCTGCAAATCGCCAGGCGCTCCGGGCATCTAAAACGTGAGGCACCAAGGGTGCATAAGCAGCATACAAAACACTCTGCCTTTTCAAAAAACAACTGGAAAAAGACGCCTTCAGTTGCAGAAACTGCTCTCTGTCTGATCGGGGTCCTAAGTAGATTTTCTCGGGCTGATTTGTCTCAGCATCGGTGTCAGAGTATACAGCTGTTTTGCATATATGTGTTTTGAAATTTGGAAATACTTTGATATTTGGGATGTATGGCTGCATTGTATGGACAGTGGAAGCGGTCCAGCACCCCTCTGCGAGTGGGTCTGTAGGAGGTCTGCCAAGTAAGTTTTACAGGCTCACACCAGGCCCGGGGGTGGGTTTTCTCGCTGTTAAGAGTGCTAAACCATGTACCCCCCCTTCAGATCTGACCCCCATGCCGCTTGGCTTCAAACGCTCTGCCCTTTCTCAGAACATGCCGTGCATGCGGCGGGAGGGGAGGGACGAGGGGGGAGTCAGAGGGAGGGAAGGGGGAGCGAGGTGCAACAGGAATACCGACACCTCAAGTTACCACTTAGTTAAATAACGTCAGAACGCACACACCCTCACATGCACTGACACACCCCTGCAGGAATTCATATCACACACACATAGAGATACACACAAACACACACGTAGACCACGCGGACTACCGGCATGCTATTAATACCAGCCCCAAGGATGCAGGTCATGCCTCATATTTGCATTTCAAATACGACTTTCATTCCATCATCCGAATAGTGATGCGTTAAAGACATTTGGCGCTGCTTTAAACACTCTCAGTTTTCAGGTGGTCTTCGAAAATCTACACACAGATCTGCAAATGTAACACCATGCATCATACACATATTCATTTACAATTACACACACACTCTCACGGGTTTTTACTGCAGGTGGTCCAACACAGTTTGGTTCCTTTTTTCTTCTCTTTTCATAACTACAACCAGGTTTTTACTTGAAGTTTTTTAAGTTAACCGCACCTCATGTCTTTTGACAGACCTGATATTGTTACAGTATCGACCCTCCCTGTTAACGGGCCCCTCGCATACGTTGGATCCATCTTGAAGCAGTTCCTTGCGTGAAGGTCAAGACAGATGTTTGTATCTTTTTGGTAATCAATGTGGGAAGACATGCTGAGGGAGCGAAACTGATACACCAGCGTGAGAGCAAAAGCAATATGATACTGTGGAAGATGCTACAGGCACATGCGTTGTAGAAATAACCAAGAAAGAGAATTTGCTCCGTGCAGTGTTCATTTTCCTGAAAGAGATTTTTTGGAAAACACTCATGACCATATTTTTCTGAGTGGCATGAGCCAGGAATTAATAATTTAAAGTTTATTGGTAGAGGAATTTTTACAGGACTTGTAGGATTTATTTTACGGCTTTCATCACCAGTTAGTTCAAGTAGTAACAACTTATCTGGCAAAGTCACTCTAGTAGATTGACATATATTAGCTGTCATTTGGCAGAGAGTTTTGAAAACCCTCCATGTTGCTTCAGTACTGTGAGTTTTTGATCAGATTTTACCTTGGAATCAATCAATCATTGCCCCTGTCATACGCTTGCCCCTGCTTTTCTAACTACTGGTCCACCTGTGGTTTCTTATTGTTAATGCTGCAGCATTTTTTAACCTTAAAAAACCTGCGTACTCGCTGCAAAGTCTCATTGTTTTAAATTGTTTTTGACAGCGCTGCTTCATCTGCATCCAGTTCTTGAGAACACACCAATGTATCACAGATATCTTGGATTTATATTAAACAAACTTGTGTTCATCATGCAAAAAAGCCTTCATCACTTTTAATTACTGTCAGACGCTAATATGAAATAGAAAAAAAGTCTTCCCCAGACTCATGAGGCTTCATGAAGTTTAAGTTTGCAATACATGAACCCAGCTCAGCTTTTTGCACATAATTAATGTTTATTTATCTCAACCTGGAGCAGCAAGTGTGTAAAAGTAATGACCTCATCAAGGTTATGCAGCTCTGATAATTAAAAGTACAAAAATATTTGGCGGATGTTTGGAATTTGTTGCATTTGCTGTAATTTATCACTAACAATCGACTATTTGAGAGGTTGTCAGTTCACTAATGATGCTTCTTGTCTTTCCTGTCTCTCCTTCATCAGATGACTCCAGCTCAAGAGGTGCAGCAGGGGGTGTTAACGGTGACTCTGAACATGCTCCGGAGCTGGCCGGGAAACTGGGTAACCGCTTATAGCCTCTCTGAACTCATCACTACAGGCTCAGGAACATTTTAAAATAAGAAAGAAGCCTTGAGGTGAAACCCTAGATAGCCGAGAATGAATAAGATTTTGAAAAGTGCAGTAGTAGATTGTACAGTAAACACCTCGCGTACTGTCAGGGGGGGAGAAGGTGAGGTTATATGCCCACACACAGACACACAAACACAGCCAGACACACACCAGGGTGGTTGTTTGCTCAGATAATTGGCTCTGACAGAGTGGAGAGCAGTCTATTTGTGTGAGGTGTGATTTGGTGAGATGCATTCCTTCCTCCCCCCCTCCCTCCCAAGTCTCCCTGGACTCCCTGTCATGTAACTTAACACTTCTGTCTTTGCTTGTTGTTATCCTTTTACACAACACTCTCTCTTTTCCCTTCTTCTACCTTTTCCTTTCTTCCTCGGTGCTATAAACATTCATGCACATTCACACTTAAAATGTCAACAAACATTTCCTCTTCTGCTTGAATCCCTCTCTTTGTTTTTTCACACGCATTCTTTCTCTTCATCTGTTTGCCTCTCTGTGCTCACACACAACTAAACACACACTCACACTCACTGCAATTGGCAACGGCTGCATTCAAACCGACTTTAGCCCCTTATTTATTTGAACGAGGATAGAGTGGCGACATAGCGGAGGTGCCAGTGCTGGAGTCTGTTGTAAAAAAGCAGATTTAGGCTTATTGTCGGCCATAACTCACTGTCTAGCAGCAGAGGAGGACAATTACATAGATAACATAAGGTGGACTGTTTTTCTGCTGATAGCTTGTGATAAATGGACATATAGATGAAATATGTCTAACGTAAAAAAAAAATGTTCCAGAAGTTTAAACTCTTATTCATGAGTTTTACAAATCATATGCAGTGTTTCATTGTTTAATAAGCCTTTAAAATCACTCATGTGTAACTCTATTTGGACTTTGTGGATCATGTTTTTATTGATAAATTAACTGATTTATTGAAACATCTTCATCATTTACATGTTAAAAATCAGTCTTTAAGATGAGATAAGATAAAACTTTATTGATCGTAAAAGAACAAGTAGCTATTTTGATAAAATAGCTTCTTCACTTTCTTCTAAGAAAGTCAGATGATCAATACCACTCAAAAATCTGTTGGGTTAGTACGGAACTTTAAGCTTGCTAGCTAGCTTAGCTTAATTTAGCAAAAGACAGGAAGCAGAAGGAAAAAACCAGTCTGGCTTCATCAAAAGTTCAAAAACTGGCCCCAACTTTTAAAGCTGACTCAATAGATTATTTGTATCTCTTTGTTTAATCTATAGATAAACAGAAAATATAGAAATATCATTACAACTCAAGGTGATAGTAACACTCTGGGAAGCCATTACTCCCAGCTCTCGTTTGCTAAATAATAGTTGTGTTTTACATTTTTGTTTGTATATAAATTAAACAAACACTTATGTGCTGATTACTAAGCTTAAGATGAGTTGTCTGCTGTACTTTTGAACAGTGGAAAGAGGCAGGTGGGCTGGTTCCCCTTCATGTCTTTATGCTAAGCTAGGCTAACTGTCTGTCAGCTTTGGTGAGAACAGTATCAATCCTCTCATCTATTTTTGAGGGGGGAGAAAAAATTTACACTGTGTTTAAGGCAAACAGAAATCCATCTCCTGACTTCAATCTGTAACTTAAGCCGCTAGATAAATATAATCGTAATTCTCATGTTCCCGTCATCTAAACTCACGTCAAGATAAGAACAAATGACCTCAGTTAGCGAAAATCTCCTTAGTCTCAGAATACAAGCTGGAAATCACAAGGGTCCCTCTGTGTGTGTGTGTGTGTGTGTGTGTTTGGCACACTGTCTGATCAAAGGCGGTCAGTCGGAGGGTCAGCAGTATTTTTACACTGTGAAGTGTGGCGTTGAAGTGGCCCCTGAGACCCAGAACAAGCCTGCCCTTTCGCCCGTTCTGGCTCTCACCTTCTTCCCTCTTCCCTCTCTCTCTCTCTCTATTACCCCTCTTTCAGCTCAGCCTCATTTCTCGTCTTTCGCTCTGTTTGTCTTTCTTTCTTTCAACCTCTTTATGTGCCCTCCCTCTTACCTTTTGCCTTTTTTTATTGTTTTAACTCCAGTCTCTCATTTTCTTTGTTCTCAATTTTTCTCCACTGTTTTTCGTCTGAATCTGGTAATCTGTCAGTCCTTTTCTGTGCTAACCTTGATTTGAACTTCACTCTCTCTCGTTTTTACATCTGTTTTCTCCTCGACTTCTGTTTGATGCAGCACAACTTAGACAATATAAATCACTTCATTCCAGTTGCACTTTTCTGTGTTTGTTCATCCTCTTGTCTCATCTTTATCCAGTCAAGTTAAGCTGAACTTTGCTTTGGCTCTTCTCTCTCTGCTCTTTCCAATTAATTTCGAGCTAAGACAGTGCAGTTCATTTAAGTAATCATCAAAGCAGGACATTGCAGAAAAGGTTAGCTATTAATCAACATATCATGCTTCTTTTCTACTCTCCTTTCTCCACTTTCCGGTAAAGCTATTGACTCAGACTGGTCACGGTTCAGCTCCAGTCTAGCAGCTCCTCTTAGACTCGGTGGGGTGGGGGTGGGGGTGGGGCAAAGTTGAGACTTAAAAGTCTTTGGGGTGTGTTTGTTTTGTCATCCTGCCCAGCTTCCTGTTGGTCAGCAGAGG
>JAPZDV010000026.1:19821146-19916887 GCA_029814665.1 Acanthurus lineatus
TTCACATTTTACTTATGTAACAACAACAACAACAACAACAACAACAATAATAATAATTATAATAATAATAATACTAATAATAATAATAATAGGCATGTGTTTGTGTGTTCCCTGTCATGTGAATAAGTCTTTTGTAATTGAGAAAAGAGGAAGTCATTTAAAACACTTTTATCCAAGCAAAACAATTAGGTTTGATACAGCAAATTAGACTTAAGTTCAAACCAGATGCGGGCTGTTATATGACGTTACAGCAGAACATGGCCTGTGGTTGTGGCCTCAGCTTGTTGTCTTAACAAGTTACCAAAACTTTGTTCAGTGCTTTAATTAAAAAACACTTATCTGCTGACTGAGATGAGACAATTTGTTCCCAATTTTTAAAGTTGGTGGAAACACGTCAGTATGTTGTAACAAGGATAAGAACAAAAGCCTTTTCACACCAGGCGTGAATGTTCTTGTGTGTAGATGCAGATTATTATTAACTTCAAAGAAAATTGTTTTCATTGGTGTGAAATGGAAAAGTCACACACCAGTGCAGTTCATTCGTTTGGCAGAAAATGAATTTGTAATCACATTAGCTGCTGTAGATGTCCGCACGCATAAAAAAACAGTTCAATCAATAAAACCTCAGATTGAGCAACAAGGAAACAACAGCACATGGTTCATTAAGCCATGCAAACAATGTTTAATATCCACGTGATTACATAGAGTTTTTAACAGAGGCTAACAGAGAAACCTTTGGAGTATTGTGTCATTTATTTTTAGACACAGCTGTAAGCCAAAGGGGTTAGCTGTATGCAGAATACTAGAAGTCACAGTTCAAACTGTGACCTCACAAAGCAGATTATTTGGCTGCACCATAACATTTTACAGAAAAGTCTAACAGTGAAAAATGATAAACTGAAGGCTATTTATATCAAAAAGGTCAAAGATCGGCTTCATAGTGGCATCAAAATGTTCTGCGATAGCCCTTTTATAGCCATTATTCAACGCCACAATGCAGGAAGTGAAGGAGAGTTTGTGACAACATGTAACAAATGATCTTTACTGAATTTGTTACCCAAAACCTTTAAACTGTGCTGATTATTAGATCTTCTTTCCTGACTGGTTGAACATGTGTGCGAAACATCTATAAATGAAGTTAATATGTCTTCAAATGCCAATAATGTTGCTATTCATCTGACAGCGATAGCTAATATAAACTTTAGCTCAAAACATCATTAACCCACATCTGTGTCGCAGCCTCTTTAGATCTTTACTCTTAAATCTCAAACAAGATTTTCTGATGGGTTGCACAATCTTTCCCAGTCGGTTTTCCTTCCGCTGTTTTGAAGAACAGAACGCTGCTTGTAAATATTAAATATAAAACTGCTCTGTAAACCTTCATGTTTGCTGATTAACATCCTCTGTTCTCTGCTTTCCTTTTCCTTCTTTTTTGGGTTAAAGGGTCTTTGTTTTATCTGTCTATTTATGTTTCCTTTTTTAGATTGTTGTCCACAATAACCTTGAATCAATCCTTCCTAATCCTAATGTTCTGTAGTCAGCCAATAGCAACACAAGTTTGTTTCTTCAAATTCTAGATCTCTTTCTAACTTTAGTTAAACCGTCTCTCCACTCGCAGTTCGTCCACGTTTCACCCAGCCATCAAAGATGAGGAAGCGTGTCATCGCTCGCCCGGTTGGCAGCTCAGTGCGTCTGAAGTGCACAGCGAGCGGGAACCCTCGCCCAGACATTGTTTGGCTGAAGGACAGTCGTCCACTGGTGGACGAGGACGGTGGAGCCGGAGGAGAAGAAGGAAAGAAGAAGAAGTGGACACTGAGCCTGAAGAACCTGACGCCAGAGCACAGCGGGAAGTACACCTGCCAAGTGTCCAACAGAGCCGGAGAGATCAATGCCACCTACAAAGTGGAAGTCATACGTGAGTCACTGTGCATCAAACACATAACAATCAGTAAGAAAAGTTGATGGTTCGCCACCTTTTTCAGCTTAAAATGCCACCTTTTGAGAATTTCCACGCAGGGAACAAGAGGAAATGTTACTGAAAGCAACTAAATATTATTAGTTATCACTTTTTAGGTTACTTTCTTTTTGCATTATTATTTTTCTTTCTAAAATACACATAAAAATTTTTAATATATGTAAAAATATGGCTGAATGTGGTTTTTCCATGTTATGACACACCAAAAAGCATGATTTCATAATTGTGCTGTGTGAGTTCTTAATGCCTTTATAGTGATATCGTATAGCAGCAGGGAGCCGCTCCCACCCAAACAATAACATGGAGTCCATTATGCTTTACACAGTATGTGTATTATTGTTTGACTGAGAGGTCTGACTGAGTTAACATGAGGGTTTGAAATGGGTTTTGTTTCCATTTTGAGCCACAGCACAGTGATTATATGGAAGAAGAAGGAGATCATATGATCAAGAACACCATAATTAACTGTACAACTATTTAAATTATTTGCTGGCAAAGAGACTAAAGCCAGTGATCAGTCTTTGCTTTCTTTAGAGATTGTTGATTTTTTTTCTGTTTGGAAAGGACCTGTGAACAGATTTCCATCTTGATTTAATAGAGAAAATGAAGATTTTGGTTTTTTTTTTCATTTTTAAATCATTTAATGTATCATGTTCAAAGTTTGAGTTACTTGTCAGGTCATTTAAAAAGGACGGCAGATACGAAACACTAACTTTATTGTTTTTTAAAGGCAAATGTGACCAAAATGTGTGTAATTGAGACTGAAAGATCGTTTGAATGTACAATACATTACGTTGCATTCAACATACACATACATAAACATAGCACACTTTAACAGAAGGCAGAATATCAGTCAGAATGTCAAACTAATTTTAATGCTGCTTGTGTTTATTAGCCAGCAAGTCTGTGGATGGTCCCAAGTAGAGCACTCACATGCACCAGTGTGCTGGCTAATGAGCTGCACCAAGAATAGAAGTTTAAAATAGCTTTTAAATAGGCCCCTTTCACTTCAGTGGCATTTATTGATCATCAGCAGGCCTGTCAGTAAACACCAGTGAAGCGAATGGGGAATGTTCAGCAGGATTTTCACTTGTGAAGATTGGCCAACTGCAATTTTAGTCTAAAAATGGTTCAGTTTTACTGTTGAGAACAGAATGTGTTGTGTTTTCTGAGGTATTAGGTGTTTTGTGTGTGTTTGTGTGTGCAAAGAACTGTATGTTACCCAATTTTTAGAGCCTCAGACTACTTTCTCTCACTCTACTTACATCTGTTGTACATTAAAGTACAGCTGTAGTTTTTTCCTGAAAGATACAAGCACACTTAAAAGTGCACGCACACACACACACACGTACACACACACACCCAAACAGAAAGGGAGTAAATCAAACCACTGCTCACTCCTGTCAAAAGTGACATTTTCTCCCTCAGTAAAGTTTCTCTCAGCTGTCAGTCATTCTCAGCTATTAGAAAGAAACTAAGAAGAAAAGGAGTCCAGGATAGAGAACCAGTTAAAGTTTCAAAAAACTTGTTTCAGTGATCCAAAAGTAGAGATATTTAAAAATAGTTAATGTAGCACTGTAAAGTGTTTCAGAGTTTCAAAGAGTTTCAAAGTCTGAGTGAAACACACACCTCAACTTCTCCACATCACAATAAAAGCCCTGAAGTCAGTTAGAGTCTGGAAACTGAAGCCATTTCCAACTTCATGAAATATCCATGTAAAGGCCAAAATTGAAGAGGCCTTTTAAATTCTGCTGAGGAGAGGTTTGGACACAGAGGATGTTGAACAGGACTAAAAGAAATCTAATTTTCTTGGGTTACGTTCTCCTGAGATTGCATGAACAGATAATAAAAAAAGAGACTATTGAATGTCTCTGGCAGGTGTGTTTATTCTGCTGTATAAACTGAGAAAGAAAAGCCAGGAGCTGAAGATAAGTCATCTGTTTGTGTATCTTCAGCAGAGAGGGAGGATGTGGTGCTGAAAACAGTAGATACTGTGCAAATAATGCTTGCAAACCATATTATAGTCTCTCCGGGCTGTTTTTTTTTTTTTTTTTAGTTTCATACAGTTCAAATAAACTGAATAAAAAGAAAACGTATTCTTTCCTTTCTATAGTTTCTCTTGTCTTATATTACATTTCTCTTTATGCATCTTTGTGTTTCTCCTTTTGATGTTTCTTTAACAGAGCGTACCAACTCTAAACCCATTCTGACTGGTACTCACCCCGTCAACACCACTGTGGACTATGGAGGAACCACATCCTTCCAGTGCAAAGTCCGCAGTGACGTCAAGCCGGTAATTCAGTGGCTTAAAAGAGTTGAACCCGGAGACGAGAACAAATTTAACTCCACCATAGAGGTAAGAAAACACACATTTTCAAATAAACTTCAATGTGCAAATACAATTTTCTCAGTAATATTTGACTGCAGTAAAAATAAACTTGAACTGTGCATGATTTTATTTGAAGGTTGGAGACCACCGCTTTGTGGTCCTGCCTACAGGGGAGGTTTGGTCGCGTCCTGACGGGTCCTACCTCAACAAGCTGCTGATAACCAGAGCCAAGGAGGAGGATGCTGGCATGTACATCTGCCTGGGAGCCAATACTATGGGCTACAGCTTCAGGAGTGCCTACCTGACGGTGCTACCAGGTCAGAACTGTGTTCATGTTGGCCTGAATAGAAAAAAAGATTATTTTGGTTTACCATACCCTACTAAAGAGGAAGATATTTCAACAGGAGGCTGCATTAAAGGCAATAAACGTGTTTTTTTTTGTTTGTTTTTGTCATTTTGTTTTTTTCATTTGTTTGGGTTTTTTTGCCTTTTTCTTGTATTAATAAAAGTTTTATGTAAATATTAAGACAGTACTAATGTTTTTCTTCATTAGATACATTACCTTGAGTCTTCACGGTTGTGGCTATTACCCGACATGTTCACTTGCCCTATATATTAGTTGCAAATTGATCAATAAGCTGTTGTATTTCACTAAGGCACTAAAAGGAGATAGATACTTATCTACTATAATAAATATTGTGTCTATGTTGGCTATCACCACTGACTTTTCAGAGTATACAATTTTATCTATAACAGCAGCTAACAACATTTTCTAGCAACATACTAACAACAACATGCTAACAACAAGTTAAGCTAACTAGCATGCCACCTGAACCAGAAAACTAATAAAACAATGCTTCTCAGCTACTTTAAGTTAGCAAGCACGCAGGTTGATATGACCAGCTAAAAACATCTAAAGTCAACTGTTATGCTAGTCATTAAACAAAGCAAATAATCCTTCATCTTAGCAAGTTAGAAGCATACACCTCTTTCTATAATACCAGCTAACACCATCAGCTAAAAACATGCTAGCTGCTTAAAATATGCTAGCTTACACTGGCAGCGTGCTGCTAGCAACCAGCAACCCATCAGACCAGCCAAATTAGTGTGTAATTAAAAATTCTCCAAAATAATGTGTTGTTTTTCCGTTCGATAATTTGATCTTTGTTTCTTTCACAGATCTTAAGCCCCAAAGCAACGCTGTCCCAACAACAACATCCCCGAGCCTCCCTTGGCCCGTCATCATAGGAATACCAGCAGGTGTCGCCTTCATCTTAGGCACCGCCCTTCTTTGGTTCTGTCAATCGAAACGCACCTGCTCCTCTTCCTCCTCATCTTCCTCTGCTCTTCCTGCGGCCCAGCGTCTACCTGCAGCAAATCGTGAGCGAGCGTGCCCAGCCCTGCCTCATCAATCAGCCAATGGGGATAAAGATTGTCTCTCATATGAGGATTACATCGCTCATCAGCAGCTCCTTCTGGCTCAGGGCGGCAATGGATTGGCTCCCAAGGTCTATCCGAAAATCTACACGGATATACACACACACACGCATTCACACGTGGACGGCAAAGTGCACCAGCACCAGCACATCCATTACCAGTGTTAGCAGAAGGGCTAACAGCATGCTTTGGTGTGTAACATTCAACTCTGACATAGACATGTTCCTGCGCATGCAGATTCAATCGCAACAGTCCAAACTAACTGCTGAGTGAAGAACCAGGACAGCACCATGCAAGAGACCATGAGGATTAATATATATACAGAAATACGGGATCATACAACTCTTCCTGGTTTCCTGCAGCCAAGGACTTGCTCGAGAAAAACAATGAAGAATGTAAAGAAAGAAGACAGAGATCCTTATTTTTAATCTTGGGGAGAATCCATTTAAATATCTAAGAGAAAACTCTCAAAACATCTTTTATTCAAGCTTTTTTTAATATAAAAAAACCTTTTCTTTAGAGTTTTAAATCACTTCTTTTTGCTCAAAGGCCTAATGTGAAGCCACAATGAACTCTGCAGCTTCAAGGTAACTTAAAAACCCGACAATTCATCTTTTCTTTTACTTTGGACACAACCAAAAACCTCCTCACTAACAGTAGGAATCCAGTTCGCCTACAAGCCTCCAACCATGGCAACTCATGTATACAGTGGAATATGATAATATGGCATTTAGCTTAGTACTCATGCTGGATAATCTACAAAGCACTATATAGCTTGTGTGAAATGTAATAGCATAATTTCAGACTATCTCAGGCGTCGGCCCAACTGAGCCATAAGCAACAAATTTAAGACAAACTCCCATTGTATTCACACTCTCGGCTGCTGTTTCTTTTTTTTTTTTTTTTGCTTCTGCCGGGTTCAGCTGCTATCTGGGTACTGTGTAATCTGGGTTACTGAGTTTAAACAGCATCTCTCTCAAGCCGGTTTTAGATATGAACTCATATGAAAATACCGACTTGATCAGCAAAGATTACTGTTATTTTTTTGCATTGGCGTCAATGCTGTTTGTATGTGAATGTATATTATCAACAAAGGAGTGGAAAACAAACAAGGCAGCAGAGGAGAGGACACAGCAACTGCACTTTGGATCCCACTTGAGAAAAAAAGCTGCAACATTTCAGGTTGGTGACCAGCAGCAATGTAACAACATCAACTCTTCCTCTGGATGATGACCTGCTTTATTCAAACATGGGCCCAACAGAGGCATAGGACAAGGGAGCCTGCAGGTTCAAGTCCATGCAAAATGATTCAGACATTCGTGTTGATGCATACAGCTTGGCCGATGGCTGTCAGATCATTTTAAGGTTAGCAGCACGTGTGAAAGTGTGATTTCTGCTGCTACTGAAAAGCTCCTTCATAAGTACATACTTCCTGGAGAAAGGTGGCTATTCTTGTTTTGTGTTGTCTACTTTTCAGCTTCAGTTGATGCTTGCAGACTTGACAAGATATGGATAAAGGATATCAGTTCTCCTCATGTCATTCGTTCAGCTTCTTTAACTAGCTGTACAAAAGGATGATCATCGGTGCCTCGGTGTAAAACGGTGCCTTCTGAGAATTGTTTCCAGATTTTGTGGCTCACTGTTGGATCATTGGATATGTCACAGATTCTTGTTAATCTGTTGTGAGGTTTAAAGGGCTTAAAAAAAGGAGGAACTTCATCCTAAACGCTAATTTAAGGATGAGACTTAAAGTCCTCGACTCTTCTTCTGAAAGCGCCTCACAATATGACCTCAAGTATAACGGAACAGGTTCTGCATCTCCACACATGGTTTGTTACAAAACAGAGGAACTCATCTGTTAAATCTTGCTTCTATCTAAAGGGTAAATGTTTTGGATTAAGGGCTGCAGAGCCCTTTGTCACGTTGATCAAGAAAATAGAAGATATTCCAGTTAAGACTTCCAATATGCTAAAAAAAAGCAACATGATGGGATTAAAGGTGAATAAAACATCAGTATTTTTATCACAAAAAATTTTGAGCCATGTATTCTGCTGAAAGTTATTCTGATTATTATCGCAGTACCTACTTACCAGCAAGAAGTACATAAACTGCTGTTGGTAGTTTCAATAATTTCTTAATACATTCAATAAAAGAACAAAAAATAACTCTGGAATATTCTGTACTGTATGTTTTGATTTAAGAATTACCACTAATTCTATTGACCACTTTAGGACATGTTTTAAATAATGATATCTGCAAATCTGTTTTAAGGGATTTAAAAATGGATTTTAGACATTTTCTCACTATTTGATTACTATTTGGCCTCATGTAAATGAAATTTAAAAGCCCCCACACATCCATGTTACACCTCCACTGCTGTTTTCCCTTCTTGTCTTTGAGACTTATTACACCTCCTCTCATTAGTGTCTGGTTACATTAAATTGATTTTTATTACTGTTTCCCTCTTTTTCATATATTTTTGTTGAACCTTTAGTGTTGGACAACTGAAAACTTTATCATTCTTGTAGATTAATCAGTAAAATAATAATTTGGTTAACATAAAGGTAATTTTGGGCATTGCTCCCCCTGGCTTGAACACATCAGCCAGATTAACTGAAAACAGCTGTCTGGGTATTCAAACTATGTCATCAACAGCTGTTATGAGTAAAGCAATTAGTACACCACATAGTGATCCTTAGATCATCTGTTTTAAAACCAGTATAAGCTCAAGTTTGAAAGAGTGGATGTAAAATTAAGTCATATTTGCCAGGTGATGGTATTGTGTCTGGAATTTTACAACCTCATCGGGAGGAAAATCCACAAAATCCCAGTGATCATGGTTTTAAAAAAAGGCTTTAAGTTTATTAGAATTAGTAGTGTATTGTTTTTTTTTAAATATAGTTTTTTAGTGGTGTTCGAAATTGTAAAAAAACAATTAAAACTGAACGAATCCTCACTGAAAACCAGTCCCAGCAAACCCTCCCGGCACAAAGCCAGTCACCTTAGACACATTTTCTTCACTTCTCTCTCAAATCTTTATTCTGTTGTTTCTGTGTCTGCACTCTGAAATCTGACAACTAAATTAAAACTGTTAAAAAAAATCATAAGATATCTAGACTTTATCTGGATTTCATTGCAGCACCCCTTGAAAGAAACCCTCAGTAATCTTTATGGCTGAAACAGTAAAGTGACTTTGTCCAGAGATGTGTAAACATTAAATGAATGGAAATGCAGAGATGTTTGTTTGAATATGAAAGAAGATGTCAGCTTGCTGTGTAGTTCATTGCATTTATTTTATTCACACTCTGTTAGCATTTATTTCTGCAGACCCTCTTCAAAACAACAATAAGGCTGAGTTACAACACGCAACAGAAATTTATATAGGAATTACCTGTAAACTTTAGTTACACATGCTCATTCTTCAGCATGTATTTGTGCAAATAAATTATCACAGACAGCCATATCGATTTTTTTCTTTTTTTCCAGCTTTACTCTCTACTTTTCTACATATCAATTAAAAAAATATTTAAAAGAAATCAAATAAATGCCAGAAGAGGAAAGAATAAACCAATACCAAATGATTATGTCTCAGTTCCAATCAGAGATGTTTTATTTGTCTTCAGCTTTAACTGAAGTTTTTGACACCATGCATTAGTCACTGTCTCTGTGACACATTCTCCTTGTCCTCCCATCTTTTCTTATTTTCAAACATCTGTTGACAAAGTCACCCTGAATAGCTGGAGTGTGTTCTTCATATAACAGTTTTTCTTCCAATCAGTAAAATTTTCCTCAATCAGTTCTTTGTATTTCTGCGAAAACCATCATTTTTCTTTCATTTCTAATGTTGAAACAGTTTAATTTTTATGTGTCAAAGCTAAAGGACTGCCAATAGACATACTGTGTATAAATGCACTTGTCACTAGCATGTACATGGAATGGCATTAGTGTTAAATAAGTAACTGTTGGATAATTTAGGGAGAATACTTTGGACCAGACAGTAGCTCAAACAACACATTGGCCCACAAAAAACATTGAAATGCAAAATGATTTTAAAATTCAAACCGAACATTTGTTTCTAATTTATTTTCTTTTAAACATATTTGTGTTTTTCGTATAATTGGGCATTATACTGCATGAGTGGATTTTGTGTTATAGTAGTAATGTAAGCTATGTAGCAAATACCATGTTCATGTCATTGTAACATACTGTATTTATACGTGCTGATGAAATATACAGAATTTTATCAATAATCTTTGTATCGACAATCTTGTACAGTCTATTGTCATTTAGGTCAAAATTTTGTTCTCTCCCATTGTAATCATGTTATTGGTGCCATTAAAAAAAAGTTACATCAATGTGCTCTTGACTTTTGTAGTCGCTTTTCCTCGTCTCCTCGGTCTCTCGCTGCTAAACTTCTCTGTCACCTCGCAGAAAGAGATTCCTGTCTGGTCCGGTACAATACTTCTCTGTACCATGGGACTGTTTTTGAGTGAACCGTCTCTCTGTAAATAGTTGCAGCCGTGCAATTGTGAGAGCTACAGCCGGCGTTTCATCTGTCAACATGTCTGTCTGTGGAGATGACAGATGGACATGCGGTGCGTGCAGATGGAGGGTGTGAAGGCCCGACATCTCACCCCCACTCTGACTCATTTAGGAGAGAAAATGGTGAAAGAAAACACTGCTGAAAGGACGGACTCTGCAACAGGGCAGGGCATGGGAACAGAGTAAGTTAATAATAGACGTAAAATAGTATTCTGCGTGTTTTTTTCTTTGCTTTTGTTCCTTGGCTGCTGTTTTTTACAGACTGCTTGACCTGAGATTTCCTGCTGAAGAAGATGAGCGTCTGTAGGTGGCACTGTGCACCCTGCATTCCTCTTAACTGTTTGACTTTCCAATAAACATGTTTAAATTTGTGCCGATAATTTATCTTGGCCATTTTGTGGGAGCAAAACGAGCTGTAAACACGACATTAACTTCACATTTCATTATTAAGTCAATGCGGCTGACACGTTGGCAAACAGTTGCATGTATAAACATCTAATGGACACAGAGCAGCATTAGCATTAATTAGAAGTTGTGTTTTCTGTTCAAATATTCACTTTGAGCTCTTTTTCCACTGACTCTTGAGCTGTTAAACGTTTCACTGTGTTCACCAGCTACATGTCTACTTTGTCTGTCTAGCATTTGGTAATGAGCAGGTTGTTTGTATTGCATTTGTTGTTTTATCAGCTGCCTGCTGCAGTTAGAAACCAGGTTAATAAGAGAGTAAACCAAAAAGTCAAGTGGCAGACTGTGAAACCAAAATAATGAGCTGAAAGATGCTAAAGCCCTCTGTGGAGCTAATGCAAAATGCAGATGATAATGTTGATGTTAAAATACTGAAACAGCTTTAATAACATGCATGTCATGCAGAGGCTGTTTTCTAAGGGGCTAAAATTGAGCGAGATATTACATATAAAATGGAAGTGACCTATATACAGTTTGTAGTTTCCTCTCATAGATTGGATTTTTTGACCAAAATTGGAACAGTGAACTTAAGCACTGTTTCATAACTTTTTGGATTGGACGGCTGAAGATTGAGTGACTGCGAGGCTTTGAGAAAACAAAACACTGAAAAATATACAAAGAGGCAAATCACCTCACAGGAATCTGCAGTTTTGAAACGTTTCCAGTGTCAACAATTCTTTGTGACCATAAGACTACAGATCCTGAATCCTGTGAATTTCTATGCATCTGGAAAGCTTCGCTGTTACTTGCGTATATAGAGGCGGTTCAAAATTCAAAGCTATCAAATGCATATTACATTCAGCATCTTTGTGTGAGATAAGAGCAGGGAAAAAATGTTCCTGATTAAAGATACAAGCAAAATATGTGGCATTCCTGGGTCATTCTTGTTTTTGGTATTTAACTCTCATTCTTTTCTTATCTCAGCTATTAGCCTTTTCCTGCTTTTTCATTTTTTGAATTTGAGAGCCAGAAAAAAATGTTCATAGTGTATGTTTGGCCTCAAATCTGGTGCAGATCAGAGTATCAGACCTATAAAGGTCATTTTAATGACTATCATGACATCATACAGCAATTTTAATGGAAACATAAACTTTCAACCACTTGGCAGGAGATTGTCAGGTTGTCAATTAGCAAAAAAAAATGTCTGTATTTGTTTTAAAGGAAACATCAGGACATTTCCTAACCTGAACAAGGTTTATGTCCCTACACCAAACCAAACCTTAAAAAGCAGTATTTTAGCATAAAAGTGACCTTTTAATACCCTACCAAATGGCTTTTTGTACCTTTACCTAAACAGACCTTGAAAACACTAATTCTAGCAATTGGGTTTCTGTATTCTTGGTTATCTCCTCTTATTTTTATTGACTTAAAGATCTGAGGGGAGGAAGAACGTAAGGAAAAGCAGCGGAGGTGAAGATGGGAGGGAGGAGGAAGATGACAGAGCTGAGCTGCTGACAGATGTGTTGAGCTCACTGCTGCTCTGGAATAATGAGAGGAGATGATAAAATGGAGAAGTCAATAAAGAGTGAGAAAGTGTGTCAGAACAGGATGGGAGGAGAAAACGATGTTAAGGCACAATTTGTACCGTTCCAGCTGATTCTTCATCCGTCATTTTATCGAACTGCTTTTTATTAATGTTAAAATTTACAAAATTGTATACATTTTCTGTCTTTATGTACTAATGACTACGTCAAAAAAAGAACGTCCTTCACAGCTAACCATGAAATAACTCTTAATGTCTCAGAAAAGAAATTAAATAATTTAGTGCAGCACACAAAAAGTATTCACTGTGTGAATTATTCAAACTGTTCTAGGCTCATCAGCTTCAGCCAATCACCTTTCAGATAAGAGAGGGGAGGAGTCAGTGAGAATTGAATATTCAATTTAAAGGAGGTAATGATGGTAATGATTGCATGGAAAGGTTGTTTTATTTTTTTTTTTTACAACAAGTTGGTATTGTTAGATGTGAATAAAGTTTTTCAATAGAGTCAGAAAAAATGTCAGGTATTTCAATAGTTAACTGTGGAGGTTGAGTCAAAGGATTAAAGTAGATCATAATCATCAGGTAGAATTACACAGAATTTTTTTTTTTAATTTTTAAGACAATCAGTCATTTATTCACCTGCAGGGGGCGTCACGTTGGCACACCACAATGGGTTTTTTTTAAGTTAAAACAGCAGGGTTAAATTGACATTGGCTCCGTGGATCCTGCGTCTGGTTTTGCCAGCTGTCTTTCAGTGGTCCACTTCAACCCCGTCAGCCCTCTTAAAAACTTCTCCACTCCACCAAGACATAATACTCATCATTATCAACGAACCTTTAGTTCAGCCTAGCTGTGGTTCATCGATTTCAGCCAATCCCTACGCAGCAGAGAACACACACCACCTGCTAGATAAGAGATGGGGAGGAGTCAGTCAGGAGTTTGCAAAGTACTGTTTCTGTCCACTGCAGCCCCACTTCCTCAGGCCAATAAGATGCTACATTTTGACTCGATTTTATCAATTGCCAGAGCAAATGTTTAGTCCTTCATACCTTGAGGTCTTGCAGGACGTTTGGCTCACTCACATAGTGGGTCCTGGCGTGTGGTTGGCTGGTTGAGAAGGGTGTGAACCCATGGAGGAGATTCCTGGGCGCTTGAGTCAACAGCAGCTGTGGTTGGTGATGAAGAGAAGCTGTCCAAAGAGCTTTTTACCGGCAACTGCCTTTTCACTGTGAAAGGATGGCCCAGGTGAATGGAGTCAATGGCCATGAAAGGCTTACACACACAGATACGCACCTGGGAGAAAAACACAACACACACTAAGTCACGGACACCAAAGAGCTACATAATCTGAGTAGCTCAGATTCCTCATAATTGGGTTTGGTCAAGCCAAGAGCATAGGCAGCATGTGCACACAGCCGCACATGAAGTTTATCATGTAAATGCACACACACACAAAGAGGAGATGAATGCAGCAGACACTCACACATGCACACACACCCCACACACACAGATGGAAACAACACAGACACCTGGCTGGCACTGAAGAGCTGTTGTGTTTGCATACCTCTCCCTCTCTCCACTCATCCTCCACACAGCCACAAAGCCGGCAGTAAAACTAGGAAAACAAAAACACAAAAAAAGAGGCTAAAAGGGGGCAATGGGAGGCTTCCATCCTTCTTCCACCCATCCCTCCTTTTCACCCTTCTTCTGTTTCTATGTACCAAATGTTTACCTTCCCCCTGTGAAAAGAGAGGGATGTGGACAGACAGGGTGAGAAAAGAAAGAAATCTGGCAGAGGGGAAGAGAGCCAAGGCCTTTAAAGTCTGCCACAGAGCCGTGACAAAAGCCTCCTAATCTCGGTGTTGTCTTTCGGCCCCTTTTTCTCCCCGCACATCCTGCCAAGTGTGTTGCTCTGTGCGTGTCTATGTGTGTGTTTTTGTACATGTGTGTGTTTGTAAGGGGAAAAAAAAGCAAGAAAGTCAAAGTGTGTCTGCGAGTTATGCAAGTTTCTGTGGATTTGTTTAAGAAAGTAGTTAAATGGCATTTGGAGTTGGTGTGAATTTATGTGAAAAGAGATTGTGTGTGAGAAGAAAGTTGTGTGTGTGAGTGTGTGTGTGTGTGTGACAGGAAAGGAATCTTTCCACAGCCGTGCTGACATCACTCAAGCAAGTATGGGACAGTTGGAGGAGACTGTGCCCCTTCAAAAGGCTGCCTGTCTTCACATGTGGGATTCCTGTCCATGTGTGTGTGAGAGGTGTGTGAGTTTTTGTTTTAAAGAAATTAAAAGTGGTTCAGGTCTCCCATCCTGACCCGTTTACTCTTTGATTCTTACCTTCTCCTGTTCAGCTCTTTTCTGCTTAAATTCACCCAAATGGACTATAGGTGTGTTTTTGTGTGTGTCCCGCTTTTCCTTAATCTCACCTTTTTTACCCTCAGAGCAGCAGATATGAATAAATGTGTGTGTTGGTGTGAGTGTGTGTGTGAGAGTGTGTGTGTGTGACCTACTGAGCGCTCCTTCTCCATCCTGTCGATTCATATCAGAGGCAGCTGTGGTCCAAAGGTCCTCACACACAGCAGAGGAATGCAAACTGAAGCTATCATGATATACAGCATGCAAAGCTAAAATAGACTTTACTGCCATCTACAGGCTGATTTATTTAATGTCATGCCAGTTTAGTGCACAATAATTATTCCCATATTTTCTACATTATATTAAGAATTTAATCTATAAATAATTTCACTAAGCAATAGGTAGAAAGAAGAGTTTAATTTAAGAAACTCAATATTACTTAGAATTGCTGAAAGTGACTGAAATTAATAAAAGGTGTCATGTTTGAGCATGTCACAAGAAAAGGAAAAAAATGTTAAAAATATATTTTTTGTTCTTCTATATTGCTTATCAACTTGTCATTATCCTTGAGATTTATCTTGTAACTAACTGATAGGCACTGCTCCTGATCATTGATTACAATAAACATGGTTTGTGGTTGATCATTGAACAGTTGCCAAAATTACAGAGCCATACATGTTCAAAAAGTTAAAGTTATAAAAGAGGTTTGATGTCAGAGTATAGGTATAAAACCAAGTTCTCTGAAATGAATCCTCACTGGTGGCTTTTTTTCGGGGTGTATATTTCACTTAATCGCCTCCAAAAGTCTCCTTTGTATAAATGTTAAACAGTAAAGTTGATGTGATCACAGATAACAGAACGTGGAGCTAAACAAGAACACTTTTCTGTGCTCCTTAGAAAGACAAATAGCTCGAGTGTGAAATCATTTAGTTCATGTCATGTCCTGCCTAGAGGGGATTACACTTACAGCACCCAAAAGGTACAGGACTGAAATACTGAGTGACAAAGTGTGAAATCTGGATCAGATTAAGAGAGAGGCTTCTCTTTCACACACACACGCATACACACACACACGCGCGCACACACACATAGATGTAGATAAAGATGGAGAGACTGAGAGAGGGAGGGAGGAGTGGACAAGCTGTGGGAACATGCTGCTGAATAATTACCACTGACATCAGAATAGTTTTCTTTAACTCTCTGAAGTGGCAGGGCTCATTTGTACAGCCTGAAGCCATGCAGAGGTGTGTGTGTGTGGGGGGGTGTGCACAAGTGTGTGTGTGCAGGGGAGAAAGTATGAGAGGGGCAGAGATACAGGGAGATGTCATAGTGTGTGCAGCATTTTTTCTATGTGTGTGTGTGTGTACATGTGTGTTTGTGCATGAGAGAAGAATTATTCTGATTTAGTCTTTTTCTCGTCAGCGTCTGACACCATGATAGCTAAGTTTGCCCCGGGGAGCCATTTCTCTCTAAGTGGACCTTAAAAAACAGGAAACGACTTCAAATCCCATTGAAGCGCAGAGGAGGATCAGGCCTACTGATTCTGTACAATACCCCGTAGCTTCACACACACATACAGACATGCTAGTAAGTGCCCGAATATAGCGTGCGCACATCCACAAAACACAAACACAGTCACACCTGAGCCCTCTTCAATGGACACCATTCACCACCTTGACAAGCAGGAACAATGGAGGCAAAAACGCGGGTCGACAAAGAGAGGATCTACCTGTCTGAACACATCTGGCCGTCCCCGCCACCCGTTCACCACATCAGCTTTTTTTTCTTGCCGTGATGACTTCAGGTGATATCGTGTGTCTATATGGATACACTTTTTGCTTTGCCTTCACTTGCAGCTGTTTTTGTAACAAGATTTGAGGGTAAAATCACGAGTCATGTTACTAAAGATATTGAAGAAACATGCAAGCAGGCCTGAAGCGCGGAAACTATTGCTGAGAGCAGCCAACTGTGTCGCTGCCTAGAGGCTTTCTGGATGATACTGCAGCATTTGTCAGTCAACTTTCAAGTCTAGTCTTTGGAATCCAGTGAATGGACGCATTTTTTTGTGAACATAATCCCAGTTTATCTTTGTAAATTGAACAGGTGCTGGCGCAGAAGAGCAAGCATCATGTCAAGCTGTGCCCTCGGCTAGAGGCTTGTAAGGCTCTGTGGGTTGAGGCCTGTAGGTCTCTCTGCTGGATTAGTAAAAGTAATTTACATTTCAAACAACACAGCTTAACAATGCAAACTCTGATGGGTAACATGAACTGTAACAGCACACCAGTCACTAACACAGATGAGGCAAAGTGATAGATTTTATCTGGAATATAGTATAATGCCAAGATAATAAAAATGCTTATGGAAAAGACAATGTGAGAGTACCAGAAACTGCAGAATATATTTCAATTACAACAACAAGGCTCATGTCATTAATTCATCAGTTTAATTAACTGTGAGACAATTTCTTACAACACAGGATTTAAGTTTAACCATCAGTTTACGTAACGATACAGCCTGGTTCAAGCCAGACAAATGTACTTTATTAAAAGACAAATCAGCTTTTCCCTCAATTTGCAATTCATTAGGGATATAAATTTCTCTAAATGTCATGACTGTATTTTCTCTAAAGGTTTTAAGGAGGAAGGCAAACCAGTGAGGACATTGAGTGTCTGAAAGAGGAAGGAAATTTGAAGATGGGAGACGTCCAACCAGAACTCCTGCCGTATGAAATATCTGGGGTCAATGGGGATCCTTGAAAACGACTGGAAGAGGAGAGGGGAGGAAAAGAGTTTACTCACATTCACACCCGTTTATACATCACAAGTAATTTGATCAGCTGATGAGAATTCCTTTAACCTTCTTTTCTTACTGTCTACAAATGCCAGAAAACTGAAACCAACACTGTTTGCCCAACTCCTAATGACTTCTGCATCTTTAAAATGATCTATTTTAAATGGATTACTGAATCAAGGTACAGTCTCACAATCAGTCAAGCTGATTTCAGCATAAATGAGACAGCTGAATATGTAATGTATATATAAAAACCTGCATTATTCCTATTTAATTAGGATTTATTAAATAAATGAAATTTGTCACCTGACTGTAGCTGAGCAAGCTGAATGGTTGGCCAACATGTTCTGACTGGACGATCTGTGAGAGATGGTGCCTGAACATAAAGCCAGAAGGATCGAATGTTAATCCTCAACACAGATCACACAACAAAATTGTCATAATGATATAAAAAACCTCATAAGATATTCCTGGCTTATTTTAGCTAACGTGTCTCTTCTTTCATCATGTTGGCTGTCTACAAGATTTATTGGGAAAATCCCCCTAAAACAAGATAATGGGTCAGTCATCTTCCAGAATATCTTTTAGATTAAATTTCACACAAATTGGGATGTTGCTACCATTTGGGGAAAAACACCAACAGCATGTACACAAGCCCCTGTTGTAGAGAGCTCTGTAATTAATAGCACATGTCATCCTTATCTGGCAAAGGCAACAAATAAAGTGTCATCTAAGAATTAGGAATAACCCTAATAAATCTGCTGCTGCTAAAATATTACGATTTCCTTCCAAACTCAAGCGTGCATCCATTGTGAGGATCTAAAACAATTATAATCACATCTGACAGCTGTCATTTGATTTATCTGCCACAGCGGATCAGATCTTTCAAGGGACTAAATTATATGATCAAGGAGAAGAAGAAGTATTAGGTGTAATACTAAACATTACAACAGCGAACATTTTGGGTTTAATCACTGTGGGTGGTCGACTGTGGAGTCCATAACCTCAAAAACAAGTTTGAGTTTCAAGACAGTTCTGTCAAGATGACAATAGTGTAATTATGTCAGCTTTAACCAAATTTATAAATATGTAACTTTAGAGGCATATCTTTGGCAGAGAGAGTGGCCAAGACTTAATCATATTATATCCTAAGTGATTGTAGTGCCAAGGGTTGTCGAAACACTAACAAATGCAAGATTGTGAACAAAATTTGCCCAAGACAACAAATCTTCCTACAGAAACTATCTAAAACAGCGTTTAGTACAAGCAGAGCATAGCGCATACCCATCCTACCATCCTGTGGAGGACTGATTAATGACAGTCTGGGGACGCTGTTGGGCTGAAAGACAGAGAAAAGGGAGAAAAATCACAAATATTCACCATTATTGTTACACACGTAGTGTAGCAGAGATAGAAGGTTTAAACAATTAAATTTACCATCTTGAACAGACTCCTTTCATCCATCTCCATGTTTTCAGCACTGTAGGAGAGCAAACTTCATTAGTGGTATTCAGAGATGCCTGAACCTTTTTTTTTATGACAAGAGACAACAAAACCAAGGTTCATCATTATACTGAATTTTATTGAATGTCATGCATTTTAAAAAACATGAGAGAAGAACTGCCTAAGTATCAAGAGGTTTGAGGTTTCTCTAAATAATGCTTTCAGATTTTGATGTAACCGACCAAGAAATCTTAATATTTAAAAAACAACTCTAAAAAACAAAACATATGAATTCTATTTAATGTTTATTTTAATCTCTCTTTATATTTTCCACATGAACTTTGCGTGAAAGCTATACCAGCAAACCATTCATCAAATAACTTATTACAGTAATACGTAATTAAACCTACAGGGATGCCAGTAATACTGCAAATCAGGATAATATCTGTGATCCATCATCTATACTGCTTTTGCACAGTAGAAGAATCCAAAGTCTCAGTGGATAAAATAATATTTGTACTATTAAACTCAAGCAGCCAATTAATCTTGTGTCAACAGTGTCAAGGAAACCTAATAGGGAATCCTGACTAAATCCAAGCAAAGCTTCGCTTATTCAGGTGTGTGTGTGTAAAGATAACCGCAGGGCAGGGCAAAGCTATAGAGCAGCTAAAGCTAACATAAGACACCGGGGCTGAACCCAGGATATAGCTTGTTTGCACTGTGAAACACCTCCTACATTCTCTCGCTCTCACTGTTACGGTGAGAGGTAATGAAGGGCAGAGTAAGAAGAAACAAAGGCTGAGAGGAGGTGAGGAGAGTGCAAATCAAAGACGAATATGGAAGACGGTTAAACGCGTGCAAAGATACAGCGAACCGTTTGGGGAGGGACAATACTTACACATTAGTCTTTGAGGAGTGTCTTGAGAGAGACACAGGGGAGTTATATGGGATCTGTATCACTGACAGCAAAAAAAAACAAAAAAACAAAAAAACATTAACAACAGCTGTGTACTGTTAATTAAGACAAGACATAAGTGGTCACACAGGGAATTAATTGAAATAAATGGTTCATATGACCACAAAACATGGCGCACACTGCTTTTATTGTCAGTCAGCAGCCTAATTAAATTTGTAACAGACAAGTTTCTGTTTTTTTAACATAAGCTCCTCCCACTCAACAGTAGATTTCCTTATAAGTATTATTTTCAGATTAAACAAGTGCCATACACCTGGTTTGCCATACTGACCAATACAAGAGGGACATTAAATTATTCTCACCTGGTTTTTGTCCATTTGCAGTGTGGGAACTGTGGCTCAGCTGAGGCATCGATGATACTTTGGCACTGATTAAAAACAGTATAAAACAAGGTAAATTTGTTTCAAAAAAGCAGACATAGCAATATATTATTATTTCTGGCCTTTTTATATCTTCAGATTAAGTTTAGTCTTGGTTGTGGATTTAACAGGTTGGGAGTAGATGTACAAAGAGTGACACCTAGTGGGTGATGAGGCATAACAGCCAGCTGGTTGTGAAAAACTGTTGGTTAAAGTTTTGCACACACCACTTCCATTTAATTTAAAATAATTACAAGCTTTATGACCTAAATAGATCTTGCTTAGTCTTTTTTAAACCTTTTTTCATGAGCATGTTGATCACTACTGCATAGGCACACAGTAAGACATGATATAAAGTCCTGTCTAAATCAAGGATGTTAAAAGGATCTACAGCAAACCCTTTAGAAAATAAAACATATTCTTCATCATTGTCTGTTTTGTGAAAAAGTTGAAGAAAGGTTAACTGCATAGTGGCAACAAAATAACAGATGAAATTTACAAGAATAAAAAAATGTTCGTATATTAACATTTTCAAAATATTTTAAGCGGTCTGAAATCTTGAAGGACAATAAATTTTTCACACAAGAGTAATATTCAATAAAATGACGTGGGTGGTTTAGATAGCTTAGTTATTTTTTAAATATCTCATTATGAGAGCATCAGCCTGTTTGTGTGAATCTAATATGTTTATTTTTCATAAGTCTCTCCATGTTGTACCTCTGATGCCGAAGAGAGTTTTCAAGCTTAGTGATGTAGGCGCTCTGTTCATTCAGCTTCCTTTAAAGGGAAAAAATAAAAACTTTTAATACTACACTTTTAAAACTACACTCTAGAAATGTGTATGAATATGCATTATAAACTTATGTCAACTCACTTTGCCATCTGCTGCATTTCTTGCTTCATCTTGACTAATCCATCCTCTAGTGTCTTATTCTGCAATTGATAAAATGGTTTGTGATACACTAGTGCTACAGGTGTGGCTATATTATACTGGATGAGAAGTTTATAACTGTTTCAGTGGGCAGCCAATAGAGAGGAAAACTATTAAATCACACTGACAACATGTTTTAAAGTACAAAATGGTAAGTTACTTGTTGTCTACATATAAAAATAAAACAGACATGCTTAATAAAGAAAAGCAAAAGCTCAAATACATGCACATACAACAAAAATGCATCTCACCCTTTGCTCGAAGTACGTCAAAAGCCTCTTTTGATGTCTTGCCTGGAACATTATGACCTGATAATGATGAAGAAGTTATGTTGCATAAAGTCTTTAAGGAAAATAATGGAAAAAGTTCACATGTTGCTTACATAACTCTAAAGAACAGATTTCATAATAAAATTGTCTTAAATAAACAAAACAATAAACTTTAATGTTGAACTAATGCAAAAACAGTCAATAAGACAGCTTTGAATATTTTATTATGTTAAGCCAGAAAATGAACAAACTTTGCTTATTTCTGTGAAGTGCTTGGCTGCCACAACATTGATGTCGGAGAACAGAGCCTTCACCTCTGAGCTGCTCTGAAACAAAGACATTTCATGTGACTATAATAACAGTGGGAGTGTAAAATGATATTAGTCTATGCTAAAGTGCAATATCATCCCACACAAGGATGTCATTTAATTTAAAAAAAACAACATATGCCTACTTTGTCAGAGAGAGGTGACACTTGGCACCTGGCATTGCATATTAAACAAATGTCTTGTTTGCCTGAAACAAAGAAAGTTATAAATGTGTAGACAAAATTAAACAGCAGTGAATAAAACACAAAACTTTTCTACACTGTAGGCTCATAATAAACTAAAGGCATGTAGGCTCTAAATTCTTTGGAGACTGAACTAAATTAGGTTCTTATTGTGCTTCCGCCTGGGACTCAAATTAATTTACTGTAACCCCTGGGTTTAATCCTGCAAGCCAGAGTGAATTAAAATCATGAACAGACTTTGAATATCAGATCAGAGACTCCCAGAGTGGGAATAAGGGAGCTCCAGTATTGCTTCAAGAGGTCCCATATCCAGTACTGAATGGTGTAATTTTACTCTTATTTCATTTGAGGATATAATGAGAAACACCCACTAAAACACCATGACTGGATCATGGATTTCTCTCTGCTATAACATGGCAATGGCCAAGAACAATATCAAACCCAGTGTGACAACAAATACTGTCTCAAATGTGGCTTCCTCTGAGAAAATATATTTAAGTGAGGACTAATTTATGTCTTTGGAGAGGGTTTAGGCCTGGAAAAGTTAAGTTAAAAGCTTGGGTTGGGTACATCTGGTGTAAAACTGAGCCATCAGCTCTGCAATATCTCCTGAAGCCCAACAGATGTCCCTGTTTAATCATGTTTTCACCTGCCCAAGGCTTCAGGGCTTTGTGCACCTGAGGAGGTGATTTGGTGATTAACTTATAAATACATTAAACATCCCTGACAGCGATTGTTCCGGCTAGTATAATAAATGTTTATCCACCTTTCTGATAACAGACATTACAGATGACATGGCCACAGGTTGTGACAGCCAGTTTTCGCTCAGCACTGGGGGAAAGGAAGCAGGAGTTACAGCAAATCCAGTAAGACATTTGAAGACCTGCAACAAGATAGCATTAAGTTAACAAGCTAATTATTTTGCTAACACTTTAGTTGTGTTATTTGTTTTTGACTTAGCGTTATCAAATTTAACGTCGTCCAAGGAGTATTACAACTAAACCCTTTATTAATTGCTTGAAAACCTTTTCTTTATTTCTTTCAAGTACAGGACGAATTTAACCCCTTCTTACAGTTAAGTAACGTTACATGCAGCTTTATTACTTTACCTTGGTATCCTTGGTATCTGTAAGTGAAGCTAACTGACAGCTAACGTTAGCTAACAACGGCTCTATGGGAGGCAGGCTAATTCTGAAGAGAAAAGTAATCTTTAAACTTCTCAGTTAATCACAGGTTTAAATCTTAATCCGCCAATTAGTTACTGATCTTAATTATTGAGATTTTATTATTTTATGTAGATGATTACCGCAATAAGAGCACTTGTCATCCTGCTTACTAGCACGTAACGTAGTTTTTGTAACGTTACGTTATGCTAGCTAACTAAAATGTTAGCATTTACCTGCTAGCTAGTTTACAGCCATACAGAAATATATCTGTTAAGGTTAAATGAAGTATTGAAACTTAACTTAGGTAAATATTTCATACTTTGGTTAGGTATAAACCTTTTGTTTAATTATTTTTCTTTTTTTAGTTTAACACAGAAATAGTAACAGAACAATTTCCCTTAAAATGAGCTTTACTATTTAGTTGAACTTAACCACAATATTCTCTGTTGCTATGTGTTGCCTTATATTATTTGCAGGTATGCTTATAATGGGGCCAAATAACTATGCATATCAAAAGCAATGTGAACAGTTGTGTTGATATCAGCCCAAATCAAGATGAAAGTAAACTCAGTCCAAATACAATGGTGTTTAATGGCAACATAATTAAAGAATTAAAAAGGCAGGAAGAGTACAAGAAGATTGTAGCTTTGGCATGGTTGTCCATATCAAACACAAACAACAGTTTTCCTTTTAAAATATTACAGCATCCTCCTCACATCCTT
Source organism: Acanthurus lineatus (assembly GCA_029814665.1). Lineage (NCBI taxonomy): Eukaryota > Metazoa > Chordata > Actinopteri > Acanthuriformes > Acanthuridae > Acanthurus > Acanthurus lineatus. The sequence continues at coordinate 19,844,895 of JAPZDV010000026.1, forward strand.
ATACCTGTTTTTCTGTGGATACATATCCATGTAACCAGCTTTTTTGGCAATAAGAGTAAAGCCCTAAATTGTAAAAATATTTATAGACATAAAATATTCATGATGCAGCGCACAGCATATACGTTGAGACATGTATAGGGAGGACATGATATAAAGTCATCAGGTTTAGAGTTGACAGGTTAAAGGTCATCTTCAGACCAGCTTCTTGGCAACAAAGAAGTCTTTCAGCCGTTTCATCTGCCAGAAACCAACTGACAGCAGGATGCAGGTCTGCACCACGGCCCACCACAACACTTTTCCATTGGTTTCCTCACTGATCTGCCGAAACTGCTCCTCTTTGTCCTGATTAAGAGGAGAGAATAGAAAACAAGGAGATGATAGATATTAGAATATATTAGATTATGCTGCTTGTGAACAGTTTTCAGATTCAAACTTTCATTTTTCAAATTTTAATTTCCATAAGGAAATATTGTGATTGTGAATCATGGGACTATGATAGTTAATATTAATATATACCAAACTGTAGTGCAAAGTAGTCTACATACAGTAGTCTAATAATATGGGATTTAAATTTTTGTAGAAAGTACATATTTACCCTCTGGTACCCCTGGTGCTTGGTGATGTACATCATCTGGCCTATGAGGTGATTAAGTTTTCCCTCCAGAATCTCCATATGATCTTTGGTCTTTTCAGTGTGGGAGTCAATCGGATGCTCCCCCATCTGAACATCCAAATGTAGCTTCTGTACATCACAAAGAAGAAAAATTAGGGATTATTAAAAAAAATCTACGATTAATCTCCATAATATTTACACACTTGACTCAATATTAACTTGTTTGTGTCAATAGTTCTCACCATCTTGTCTCCAGCAAAGACAGCAAACCTTGTAGAGTTGGTTTTGAAGCAAAGGAAGTGTGAACCAGAGGCGTGAGCTGTGAAGGTGAATTTGCCATGTTTTCCATGGCGTTTGGTCATCTGAACCTACAGAGCAGCAGGTAAGACACAACAAGGCTATAATATCTTCCACTATGGACAATGAAATAACTAAAAGATATTTTTAATAGATGCCCACTCATTTTTTGGCATTTAAGAAATGTTCAAAAAGTTGGTTTTGGAAAGAAACGGTAAAAGTTTTTTACTTCTTTGGATCATATCAGTGGGCAAAAAACTGAACTGTAAATATAAGACAATAACAATAGAGTACAAAGAGTGCAGTACCTTATGGTCTGGGTCTCTTATTGTCACAGTGATGCCAAGGTGACCGCTATGAATAGCTGTCTTCGAATCCCAAGGCTCCAAAAAGAAATGTCCTGAAGGTGAGGTAAGTATTAATTCACACAATCACATAGAGTGTAGTCAAGGTCATTATTAAGTTTGTTGCAACACCACAGTATTACATTTAACATGAAGGAAAGGAAATCATGCGTCTTCTGTAAATCCATATATTTAGATTGAAACTTAAATGTTTATGTATAATATAGTATTTCATATAAATATTCCTTAACACTTTTTGTGAAAACCAGTTTTGTTCAAACACACAATTGCTCTTATTTCCTTCTGTCTCTGATGATGGAAAATACTAAATATTTGTGATTCCAGTTAGTAGACTGTACAGTGAAAGAAATGGTTTTTACATTTTCATGAGTAATTGTTGTTTTTGAAGCACAGAACAAATCAGTTTTCACCAATACGCGTTTAAATGGGTAGTTTGAAACTCATAAATGGCTTTTGCATTTGCTGAAACAGGAGACATGCTGTCATGAAAGTTCAGTACTGTTATTTCAACAATCACATGGCAGTTCACAGTACAGCTTGAAGAATCTGATTTCACATTCATTACCACTGTTGAGATTGTAAATTACACTCAGGAGGAATATTTCTTCGCCAGGACTCACCAGTGACCAGCATATCCTCAGGAATCTCCTCAATGATGCATTTTTCCTCCTTCTCTCCGAGATCGAAATACATGGCCACGGCCAACATCAGGTAACACTGCAGGAGAAAGCCAATGCCTCGCAAACCCATTTTCATCTAACAGTGAGTTTTCAAGTTACACACACTCGACGGTGACCAAATGTTTGATCTGCAGTTTCTGTTTATTGCTAGATCTGCAATTTGTATCTAAAAATTGAGGTTTTTCCTTTAGCATATATTCTACGTGGAAGGTTATAATGGAGGCAGTTTACATGTGAGAAACTCACAGGTGCTGCTTTGTGTGACGAGACAGTCTGGTCATTTTTTAACTGGTTAACCTGGGAGCCAATAGCAGAGCCGCTAAGAATAGTGATTAAGTGGGACTGACACTTGAAACAGATAGATACACAAACATGAAAGCAGAAGTAGTGCCATGACCTTTAAAATTTGTCATATATTTCTGTTACTGTTTTTCAGAAAACATTCACCAGTCAGTACATTTATTTGAAAGCTTTGACACATTGTACCTAACAGGTCATTTTCATACTGAAGTAGAATTGTTACTATGGCAGGGCCAAGTGCTTGCTCTGCATTTACCACACTAAATTCAAAAAATGATAGATGCTGAGCTGTGCTATAAGGGATAAATTAGTGGCTGTCGACCAGATGCAAGAAGGGCAAATAACACATTCAAGTCAAGCATATTTTATTAATATTGCCCATTCATTAAGGGGCTAAACACTCACCCTCTGTCCCCAGACCCTTCTTCATGCAGTGTTAAGTAAGTAAGCAGTAAGGATTAAGTGTGCAACAGAATCCAAATCTTTTTGGAAACTAAGCAGGAATGTAATCCAGCCCATCTAATACAATAGCTGCAATTTGCATGCCCAGGATGAAGTCACTTATTGAGTAACCCTCCATGCACAGAAAAGAAAACCGTCTCATCTTTAGCATCTGCAGAAGTTGTTAATATACAAAGTAAGCGAAGATTCATATTCCCTTCTCCTCCTACATAATGTTTTTTACATTATTTCCCTTGTTGTGTATATGTGCCATAAATTATTTTTCATCATATGGTACTGTATAGCAGCTGTATATTTGACTCTTACTACTCAGACTTAGCTGATGAAACTAATGTTAAGAAAACTTGAAACTGGATCTGCTCCTCTCCTGTTTCTACTGATTCCTGCCTCCGTAATTTTTCCTCTGGCTTCTTATTCAAAACAAGAGGAGCTCCCACACGCACCAGATGTTTAGCTCTTATTGCTGTTCAATCTGCCATCTGCAGTTTGGCTTCTGTGTCGCCTGGTGGGATGAAGGGGGGGTCACAAGTGATTTTATCTGTTTTACATATTTACGCCGGCATCATTCACTAAAGAAGAATATTTTGATCCGTTTCAAATTGTGTTGTCTTCATCCCGCTCAGATGCCTTTTCTGAAAAAAAATGATCACTTTACATGAAATGCCTGTTTTGATTATTAAATTGGACTCCTGCTCTGTACTTGAATGTGCTGTACTGGACGTCACAGCACTGTGAGATTTCGGGCCTCGTAATCAAAATCAACATTTGGTGAACTGTTTTAAATTCTTGGTGAGCACATTCATCCGTTTTATGACTGACACTTCATCAGGGCGAGCCCTGGCCAACACTGGGGCTTGAACCCGGGTCATCGAGTCAATAGCACTTCTCTGCAGTCAGATGATCCTGCAGCCACAGTGTTAGTATGGGTACCTGAGAGGAGCCATAATGTCAGTAAGGGTGAAAGTGTGTTTCAGTTTTATATAATTGTCAAACATTTTATTTTGACTATAATGGAGAGCAATTTTCTCATAGTTGTGGTGAATATGTGATGTGATAGTCCAGATACCTCCAGTATCTGTCTTCAAAAAAAGACTGTCTCATCCATAAAAAAACAGTTGTCAACAAAGTCACAACATTTAAGATATATTTACACTTTATTGAACATACAGACATCATACAGTTTTTGTAGATTTTTAGTATTTTTTACAAAAAAACTTCTTTTCTGTATTGAACTAATATCTCGATAACATAAAGGAATACAAATTCTAACTTTCAGGTTCGATAAACTGTACACAACAGGTTAAAATCCTGTCAATAAATATATTCTTGGTCAGGAAAACAACCACAATATCTCTCTGCTGGTTTTCTGCTGATTCTACTTCTGCTAATGGAACTACTGAGGCATTTTTTTTTCTCTGGTGCTGAATCTAAAATTATTTGGACTATCTATCAAGTATTTCTTGGATGTAGAAATTTTTTATTTGGTATGGATTTATTTTTAAATCCCTCTAGATGAAAGCTGCTGGAAATTATAATCTATTGTGGGCAAACAAATGTCTTCAGAAACATCAAGTCAAAATAAATTGCAATCTCTAAATGTGTTGGATGTGTGTTTAAAAATCATTAATCTATCCTCAGACACTTTGATAATCTGCCAAAACTGACCTGGTGTCTAATAGCTTTTTGGCCAAACTACACCTTTGTTGTACTGTCAGAAATATCAGTGTGACTTGAGGATAAGACTTTTTTTTGCAGTGTTACTCTTTCAAATTAAAAGTCAGACCATTAATCAAATGCATTAGTCATTTTCACAAAAAGAGAGCATGGCTTGGGAGGTAAATGGGAGTCCATTTCATCTTAATTATGCCTCTTGTGAATATGCTGCAGATCTTTTACTGTTGTTTCTTCGTCTTCGGCCTTTCCTCCCTTTCTTGGTTTTGCGCTCTTTTTTCTCTCTCCTCTCCTTTTTCTCTTTCTTCTCCTTTCTTTCCTGGCCTAGTCATAAACAGTTGTCTGGGAAGCACTTTCTCTCCTCTTCCAGCAGGGGGCATGCTGCTCCGTTGTTAGCTGGGTGCATTAGGATGTAGCGTGTGCGATGCTGCACGCCTGAGTCTCCACACTTGCCTTTGCACAAGCCCCAAGGAGACCACACTGACACCTCGCAGTCCAGAGGGGTATCTGCAGTGAAAGGCAGCATTGTAATCACATTAACATTTAGGTTTGGTTTGTAATTTTATTTGAGTTATTTTTTCCCAGCACAGGAGTGTCTTACCTCCCTTTTTAATATACTGCCTTTATTGTTTGGAAGTGGCAAATGGTTGACATTTATAAGTGTATGTTAAAGTTTCTTTTTAAAGGTTTCAATGGAAAGGATATGAATTAGTCATAGAGGGAAAATGCTGTTATTAACTCGTTTTCATAAAAAAAAGTTTATAGAATAATAATAATAATAATAAAGAAAATTACTATAAATGGTGGCATGTACCTCTTTATGAACCCATAGCCTCTCATTATTAATTCTTTGGTTGGTTGTGCTGCTGGAGTTACAGTCAGTTGTGACAGAACCTTTTTTAGCTTTCATTTGCTGGGTGATTTTTTTGCTGACTGTGCTTGCTCTTTGGCAGTAAAGCATAGTCTCACAGTAAACCGTGCTACTATTTAAATAGTCTACTGCAGCAGATGGAGGCTTAGAGTTTTGCTAAAAGGCACCTCAGTAATAATACAGGGAGATGGAGCTGTCTTTTTCACTTGTTTTTTCAATTCCTTTTCTTCCTGTATTGTTAACTTGCAAGCTGCCTCAGCCAACTGTGCTGTGAGCTTGCATACAGCTGATATGTATTGCAGACTCAGTTTGGTTAAAGAGTAGAAAAACAGAAAGATGGGTGGCAGTATTGAAGCTAAATGGATGGACTTTCAGATAAAAGTGAAATTTCTCTCCATATTTTGTGTCCACTAGAGACAGAAGGATGAATAACATGACAGTAATAAGTTATTTTACATCATTTTATATTTTATAGATACAGTTCAGTGCAGGTGATTCCTAATCTGTAATGAAAAGTTGTTGTTCAAGCTCTGGGGAGGAGGCATAAAGGGGATGGGGGGATTATTGGAGGGAGGAGGGATAAACAGATGGCGGGTTAGGAGAGGAGAACATCAGAAAGACCCAACAGCTTCTTGGCCCCTCTCTGTTGTTTGTTGATGGGTAGTCAGGGGAAACGTGCTGCTGAGTCAAACCTTTACAGTTACCCTGATTACTGCACTATCAGGTCTACTGCGTGGTTGACACGCTATCTTTCCCCCCTCCATGGTCACAGCTCAGACTTTCTGTGGCGTGTTTTGTTTTTATTAAATGTTTTTTCCCCCCCTCCTTGTCATATTCGGTTACATCAGCCACACAGACAGGTTGTTTGACAGCTGCACTGTTGGCTTGTCTGGTAGTTTGACACGTTCTTCATCATGATTTTTCCAAGCTGTCTTTCTATCCTCTCTTGCAGTTGGACTGTTTTACTGTTTCCACTAATCTGTACAACAGGGAATCTTAAAAATTAACAGCCCAGGAACCAACATTAAGTAAAACCAGCTCCAGTTCTTGTTAAAACATACGTGTCTGCATCCTATTTTGGGTCGCAATCTAATTGCAACAGTACTAAATTTTTTTGTTGTTTTCTTAAAATGCTGTTCTCAGTCTCTCATCCTCATACTGCTCCACTGAGTGCCAGATGTTCCCCCTGGTATTTTCCCTTGCCTTACCTTCACTTGGCTACTCTGGTTTCTGGATGGAATTAATTGAGTTTGTGTGTGGCCTGTAATGGTTCCCAAATGCTTTAATTTAAGTCTGTTAAAGACTAAGATTCAAGCTCCTAGTATTATGTGAAATCCTACATGTAATTTTAGCTCAACTTTGAGCATATAGGGAGTTTTTCCTTCTATATAATGTGTGTATTCTTTAAGTAAAGGTGGGTTGAAGTAGGAATAGTGAATACAAACCCATAGTATTGTAAGAACATTGTCCTTCTTGCTAATACTTTATTTTAATCATTTTTGCATATTATCCTGCATATGTAGTGTTTGTGCTTATTTTTTTAAAGTTTTTATCCTATACTTGCAAAATAGGTATATTTATGTTTTGCTATAAACTTGCTTGTAATAGACAGACTTACATTCAATGTTTGTTTGATAAATGTCTTATATTTAGGAGACTTTGTCTAAAGATAAGTTTGCTAGTATCTTAGACTTAGTGGTGTTGATAATGGTTGAATGTAGTGCTGGCTGCGCAGGACTAAGTGTTGCCTTCATACTTGCTTATGTGCATCTTTGTTCCTGTGCACTACAAATAACAAATGGGGACCCACTCTTTAAAACATTACTCTGTAGCGCTACTAGTGGTCAAAAATTGTAGCACAAAAAAGGTGAGTGTGAAGCAACTATTGCAGCTCCATAATGGTATGATTCAAGGCACTTTATTGGCCAACAAATACCAGTACCATTCCTTTTTTTTTTCTGGTTGGATTAGTTATTCATACATATAATTAATGATATCAAATGGGTGCTTTAAACTCATTCACATTTTAGCCAGCGAGTATTTATGTTTCTCAGACTTACTTATGAGCTTGTCCTCGATTTCGTTTCCTGTTGGCAGTTGGTTGGATTGGGTGGGCTCCACCGGCAGGCTGATGATCTGATTGGTCTTCTTTATCTTGGTCAGCATCACCTTGGCCATGGGTGGCAGGTGCTTCAGGCGAGGGTAGAAAAAGGAGTTGGCTGGGTGATTAGGGAAGGAAGAAGTGATCTATAGAGGGGAAATGGAAAATGAATAACAGATAAATTAAACAAAGCATTCAGGACATCTGTTGTATTGTAAAAACTGATTTTTTATATATATTCATGTCCCTGTTAAAGCACCAGCCAACAATTAAGAGATAGCTGGATGTTGCACTTGGCTCAGGCTGACCCACCTGTGTGATTTTGTCCTGTGGGATGGTCTCAAAGTTGGGGGAAGAGAACGTGAACCCGCTGTCAGTCCCTGCGTCGTACGGGAAAAGCTCCAGAGACACATTCTCTTTCCAGTGGTCTCCCTCACACAGGTCAACACTGTCCACACCTACGAACCAGTCCGGGCTCGGAACGATTCGCACAATAAACGACAGCTGGACATGAGGAGAAAGAAATAGACCGTGGGGAGGGAGATGAAGCATAGAGAGAGAGAGAGAGAGAGAGAGAGAGAGAGAAGAGAGGAGAGGAGAGTGAGGAAGTGGGCCAAAGTAAGAGATAAGAGAGGAAGAAAGAAGAGAAAGAAGACATGGATGGGAAAAAGAATGGAACAGGGTTGTTGTTTGAAGTTAGTGTACATGATTTGGTCTCAGCATTAGTCAGTAGATAACTGTTTTACCTCATGTTGTTTTGGTTTGGGAATCAGCCACAACGGAAGAAGTGGGTTTTTATGCTATTTTGAATTAATATTCCAGTTAAATTCAGTAAAACACATATCACAGCAGAAGCTAAAATGTGCTTATTTTATAGCACATTCATCTTATTAGTCATTTAAACATGAAATGTTTCCATTTATTTAACTTCATCACAGTCAGGGAACTAGAAATACTTAAATTCTTTTGGAAGTTACTGTAAAATAAAGTTTATGTTATTCAGATTTTGACTATGAAACAACAGAAAAACACTCAAAATCAGTTTTAAAGTAAGTATTCAAATAGGTACATCAGAACTTGCGATACAGTGCTTTTTCATTTCATGTATAAATCTTTCTTGTCTTCTTTGGACCCATATTACCCACAATGCCATAAAGTTGGTCAAGGAGGTCTTGTAAGCTCTCTTGTTTGTATTTCCACAGTCCCAGACTTTTATTCTTAGGTGCTGACTCAGGTTATTTTAAACAGTTTTTCAGGCTATGCCTAGCACTTGCTTGAGCCACAAAGAGACTTATTGCAACTTTTCTTGCATTTAAAACTGATGGAGTTCCCCTTTAAGTTAACTGTATATTTATATTATCAGGTAATGTAGGCCATTGTCATATGATGTGTTTAATCAGAAGTATGTTTTATTGTTGTAGGGATTTGTAGTCCAATAACTCAGTGACCTCCTCGCACATATGGTCTGATTTCAGTGCCAGAGCATAGTTAGTTTTGAGTAAGTGAGTGTTTTCTGTCTCCATCTGGCATTTTCCTGTTTCTCTCATCTCCAAGACACTACTTTTCCAAACTTAACATTTTGTTTGGTCAGATGTGTCCCCAGCTTTATGACCTAACCAGACAATCATCCGATGGAGTTTAACAGCCAAATCCTGCAGAGTTTTATAAAATTTGTAGGGACATAAATTAGACTGGCTACATTTTCAGCAGCTCTCTTTGGGGTCCAGTGTTGAGAAAAAAAACAGTAGTAGTTGGTTTTATAGAAGCATTAACTATTAAGCTGCGTCGACTTGGTTAGAAAGGCATAATGCAGCCCTTTCCCATAATGCCTTTTTATGATCAACAATTTGCTGTAGTTTGACAACTCGTACTTGCTGAGAAAGACTCCTGGCACTGTAACTTTTTTTCTAGGTAATTTTACTTTTTTTACGACTCTGGTCTCATTTTATAGTTTTGGCTGTTATTTCTCACAATTGAAGGTTATGCAACAGACTTAATGGAAACAGCTTGAGGAGTAACTACACTCCTAATCTAGTTTAACTCTGGTATGTAAAACACTTACTTGAATGAATGCATTCAAATGGCCTTTTAATGGTACACTGCTAAGTAAATATGGTTGGTTAAAGTTGTACTGTACCATTTAGCACCTCTGTAAGGTGCAGTGGATGCAAGATCTTTGCAGTGTGTATATAGATGGTAAAATGTCATTAGATCTAAAAAGAATGATGGCTAAAAATGCAAATAAAGATAGGACATCGGATGTTTGATCCCAACAAGTGCTATAATTGGCAACACTTTAAAAGATTCATTAGCCCTCTGACCATTTTTAAGGAAAGCAGTGTACACACATGTTGTGTATTCTGACCCAGTCAGAGAGGGACCTTTGATATACTTGCACCCTGACCTAGACTGAGGGAAACCAGGTGTTGAGAGACTTACATAGGAGTGTCTGGCGAAGACCTCAAACTCAGTGCTCATCTGGCCTGTGCCTCCCACAACAGCGGGAGCGGAGAAGATCCCATAAACGCTCTGGATGCGTTCGCCGGCCGCCTCGACCTCCTTCATGAGCGTCCAGGCCTCACCTTTCTCTGCAAACTCTCTCACACCGTTGCTGGCAAACTCATTACGCTGCCAGATGTGGTAGTCAGAGCTGTGCGTCACCCCTGAAAGTCAAGGGAGAAGGAAAGGAAGCTGGTTGTTACAGCAGGTAGTCTGCATTCGTGCAAGATTTATGTTCAAAGTACATTTGATTCAATTTCAGACAAGTTAATTTGTCCAAGAAGAGCAATAAACTGGCAGCTTACCAGTTCAAACAATACAATTCCAATACATACATACAACCCTGATATTCATTCAAGATAGTTATATGTCAGAGACAAAAAAAAGAATATGATAGAATAAAGCTAAAGCCAGTTTCTTGATATCTCTGCAAAAGGACATCGAAGAAAGTTATTCCTTATTTGCTGGCATTCATCAAATTGTTATACCTTATATATTTTTAGTGTTTCATGGAGAAGAAGATTGCTTCTGTATGGGTACACAAATGAGTAAAAGTAAGTGAAAATGCCATTTACTTCCTGTGCACTGGCTAATCAGAGCACTCTTTTTCTATGAATTTCTCTGTATACTTATCCATGTCTGCTCACAGTAATCTGACCAGTGAGATTACAGCTTGACATCAGCTTGTTGTGGACTTACCAATGATGTTTGACCACTGTGCAGGGGGGCGGTAGACAGGATACTGTTTAGGGAATGCTGCCTGGGTCCACTTGCCAGTGAACGTTAGCCTGTACTGGGCGGTTTCTGAGGCCGTGCACATGGGGACGTCAGTAGGAACGGGCATTGACTGCACACTGTGGCCCAGAGTCAACATCATGACTATTATGTTGTAGAGTGCCTTACAGATGGAGAGGATGTTCCTTGTGGTGTCCATGACAATAAGGGAGGATGGAGGACCTGAAGGGGCATAAAAAGGGGAGGACAAAGAAAGAAGAAAACTTATAATTGACTCTTGTGTCAAGCTGAGTCCAGAGCAGTGGTGTACAGATGTAAATTTACAATTTTATAGTCTGATTTGCAGGTAGTTATTATTTGTCTGAATTATTTTGAGATCTCTTCTTGAAGTTGTTCTTTTCCCTGTAAAATCTGGTACATGTTAGGTCAGACAAAGAGAAGTGGTGACATGGCAAAGCATGTGGCTGCAGCATCACTGTCGTGCATGTAGGTCGTGTGAGTCAGAGGGAAAATGTTTCACTTAATAAACGTTTGCCTCGGTTTTTCCACTGTTTCAACTTGTGGATTCAGTTTAGCAGTGCTGACTTGTTAGCAGGAGATCTTGTATTAATTTAAATGCAAAAAGTGTTTAATCTGCTGTTATTTAATAAAATAAAGCTACGCCAGCTGACCTTTTAACTTTGGATACCTCATCATATCGTCCTCACTAACCTGTATTTTAATGCTCCAGAGGGGGAGCAGCAACATGTCGCTCATCCTGACTCTTGAATATTGTGTCTTCTCTCTTAGTGCAGTGTGAATAAAAACATTTTCATGAATATGTCAGGACAGCCCTCGATTATTAGACCCTGCGGCTAAATGTTCTCTCAGGGAACATTAATTTTCTATGAGGCACATCGTGGCTTCTGAGAGGTATATGTTGGAACAGCACACACATAGGGTGGTTTGCAGTTTTACTGGATAGCTTATTCAAGTAGAACTTTGAATATTTAAAATTCTGCTCAATGCAGAGTTAATAAAAGTGTAAAGGTACTATTTTACAATAACCATAGCACTTTAAATTTTGAATATCGAAATTGGATGGTATTACAATTTATATATTTTCACAAATCAGGATGTATTTAACATTTGTCTGCCCATGGCTGAATTTCACTGAACTCAAATTCTTCTAAATTTTTCTAAATATAACACATTACATCTGTATCAAACCTGTTTTTTCAAACCTGTGTTACCCACACTTCCTTTAAACATGTTTACTTGCTCTATTCTCCATACAATTCAACTGTTACAGAAATAGTTGTTAGTAGTCATACATGCATGCTTGATAGTTTTCTTTGATACAGCCATAATTTACATTAATTTTTGCAGCCTCATGTATGCAGTCTTTTAGTGTAAGCATCTCTGTGCAGTCGTGTTGATACAGGCTGAAGATGTGGTGTAGAAACTACTCACTGACTTGTTCAGGGTTCCAGATGAATGGAGGGCTGCAGCTGATGAGAGGAGAGGAGGGCTGGACGTGAGGGGAGAGGAGAGCGATGGATGGTGGCTGTCGGGAAGAGTGACTGCAAGGCTCCAAGTCCTCTTTCCGCTATTTATGTCTTCAAGGAGGCTCACCCCTCTCTCTCTCCTCTCCCCTCTTCCCTCCTTTTCTCCCTTTTCTTCCCCCTCCTTCCTTTTTTTTTGCTCCACTCCCTCTTCAGCTTGCTTTTCTTTTCTCTCAGTGCTTTCTATCTGCTTGTCACTGACTTCCCTGCCCCCTTCATGGCCTTTGACTTTGGCTCTTCCTCCTCCACTCCTCTTCTCCTCTCTCCCACTCTTTTTAAGTAGCCCATTAACTTCCTAATGTGTTCAGCAGTTCTAGATGCACAGGCAGGGGTCCTGTGCAACCCAGTGGGTAAAGTGTCAATTCACAGTGTGAGGCTGGAGGTCTCTCCACCTACAAACATGACTAATGAGGCTAATGATGTATGTCTAGGATCATCTTAATGTTCTTTGGTCGGGTTTGAATTGTATCTGAGCAGCTAGATCCAATCCAGCTATTGCTTTTTTACTCATGTAGAAAGTTATATTGTCTGTGTCACAGTCAATTTGCATAACTTCTTTGATGTGTATTTTAAGGGACTCGTAAAGTCAGGCCAGCCGAGGCATCATCCAACAAAACATGGAGAAATACGAGGCTTTAAGACACAAAAAGATGATGTGTTTGATGGCACTGGGTCGGAACTTCGTTAAACCTTGTGATTATGTTTCTTTTTCTCTGGAGCAGCTTATTTCAGGTGTGTATAGTACTAATCAATCAGTGATTGGTGCCATTTACTTCAAATAGTGTATAATTCAGAGTTTTCTGAACACATTTTTTTAAATTTCTTGCCTCCCCAACATCATTCCAGTCAATCAGTCATTGTTTTCAAAAACTATATAGTTATATTGCAGATAAGCCTTGAAGTAATCATATTTCCTTATTGATTGATCTGCTGATTGTGGTTTGCGTGATTGTGGTAATTGTACTGTAATGTTCCATTAAGTGGAAGGTGAATAATGTGAAAAATGCTGTGTTGTTGCAGGTGTATTTCTAGAAAAACTAGTAATGCAACTTGAAAAAAAAAATTAAAGGGCAATCAGGGTAATGCAATAAGTACTGTAGTCAATTATCATCACATAATCAACGGATTATCTTATTTTGAGCTGTAATTTCTATGACCTGTCACACATTTTCTACAAATAAACACAAGAAATGGTGTAAATGAACTCACAAAGCAACCATCCCAGCAAACATGAGGTGTTTGTGGTCACGTTGGCAGCAGAAAACTCCTTTTTAGCCTGGTTGTGAACAGACGATGCAGTGTCTCTAATAATGTTTTACAGTGTGTGATGTGTGACTACCACACCTACGGGCAGCCATGATAACAGCCGCTGTTTTCTCCTGGATCCTGTGCTGTGTGTCTTTAGTCTCCCGGCCAGGTTATAGTGTGTGTGTGTGTGTGTGTGAGTGTGTGTGTGGATCAAGTATGTGGTGCTTGACTTGCAGAACCTGGAGGTGGCAGACAGCACTGCACAAACTCACGTGCAAACACAACACACAAATGTGCCAGTATGCTGAATCAGCCCACATCTAATGATTTCCATATGGTCACGTTTCTTACAAACACAAACAAACACTCACACACTCTCACACAAACACACACAAACACACACTGCCCTCACTTAACGTCTCAATTTCTAGGATTTATTGTTTGGACTGCAAACTTCAGTCAAAGCTTTCAGTCAGTGGCATCGGAAAGGGAAAGTTAACTCATCACCACCATCATAACTCTTACACACTGAACAGAGCTGTACTGTATTCAGCTTTATTCAGGGTAGTGGAGCAAAATTAAGGGGAAGCAAGAAGCCTGAGCAATGTTGCTTAGGTGGGTGGTTTTCCGTTTTGGTCCCTTGGATGCAGAGAACTGCTGGCTTCATTCATGATGAAGATTTATAGTAGAGATGTTCTGATACAATTTTCCTTTCCTGTAGGGATTCTAATATCTGGACTTATATCTGGACTTATGGTATGAAATACCAATCCAATTCCAATGCATTGAAAAATACACATATTATTGTTATTATTTTTACAAGCTGTATATCACTTGTCATGCATGTATACTCTCAGTGGTTAAGTTTATTGGCTACTTGTTCAGTCCAAATCAGTGAAGTTACATACAGGTGTATGAGATCCCTCTGAGAAATAGCAGAGTCTTAGGGTTTTCACTGCTGTGGTGTCCTGGATCAAGCTCCTGAATCCCAGTCAGCTCCTGGTCTGTTGCTCCATTGCAGACCTTTAACCTTTGACCTCCTCATTTAGCTGAATGGTCCCATAGGGATCAATAAAATCTCACATTCTCATAAGTGGCAGTAATAGTAATGACCTGTAGATATGTTGACCTGCAACGAGACAAAACCTTCTCACTTACTTAATGTTCATGAGCTTTTGACCATATCACAAAGACTTTGTCGGTATTTTCATTGCAGATCCATTTTTATTATCACATTTTCCCTGAAAGAGCCAAACTTAAGCTTCCTACAGCTTAAATATAGACATTTTTGATACCTTGTTGCCTGAGTGTGAATGAATGTTGAATCTGTGTACATACTGAAGTTTTCTGTCTTGTCCCACTGTGATGGACTCTCTGTGACCTCTGCTTCTGTAGCCGCATTATTGTCTCCTCTATTGCTGTGGTGACGGACAACTCCACAGGTGAGCAGTGGCCTATTTTTTGCTTTATGTTTTCAGCATATGAGTAGAAACGTCACTGCAGGTCCTGATGTAAAAACACGCTGGCACCAGTCTGAGATGGTGGTGTGTTTGTGTAGGAAAACGACCATCCGTGTGTTATTTGAAAGGAGGCCGTAAATACCCTGGGAAAGGAGCGTCTGAGAGAATATAGGTCAGGAAACACCCTGAGGTCCTGGGGCCAAAGAGGCGAGTCTGGCACGTGTCTGCTGCAACTGTGCTGGCAGTTGTGACCGTGGGTACATGCTGTGGTGGGATGATGGGAGTACTGCTAGCATCCTATATAGTTCAGTGTTAATAATAATAATGACAGGTGAGTAAGATATATTGGCTGTCAAACTGGCTTCATGTAGTGTTGAAATTAGAGTCTTAAGTTCAGTAGAACGGATGTGCTTGTCTGAGATTCAATGCCTCAAACTATTTCATTTCTTTACCCTGTTCACATCCACTGGATCACCAGTGATCCACTGAAGCCATTCACCAAGCACAACTTATTAAGATTTAAGTGTTTAAGTTTTTGACTTTTTTTGGACATGCTTGACATTTTTTGATTTGTTCGATTAACCACTAAATGCATAAATACATATGTGCATATTTGGCCCATAGTTTTCTGTTAAAAGCTTTTTTTAAAAGCTTTCTATGTAGCTATTTCAAACAGGCCCAAAAGGTAGATGTTAAGGGTTAAAATGTTAGGAAATTAGAAACTGTTTGGTTATCAAGGGCAAAGCTAAATTTTCTACCTGAAAATAGTCTCTGACATTAGCAGATAATCTTGATTTTCAGGTGGTTATGTGGCAGCTAACAAGGCTTTGCATCAAAACCCTGTATTTTTTAGCTATTTAGTGTATTTACTCTCAGTAAATTTACTGTGTATTTACTGACAGAATTTTCTGAGTAGTAGCTTTAGTGTTAGTGGTGTTCTCAAATGTTATTTTATTCTGTAAAACCTTTAAAACAGCACAGGAAAATTTGAACATAAATTTATGATATTTTTTTTTTTTTTAAAGTGCTAATGTTGGCACAATAGATTGCTGTTAATAGTCTAACACGCCCAGTACTTGAAATAGATAGTACAATACTATCCTTGGCTGCACCCACTACCCTCTTCAGTGCTTCATATTAATAAAGGTTGTGAAACAGCTTCAATTGTTTTTATAGTCAGGCTCAAACTTTCATTGCTAAGAAATATCATCCAAAACTGGTTTACAAGCTGGAATTGGCTTCGTTGCCAAGTAACATCATTGAACTTTCTAACAGAAGACAAGAATTAAGGCGGAGCACATTGATTCTTAGTGACCGGGTGAATGTCCAGATGCTAAAGGCCACCCAGAGGCCACCATTTGTCAACTCGATGGACCAGAGAGCCTGTAAACCAAACAACTGGATTTGCTGGATTTGTTGCTGTTGGGGCGATGGCCAGCACTGCCATGGTGACTGAATGTGAGGTCATTGTTTTGACTCTCTGGCTTCGTTTAAGAGAGATTTAGTACTGACCACAGTGAATCTGGAAATATTGATCAGAATACAGGCATGCACGGACTCGTGAGGTTGAGTCACACACAAACACACACTAACATGCAAGCGAGATATTCACATGAAAACACCACGAATAAAACAAAAGACATCAGTCATATTTTTGTGAGTCAGTCACTCTTTCTATGTTTCCATCATACACAGACTCACACGCACACACACACACACAAACACACACTTTTACTTCTCACCAACACCTGGTCTCAACATCCAACCTTCATCACACTAATCTCCCCCATCACCTCCACTCAGTAGATCCCTTAGGCCTTGTTAGAGCAATAATCATGCCTGATTTCCAGGGATAATTTCCTCCAGTGTGTGGGAGCAATCTGTTTGCATGTGCATTCATTTGCACATTTCTAGATAAAATGTGTGCATTTGTGTGTGTGTGTGTGCTCTCTATAATGGAAGCTGCAGGCTTATAGTGATATTGTAAATCCATGCAGCATATGGTTCTCTATGGTTTGGCTAAAGCTTTATCTGTGTTTATGCTAGTGGGGCTTTACTTTGGTTATTGTTGTGCTTCTCTAATTGGTGTTGTTGTATTTAGTAATGTAAGATCTATTGGTTTTACCAATAAGCCTTAAAAAAATTGGCTTCTTTTAATGTTGATCTTAAAGAAATTCAGCTGCATAAACTGTCTGACCTGCCTCAACCCTGTGATGACACATTATCTGAGTCCTACTGTTTGAATCCACAGAAACAGACTGCTGGTATTGTAACCGACTTTGTTTTAATGTTTGTGTCATCAATCATCAAAACCCACTAGTCAGACAAGCCAATATTACATGTCAAGACCAAATTTTTATATCTGAGAATTATGGATGAAAAGCTCTGGTCCAGGGTATTGGGTAACTGTAGAGTATTAAAACACAACGCATATAAATTCAGCCCTAGGAAATTGCAGTTGCTGAGTTTGCTGTTCTCACTCTCCCTCAGTCTTTTTTGTGTCTTTCATGGCAATTTGCTGAGCATTTGGCACCTGAACTGCATTGTTCGGGTTTAGTTAAAAAAAAAGGGTTTCAAAAGCCACACAAGCCTGTTTAGCCTATTTTTCCTTATGTTCTTGGAGATACAGGTAGATCATCTTAATCTTCTTAGAAAGCTTAAACCAGGTCAAGAACTGTTGTTTAAATGGGCCTGTAAAGCTCATCGAGATTTTTACTGATTGATGATATTCAGCAAGGATTTTCAGGCGAGTTCTGAAGTTATAAGAAGCATCTGTTTCCTATGATTTCTACACTGATTCAGGAACAATCAGTCATATTTTTCTCAAGAGTGTAAATTAAACTGAACATAAAACAAATCTAAATAATTGTATTAAATTTATCAGTTCAGATGTAACTGTGGTGAGACTTTAGAGAAGACGTGTGGTTTTTGATTCAGGTTGCTGAAAATGGGGAGCAAATTGTATTTTTAAGTGCTGTAATTGCTTCAGTAAGCTCTGTACTGCTGCAGTTGCTTACTGGGTCGTGAGCAGGCCAAACTTCAGTAACTTACTTCCTGTTGTTTTCTGAACACCTGCATGCACCTGTCCCTCTCTGCCTCCTGCCCCTCCTTCTACTCCGAACCTTTAACTATCACCACCCCCCCACCCCACCCCTTGTGTCTTGTGTAGCTTTCAAAAGTGTTTGGCCTCCAAAATAGTTCACAGTACTTTTTCTGATTGACACTTTTGGAAAAGAGCACTTACTTGGGCAAGGCATGATCACGCGTTAAGAGGCAAAATTTTTAATGAGTGTGGTATTTAAGTGACATAATCCTGAGTACACGATGCCATCTTATTCAACAGACTAGTTTCCTGTGTGCAGTACTATATTATTTAGGGAAGGATTTCTTTGTTTTCCCAGAATGAAAATTTTAATTCACATCTGGTTTCTATGACAAATAGAAAACAGGGGTTTGCTCTAACAAAGAATCTCTAGAGACTCATACAAAATTAATTGAAACAGCAAGTACTGACATTTGAATGGATTAATTAGAAAAAATTGTTCAGTAATTTAACAATTAGTTGATTTTTAAAATAGTTTGTGGTTATTTTTCTTTCAATCAACCAAGCCATTTCAGTTTTTGTTTTAGCCTTATACTGACCTTCTCCCTGTTATTATATACAGCATGCTGTTGATTATTACCTTTAAAAAAGGGGAATTATTTGGAGGGGCAAGACCAAAATTTTATGTAGAATTCATTTTAGTACGTATAAAATATCTGCAAGCGCAGCCTTTCTTTCTTTCTTTTTCCCTGTTGTAGTCAAGTAGAGAGGCCTGTTGTTTCTATCATGTATTTACATGTTTTTATGACTTTAATTCTGTTTGGATGCCCAATGTGGAATTGGCTCTTTACCTGGCTGGTTGCTTTAAAGTGTTTTGAAATAGAGAGTCTGATTTTTTATTGCTGTTGCTGCAGTTTTATGTCTTCATTTTCTCCTGTCTCTTCTTTTCTTTCTCAGTCTGACTATATCTCAATATTTTACCCCCTACTGTCTCCATCTCTCCCTCTCTTATCCAGTGTAGACAGCTCCTCCTTCACAGTCCCTTATTCTCTTTTATCCCTTCTCTTCCTCTCTGTCTCTCTGACCCACTAAAGTGAGATCCCATCATGTTTTTCCCATCATGCTCTCCTCCCACCCTTGCGGTCAGGCGGTGAACCCCCGGCCGGAGGTATAAAGGACATGATTTACAGGGCCTCTTCGCAAACAAAAAAAGGGAAAAAGACAGAAAAAACATAAATGAGCGATCAGTTTTCCAGCATAGTAGTCTAGTAGGTTTTACTTGTCAAAGTTTTGACTTGAAATATGGCACTCCTGCCACGACAGAGTGTGGTCCAATTTCGACAAGTTGCAGAAGTGCCAAAATATGTTTTTCACAGTAAAAGAAAAAAAATTTGATAAAGCTGGTTTCTATTTTCTTGGTGTTCTGTTGACATGTCTGGATAGAGTGAAGGGGTGATCCAAATAGGGGAGGAAGTGGGAGAAACAGTTAAGTATTGAAGCCAAACGCTGCAGCATTGGCACATCATAATTCTCTGTTTTAAAAGAAAATATAGGATGTTCCAATTAAATATAATCTGACTTTTTCATCTTGTTAGCCAGTTGTTTATACATTTAAAAACTTTTGCATGTAACAATCTTCATTTCACTGTAACTTTAGTGACAGAAGTTTTGCCCACTTTATGTTTAAACAGACTTAAACCTTGGAGATCTCCAACATTTCACAGTTTTCTGACAAGGAGTTTGTCATAGTTTGTCATAGTTTGTGAAACGAAAACCTTTCATTTTGATATGAAACCACAAGTGCTTTTAAAGTTAAGCTACCAAAAAATTGATTAGCTGTCTCTTTATACAGTATATATGTGCTATAAACCCAGTAACCTGAAAAATAGTGCATCAGCCTTGTGGCTGGAAATAATAATTTACATTCGGAGTTAGGAGGAAAGAACTTTTCCATTCCCAAGCAGCTTAGGCATTTTAAGTGTCAACGGGTTAAGTAGAGCAGGTCTACAGTCAAAAGGAAAACATTGTGTTTACACTGGAAAGCTCCCAGGTGTCATTTTTTGAAGTATAAAGCAGTTATTTTCTGGAAATGAAAAACCTTACCAGATCCTTAGTCTGGTATAACTGGCTAATTGTACAGTTGTGAAAAATGATTTTGAATTTGAACTGGAGTGAGAACTGAAAGCTGAATTTTATTAAGTTCTGATATTACATCTCCTGCCGAAGTGGCTCCACTTCGTTGAGGGTTTTTTATTGAACAATGTTCCACATCAAACTCACTTTTCATTATATCAAAAATGAAAACCACTGCAACTAAAGTGGTGACAATTAAACTTAGTGTGCTCATCCTTGCATTGGGTGATAGACACTTAGATGGGAACATTAATACCCAGACTTGTACCCAGTTCCAGAAAAAATAACTATATGTATGATTCTGCCTGCACCCAAACACCTTATGTTATGTGACTTAGTTTGTCATGTTATCGGCCAATTATTGCAGGAACTTAGACTCATATGGTCTTAAATGTAGTGCAGTTGATGTTAGCTTGTCTTGATTCCACCAAAATGTTCATATGAAAGTGTGCCTGTAGATATTAGATCCATTTCAAATTAAACAAAACAACGGCATTTTAATTTTTAGCACTTCAAGCTGTAAGTTTAAAATGTTCACACTGTTATCATGAGCGCCCATCACTGCATGCATGGTGGTCGGTTTTGTAAATGCAGGCTTGTGTGAGGACATGAGTTTATTTGGAAATCAAACATTCAGCCCACTGCAAACAAGTTGTTTCCGTCAGTTGAAAACCACCGTGCCCAGACAGACAATCTTCCTGAACCAAAACACTGCAGTGACATACTAGACCCATAAATTTCAACGCTGGATACACACCAGTACATCTGTGCTTCAGTGTCAAAACAAACCCAAAACACCCATAAATAAAGTGTATTATACTTGCATAACCACGACTCACAGAAAAGTTACTTCATACCTATTTTTTTCAGGGCAAATATAAAACAAAGGTAAAAGAAACCACACAGAGAGTTCAAAAACTTAAACGTAATCCGTCGTAAAGAAACAGCGAGATAAAAGTGTATTTCTCCATAGATATATTTAGCACTATCAAAATGCTGCAGTTAGTTTGAGAATTGAGATTGTGTTTCAGTTCTGATGTCTGATGTAATGCACACGAGGAAAACTGACATCTGGACATAAGTTCAGTTGATCTTATGGGCATTTTAAATCAGATGCTTCAAGGGTTTTACATGCTTAATTGAAATTTAAGCTTAGACATTGTAGATGCCTTAAGTCCTTAAGAATATTTAGATTACAATAAGAAGACTAAGAGTCTACAGCTATGCTAACAGTTTTGTAAAGTAGGACTGAGACGGTTGTTTGTGAACCAAGCGACAACCTTCAGGTAGTAAAGTTAAAAATGATTTGATGCAGAAGCACCAAAAACTGCAGCCTGAAAAGGCAACTTGAGACCAACTTTGTCAATTATAGAGCCCCATATCAAAAATGCCTAACTTTACAGGAAAAGTAAACATGTTAACAGCCTGGTACAAACCATGATTAGTTCATTTTAATGACAACACAAGGGTTACAAGGGTTGCTTGCACTTTAGTTTAAAATTAATAAATGCTCAATGACTCTGTCTGCTTTATCCTGTGGAGCTAAATGCTAATGTCAGGATGTAATAGTTTGTTGGTCATAAACCAGAATTAAAATGTGAAGCTCATAACATTGCTATGTTAAAAGAAAACAAAAGTTACAATGATTTATCCTGAAACATGAGGAATGTGTTTACAGCAATTCATTCTTTTGTGGCTGAGACAATTTTTTTTAGTGGTTTTGAGTTATTTTAGTTATTTCTGAGATGTTTCCATCAAGACCAAAGTGTTGGACCAATCTACTTAACAACACTGATAAGATTCAGCACTGTCTAAAAACAAAGCTTGCACAGTCCTCCACATTTCCCCTGAAATTATGGCTCAACTTATCCATTGGTTAAATTGTATTTCTAAGCCCTGTTAAGTTATCAGTTAACTTCAGAACAAAACTAAAATGAAAGAACAAATGGCAGTCAGCTTATTTTACAGTTCAACTTACATTTGTCACTGGACAGACCAAACTAAACAAAATCTCAGAAGGTAACAAGAACAAGTTAAAACCATTTTAGTAGTTTTACAACATATTCTGGGTAACTTCTCTGTTTTTTTCTCATCAGTTCAGATTATGTAATCGAAGAATAACAGTTGGAGAAAACCAATGCTTTTTCTGAACATGATGTGGTAAAACGATCAGCGCTCGCATGAACCCAACGTAGAGGCCTTGACTGAAGGTTGCGTCTACATGATGATTAAATGCTGGTTTGAGGCTAATTATTAACATCAAGGTCTTGGCAAAGCTATAATGCAGAGGTTTGTGTCGCTAAACAAGAAATAATGGGTTAAGCACACAAATTCTACACAGAGATTTCCATTTAGTATACTAGAAGATTTTTAATAAACATCACACTTAAATCATATCATTGTTGTGTTTCCAATGAGAGCTATTGCAGATGTTTTTAACAGCTGTAAACCTGTGAAGTGAGCAAAATCTCAGATTTTTTAAAGTGGACCCAAATAATGAGGATTATATTGTCACACAAGAATTACGGTGTGTGACATCAAGAATAAGTAACACATTTTTCAAAATAAAAAGGTTATATTCAGGAAAGGCTACAAGAAATAAAATATCTTCAGCTATGGAAAGATTTGTGCTTAAATATATTACTATCGTACTTTAGTTTTTGGGATTAATAACTGGTTTAAGTCAGTCAGAGTTTAATTAAAACTTACTGCAAGTAACTTTACTGTTCGCTTCTGACCTACAATCTAACAGCATCACTTTAAAGTTGCCTTACTTTCAGTGTTTTAAACAAGTTTGATTAATATGCTCTGCTTCTTAGTGCCTGTCTGTTAGATTAATGCAAGTGACCAACAATATTAAGTAGCACATCCTTTATGTGTAAAATAAGCACCACTGCTGGGATGAGTTTCCTGCTCTGAACACACACACACACACACACACATTCCCACAGTGATGGGAAATCACTTAATTTTTCTGTATGCCATAGATGGATGTGAGGTTGTTACACTTTCATGTTGTCATGTTCCTGTGTTGTAAAACCATCAGGCTTATCCAAATATACACAGTATTTGAGGATCTTAACTTGTATTTAATGATTGAACACCAGCAAGAGGATTGGGAGCCAACATCAGTGATGAAACAAATCATTCAGAGCGTTTGCTGACTGAAATAAGCTGTAGGTCAGAATAATCACAGGTGACTTTTTTATGTAACGACGAGCAGATAACAGATCAGATTTTGTTCATTCGAGAAGAATATAAAGCATGTGTTTTGACACTCATTAAGTATTAGAAAGATGAATTCCACCTAGTGCAGCTGTAACCACTTTGTTGTATCAAGTGATCAGATCAAATGATTAGAGAGTTTGAGTTTCAATTTTGGTGGAGAAAAAGACGCTCACAATTTCCATGAAGTTGACTATGTTAGTGTTTTAAAATCCAGTTAGATTCAATGGATATAATCACTCATATTAATCACTAATCACTCATAATCACTATTATTTCATTCATTTGAAAATCTTTAACTGAATTTGCAGGGATCACATTTTGTTTTCAACATAATTTTTTATTACTGCCAGTGTGGAGCTGATACACAAAGGCAAAGCCTTCAGATTATATATCTACTATTTATTTTATATCAACAGGGAGATACAGAATCTTGTCTATGGAAACAGCAGTTAAATAGGATTAAACTGATAACATCTTTATACAAAGGATGCTTATTTCAAATATAACATCTGTGATAGTCATGCATGGATCCTAAACTGTGCATCTTGCCAATGGGCAGTTTACTTTTCGAGTAATGCTGCAGTGGAACAGCATTATCCAGATCTTACAACTTGTAACTCCAAGCAGCTCATGTTCAGACTCATCAGTTTGAAGAACAATTCTTTTAACATATAGCCAGAGTTGGGCTATAGACATTCATCCCTTAATCTTTACTCACATCAGAAAATGAAATGAAATACATTAAATTGAGGATATCATCAGTGTGAGGGGCTCTGTACTGTGACTTGTGATTGTTGGAGGAGAAATCAGTCGGGCAGACATCCCTCCAGCTGTCAGGCTTCGATGCAGATGAGTTACTAATAGTTTGGAAATGAACAGACAGGGGAGGATATTAAATTATCACTGCAGTCAAAAGAAAACATTGAATCTCAGAAGACATATACCTTTCACCAAAAGATGTCCATCTTGAACTCACTCCTCCATGGAAAAAACCCCCCGTGAAAATGTGAAATAATTTTATTGGCTACCAGTGCAGTTTTTAAGATTTTCTCTTAAGAGTGACATTAAGAAGTGGCAATAATATTATTCAGAGGGTAACAAGATAACATCACTTAAAAATTGCTTAAACAAGCAGATTTGCTTTTGTAGAAGTGACCTCACTCCTCTGGCAGATTTTGCCTTCCTAACTTTTGGAGAAATAGGATTTTAAGACTCAACAGTACACTGAATGACTTGTCAAGATGAATAGTTTTTGCAGCACAGGAGGAAGAGAAAACCAATTCTCATTTTCCAGGTGACGCCGACAGATTTAAAAAAAAAAAATCTACAATTGGCTTTGAATGGTTTCCACAGACACAAAGTTCATCTTACTCCCTCAGCATGTTAGAGGATGATGTCAGCTTTAAAGTCAAGGTAAAAAATAAGGCAAAAGCCAAAAGTAAAAATGTAAGATTTCCATGTGACTGAGGTGTTGCATAATGACGCTTGGACTCTGATGCTTTCTCCTAAATCCCCTCCTGGGAAATGAAACTTTGGACGCTCAGTTCTTAAAAACGAGCCTGATTGACGGGTCTTTGACGTAACGGGGACATGCACACACACTCAGATGACATTGGGCAAAGTGCAGTGCATGCAAAACAGCGGATATCACACACTTCTCATGCACTCACGGTGACACGGCTGCACTTATGAATAAAGAACAGGACGAATATAAATGCAAGAACACACACAGAAACCTTCAGCAAAGATGCGGTTTGATATTATACCAGATGTCTGCACGAGGAAGAATTTATAGACTTTCTGTTTTTGTTATTATGTGAGGGGAGAATTGCACTGCAGAATAAGTCCAGACACATTCACACTCATTAATGAAGTCTCGTAAAAATACAGATATTTTGTATCATAGCATTAGTAGAGGACAAGACACTAGAGACCTTAACACACACAGCACATAAATGCACACACCAAGAGTACACTGACGCACAAGCTGTCACACACTCTCACACACCTTATCACCTTCAGTAAGCTAGCCAGGAAATTCATCTTGTACTTCTGGTGTCCCTCTCTGCTCAGGGATTTACTGTCTCCCTCTGAGGAACAATTAAAGCTGCTTCTCTTTCCAGAAAACCTGCAGTTCCTAATAACACAGACACACAGCGAATGCAGAAGAGAAGCACCTGCTGTTTCCATGAACCTGGCTGACCAGGTGAAACCAGGTGAAACCTCTGATCCCTTACTCAGCTTACCCAATAAAATGCCTTCTGCCGTCAAGGATTTGGACAGGATGAGGCAGTATTTCTGAGACTTAGACAGTTCATACACATTGGCTGTGTCAAAGCAGGTGCCTTTCAGTGTCACAGTCACCAAAACTGTATGAAGGAATGTGTGCAAAACTAATATCAGGCTTCAGTCTGCCTCAGCTGTGCGCTGGTGGTAATAAGCTAGTTAGTATTCTGATACACCAAACTAAAAGGTTAAACACTGTACCTACTAAACATCACTATATTAGTATGTCATTGTAAATATGTTGTGAAGCTAGCACTAGCATTTAGCTCAAAGAAACATTGTGCGTAAATAATACCTAACTGATAACCAGTTGTGATTGTAAAGTTAGTGCTGTTAAAATCCAAAAATACAGGAGCATGTTCTTTGCTATGTTTAATTGTAAATTATAGTTATAAATACATAGGTTAAATATTCACTGCATGTGACTCTGCATATTCATGGCCCAGAAATGCCCCCTAGAAATTTATAACTGCATAACTGTGTAACTCATTAGAAATAAAAGATCATAGGGAGCAAAAAAGTACTGAGCC
The DNA here is from genome assembly GCA_029814665.1 of Acanthurus lineatus. Classification (NCBI taxonomy): domain Eukaryota; kingdom Metazoa; phylum Chordata; class Actinopteri; order Acanthuriformes; family Acanthuridae; genus Acanthurus; species Acanthurus lineatus. Next base: position 19,870,961 of record JAPZDV010000026.1, read on the forward strand.
TGTGCTCCACTAAGGAGTTCACTAATGCAACAGTTTCTTGCATGACAGACAATAAGCTTGCAATGTGTTACATCATTGTAAACTAACATAAATATTGTGATCAGTGCAATAAACAAAGTAGGCCAGAGTGTTTTTTGGTGTCAAAGATTCCATCACAGATTTGAGCACATGACTTTTAGCAGAAAGTTTCCCTCTTAAAACTCCAGAGTGCCCTTGACAATTGAAGTAAATTTGCTTTCTTATTTTAGTACAGGCAGCATCGCCAGGGTTTGTTCTGGCCAATTTCTTTTGTAACTTTTTATGTATTCCTGAGACATCGTGGTGCCAAAGAAGCATAAGCCTCGATTCATGTTGACATTTGAGGAAAGTTCAAAAGGAAATGGAGTAAAAAGCTGTGAGTTCAATAACATATAGCCTTTATAAGCACTAATAGGAAAATTGAATGTGCTCACACTTTTTTTCAACAAGTCAGTTTTTGGTATATATTTGAGCCAATTTGGCCAACAAATTAGGTTAATGTAGTTCTCTTTCCCACCCTGTTATTCCTTTATTGTTCTATACAATATAAGCCTTTGATATTTAACTCTTGTCCTTTGTCATCTTGTGTGATTATCAACAAATTATTCCAAGTTTCTTGTATTAAATTTATCGATTGACAGCAGAATTAAGATAAATTTGATATAATACAACAGTTTTAGTTTCTGACATCTTTATATACCTGGATCTTGTCATTATCCTCATGTATCTGTGAAAGATTACAAGGAGATAAGAGTTATTATATTTTAATGCAATTACTGTAACACCATAATCCACCTCTTCCTACTCTTGGTTTCCTGTGACGTCTTGACAGGGAAACAAGGTCCATACTTTGTTTTTGTAGGTGTGAGCTGTTAAAGCACCGTAATCTGTGTAAATGGCCTCACCAGATGGCGTCTTTTCATTTTTTTGATGAGAAAACGATGACAGATTTCAGAACTGCTAATAAGAAATCTGACAGCAAAATGGGGTTTTGAGGGGAAGACTCCCTTGTTTCAGTGTGTGCCTGACATTTCTGTCTTTGTTGGCCTGAGACATGCAAAGGTTACCGAAGACAGAAATCAGAAAGATACTGCAGCACGACAGGAGTCAGTGATCTTTAAACTACTGCTGTTTGCTCACAAACAGGTGTAATTCACTACCTAAAGGTTTGCAAAGATAAATATTTTGCTGATTAATCTCCAGATATCAGTATATGTGTGTGTGTGTGTGTGTGTGTGTGTGAGAGAGAGTGTGTGTGTGTGGCAGCATTTACAATCATTTATTTAAATCCTCCCTCTGGAGTATTCATTATCTGTATGATTGGAGGCCAAATTAATAGCTCCTGTCTCTCCTTTTAAAGCACCTAATTACTTATCCTCACATGACTAAATGCTTCAAATAACCTTGTCAACAGCAAACAAGCTCCTCACAGTTTGGCATCAGCTGAGATGTTTTTATTTAACAGTTAAAGCTACAGCCAAAAATAAAGCAGATTTTCACTTCACACATGGTCATGTCCTCATGAGGGGGGATTTTAAGTTCATGGCCTAAGAAAGAATTAGTCAGTTTTATAAAGCTTTTCACATTTATTAAGTGGCTGTGGAGCTTATGGAAATCTTTCTTTTAGAGGTCGGTGTCTTGGTGATCAAAAGCAGCAGTGACCTCATCATCAATTGGAGTCATTTTTTATTTATGTAGCAGCAAAGCACAATATGAGATGTCCAAGGACACTTTACATATAGAGTAGGTCAAGACTACACTCTCAAATTAATTTTATTAAGACCAAACAACTGAAAACAGTTCCCACATGAGTAAACACTTAGCAAGGAAACACTTCCTTTTAACATTCAAAAACCTCAAACCTCGATCATCATCAATGCCACTACCACTAAGCTCTTTCTTTATCTTTGGAAAGAAATGGTTGTCTAAAGATGCCAATAAATGTATAATAAAAGCATGCTAATATGTAATGTTTGCTAATCGATGTATGGGAAACCATAATATGACTTAAGAGGTCCCATTGCAGTACAGTTGCAGGATTAATGCACAGTCTGGCTCTCAACAGTCACTGACAGGCTACCATTTATCCTGGCTGCATGCCTGTCTGTCTGTTTTGTGTTTTCCGGTGTCTATAATGTGTATGATCATCTGCATTGGCCTGAACGCTCTAAATCATGTGGAGAAGTCGTCTCTCAAAAAGCTTCTTGGATCACTGTTTGGAAAACAGGCTGTTATTAATCTATGACGAAATGAAGCAACGACATGTGATCTGAATTTATTCTCCGCTGATTCCTAGAAGAAAGCTACTCTTTATTTGTTTAAAACGCAATACTGGACACTTCTGCAGGTGTTTAAAATGTTTCTTAGAAATTTCCAAGGCTACTTCGGTCTTTCTGTGGAAAGACAAACAAAGTCTACGATTACACTTCATGATTCTGAGACCTGCGTTAATTTGCCATTGATGTAATAATTTTTTTTTCTTTTTTGTATTAAATATTTAATACACTGACATACGTGTCAAAACATTTCATTTGAACTCTTAAGTGAAATAATTGAAGCTTTTTTAATGATCTTTGTAAGAAAAAATATACCTGCATAAACCACAGGTTATGAACTTTTAACAGTTGAAAATGATCAGTAATCTTATTGATAATCGTTGGCTATTGGCATTCGCTAAAGAAAATCCATATTGTGCATCCTTAAATACCTCACGGTAGAGTTTAGAGTTTTAACAGCCCCACAGTCACTGACAAAAGGTTTGCTATCACGAGTTTACCAAGTAATGAGATCTTTTCGAGGGTGTCAGTTTTTATATTTACTTTCTGTTTGATTTATAAACAGAATTCCAAAGATTTTAGATAAAACTTAATCAAAACCATCATGATGTCAGATGTGAGAGGACCATGGGGCAGATAAATCCAACAAAACCTCCCAGTGGGAAAATTTTTTCATAGCTGTATAAATTTTCCTCTAGTTTTCCATTTTCTTGATCGGTCTTTCGTATTTACAGCCTGTTGTGCCTGTTTTAACTAAACTTGAGTTTTAACTACCTTAAAACCCCTAAATTTTAGATCATTAATAATTAGGAAATGTAAATGAACCAGTGAGGAAGAAGTATCTTTAGTAATATGTTCAACACTTATCAGTATTTTAAATGTGTGTGTGTATTTTTGTCCCTGTGTGTGTTTACGTGAAGCACATGGCTTCTGTCAAGTGTCAACTCCTCCCACCTCAGACACATGTGGTTCATTAGAAAAAAAAATCCACGGAAAACCTCAGAGACCTGGCTGCAAAAACTGGGTCACCGCCTTCACACACTTTTTTGGTGAAATTTCACATAAACACACATACACACGCGCAACACAACACGTTGAGGGAAAATGTGAAAACGTGACCAGGCCTCCTGCTGAAAAATGTAATCAGAATGATTGAAAGGAAGCAAAGTTTGAGTTTGAAAAGTGTCTTTTTCTGCAGTTTTAAGAACAAGAAAGCCTTCTTTTAGTAAAAAAGCCTTTGTTTCTTTTCCCTCTTCCAACATCTCTCCCTTCTTTTAGTTAGCATCTTTACGTGTCATTACATCTTTTTCCTCTTATTTGCTTCCTTGTAGTTTTACCAGCAGTGGGGGTATGTATCATAAATGTTTTGTTTTATTAGTCTATTAATTTTCCATAGAGACTGTTCCACGTTGTCTTCCAGCTTAAATTGGTGTGACATAATCATAATCATAATATAAAATAGTATACAATTACTTATTAGACTAGAGATACATAACATTATAATGTCTAATATGGGTTCAGATGTGGAGTTGGAGCCTTTTTGACTCGTTAAACCATAAATATTGAGTGAGGGATTCAAAGATCAAGATCAACAAAACCCTGCGAGTAGCATTTAGGCCCACAGTTGCGGTCAAATGTTTTGAATCTATTTTGTAAAGTAACAATCTCTTGAGGAGCCTCCTGTTGGATTTTTGTCATATTGATACCAGTTGTTGCAAAAACTGGTCAGGGCTCCCAAAAAGGAGACTTTATTGAAGATGAGTCCAATCTATTGTTGACATTTTACAAGCAGTGTAATGATGCAGCTGGGCTGTATTATAGTGTCACATTTTAAGTGACAGGGTAAAAAAAAAGATAATTTTAGACAAAATAATAGACAATTTGGATGTGCATCAATTTAGCTTGCACCAACAAAATAATGGTGATGTGCCCAAGCAGCCGATAGAGTTGGCACCTTTCAGGCAGCAGCCAGCATTTACAAGCACGTGCCTGGTGTTTATTAAGCACCAGACATCGTTCCTGGCAGGTAGGAAAGGTTCTGTGAAACATTATGTGGACCCATTAGATATTGAAACCTGTCATTGAAACCAGTGCTAGTAGAAATGCTGCATTTGGTGGAGAACTCATCTCTGCAGGGTGGCTCACCTTCTCAGTGTTAAATGGACCAGTAAATTTCCACCATATTTTTGTGGATTATAATCCTTTGTTAGGCTTTATTTGGACTGTGCCCAGGCAAGGGGAGAGAAAAGCAGGATATAGAGGAAAATATCAAAAGAAGAAAAAAATCGAGAGGCAAGTAGATGTGAGAGGAGAGGTGAAAAGAGTGTCAGGAGAGGCTAGACAGACGGAAAGAGGAAATGTGAAAATCCACCTATGTCCTCCATATCAATCATCGGACACTTCATTTGGTTAAGACTGGCAACCATTATTTTCCTATATTCTTCCTTTTTACTAAGAATTCAAGGCATCTGCAATGCTGTTACACTTTTCCATTTTACATAACTGCTTTGACTCAACTTTCCAGTGAAATAGACCTTATAGACATTGTGAAACTTTAAAAAGAGTAAAAAGCCCAAAAAATAAGGAAAGGCATTTAGACAACCAACACAACAGATCAACCTTTGTGAGAAATGCTTATAAAACAACAGTTTGGCCTCCTGTACTTAACTTTAATGGCATTAAACTTATTAATGGGGCCTCTAAGTTTGAAAGATGTCTGTGCATTAATTTAGAGCAACTCCTCTGTGTGACATAATTAGAAGTTTTTCCCTGAAAAAACCCATAATGCCTCACCTTGGCATAAATGTGACTGAACATTTTTGTCTTTACTAAATACAGTACACTTTGCTTCATATAGTATGTAGTCTCCGCCTCTTTCTCCACCCACCATCCTGCCTCACGCATGTGGCTGTGACTCTGCTCATCAAACACATAAACCTCATCAGCAGCTTCACTATCCAACAGGTTTATGTGGGTAAAATTTCATCCAAATTTTCTTTGTCAACACCAATGAGAGCCATGTAAAATGTCCTGCCAGACTGATATTAGCTAACATTTAGCACACAAATAAAACATAAGAAAAATAAACCTGCTGGCTGACCATCATATTGGCTTGTACTTGATGTTTCCCCTGGATAAATGGATGAACAGCTTCAGAAAAACAGCGCTCTTGACAAAAGCTACTGCTGGCTACCGTTTTGCTGTCAGATTTTCAGACTCCTTGGAGATCTTTTGGTGATATCTGGAGGCTCACAGTATCCTCCTTTTGCAACTTTGCAACCAAAAATAGAGCACATCTCTGCCAGCATTTTGAAAATAGTGAAACCGGGCATGCAACATTTATGATTTCTTCACTATTATTAACTGTAGCCCCCTGCTAGTCAACATGATTGGTTCCTTCAGGAAATGACACATTAAAACATGACTGTGTTCGTGAGACTGTGTTTGGTTCACTGTAGTTTCATGTCAGATATGCTCAGTAATGGTGTTTCTTGCAATTGGCTCTTGATGTCTGGTAGCATATAAAGATACTGCATATGATAACAACTCCATTATCATATCTGTCCTTTAGAGCAAGGCAGGTGTCTTTACCCTGTGTCCTTTTAATGATAAATGATAAACAATAAATATGGTATAATAATAAAAAGCCATAGCCATTATGCAGAGACTATCTCTTACTAAGTTGGTTACAAGTTCAAATTATTTTTTGAACATTTGTGCCAAACAAACCTCAGATGTAAATATTCATGTTTGCAAACATCTTGTAAGTGGCAACAAAACAAATCTAAAAATATCTGCAGTAATAATGCCAATATACTGTACTGTATGTTTTAGATTTTAAGTGACATAATGGTGAGAAGGAGTTACCCTAAGAAAAAAAATTATAAAAGTTTTACCATCAAGCACTTTTTCCACCATCAACTTTTTACAAGTTCACTGTTTGGAAAAGGTCTGTCTAGTGCTCTGTCCATTTATAAGAGTTGGTTTATTTAAACTTACTGGGTTTTGTTCCCTTCATGCCTCAGACCGTCTTGTCCAACAGCCAAGACTTTAAAAAGCCCCACTCTGCCACTTGAACCCTGTGAAACAAGATTATGCTATAACTTGGAATGATGTAAAGTGCCTTGCCCAAGGGCAGCTAGATGGTATTTCCATAAGAAGCAGAGAGTGTTAGTCATTCACCTGCTCTTTCAACCAATTTTCCACTTCTTCTAAAAAAGCAAGCATTTTTTAAATCTTTAAATGGAGTCCATATTCACAAAGGAAGATATGACTGCTCGGAACATATTCAGGGTTTTGTACCTGCCTCTAACCTTTAAATTTATGCCTGATGGTTGACAGCTGTAACATTTGTAGTCTTGAGGCTTAAACAGACACTATCTAAAATTTCCAGCATCCTCTTGAAAATACCTCTTTCCTCCACAGTGCCTTTTGTTAATTTTTTAGGATACCCATTAGCTGTGCCCTCAAGCGCTGCTAGTCCTCTTGGCAACCATATTAATACCATACATTAAACATTAAAAGCGTTGAGACAAAAAAAATCAACATTGCACAGAAAAAGTAAATAAAAACCACCCTGTGCTAGCTGAACAAAACGTGCCCTCTGCCTGTTTTCTTTCGTTTCTACCACATCTGGTTCCCATCCTGCTTCCTGAGGTTTAGATTAAACCATCCTGAGTTTCCAGCTGCTGGAGAGTCTGTTCCAGTGGCTGTAACCTTGAATGAATGAACCAGAGGAAGGAAGGGAAGACGTAGGACAGGACAAAGAAAAAAAAGAGCATGATGGAGGGATATTGAGGTATCTAGGGAGCAAAAGAGAGATAGTTGAAGAGACAAACATAGAAATGAGGTCATTTCTTGTCTCCTGTCAGATGTTAGCTACAATCCTTTCGAGATGAGATCTCAGATGATTGGTAGCTTACAGCTAACAACAACTTTTATTCCTCCAATGTACAAAAACAGCAGAGTTTTTGCTTTCCTAACTAAAATAAGACCAAATCCAAAAGATTTCCTCAGTCTGAATATTAGGTAGAAAAGATACAGTGCTGAGAATATTGTTGATACAAAAGTCTTCTGGATAACACACAGTACAAGTGCAAGCCGCAGAAAAATGTTTCCTTTACACTAATTTAATATGAATAGGAAAAAAGAAGCACTTTTAAATAGTCCGATTCATTGGAATCTTATTTTTCTGAGCTTACCGATTCCTTTCATTGATGCCAGATATTTTATGAAAGCTGTTTGTTACAAAACAATGAGATCAAATTCATGTGTTTACACTGCCGAAAACTAGCAACAAAGAGTCATGGCAGCAAGGAATAAACAGTCCCAAGCCTGACATCATTTCATAAAGACAGAAGAAAACAATGCTTGTTGTAATGTTGCATAAATCATAACTTCAAGTAAGGCAGAAACATCTTTTGAGGCAGCATGGGGTTAATTTCCAGGAATATCACGTAGCTTGTGTACTGTTGTCTCCAATAAGCAGTGTAACTATTACCAATGATACCATGAAAGCAGAGTTGTTGGTGTAATTATTTGACTAAGAAAACCTAACAGAAAATCAATCCTGTGTAAGTTTTTTCCTATTTGTCAAGTTTACTTGACTGACAGACTATTGCTGCAGCTTTCAAAGATGGAAATTAAAAACAGTTGCATTGTTTGTAAAAACCTGTGTATGTGTACTTTTACCACATAGAGAGGTGAACACGAATCAATTAAGGAATTTTAAAGAATCAGACTGATAAGCAGAATAGATCATGACAATAGTTATCAATAAGATCCCATCAAATCCTACTCTAAATAACTAATTAACTTCTCATACTATGGATATTATGCGTAATGACTTTTGCAGAAATAAACACAGAGAAGTGATGACAAACTCTGCACTAATGTGTCAAAGATGCTCTGTTCGTGTCTGTTCATGTCCTGAGAAACAAACAAAGATGGATACAGATGCAAACAGACGTCATTAGATCTGTTACAGATCCAGTTGTTGCAGCTGGTTTGCATGTCTTTCCCCTCATTTTGACTGTTACAGCTGTACTAGTGACCTCTGTTGGAATCAGCTGGTAACTTCACATGTATATGAAGTGGATGGAAACTCTACTACTGCAGTACATATTGATTAAATGCTGGAGAAGTGACAAAATTAAGCAAAATCAGCTTTAGTATGTACACTGAATTTGCTGTATTTTCTTACAGAGACATTAAGCTTTTGTCAAGGGCAGCAGCCAACTTTTCTTTCAACTGTTACAATCAGCAGGTTTATGGATAATATTTGATTGACTTATCATTTGATCTGTAAAGATAAATACACAATAGTTCTAAGATAAAGATGAAAAAGACACAAACTTCACCTTTCCACAGTTTATTTCCTTTTAAAATAATTCATACAAATGCATACAGTCACAAACATATCTTTGTCAGGTTGTCAGTTTTGACCAAAAATAATGATATTTACTGTAGAATATAGAATATGTATACTGTATATTGCTACGCCTACTACTTTACCATAAAGGGGACCAAGGTAGGCAACAGTGGACTGTGTGTTACTACCAGGGATGGAATTTTCAAGGAGCACCTGGACGATAAAATGCTAGTCTGTTCATTTTACTTGTGGCACCGATCAGTTTAAACAAGGAATGCTTACAGTTTATATCAGGAAGTATCAGCAGAGTTTCTCCTCCACGTAACAACAGGCATCTGGTGAGGAAAGATTAAGAGTAAAATTCCAGCATTCCTTTAAGGATTTTGGGGCTCTAGTCTGAAGATGACATTTAAATGTCACCTCAGTACCTTCTGTGCTAGACACCCCGTCAGATTTTGGCCAGCAGAGAGCTCAGCACTAGCCTGGGCTAGTGAAATTTCCATCCCTGATTGCTACTCTTACTACCTCACCATGAAGAAGACCAGGTAGGCAACAGTGAACTGTTTTTTTTACTACTCAGCTGCTGGTAGAAGGGGGGATCCAAAAAGCACCGTCACTTAGCTGGCCTGCTGACATCGACAACACATGAACTGGAATTAGTTATAAATATTCCAGATAGAAAAAGATTTTTAGATGTTTCTGCCACTGATATAACAATATCAGCATCTTGTTTAGGTTATGGGAATGTAACCAGTAAACACATACATTAGAGTCTCAGTTTAAAAGCTTAGATTTGAAGTCTAGTTCTGAGCTTTTCTTTTAGTTTTTAAAACATAGTGTTGTGTAGCTTTGTATTCAGATGGCAGTCTTTGCAAAGATGCCTTGTGGAGATTGCTAGTCACCACCCCTCCTCCCAGTGCTGCTTTTTTAGACACAGATACAACCAAATCACATTGACACAGGCAGGCAGAACACCATATGTACACATAGACACAGAGGCAACAGAGGGCGGCGAAACGGTACACTCAGGAAGGACCCTTCATGAAATGTTAAAGGGATACTGGACTGGAGAAACCAGTACGTTCAGGCATGCTGTGATGAAATGTCTTTACTTTGTTGTGCCATGTGATGTCCCTCATGTTGTAAAACAAGAGGCATAAGGATGTTGTTCCTCTTTTAGTATTAAATCAAACTGACAGGCTTTATTGTTTTTTTTTGTTTTTTTTTTTTTAAGAAGACTTACAAGATCACTTTGGAAGCAGAACAAAAATATGAAGATCTGAATCACAACTGCTCCTTGTTAGTCATTGTAGCATCTGAATGAGTGAATTTAACTTAAAAAAGGAACCAAAAATGGTTTTGGCAAAAAAGGAAAGCAGTTAAATAATTTATATATAGAGTTTTGTTGTTTCAGTTTTTTAGTCTGTTGGCTGATTTGACGGATCCACAGTGAAGGACAACACTGGTTTAGTAGCATGACGCATCACACTGAATCACCAATGTTGTGCATCATTTGTAAACCTCGGTGTGCTGAACTGCTCCTGCTCCATGACCTGAATAAAAATATGGGTAAAAGTGGAAGTGCTGGATCTTTAGACAAGAAGAAGACAAATATATAACCTTTTGTGTGACTTTTTTGAAACTGTAAGCTGCTACAAACTGTCAGTTCATTGTTTCTTTGTCTTGTGGCTTTGTCCTTTCGGGTAATTAACCTAACCACTCTAGTTTTTAATTGAAATTTCGACTCAGGATGAAGCCGTCCAAGCCAAGCATACCATTGTGCCACCTCCCCACAGCCTTTCCTCCCACAGCCCCCTCGATTTGGGTCAAACATTTACACAAGTCCCAAGAGCAAAATCACATGCCCCTTAAACATAACAAACAAAAGCAAACATTAGATCAACTTTAAGTCTCGTTAAAGTTCGTCTCTAATGTGGCGGGACACAGAAAGGCAAGCAGGTAGAAAAACAAAAGCACTAAGTGGCATTAAAAAGAAGGTTTAAAAACAAAAGTAAAAATAATTATAACCAACTGCGGAAACTTAATTTCCTGAGATGGTGTGCAAAAAGCTGCCTCTTTTGGGGGGTGGGGGGGGCTTGTTAATTTGGGGACACATTTAAAAAAAAAAAAAAAAAAGATATTGTATTCTCATACCAGTTTGGCTACATAGAGGGTTCACATAACCTTTGCTTTTCTTAAGACTGGAATACAAATATCAGTATCTTCTTGCCTTTAAGTCTAAAAACTGTACACAGACAGGTTACATTCATTTATAACCTACTACTTTTGCTTGTACATCAAACTAAGGAAAGGACACAGAAAAAGAGAGAAAGACATGAAACAGGCCCCTCTAACTTTAGTCACACTACAGTCTAACACAGCAGAGTTTGATTCAGTATTTTTTTCTTCCCAAATCAACAGATATTATTGTTATTAATATTATTATTTTTTTTTTACTTCTGGCAGAGAAAACTGTTTAAAAGTCGACTATACTGAAGTTGTAATGTGAAGATAAACCTATGGATCTTTACAGTCTCTCTCAGGATTTCAGGATGGAGCAGAGGACAGTTGTCTTGCCCTTCGATTAGAGTGTCTGACAGCTATCCACTCCTCCTCCTCATCATCATCATCATCTTCTTCTTCTTCTTCTTCTTCTTCTTCTTCTTTCTCATCATCTTTGGAGTGTGAGATGGCTGCTGGGAACCAATTTCCGGAGAGTTGTGAATCGATTGTTATTGGGACCTCGATCTGTCGATCTGACGCTCTGTGAACTTGTCTGATAACTTGTCACTAGGGAACTTATCGCTATGATCCCAGTTGCCATGCCAACCCCCTCGGGTCACCAGACAACACAGGCAAGCTTGTGTGTGTGCGTGTGTGTGTGTGTGTGTGTGTGTGTGTGTGTGGCTACAGTTGGTCGTTCGGATGCTGCTCTCTGTCACCCTCTGGTGGCTTGACTGTATTTTGTCCAGGGGACGGGGCATGAGGAGGGTGCGTGACAGCAGGCGGGAGGGTGTGTGTGATGGGCACGGCGCTGGGCACAATGCCTTCAACGGGTGGCGGGAGGCCGCCAGCTGGCAAGCTCACCACTCCTGGGGGATACCTGGAGAAAGAGAGATGGAGAGAGATGAAATGAGTCATCCAAGAACGACTGAAACAACAGTTACAATTATGTGACCTTGTTTTGATCACAGAGGCAAAAACATTGTAGTAGACCTGCACCAGCTAAATTAACTTCAACATTTACAACCAAAAAATTACAACTTAGTCATTAAAAAGACACAAACTTCACCTTTTCACTGTTTAATTCCTTTTAAAATAATTCATACAAATGCATGCGGCCTCTGGTAGTACACTTCAACAACAGAGAGTACTGTACCTTCATTAAATTGGAGGGAATTGTTCTTTTTTTTTTTTATTTTGTTTAGTGTTTTAGTGTTAGTGGGTTTTTTTTACTGATCAAAATCAAAGCAGCCGAGGCAAAGAAGTTCGAACTCTTATTACCAAGTATGAGTCAGATATGATTGATTCTACACTTCCTGTAAATCAGATTAATATTTTTATTCTTAAATCAAGACAATTACTATGTAGTGCTTTAAAACTCTAAGCCCACAGTTTGCATTACAAGGTGTCCATTAAAAAGTTATTGTCTCAAAGTAAATGTAAGAATATAGTTGAACATCCTTCCTAGAAAACTAAGATCTGCCCAGACAAATCACCCTGAGAAATAAATCTGCCCTCTTTGGTACCTTTCTAACAGCAGCTGTTTTCTTATTTGTAATTTCAAGACATGTAAATCAATCACTGTTCTATGGTTTTAGAAAAGTTTCAAACTTTACTGCTCACTAAAGGTTTCTTCGTGGAGATGTCAGTTGTTACCTATAAGCCCCGTTGAGCTCTGGATGGACGGTAGCTGCGTCAACTCCGGCCCAGTGGTTGTTCTGGGTGAGAAACTCTTTATTCACACAGTTTTTCAGACTGTCTGGGATGCGACCTGAAAAATACAAAAGGAAAACAAAAGAAAGAGAACAAAGGAAAAATGAAGTGCTACGATAAAAACACTAAAAGATAAAAGAAACCAGTTGAATATTCCAGTTTTCTATTTACACTGGGGACCTTGTTAGTGTTACATCACTGCATCTCATGTGTGATTATTTACCCATTTCATTTCTACAGAAACAGGAAATTACAAAAGATTAAACAGGACAAGGTTAGACTGAGGCACTGGGGAACACAACAGGACAGGAAATACAAAAAAAGAGAAAGTAGAAGAAAAAGAAAGAAAGAAAAGAAAAAATGTAAAAAAAGGAGGTCGAACAAAAGAACGAGGCAAGCTGTGAAAAGCCTTTACGTGTCCCTTTGCTAAAAGAAAAGGATGGATGTTTAATGCTCAACTGCAGCAGAACACTTAAAAATATTTCTATTTTAGACTTGTGTTTACATTTTTCAACAGGGGTTATGTTTTCCATCAAGGCATGTGTGCGTGTGTGTGTGTGTATACACACACCTGTGATAGCCCTTCGGATCTCCCTGGCTGCCTCCTCCCTCATCTCCAGCGATGCCTGTTCGCTGTACCAGGCTGCATGTGGGGTGCAGATCAGATTGGGGGCGTCCTTCAATGGGCCCTGACTGAAACTGACAAATGCGCCACACATACAGTGTGCAATCAGTTACTGCTGCAAAAAAATTACTTTATGTATTACTGACCAATTTCTAGATTATTTCCATAACTATGTAATTAATTGTTACGTACATAAATCCAATCTAAATGTAACATCTTGGTATCTTGAAAAGTGTGACCAATAGTCCAAAACCCAAACATGTTAAATTAACAAAATTAAAAATTGTTAAATATTATTCTGTCATTAGTTTAGTTTATAATCAGTATAATGTTTGAGTATAGCATTTTTTGTAATCCTTCAGTCCTTTTAAATTTACATTTTCTTGAACACATATTTACAAATATACACACATTCACAGCACATTCACGTGTGCTGAAACTTAACATGCCTCTAACAGAGAACAGTTAAATATTCAGTAGCATTAATCTGAGATAAAGTTGATAAAAGTCAGTGTTACCTAAAAGGCTCTGTCTCATGAACATCCAGAGCAGCTCCACGTATCCTCCCCTCCTTCAAGGCCTGAGCCAGAGCCTTCTCATCCACCAGACCCCCTCTGGCCGTGTTCACCAGAAACGCCCCCTGACGCATCTTTAACACACAGAAACACACATGCAGTCTGTGATTTACTTTTATTTAATACTGTTTTACATTTCTTTCAAATATAATATTGATACAGTTTGGTCTTAGGATAAGACTGAGATGAAACTAGCTTCAAACTGAGCTGTGGAGACGAACAAGAGTGTGTGTTATCAGTCATAATACGCAGTGCGTGAAGCAGAAAACACCATTCACCTGTATGTAGGAAGTGAGCTTCCCTGTGTATCTGCTCATTTAATATTCATGGCCGTGGGATGAGGTACTTGATGTAGGGATAAATAAATCATTCAAGTGTGTACATGTGCTCAGTCATAGGTGTGTATGCGTGTGTGTGTGTGTGTGCTTCCGTCCTCACTACCTGTTTGATGGTGAAGTCGTTGATCAGGTGGTGGTTGTGTTCATTGAGGCTGCAGTGCAGAGAGACGCAGTCGGAGTGGAAGAGCAGGTCCTGAGGAAAAATGAAGATAAATCACAATCCTCAGCTTAAATACAGCAACACAAGGCTAAATACACATTTGTCATCTTATTTTCAGCAAAGAGAAAAGGTGGCAGTGGATGTTTTTCACCTCAGCAAGAAGAAGATTTAGTCTGAATCAGTCTAACTTTCATGCTAGTTCTGTTTTCTTACTGGCTAATATCCTAATGGGATTCCAGTGGAAATGGTACTTTAGTGACATACTGGCAAACACACTCAAACTGGTGTTACGTGCAGAGCAACTTAATTAAAGACTGTCGGCCTCCCCCTGGTAAAACTGAGAGCCAAGAGCCAAAAACAAGACCTGGATTTCCATCCTTTATTGAAGATGAAGTCCATTATTGTCTACTTTGGTCTGCTTTATGGTAAAACACTGTAGTGCTGCAGTATCCTGAATATAACCATTTAGGAAATTCCTTTATTTAGATAATAAGGACAATTAAATAAACTGTAGAAATGAGATTTTATGTCCCTAAAACTATAATCCTGTTAATGTCTGTTAGTGATGGAAATAAATTCATTAAAATTATCACACTAATGACTGAATTAAGTTACAAATGTATGTCGGGATGACTTTTGAGTTTGAAAATAACATTTTTCTCATATTCTCTCATGATATTCTTATGAATATACCAACATAAACATATCCAGCTTTATCCTCTCTGTAATATCTTAATGATATTTACTGACAGTATATAATAATGTCCTTTATTGCAAAAATAAAATATTTAAAAGAGAATGTACCAACACATGAGCTCTGGAAACTGAGAAGGTCATTGATTTCTCTGAAACAAAATGGTCAGTATCAAACATGAGTGTGTGTTTGTCTGCAGCTGTGTGTGTTTGTCTCTGCTGTGCATGTGTGTGCTACCTGTAGTGTGGTGACCCTTTGTAGTCCCAGGGATCTCTCAACACCGTCAGCCAAATAAGGGTCATAGAAGATCACATTGAAGCCAAAGGCCTTGGCTCGCAGAGCAACAGCCTGGCCCACTCGACCTAGAAACACATGAATACACACACGGTCACACACCCACACACACGCAAACACACACAGGAGTGTTTAGACAAATTACTCACACATAAATACGCACTCAAAAGAAACATCAAAACACAACAGTTAACATTTTTGTGTCTCTAATGTTCCTTTTTTTACTTCTCTCTTCTACAAATTACAAAACTCTGGTTACACACATCTGCTCATTATTACTGTAAAAGCTTCCAGACTGTAGGAAGAGATTTGCATTCTGCTTCGGGTTAATCCGCTTATATTTTATTGGCAGTAACTCAGTAGGAAGCCAATTTAGCTGAGCTAGGGACAAAACTTCCTGAAATGAAAAATTGAAAAGAGAGAAAAATCCTTTGATTAAAAACTTTAGCTGTATTATGGAGCAACAACGTGAATCAACAAACCACCTCATAACAGACAGAATGAACCAAATAATGACATTTTAAGCCTCGTTGGCAGCAAAGTTGTGAATGCTAGTGTTGATTTGTTGGTCAGTAATTCATTTGCTTGATCTAGACTGAAATATCTGAACAACTATTGCTGTTAAACTTCAAAATTGGTGGTTCACAGAAGATGAATCCTAATGATTCTGATCTTTCCCTCACTTCAACAACAGTGCCACCAACTGGTCGAAATGACCTTTTCTGGGTGAGATGTCTCACCCATGAAATTTGTAATATAGATTCAAGATGAAACAAATAGGAGAGTAGAACATTTCTAAAAATGAGTAATTCTGAATCTTTCTGCTACTTCAGCACAGTTTATTTATTAATATACAGCTTAGTTTGGCTCTATATTTTGGAGCAAGGGTCAAGGGCTTGAGGCCGATTAAAACTGCTAAACAAAAGCATGTTAGCTTTGTAATTGTGTTAACATTTGTTCGTTGGAGTTGTCATTTTGCTTAAAGCACTGCTGTGCTTTACAGAACTGCTAGCAATGCTAGAGACCTTTTTTCTTTTCTTGTGCAACAATCTACTGAGAACAGATCATTTCAGATGAATGCAGTGATATGTGTGTTGTTACTGACCGAGTCCTATAAGTCCCAGTGTCTCTCCTCTGATCCTCGCTGCTCCCGACGCCACCTCTCGGATCTGCTCCACGCTCTGAACCCGTGTGCCCTCCCGTAAAGCCTGCAGTGAACAACATTTATTTTTTATATGCAGATATCACACAGACAGCAAAAACAGTCCAGTTTAACAAACAAAGCGGGTATATTTCTTCATGATGTCTGCACTTAATAACTAAAATCTAAGTCCTTTAAGATACTGTGATCACGATAAGTCTGAATAATGACTGTTACTGATTTGAGGAACAAATCATTTTACTTTACCTTCTACATCTTACATCAACGTCTTTCAAATACAGCAACATTCTAAAGAAAATGAAATGTTTCAATTTTTCTGATTTGTTAGTCGATATTTATTAGTACTCGTCAGAACTATGATTGTAATATCTCTATGAACACCTCTGACTGATAAATTTGGAATAAGTTTATTGAAATCCAACGTATTTCAGTCTTTTTTTATCAGCCATGCAAAGATACAAACCTGGTGCAGCCAGGTGGTGCGTCGGTACAAGGTGAGGATGTGACAGAGCGTGGAGTCTGCAGTTTCCTCCACGGAGGCTGCCGGCATATTACATACAGCAATGCCTGTTGGACCAGAGAGCAGATAAGGATTAGTAATATCTTTTTTTGGCCATATGAGGACAGGGATGAAGTTTGGTGAAAGCTATTTTGGTGGAGAATTGCAGACTCAAGAGGTCGTGTTAGCAGTTTTCTCTGCAAACATTTCTGGTAACTTTTAAATGGAAGAGCCTCCTGGTGGAAAAAGTAGCTAAAATTCATGAATCTACAGATGTTGCAGGACAAAAAAGAGTTTAAATAAAAGCTCTAATTATTAATTTAAATACATATAACTTGTTGCAAACATGGCAGCAGAAAACGTCTTTATGGATTGACAAATGAATGAACACTGGTGAAATGTAACTTAGTTTTACTCAGGTACTGTACATTTTGGAAAGCAATTTGTATTTTTTACTCTACTACATTTATTAGACAACATAAATTACTAGTTACTTTGCAGATGTCGGTAATAAATGCATATTTGATGCATAATTGATTTATAGTTATAATCCAGTGACATAATATACACTATTAAGTAAAGGGCTTCTCTTCTTAATGAGTACTTGTACTTTTTTAGCTTTATTTAGTGCAAATACTTTTTAATTTGTTATTTAAACAGAGCATGTAATTTCTCCTGCTGCTGGTTTGTCAGTCAAAACAATAATAAAAGGAGCTTAATGACATTGTGAAGGGATCATGGGAATTGTTGTCTTTATTGTTAAACACAATTAACGACAGAGATTAATAATTGTGCTTCATCATGAGCAGGTAGTACAAACAATAGAGAGTATAGTAGCTCCTTCACAGACTTCCTTCCTCACTCTCTGATGTATATCTGGTGTTTATAGTGTTTCCTGGATGTTATAGCAGCTAGAGGATGTAAAGGGGAAAAGACGCCATTGATAGAAAATGAAACACATGGTTACCTCACATTAAATAATGAATTTCTTTGAGTTTGAACACGGCTGTAAACATTTGAGATAATGGAAGTACACAACTCAACAAAATGTATACCTGCCATTGGGCTAGTTGATTTAAAACAATTTAATGTGGAACAGCCTCGATGTGAGATTTTGGATGCCAAACTATTTCTTATAGTAAAGTATTTTTTTCACAGTATGTTACTGTGTTTTTACTGAAGTAAACAATCTGAGAACATCTTCCACCACAACTGCTGAGTGGGTTCAGTAACAACAGCAGACAACAAAACAGTCTATTGGCTTCTTATAACTTGTTGTTTATGCTAACACTAAGAATATACAATCATTTTTACACTCGACATTCTTGTTTGAAAGGAAAAAGGTGTAACTAGGAGAATCTGTTTGAGTTTGTTGGTTAACTTGCCCAGCATGAATGCTGAGATTGGCTCTGCAACAAATAAAAGGTTAACAGCAGTTATTAAAGTTAGCTTCACATGTGTTTTGGAGGTCAAAAAGCCTCGTGTGAAAGGATTTTACTGAGTAATAAAAGTTGTATTTACTTAAAACTGTAATTTTTTCTTCCTTTTTTGTTTTGTGCTTGGCTTGCTTGAATTGTGTCAGTGAACAAATGATCTGGTTTGATCTGCCTAAAACTACTTCCCCTGTTTACTTTGCCTGAAGTTATTTTGGAGGCTGAAAAAGAGGCTCAATATGGGTGAAATAACAATACAGGCTTTCTTCTTGTTTCAAACATAAACATGGCTGCAGCATCTAATTTGTATTAATACTCATGACCCTTATTGGTTAACACTGTGTGGGCTAAATCAGCAGTGGAAGTAGATGAACTATACTATACGGATGAATGGAGGATGTTTATGTTACTCACTAGTGAAGAGCATCATGGGTATTTATATTGTAACAGTTAAGCCAAGCAGTCCAGTACATGACCTGTACAGTCTTTCCTTATTTTGTGTGTGTGTGTTTGGGTGTGTGTGTGTTCATACCCAGCTCTCCAGCAGATTTGATGTCAATGTTGTCGTAGCCGCTGCCGATGCGGACGATGATGCGCAGAGCTTTAAACTTTTCCAGGTCTTCTCTCATAAGAGTGATGGTGTGGTACATCAGAGCACCTACAGCTTCATTCAGCACCTGGATTCACACACACAAACACATACACAGTTATTAACACACACAGTTAGACAGCTAACAACAATATGTGTTTATGTGTGTATTTGGGTAAAATCTGAACCTTTACAACCTTTATAAACCTCTGTGTTTACAAAAGCAGTCACACAACAGACAATCACACATGGCTAAAAGCATGTTGTGTTTGCAAACCATTATTGATAATGCTTTGAATATATACAGTGTGTATGGACAAGTGTAAAGGTCAAGTCATCAGCCTGTGTTTTTCCGGCGGTGAGCACAAGTCAAGTGTGGCTTCACAGAAACCAGAGTTGAGTGAGTTCACAGTCTCAGTGTTTCCATCCGCTCAATATCTCACTTAAGGTTTTGTTTTTTTCAGGACATGCTGTTTATAACTGTTCTCATATCCTGTTTTTTTTAATATCCCTGGCTGTGTGAAATAACTGCCTTTTTCTGAATATTACCATGGAAACAGAGCTTTTATAACCACGTAAATCTAGATAAGGTGTTTCTGCGTTCAACAAAAACTGCCAAACATCAGTGGGAATCTTATGGGATTTTCTCTGGCTACTAATCAGAAACACGGCTCATTGTCTCAATTGAAAAAAGTGAAATAGGGTGCCTCAAAAGCAGATAACATGACTATCACAGGATGGGAGTATGTGGCAATGTGTGAAAACCAGTTCAGTCACCTTTTAATTGGTTCTCAGTTAATCTCAGATCTTTTTTTCACTGTTGCCAGCCCTCCTCTTCATGTGTGCAAGAGAGGATGAAAGTGACATGCGGTTCAATTATAATAAAGAAGCCCTTTTAATTACACAATGAGGTGGCTGCTTGCTAGAGAGTCAGAGAGAGAGAGAGCAAGAGATAGATAGTGAGCGAGGGAGAGCCATCTGTTTCTCCCACGCTGTGGCCTACTGAGCGCGCTCTCTGAGAGAGTGTGCCTGGCAGACGCCCAGAACGAGACCTAACCCTGCCAGACATACAAACCCATTTACAAACCATAGTGTCTGTGGCAAGATCCGAGGCCTGACCCACATTTTAAGTCTGCTCCCTGTACACTTCTTTAATTGTCTTTCCTTTCTTTTCCTGTTTTTCCTTTTGATTCTTTAACTTTTTCCACATCCTTAATCCAGAGTCAATATTTTGTGTCGCAACTTTAGATTGTTCTTCTACGATGTTATCTCAAGTTGCCAAAAGATCCACTCGCATACTATCAATGAACTGAATAAAACTGGAAAAATTGCTTTGAAGTGTTCATGCATGAAATTAAACCAATTGCAAGATGGTTTCTCTCACTGCTATCCTTGTAATCCTTGTATCCTTGTAATCACATCATTTAAAAAAAAGCTAAATTAGGTCCTTCTGCTGTTTAGTATTTGGACATGTTTGCACACAGAATTTCCTGTTGTGTTCCACTCTTGCCCTTGGAGGATAACATGAACTTTAACAATTAATTTACTAGATAAAAACTGTCAAAAAAGATGGTTACTATACATAGAAAAATGTAAGAACTAAAAGGCAGAACAAATAGGACTTTCCAAAAAAAACACACAAGGACCACCAAGGGGGCCTTAGTAATAATAATAATACAAGCACTACTAATAATGATAAGATAATAACAAAAACTGTGTTTGCCTGCCCATTTTTCAAATTGCCTGTCAGTCAAAACCTCATTAATTCATTTATCCCATGATGAGCTGTCAGCATTGACCTGGTACAGTGTCTGCCTGCCACAAAGCTGCTCTGCTCCTGTAACTCAGTTAGCTAGCTCGCTAGCCCCGAGGTAGCAAGTGATGTCTTACAAAGATTGATATATTTTTCAAAAGAAAAAGACCTAAAGAGCTCAGCGAAACAACAGCCAAGCTGACAAAAGCACAGCTTTAAAAATTCTGAGGAGCTCCTGGACAAGTAAAAGTATGACACAGCATGTAAAGAATGACTTTATCGTTGATTTACATGCTGTTATTATTTTTGACATTTCAGATAATACTGTCAAAGAGTTTGTAAAGACCTTTTGAAAAATGAAGGGTCCTGCCTGTAAGCTCATGTTCTTAAGGGGGCTTTGGCAAAGAGGGAAGTACAAGCAAAGACCCCGTCCTCTACCTATAAAGTCATTTTTTTCTGTTCTGGATGTTTTTTGGCATCAAACTTTCACATGAAGTGTGTAGCCCTCAGCCAATAACAGACTGTCAGGTGTGAGGGCTGCAGGTGTTACAGTGGGCTGCAGTCTGGCAAAGGCAGCCAGGGGACTTCTAGTGTCATTGAGGCAAAAATTAGGGTCCAGCTATGAATATTATGAATATTGTTTTTGCAAACTTTGTGAATCAAGGCAACTAAAGTAGATTTCTATTATGATATATTGAAATAAATTCCATTCATTTCTGTAAGAACACTACACATAATTAAAATATATACTTACATATTTGCAATTAAGACCATCTATACATTGTCGCATCCAGTTGTTAGACAAATTAAAGAGGAGGTTTTGCCTGTTAAACTGCCTGCCAATTACCTTACCTAAGTTTCTATGAATTATTTTTCCAAACATTAGTCAGTTTGTACATGAAGATAAAACTCTGTGAAGGATCAGATGTAATTTTAGCTATAATCAATGTGTGTGAACATGATTTGGTTAAGTGTGTTACCTTCTCGTGGATCTCCTGTGTGGATTGGGCGTCGCAGAACGCCACGGTCGCTACGTCTTTCAGGATGGGCATCTCCACTGTGCAGTCGCGCCCATCCAGCAGTGCCACCAGGGGGCGTGGGTGCATGGGCCCGTTCATAATGGGTGGCCTGATGCCTACACACACACACATGCACACACACGCACATGAAAGAAAAGACAGAGAAGGTGTTTATAGGCAGAACAAAAGTGGCAATAAACATGACAGAGTAACATTGGCAGAAAATAGCTTCCATTGTCAGAGGCGGCGCAGAATTACATTTTATCAGCATAATTTCTAATTGTTATGATGAAACGCCTACACAGCTGCAATCTTCCACAGAGAAATTAGAAGTCTTGTGTTTGGAAAAAGGTAAATTTTTCTCTGCTGTATGTCATTAGACCCGCATGCGTGCGTTAGGTTGCTTATTCATATCTCCCTGCTTTTCTTCAGTTGTTGTCGGTAATGAAATCCAAAACCGAAGACATGCTGGTGCTCCTGGGCACAGATGAGGTACTGCCTCAGTCCGCATCCCATAATGTTTTCTGCTGCGGACTGATGCTGTTGCTATGACAATACACCAGAGCAGCTGGCTGTCTGCTACAGAGCTTATTCCTGTTGTGAGAGGTCATGTTTCACAGCTGTTTTTTGCCCTATTACTTTAAAATATTCCGTTGTTTCAGTTTAATTATTACTGGCTTTTAATGAAATTAGCTGATTTTTTGAAGCAGGCAGTAAACTGGGACGATGGATGAGGAAAGTACTTTTACAATATTACAGAGAAAATATGCCTAAAATAATTAGAATATCCCTGTAGACTTAAAAAATGATGGGACAGGCAACACAATGATAACTAAGAGTGTCCTTTTGTATTTTATCCATTTCACAGAAGTTTAATTAAGTTCTCATATATTCATGTTGATTGTAAGTTCTCACTCTTGTGGGGAAAATGGGCAGTCTTGACCAAAAAACAACCAAGGTTGCAACCTAAAGCTTTACATAATCTCTCAGTCATCTATGATTTTTTCTTTTTTAAAATGTGAATTTTTCAGACATGCAACAGAAGGTACAGCAGTTTATATAAGGTAGTAAGATCGGTGTCATGAGAGACAGACATGCCTGAGATCTGCCTGAAATCTGTCCAATACTGAACGAGAGGGAGTCCCCCTTCAACGGTCACACAGAATGTTTTATTAAATCATCACTTCAGGTTGAACCATCACCCTGAGAGTGCTGCCAGGTCTTACAGAAGGATAAGTAGCATTTAACAAGGCCTCTGTTCAGCTGTAGCAAGAGCAGTAGTCGATTGGAGTGGAATTCATTCACTTTCCTTGAATATATCTGTCCTCTGCAGTCTGCTTGGATTTCACTGTCCCTTTAGGTGGCTGCTGAGTTAGTTATTTAAGGTCACTGACACACATACTGAGTGAGAACTGAGACATTTGTGAGGCCAACAAATGTAAATTCAGAGGAAAATATAAAGCAGTGTATGTAACAGCGTATGGTCAGAGTGACATACAAAGTTTTGACAGGCCTGTAAAACACAGTGGATGAAGTGAGTGCAGAGTTTTTCCTCTTTCTGCTGATGCTGAATGCACCCATCACTCATTCCTGACTTGTTTCCATCCGAGATGTGCAGGCTGACATCCCACATAAACATGCACCTCTGTCATTTCACTCAAAATATTCCTCCTGAAACTTTTTTTTGCGACTTGCATTCCTCTCAGTTTGAGACTATTTTCCAGTTGCGTGGGCTCACAATGTGAAAAAGTACCCGAAACATTAAACCTGTCATTTCTGTCTCTGCAATATTTTAACACTAAGGATCCCTGAGAATCAGACTTGTGGAAAGAAGTTTGGCTTCTTCAAAACTGCAAATTCATTTGGAAAACTCACAATAAAGATTATCGTTGTTTCATTTGTTCAGTTTGTAGTTGATTTTTATTGTTATTTGTTTTTCTATCATGTTTGCCTGTATCTCTTCGGGTTTCGCAGCTCAGCTGGCCAGACGCTGCAGACCGTGTTGTGCTGAGCACCTCACAGGAGTGAATCTGTACAACTGCATGAATAATATGAATAAGAAGCAGGAAGATACTGAAAAATAAAACCCTGAACAAATGCAGATGGATGATCTTTCCCTTAACTGTGTGAAATGCTGCCATAAAAAGTAAAATCTTTTTCCAAGAAGATTTAAGCTTGCAAATGGAACGATTTTTTTTTTTTTTTTGTAAACAGACTCTGAGGGAGTGTGAGTTGCGGTGCATCCATGAGGAAATAATGTACACAGTGCTTACATGCATTTCTGGTTTGTGCTCTAGTGTGCTGCTGTGTTCAGGGTTTGGCTTTAACAGAAAACAAGTATTCAGAATCTTTATCTAGAGGTTAGAAATGATGTGTTATACTCTGTCAGTGTAATGTTTTGAAACATCAGTATTTAGATTTGAGATTTGTTTTTCTGTTGAGTTGTTGTTTGTTTTTTTTTTTTAGTTGCATTTCGGTTGCCTGTTGACTGCTGCATGGAAAGTTATGAATTTCCAAAATGACAAATAAATGTATATCTATCCATCTACATCCTAATGAATACTTAAGAATATGCTTTTACAATATCTCACTGTAACTACAATAAAAATTCTTCTTAAATAACATAATGATGAGCCATTTTCAAACCAGCATGTACATATTTTCTCCTGCATGTATTGCACAGCAGCAGAGCAGAACAGAGCGTGGGAGTGTATACACAGAGCTTTGTTACAGTAACTATGGAACATGTTAGTGCATACATTTAGGATCACGAATTCAGCACTGACATTTAAATCTTGTGGTTGGATGTGGTGGTCACATATTCTTTTAATTTTGTTTGCACGTGGTTTTAGCTCGCACAGATTCTCCCACAGCCAGAAATTTACATATTTGATCCTCACATTAGCAGCTTAGAAATGTCTCTGAAAATATTTGCTGTGAGCTTCTGTTTTGTATGATTTCTAAATTTTACAGAGTGTTCTGAATGTGTTAAAATTGAGCTTCAGTGTTGCTGCAGCATGTTGTTGTATTAACAATGTGTCTCCATTGAACATTACCGTGGCATGATAAAAAAAACACTTTTGAGCTACACTGGAAGATGATAAACAGCATTTTTGCAGCACTTAAAAGCTGCAGAGAAACAAAGACAACCCACAACTTAACCCAATCCATCTCTCGATATCTGTATCATCTTCTTATCTTCATCGTAAAATCACAGCATGAAACCTGATCTGATGAGGCAGCGCCGTTAGGCCGATAAGGTGAAACTCAAATCCTGCTCACAATGCCTTATGTGAGCTGGTAAAACATTAGCTTTCCATAATAGGATTTGCCTGGAGGCCACTGCACTTACACATCAATACAAAATCAATGGAGCATAGCTGAGAAATTGGAATTCAACGACAGCAAAAAAAAAGTACTCTCAGGCTTCAACGAAACCTTCATTGCAACTCAGATGTAATCATAAGTTGCTCACTTGCCTGTAGGTGCTGAACTCGACAGTTTTCTGGCCTACAGACTCATCTTTCATAAGATTTCATTTAAGCAGAAAGCCTCAGGAGCTGAATGTGATTCGGAGAAGCCATGTGTCATTAAAACAGGCATGATGTTCACTTGCACAAATTAATAAAATCTGGTCAGTTGTGCAGCCGTGTGGCTTTTTTTTTTTTTTTTTTTGGAAAGTAGCAGAGATTCCAGACATTTCTACAGTTCACACTTGGTCAGAGTGAGGGAGGAAATAGCTTTCATTCCAGCGCCAAGCATGACCTTGGGAGGACTAGTATTGAGTAGTACTACATGATAAAACACCAGTTCATCCTCTTTGTGTCTCTCCCGCACACACACACACACAGAAAATATGATATGAATCCACTTTCTCTCTCTCTCTCTCTCTACTTGAAATCAAACAAACTCAACTGGCCATTATCTGCCCGTCTCTTTTATTTAATGTATTTTATCGCTTTCTAGTCACATTGAGCACTCATTTAATTCTTCATTATATTAAATAATTGCTCAGACTTTTCCCTCACTTTCTAAGCTCTAAAACCTCATCCATCTCTTCCATCTCTACTCCCCTTCTCTTACTATATTCAATACTCTCTCTCTCTCTCTCTCTCTACCCCCCATAGCCCCGGGGTTGGGTGACTGCTGGGAGCTTTCACAGTGCAAACAGGCCTCTTGACAGCCAACGGGGGCCACAGCTCCAGCTCAGCTCTTATCATCTGTCCAGGGTTTCTTTGCAACTGTGCTTTAAATCAGATTCACCACTGTATTTGGTAAACATTTTGAGGCAGTGCGGTTGGTGGGGATTTTCTGCCAAGGCAACATCAAAAATGAGGAAAAAAATGAGAGTTTTGTTGGTAATATTTGTTGATTAAAACCAACCATCTGCAGTGTAAAAACTTTTGCTTTTCCGCTGTGTGCTCTAAAGCCTAGGACACTAAATTACATCCATCCCGATTATGAAAAATTGGGTCCCTCTGAAAATTTGTAATCAGCCCAAAATGACCCAAAGCTGTTTGAGTGACATTTAGAGATGGAAAAAGCATCTGCCAATAATTGCTGGGACTGAATCATGTGAGCCACTGGGAAAGCCCTGCAGCCTGCCCGTATCCAGCTGTCATTGACCAGCTCACAGCAACAGCTGGATTTTTGTCCCAGAGGAAAGAGGCAATGTTTTTCATTCTGTCAGTCAACAGAGACAAAGTCAGAGATCAGTGATTTTCAGGCGTTTTAAATGTGAAGGTCTGTCAGCCTCTGTATTTAATTATCTGCCAAAACAAGCTGCATGTCGCTGATTTGGACTGAAACTAAAGAACCACAGCGAACAGTGTGTCACAACACACACTCGTATAACAAGGAGTTTCATTTCTAAGGCCTCTGCGGGTCTATTTTGGTTTGGCAAACACTGAAGTTTAAAACAACTGTTACTGAATTAATTGATTAGTCAGTAGACATTAAAAAAAATAGGCAACAGTTTGATAATCTGTTAAACGTTACACAATTTCTAACACAAAGTGCCAAAAGTTATTTAGTCCCCCCTTTTCTTTGAAAGTTGCAGCTTCCATCTCTTGTGCAAACATGTATATATTTGACTTTTGAACTGCTGAACTAAATAGGATATTTAAAGACATCTACTTTGGTTTGATGAATTTGTGATGGACATTTTTCAGTATTTTTAACATTTAATCGCGTTAAAGACTGATCAATTAAGTTTCTGCTGTCTAAGAATTAGAAGATCTTTTTAAAACGTGGCAGAAATTAAAGATATAATAGCCATGTGTGTGTTTTCATTAGTGTTGAACTGCCTAAAAGGGGAATCATTTTCTTCTGTTACCTCAGAATGACCCCTTCTTATGTACAGAGGGAGCGGGTCCTCTTTCACACAGTCTGCCAAGTTTCTACAGTGGCCTCGAATGGACAAACTAAACACAGGCCCTGGAGAGGATCTTTCATGAGATACGAAAATAAATCGATAAGTTAGAAATTAGGTGATCATTATTATCATTAACTGTTTTCCAAAATATGTAGAATAGTTGTCAGTTATCCAGCATAAATACAAATGAACATTTGCCAGTTCAACTTCTGAAATACTTTTCTCAGTGTAACTTGAATGCATTTGGGTTTTGAACTATTTGTCAAACAAGACAAAAACATTTGGAGTTGTAGCTCCATGTGATTCTTGTAAATGTTTTAATGAAATTTGAACATATAAATATAAAAATCTCTCATGTTCACAGGCGACACATCAGTCCTGTCAGATTTAAGTCTCAGTCCGATCAAACTACAGATTACAAACTACCAAGTATAACCACACAGCTCGTTTTCTTTTTTAGTTCCAAAAAAATGTCAGAGTTCCTTAATTAAACTAAGTCTCTTTCCGGCTGAACTGAAAGTGAACCCTCACGAGATGAAACATCCACATTTCAGCCACAGTATTTGTATTTCTCACTATCTAAGTGAGAGAAGAGTGTTGCAGGCGGCACCTGTGATCAGTCAGCCGCCTGCGACTGCAGCAACCAACCACTGAACCACAGCAAAGCTGATTTATGATGTTACTGGCTCTTGTGGCATGCAACAACATGGCGTGGTTAAAAAGCCCCTATATCCTCGTCTTTCACCCCTCAGTGTTGATCTCGCCTTCCCTTCATCTCTCGTTGCCTCATTTAAAGATTTCCATCTCACATTTCAGTCTTAAGGCTTTCTTTAAAAAAAAAAAAAATCCTCCATGGCCATTTCCTTTTTTCCTGTTCGTGTCCCGTCTGTCTCTCTAAGGATGTGAAAAAAGCCATGTTTATATCATCTCTGTGTTTATAATGTTTAAAAACTCCTTAACATCCAGGTACAAAGTGTTCCGGTTCAGCTTGACATTTTCACAGTGTTTTATTCTTCCTTTTTTTTGGTCTTCTGTCTCACTTTCTACCCACACTATTTCAGTTCTCAGGGAGGAAAAAGGAGACGACAGACGTATTTCTCACTACCATATGCTCGCGCACACACACCCATACACATACACTTACATTCTGCCCCACCCACAGGAATACAGGTGCACACTCAGCACACCAATCCATGCAGGTTGACATGACCAATATGCAGTGATATATGATACAAACGCTTACATGTAGAAGTGAATCACCTTGCAGCTCTCCTCCTTCTCCCTTTCTGTCACACTCTGACTTGTTCACACATAAACACACAGATGCGAGTGTAGTTTTAATTTGCATTTACTGTATCAGCAAGTCAATTCAGGTTTGTCCACTTTTTGTTCCCATTGCTACCAGCAGCAAAACAGACAGAAGATATAACAGTGCTTGGCAGCTGCTTGGAGGTGGTTAACATTTCAGACTCAGCCGTTTGAATATGCAGATTGTTCGGTTAATTCACCTCTTTGCCTGAGCTGATCTCTTCATTTTAATGCAGCTTTACTTTCTTTTTCTTTTTTTTTTTTTAGTTGGATGGTGAGTCAGGGCCAGTTTAAAGGACAATCAGCTTTATAGTAACTACTGCATACATAAAGATCAATAAAGCTACACAGTTTTAGCCACGATTGCAGCCTCACTCTGCACTGCATCAGAGACCAGAGGATCAGGTAACATTTTACAAAGTTGCAGCTTAATACGGAGCATTTTCTTGCAATTAGAAACACATTTAGATCAAAAAATATGTTTATTTCATTTTCCGGCTGTTTATTAGTCACTGAGTGTGATTAGAGTGTCCAGCACGCCAAGATAAGATTATTTTATTCTCTCACTCATCTCTGTATGATCACATTAGGTCCACATTGTGTCATCAACATTTAATCGACCACATTTCTGTTTTTTTTGTTTTTCCAGATCTGTGGCAGCAAAACAAGGTGCCTGTTTTAGACAATGACACAACCAAAGTTACTGGCCATTTGTCACCTTTTAAAATGACAGTCACCCAATAAAATATCACTGTACAAGCCTTTTAGTGCAGATAACAGATATAAATGTGTGTGCAATGACATCAATAGCAAAACTGTCCCAGCTGCTGCCTCTGAGTGTCTGCTGCATGGATACCAGCTGAGTGAGCTGCAGCTCTTTTTTTCTCATACACACTCATAACAACCGAGCGTGTTTCTGAGTAATTTGTGCTTTTCATTAAGATCTAAGCTGAATTACAGTCCACTTGCTAATTGTTGTTTTGGGATGTTACATTGTAGGTCTGTCATTTATTTCTGTACATGACAGCACTGCTATTTAGTCACCTGTCTAGACTGTCATGCTTTGCAATTACATTTCCCTTTGTGAATACTGTTTCTCAATAAAATGCTGAGTTGTTTCCAAGTATCCATTAATATATATCACTTTTTGATATATATTTATGGGCTAACAATCACTGTGTATGACATGCCATAAAATTTCAATAGAAATGGGTAGATCTTTCAGTGTTACTTCAGTGTAACTCAAGCACTTTCTTGTATGCATTAGGTACAATAGACTGAGCCTTTCAATGGCTGTTAGTGCGCTCAGCCTCTCTGCTGAGTGCTTCAGGCTTTATAGATCTCTAAGTGCTGTCAATTATACCTGCTTAGGTGTCTATTTTCTTTACATGAGTCTGGTTTATAAGACCTCGAGTAAAACAAATGCTGATCCATGATTTCAATGCAGTTAAAATATAAATGTGAACGCAGTCATGCAACATAATAATACAGTATTTACTAAGGGAAAGTAACTCATGATAAAACGCTATCATATGTTTTCCACAATAACGATAGTATTTTGCAGTGTTTCATACAGTGCACGATAATCCTGTACAGTTTATCACAATGTCTGATTAAAAGCAAAAAAGATGAAAATATGTGTCTTTTTTACTGCATTGTGCTGTCAGCTCCAAAGAAACTGACAAAAGTAATGAAACACTGAACAAGAAAGTGCACAGAGTTTTAGCTAAGGGCCTCTCCAACATACAAACATACACACTTAATGCAACTCATCAGTGTTCTTCATCCCATTGTTAAATAGCCATAAACTGGGAAATGCTGAACCACCTAAAACAGGAAAATGATGATATATTATGAAGGAGTGACTCTGCTAAGTCAAACTAACAGGAGATTTCGTTCAGAGCGCCTCCATGTTTCAATAAAATCATTGATTTTTGGTGCATAGTATCGATCATCGCAAGAGGAAGTAACACGATATATTCCTGCATCAATATTTTACCCCACCTCCACCACATCTTTTGTGTCTTCAATGGTACTTAAAAGAATTAACATTCCTTGAACACATTTGTTTTGTTTTAAATATGTGAAGCTAATGAAAAAATTTAAGACAAGGCAACAAATAATTCACTGAATTTAGTTGTACATTCATGGCTTTGTCTTAAGTCTGCGTCATGCAGGTGTGTTTCGTGAGTTGTAAACTAATTGTACCTTCAAATGTGGTTTTTCTCCAAGTTTGCAACATGTCACAACATGATCAGCTTGGTTTATTTTGTCCTTTGACATTACAAAGTGTCTATATGAAACCTCCTGCTGGGAAACTGCCTGAAGCTGTTTAGCACAATAATGCCACTTTTTATCTTTGAATCAGCTCAAGAGATCATTCTGTAAATTCATATACATTGTAAAATTAACAATGAGTCTGCAACTGAAGAATAAGACTAGACAGGAGTATTTTTTTCCTCTGTATATCAGATTTTTGAAAGGGATGATCAAGGCCTTTATTAACAGATTATAACATGACTCAACACTCATGGATCAGAGGACCCCTGCCTTCCAAAACATGAATCAACACGTCCATCAATCACCAAGACGGACAGATACTAATTGTTAGGAAGTCTTTAAAGGCTCAGTGATTTACAGTGTGTGCCAAAACGGATTCAATGACCAGATCAGTTCATGAGCATCTTAAAAAAAGGGCAACCCCCCCTCGACCCATAACTCAGAGTCGTTATTCCCGTGACCTTGGACTTGCGAGCTGTTAGGGCTTAGTTAGGGCGGATATGGAGATTTCTCCCTCCTGAGGGGAGGTAAGAAAAAAAAAAGAGGGGGAGAAGGAAAAAAAGATCAGAGCTGCAACTTTAATCTTTGATGTCATCAAGAGACACAGCCCGCAGCCTGTTGATGACATCACAGATTACAATCTGTACGATCTCTGGTTTGGTTTTGGAGAAAAAAAGCCTCTGAAATCCAGAATTAGGTGACCACAGATAAAATGATTCAGCTTTTTGGGTGGATGATCATTTATCCACACGCCCTCCTCCTCTTGCTCCACACCCATCTCACCCCCACCTCCCCCACACCCCCCCGTCTTATTCTTCAGTAGCCCTACCTTGATCCCATTTTCTGGAATAGTCTCTTCCAGCCCCTATCATAAGAAGCATCTGTCACCTGTGTGTGAAAATGGCTGTGCACGCATGTGTGTGCTTTAAATATGTGTGTCAGTTGAGTTTCTCTAAATGTGTGTGTGCGTGTGTGTGTGTGTGTGTGCATGCGTGTGATTTGTGTGTGTGAAGGCAACCGCTCTCCGTGAAAGAAGCACAATGAAAGGGAAATATGTGTCATGTCCTTGCTAGCCCTCGAAGGAGAGAGAGATCTATTTCTGTCGCCACAAATGGAGGTGTTCAAGCAGCCTTCAATAACAGAGATTTGCCTCTTCAGACACACACACATGCGCACACACACAATCACACACTTACACACTCATGCACACACACACACACACAAGGCGCTAGAGAAAAGGCTAACCAGTCTTGTGTGGCAAGAGAGAGGCTGAGCGATAAAAAGAAAAAGATAACAGAGTGAGAGAAAATTAAGAAGAGCGGAGGAGGAGTAGACGGAAAAAAAGGAGAGGAAGAGAGAGAGAGAAGGGGGAGGGGAGGAGGAAGACAGAATAATGTACAATGTAGTTCATAAATATTGGCACACACATACGTACACACACACACTACACACACACACTACACACAAACACACAGAGTTCCCATATAAAAGCACAGTGCTAGTTGTTTACCTAGAGGCATGCCTTTGTTGAGGAGATGTGAGCTTCCCATGGTGTGTTCCCCAGCCGGCCAGCACACAGCACAAACCTTCAGTCTTCACACAGCAGACATGAACAGGAATCCAGTCAGCATATGGCGGCTGTGGCCAGCTACCTCGCTTCCCTTAGTCCTTCTCCCAGCCCCTTAGTGACAAGCATACACATGTGCTCCCCCTCTTTTCTCTCTCTCTCTCTCTCTCTCTCTCTCCCCTCCCTTCCGTCCCCTTCGCTCGCCCGCTCTCTCTATCTGTCTTACCCCTCCCTCCCTCCCTCCCTCCTTCCCTCCCTGCCGTCTCTAGCTACCTCCCTCCCCTCGCTTTCTCACTTTCTATCACAGCAAGTCTTTCCGTCTCTCTCTCTCTCTCTCTCGCTCTCTTTCTGTCTGTGTGTCTCTGTCACCAAAAAAAAAACAAAAAAAACAAAAACGTGAACACACACACACACACACACAGACAGAATGCAAACACTGCTGCATTTATGGGAGCGGGAGGGTCAGAGAGTGTAAAAGAGATGAGGGGGGGTAAAAAGAGAGAGCACAGAGAGTGTGTGTGTGCTAGAGAGAGTGTGTGTGAGTGTGTGTGTGAGAGAGCAGGAATGGGGAGGAGCTAATGGTGGCAAAAATTCATCTTTTGTTTCCTGAAATACGACAGGGAGGAAAGGAAAAGAAAGAAGACAGTTATGCAATTTCAATAGCAAGACAGGAAAAACTTTATATCTGATATGAGGAAAACAATTATAAGGCTCATAAAAGTTATTAAGCAAGTGTGTGTCTTTAATAAACACTAACTAACCCTGCAAGAGTGTCTCCTCAACCAAACTTAACTGTTGGTTTAATTTTAACAAGTTTTACTTTTTTTTTAAGCTAGGACATTAAAATAAAATGAATAACTAATGACTTTTAAACAATGACAATTAAACAGTACTAAATGGAGGCAAATTTGTTGTATTTGCACACCATTTTAATGAATACAGTCTTTTTTTTTTACTTCAGGAAAGGTTGGTGAATAATTAGGTATTTTACTTCAACTACCAAGTGAAATCTGCATTGATCGTATTCTGATTTGATAAATAGAAAACCATCAATCAAATTATTATTTTAAAAATGAAACATTTAATATATTTTTAATATTACACTGGTAGAAATCTAACTTTGAAACATATAAATCAAAGAACTGCTAAATTGGTTTGAAATATCAGTTATTTTTTCTCCATGAAACAAATATGAAAAATAGAGTGAAGGACGTTGCTTCATTGGAGCATCTCTTCATATTTCACAGCTTTGCCTTTTTGATTGAACTAAATTTACAAGTGATCCAATTTGCTGAAACTTTTTTCAAAAACTCTATAATCTCATGCTTTGTCTTCTGCTATTATTGCTGTAATAATTGTAATTCTGATGTGCATGTTAATGTGGCAGACAGTGCAATCAGTCAGTTACACCTTTGTATTTGCTCAGGCGCTTTCTGCTCCTGCATTGTTGATGTCACAGGGACTCTCATCTACACGTGGACACTCGATAACCACAGTGATATAAGCAGCCTCAGACGTCCCCCCCGAACTGCCACGGCCTAACCTAGTTTAACTGCAATGATGGTTACATCACATTCTCACTACTGGTAAAAGTCACAGTCAGCCAGTGGGCGAGTTGTTCGAATCCAAAAAGGGACAGAGGGTCAGGGAAACCATTGTTTGTAACTGTTAGTAGGTTGACTCATCATGACCTTGGTCATATGTTATCACCCTCCTTATGTTATCACTGTCCTCAGTCATTCCTGTCAGCTGTTGGCTTTGTTGTAAAGACAATGATAAAACAGATTAAGCTCATAATTACTTTTCATCTTCAAAGGAAAACGAGTAATGTGCTCCTGCTTACTTTTCCTTTATTTAGACAGTGAGGCATGGCCGAACATAATTATTCTGGCTCCCTTTAAAGAGTTTCTCCGATAAAATAATCCATCTGGAATTTTGCAGCCACTCCTCTCCAGCTGTTAGATTCCTCACAATCTCTCACCTCACTCGTGATGGCACTGAGTCAGAAAGCAGAGAAATCTTATGGGATTTATGCCTAATCAAAACTCAGCAAGGGTACATAGTGTGAGGCTCAAAGCAGAACTGTATTTGACGTGTTTTGTGACTGCTGCCTGCTAGAGTGCTGCAGGCGAATGCCACCAACACAACTCGTCACTCTGACTCTAGGTGTGTTCATTTAATGATGTCCACATTAGATGGAGGAGTCACTGCAGGAGCAGACATGACTCAGTCATTCCTCAGATCACTTAAAGAAACATAACTGTGGAGGCAAAGCAGAAACATGCAGTGCAAAAATAACCCAATCACACAATGTTTTTGACCCCATACTGGGAGTAATGTACTGTGAAAAATTTTCTTAAATTAAGGTTAACACTCTTAAATTGACTACCTTGTGTGCCGGAGCCTGTGTGCTAAATTCAGTTATGTTTTCTGCTAACCTGACCCATGACACTTTTACTATATGTACACTAGTTTTAAATAAACAGCATGTGGCAAAGAAGGAAGTTTCAAATCTGTGTAGGAGGCAGCAGTGGATTGAGGAAGTTGGAAACCCCTTATACATGTCATGAAATTGATTTAAAGACACCTTTTAAATTGCTACCATCACCAGCTCTGAAGAGTCATCTCTCTCTCTGCCGTGTTTAAATTCAGCATCTCATTTGTTCAACATTTTTTAAGAGAGGGGACCCTTCTCTGATGTTGCATACAAGTTATATGTAATATGTGATTTAAGCAGCACGTGTGTCTAAGACGAATTTCCCCCCGTGGACAAAAAAAGTGTCATTTCAATTTCAGTTTCTATTTCAAGTCCTTGTGAAAATCACTGAGTGAGCTCTTGAGACAGATGTAAGGGGGTGGCTGCATTCGGGCCAAAGTTGTCCTCTTTCTCACTTTCATGCTACAATAAATCGTGAAACTGATATGCAGCTGCAACCTTAATCACAACAGATACTTTAATAGTTTGCTTAAGAATTTAGGAGCTCTGTGAGAGAGGTAATACATCAAAGTTTTCTCCACATTAAAGAAGGCCACTTTTCATTTTGGAGAAGCATTTTAGCTGTCTCTGTTTTGCAATAATACCAATGATAAAACTCAACAAATTAGGCCAATGTAACAGCTTAACTAGTTCATTTCTTAATGATAAATACATCTATGACATTTTACATGTATACACAGGTTAGACTGCCATTATATCTGTTTTTTAAAGCTTAAATATAACAGAATAGGTTTAGGTATGCAGGTCCAGCTTTAGGTCTTTTACTAAATTCAACCTGACAACATGGAGTCAATAATGTGAGAAGCTACAGGCACATTTATCGTGTTGACAGGGCCGATGGCGACTCCACTCCTACTGCACAACTTACCATGCAGGAGACAAATGTTCCCCAGGAGATAAAGGAAATGGAAACATATTTGGTGCTTCTAAATAAGGATGGAGAGAGGAGATGACAGTGCAGGGAGAAAATATCTGGACTCCTCTACACAGGGGGAAGTGGAGAGATGGGATAAAAACCAAATGTTTCTCAGATAAAAGGAAGAAGAGATGATTGGTAGATTGTTAACTGCTCCTGAGAGCAACAGAGAAGAAGTGAGGGGCTGGGGGGTTTTTCGCTGCCTTACATTTTGTTAATTTAAACACACACCTCAGTCTTTCATGTGTGCAAACAGAGCAGATTTTCGCACATACATTGTGTGGACATTAACAGTTACCCCCCTTCCTCTCCTTATCTTTTCCTCACCCACTCTCTGCTCCATCTCCCCCATCTACCTCCCCCTCTTTCTACCTTTCTTCTCCCCTTTTCCTCTCTTTTTCATAATTTCCTGCTCTTTTCATTTGCCCATTTTGCTTTCTGCCTCTCAACCCTCCCAAAAATTTCTTTCTTGATCTGAGTCGCACTCTATCACCCCCACTGCGCATTCCCACATCTCTTTCACTGTTTTTTCCATCTCCGCCTTTCTCACCATATATCTCCACACCCCCTACCTCCCACCCTTTCTCTCTCTCTCTGTAGTCACTGCAGCGTGTCTAATGGTTCAGCTCCTTCTCAGCAGATCCACCAAGTGGTGGCCAGGCGAGCAGCAGCCCCGACTAACGCCTCCCAACCGCTGGCCTTATCAAGACTGACAGCCAGCAAGACCTAGAGCTATCGCTGACACACACATGCACACAAACACACAAAATTGCAAAGATACACGTCGACACATGGACAAAGATACAGGCTTGCGCACAGAAAAATATATGTACACCCCCACAAGCAGATGCATTCAAAACAAATGCAGTGACATTCTGTGGTGCAGGTTCAAACGCAAATGCACATGATGATGATAAAAAAAAGGCTGCAACCAAGCATGCTTACACACACACACACAAACAAACATGTACACACACAAAATAAACAAAATACATGACAAATGTTGAGGAAGTATGCACACACAGAGCTGCAAATGCACACTGACATTACAGCTTTAAGGAAGCACTTAGTGTCTATCATACTAACTGTAAACGTGCAGATGCAGACACACACACACACGCACAAACACACACCCACACACACACACACACACACACACAGACACAGCAAATTGGATTTATCAGTACTGACAGTGAGCTGCAGAACAATGTGGATGCCAATACTGGAGAAACTAGGAATCTAATCTGCTGTAGACAGACAGGTATCGCATGAAGAATGTAACCCATGTGTATGGAAGGAGGAGGAGGGAGGGAGGAGCAGGAGAAGGGAGGAGGTGGATTAGGTGTAGTATGGTATAGTGCAAGTATTACGTTGGGAACAGGTTGTCAGAGAAGAAGAATTAGGGCAGGGAGGAAGAATGGAGGAGAAGTGAGGTGAGAGGGGGATAGGAGGGAAGCAGTGAAAAAGCAAATTAGGAGGATGGAAGAAGAGCATAAGATGAGAAGGAGGATAAGAAAAGAAAAAAAGGGTGACAGGTAAAGAAAGAGGAATCGTTCATCTAAGAGAGCGAGCTTAAGGTTAGAGATAATGGAGAACAGTTAGAAAGCGGTCACCTTCCTCAACAGACAAAAGGCAAAATCCCTCTAAAAACATCTCGTTTAAAATAAAGACCCTGCGTCTCGTTCATGTTTGACGTTGAATTTTTACTTCATGATAATATCATAATTTACCATTAAATACGTTAGGGCTTCAACAATTGGTTTTTGTTTGTTTGTTTGTTTGTTTTTTTCAAATAACCTGCTAAAAAATTTTCACTTTATCTAATCAAATGTCCAAAACACAAAGAGATTTAATCAACTAATTTACACAAGACTGAAAAAAATCAGCTCGTCCTCATAATTAAGAAGCTGAAATAAGCTAAGGTTTGAAAATATTATGCTTGAGAAATCACAAATGATAAGTCCATTATCAAAATAATTACCAGTGGAGCGCTCCTGTAGCTTCAAGAATGGGACTCCGACCATAAAGCAAAATGTTGATGGTTGGGGTCTGATCGGATATTCTTGCCGCTGTTCACTCCTCCCCCATCTCTCTCTCTCCACTCGTTTCCCGTCATTTTTTCTATGTCATTAATTTTTCTATTAACTGATTAATTAGATTGTTTCAGCCTGATATTATGTATAAACCATATATAAGTGTCATTTATTAAACTTGTGTATTAATTCTTGGATAACATTGTTTCAAGGGGAATTTTTGTATTAATCCTTTGATTAACTTAATTTTGACAAAACATGTCTGTTATAAATATTAATT
The DNA here is from genome assembly GCA_029814665.1 of Acanthurus lineatus. Classification (NCBI taxonomy): domain Eukaryota; kingdom Metazoa; phylum Chordata; class Actinopteri; order Acanthuriformes; family Acanthuridae; genus Acanthurus; species Acanthurus lineatus. The sequence goes on from JAPZDV010000026.1 coordinate 19,908,957, forward strand.
GACTTTTAAAGCCACTCATTAATTGGAACAAGAAATCTTCCACTCTAAAAACTTGTTCCTTTTTAAAATGTACAGTTGGGAAAATCTTCAGTCTAAAAAATGATAATAGATTTGGCATCCTAGTTCAAGCATATCAATTTTTTTTTATTATTAAAATTGTAATAAAAAGATTTATACTCTACTTCATATTTAACTGGTATTAAATTCTTGTAAGGATGAGTTCAGAGGGTGGATCCTTCAAAGCCCACATATTAAAGCAGAAACATCTAGGGAAGTTAAAGTTAAAATTTGTGATCAAATATGTTTTTTTCCACATCATTTTAAACAAAATCTAAGTTCAAAGCAAGAGCTTTTCCATGAATGAGTCCCAAATTTTTAGTATGAATTTTTAATGATTAAGACTTAAAACTTCTGTTGAAATTCAATAAATTGCTCCAACTTTCAGCAACCACTATGTGCAGAATCCCTCCTCACAGAGACATAAATAACTATTTTTCTGCCAATTTATTCATCAATAAATAATGATCTTCCTGTCACGCATACTGTACACACAAACAAAAATATACACTCATAGTCACACACAAGCATGCCTTCGTATTACACATGGACACAATCCTCCCCCTTATTAAGCTTGGCACAGAGTTATCTCTTCAAACTAAACACAGTACAAAGTCAAGCTCTAAGCACAATCGTCACTATCACATAAACTTGCGCATTTTTACACATACACTCAGGCACACTTTCACACACACACACACACCACACACAGGAAGCACCTGATCGGGGCCAAAAATACATCACAAACCTTGCATCACCTTCCTCCCTGTGTGTCCACTGTTCCACTTTGTTCCAAAGCTGGGTGGGGGTGGGGCATGCAGTACATAATGGGCCAATTGTAAGTGATTATAGCTTGTGCCAGCCAATCAGCACAGCCTGGCACTGGACAGCAGCCAATGGCAATATGTTCACTGCGGCTGGGAGGAGGGTGCTATCGCTCACACAGGAAAGTAAATGTGGCTGTGATGTGGAACAGGCATGGAGGGGATTCACTGTTTGTACACTTGGACAGTAACCTGTATTTTTATATATCTAAGCACACTAGAAATTCTACAATGTCTCTCTCAATATGGTTTCTCTTTTTTCCAAACAATTTATTCGAAGTGGATTAAAATAATGTTGTAATTTAAAAAAAATATATGATTTTTATTTATCCCTATCAGAGGATTAAAGCTGTTTTAGGTGCATGTCTTGACCTGTAGCTATATTTAATTAAAAATGGACATATATAAATATGGACTCCTTAAATTTACTTATTGATTTATTTCCTCCCAGTCACTAATATCAGGATTTTTCCACTTAAATGTTAATATCTAACTTCTTGGAAAAATCTTTTGTTATTAGAATTTTAAATGTTAGTTTGTCAGATATGAACGTTGCTCTTTCCCAACTCTTGCCTTGCAACTCTCCATCCACATGAGATTATATTCAGTTCAACTTTGGTTATTTGTGTTATGCATTTGTTTGGATAATTGGACCTGCGTGAACTACACCAAGACTGCAACGTATTTTCATTGTGAATTGAACTTTGATGGATAAACTTATCACAATTAAAAGTATTTTTAGAAAATTTCAGAAAATGAAATATTATCACAATTTCTGCCAAAACAGCCATTTCTAATTCCTCATTTTATTTATATTTATGCTTTATTTATCAATTACTTTAAAAGGTGAATGTTTTTTTTTTGTTATTAGTCATCAAAATTGCTGATGAACAAATTTCTACCTCCTTACTTAACACATCGTTTCAAAGTTATGCTACCTGCATGCACAGTCTATTTTGTGTGGTCCTTAAATTTCAATAATCAAACCTGATCTAATGGATATTTTGTGTTCAATAATAGAAATCTGATCTTGGAATAAGCTCCTTGTGAATGTAAAGAGTGATTGGTAAATCTTAAACTCACCTCTGTTTGACATGGACATTCAAATTTAGCAGTCCTAAGAAACACAAGGACACATGATTAACAATACTGAACAGTTTATTTGATCTTTATTTTTTTTAAGTGTTAGACTGAATTACAGAAACATTCTACAGTGAATTTGGATGTTCTGCTTTAACTGTGAACCACATTGTTCATGGACTGAAATGAGGTACAGTTACTTAATGTCTCTCATTTAACGATCCCGTTTGAACAAGAGGTCCTTGAGGTGGTTAAAAAAAAGACCCTCTGCAATTTTAAGTAATTGACGAGTCCTGAAATCTGCTCATGGTGATCATGTGATGTAAATGAGAGCTTCAAAATACTGACCAAATGCATCATCTGCAACAGCGCGACACTGACTGTATGTAAATGCTGCATTTCGCCTTGAATCGACGAAAACTTTGTTTGAAGCCTCTCTAGCACCGCATCTAAAAAAATCTTAAACCAATCATCCCAAACAAAGTCAATACCGGCACCGTCTCGGCAGATGGCAGTAGTGAGCACCAAGGCCATTCAGAGTTGATAGAAAAAAAACACAAACAACCACAAGAAAATCACAAAACCAAGATGGCGGTGCAAGAGACAGCATCTCAACTGTCCATGGCTCTCAAAGTCCAAGAATATCCCACCCTCAAGGTAAACAAAAGCTAAAACTGGCACGGCGCAATTGTCTGACGACCCTAATGTGTCCAATATAAACGATGTGTTTGATGCCGTTTGGAAAATGGAGATTATTCGTTCATTTGATTGCGAGACCAGCGAACTTGACAGGGAGAGGCTAGCGTTAGCTGGACTGTGTTAGCTTAGCCAGGTAGCAGTGTCCACCAGCTACCTGTGTTTGTGAAGCAATAGCAAAGGTTAGCTTTATCGATAAACAGCAATAGCTGGCGGGTTGTTAGCTGGCTGTCCACTGCCATGATGACTTATTATTGTATCACACATGTTTAAAGGCCCTCAGAGCTGTTAACTTGAGCCTAAGTTGAACCCTGTTGTCTTTTAACAAAGTGGTCCTTTGACATTAGCCATGAAACGTCAGTTAACGATACATACCTTGTGATTTATTTTTTAGAGCTTAACGTTAGTCGGCTGTATAGCAGCATGTGTGTGTGTGCACGTGAGCGAATATAACGGTAAGCTAACGTGCGAGTTTATCCGTTTGACAGTATTATTCTGTTTGCGTTAAAGATCGTGCACTTTGTGATAAATATTTCAATTTACGGAATATCTAACAACGTGGTTGCTCGTCAATTTAATAACCAGACCACTTTAGAAATGTAAAGCAGACGCGATTGGCCTCTGTAGCTCGTTTGCTGTGGTACAACCAGTATTAGCCATCTTTGTCAGCGAACAGCCTACCAGATACGTAACGTCGAGCATGCAAATTCTAGCTGGCTGAAAGAGGGATCGGTTGAAATCGGTGGGGTAGAGCCCGTGAACGCCACGCTGCCAGACAGACAATCAGTCCATGCGAGTTAGCGCAGTGTCATCAGATTGCTGCCGCTGCCTCTCTGCACTTCAAAATGGCCAGCGAGAGAAATCACAGGCTGCTGCCGCACACACACGCGCCGTTCCTCCATTCCACATAACGTTACTGCGACACCGCTGCTAAAAGACGAGCTGAAACAAGTCCGGGCTGCTTCCTGCGTCCAGCCGCCTCAAGACAGCAAGAAAAGCGTCGTCTTATAAAAGCACGTTTGTGAGTAGCAATGTATTGACAGCTTTTGTGTAGTTACTGATGACATGATGTTGGCATGATGATTATAACGTGGCATTTAGTGTTGCTGGCGATGTTAAAACGTGTCTGCGTTCAGCAAGCATGGCTGGGGTTAGGGGATATGTCTGTCTTTTGCTTGGATGCTGCAGTAAGGATGGCAGGCACCATTTTAAGACAAGAGTGATGGTTATAATTGGCAATGGAAACAGTTGGAGGGAGAGCAGTGTTAATTACATACGGAGCTATATTAAGTATATATAATGTCACAATGTTGATGCCATAGAGACTGAATAAAACCAACAAAAGATGGTCTGTGTCTGACAGTATGTCCTTGGGGATACTAAAATCAGGGTAAGGGGCACCATGCACATTGTTAAAGGTAATGGGAACCCTAATATATAAAAATGGAAATAAATATGTTTTTACATATTAATTCATTTATTTGGTTTGTTCAGAGGTTTGTTAGACATAATTCCTCAAGAAATACAGGGTAAAATAGAGTCAGATGGTATTGTTGCATGTGTGAGATAATGTATCTGTATTTAAGGTTAATCAAAATTATCATTCAGACTTGTTTAAATTACCATAATGCTCTTAATTGTAGTTTATGGAGTTGTCATTAATGAGTAATGTGCACTTTTTGGAGTGGGCGTGTCAATGACTCCTGCAATGAGCAGCCTCTCAAAAAAAAGAAATATAACCACTGACAGTGTCAGACATTTTACCAGCTGTCTGAAATGGTTTTATCGCATAAATGTTTGATGACTGGTAAGAAAATCATGGTTGTATGGACAAGAAAAATGCCATGAGATCTCCCAACCAGTCATGTTCAAAATGGGAGTATTTCTATTTTATTAATATGCCTAGAAGAATAATAATTGCTTTTCGTAAAAGCAAAAAAATTTGAGCCCTTTTTTTTTTCTTTTTAATTTTCATAATGTGGGTATTTTCAGTCTACATCTTTTGTTAAAACTAAAGAGAAATATCTAAAGCAAACATATTGTGTATAATTGTAAATTATCTGAAAATTTATGTCAGAAACTGTAGGTAAAATATTCAGGTTTGATTTAATTGAGTGAATTTGACACTTGTCTAGGTTTTTCACAACATTTTACTCATTGATTTTTTGCATTTCTGGCCACAGACATAGAAAACAGAAATATTTGATGCATAACTTAATAACTTCAACAGAAGCTATAGCAAAATCTCTACCACTTGACAACAAGTCTTAAGGTCTACAGTGTTATAATGCTTCATCTTATTTGCATGTATTGGACATTTAGTGCACATTTTATTAATTGATTTTAATTTCTCCACAACCTGCTGCAATGGGGACTGTCATCTGTGTGCGGCTGCTTACGCCATCATTTTATGTCCCTTAGTTAATTTGTTGATTTTGGCTCAGTGTGCCTCTGAAAATAAAATACTCACCATTAAAATGTTTCAGTTGCAGCAATTAGGAATGAAAAGGCTGCATATAAACATAAAGTTAATTCCTTTTTCATCTTTTCTCGCTAATACAGTGGCCATACTCATTCCTGAGCAGAATAAGTCCCCTGTTTCTGTCACTAGGACACTAATGAATATTTATTAGCACATACAAAACTGCTCTGTGGTGCAGTTAAAATATCTGAATCACAGGATCTCAGTCTGAGCTTTAACTTGAGAGAAAAAAGAGCAGGATTCCCATTACAACCCTAATTCCTCCAGAACAACAACATTCTTCATTTCATCAGGTTTTGTGGCAGGCTTGCATAATTTTCCTTTCAAATAGTAGTAACTTGGGAGATTAACTATGCTCTAACCTAAAAAAAAAATTTCCTAAATAGATCAAAGCTCACAGAGCAGGAATCACAAAGGTCTATCTGGTTCACATGTTTGCGCAAAGCTGTCTTATATTGTAGTAGAGGAGGGGAAAACACTGTACTTTAAAGTTTGAGCATAAAAAATAGTTTGAAGATCTTATTAAATACAGTTTTTTTTATCATACAGATCATTAAGTTTCAAGCTCCTCTGTGTTAAGAATGTGGTTTACAAAGGATCTTTTGTTTCTTTCTAAAGGGCTCCTATTATGCTCATTTCCAGCTCTATATTTTCATTCTGTGACTTGAATAGAGTAGCTTTTAGTGATTCAAAGTTCAAAAAATTCCCCATTTATTATAAAACTGACCCTTTATGGAACAGCTCTGTGCATTTTATGAAAAAGATCTAGCTTGTATCTCCTGAAGATGCAGTGGAGATCTATGGAGTAAACTTTCAATGCCATTGTTGTTGTAGGTCCCCTATGAGACTCTGAACAAACGCTTCAGAGCAGCTCAGAAGAACATTGACCGGGAGACAAGTCACGTGACAATGGTTGTTGCAGAGCTGGAGAAGACGCTGAGCAGCTTCCCAGTGGTCGACTCTGTGGTGTCGCTGCTGGATGGTGTGGTCGAGAAGCTCAGCGCTCTGAAGAGGAAGGTTAGGAATACAAATGTACTCATACACACTGATTCACATGACAGTTTCCTGGTTTGGGTGATATGAACCAAAAACAATGCCATCACTTTAATACTCTAAGGTAGCAGCAAGTATGAATATTGAATATTGTCAATTTTAACTTGTATGTGTTTTACATGATGTCAGTTCAGCTTATGGTCAAATATTTCATGCCTCTATGTCAATGTTCTGTAGGCTGCTGAATCAATCCAAGCAGAAGATGAAAGTGCCAAGCTGTGTAAGCGTCGCATCGAGCACCTGAAGGAGCACAGCAGCGACCAGCCGGCCTCAGTCAACCTGTGGAAGAAGAAGCGCATGGACCGCATGATGGTGGAGCATCTTCTGCGCTGTGGCTACTACAACACTGCTGTAAAACTGGCAAGACAGAGCGGCATTGAGGTAGCTGGGTCATTCAGAGTACTATTGAAATGATTTTGGTTAATACATTGTCATGCATCTAAAATCACTGAGACAGAATTAAAAAATTTGCAAATTTCTGTCCTACAAACTGTCATTGTCGTTGTGATAAGTGGGCTTCTTGATAAGTTAATTCATCATTTGTATAACAGTTGTTTCTGAATCGAAATTTTCATTCACCACTTTGCTTAACTTTCTTTTTTTTTTTTTCATGATTCACTTCTTTCTCGTTAATACAATCACTGTCTTGTATTTTAGGATCTGGTGAACATTGAGATGTTCCTCACAGCTAAGGAGGTGGAGGAGTCTCTGGAGAGGCAGGAGACAGCCACTTGCCTAGCGTGGTGCCATGACAATAAATCCCGCCTCCGCAAGATGAAGGTAGCTCATCAACAGCAGCTAAATTTTACCTCATAGATCCAAGAAGTTTAGGTTAAATAAATACCTAAATGCCCATGACAAACATAATGATACTTCAGAGGCTTAAGGCGAGCATGTCACACAAGCACAAACACATAGACAAAATGCTTGTTGGTTCTGCTTGTTTTTTATCATATAATCAAGAATCAACAGTCCAACAGCTTTTGTGCTTAAAAACAGGCCTGATAAGATTTAATTACATGTCCTGAGTGTTTTGCCCCTCTAGCAGTGGCAGGGAAGTTAGTTTTAATCCTAAAATGATCCTTTTAGACCAGAAAGTACTCAGTAGAGTGCAGACCTTTACACAGACATAATCTGCCTTGTTAGTAGTTGTCGTGAGTGAACCTGTATAAAATACTGCATATTCATATTATTTGCCCAAATTTAGGATGCTGGTGTGAGCAAAAAAAAGTTTTTGACTTTCTCTTTTGTGAGGGCATTTAAGAAATTTGATTGGTTTCGCTCCAGCTCATTGCCAATGTAAGTAAAGTTTAGTTCCATCTGGTGTTATTTAGATCTGTCAGGACAGACACAGGAATGTTTTGTTTTCTGTTCCAAAAACCCTTTGGGGTGACAAAATATTATATTGCTAAAAAATATCATAATAGTCATTTATAATATAATAAAAAAGTGACATTTTTGCAACATCTGTGATTGAAACTTAGCGGGATCTCTTTTCTTTTCCTTTGGCAGAGCTGTCTTGAGTTCAGTCTGAGAATCCAAGAGTTCATTGAGCTCATCAGACAAAACAAACGCATGGATGCAGTCAGGTACTGGTCACAGACTTCTAGCACACACACACACACACACACACACACACACACACACACACACACACACACACACACACACACACACACACTATTTTTTAGACACACTTATCATCTATCTGACATAGACGATGACCAGTGTAAAAAAAA
>JAPZDV010000026.1:19922422-19976009 GCA_029814665.1 Acanthurus lineatus
CACACACACACACACACACACACACACACACACACACACACACACACACACACACACACACACACACACACTTGTTTAATATTGATATGACACACTTGTTTTTTTTAACCCTAAATCCACTACATTGCAACCTTTTCCTGATTCATTCATTCATCAATGAAGGCACCAAAACATACATAATACATCAGCCACTGTGTCTTTATGTGTACATCAGACATGCAAGGAAGCACTTCAGCCAAGCAGAAGGTGGACAATTGGATGAGGTTCGGCAGGTGATGGGCATGCTGGCCTTCCCATCAGATACACATATTTCACCATACAAGGTAATACCCTATGTCTTTCTGAGTGTGAATATTTAAATGTATGAAATTTTATTTGTAGAGACCCCTTTCACACATACACCATACACCACCAAAACACACAAAACTTTTCAAATGAATATGCTTATACCATTGAGAAATCATCAGTCACCTCACATCTCAGTGGATACACATGATTAACATCACTGTGCAGAGAGTCAATAAATTTATAACCATATCAAGATATTTGCAGCCAAAGGATATTTGTTTACTGCCATCAGCTCTTTTTATTGTATGAATACAGAGCTGAAAGCATGAAAATATATAGAGATCTGGCAGAGAACATGCTTTAGTAAGACAGACCACTAGAGGGCCTCTTTTGTCTTCTTGAAAAAAAAAAACCCATTAAACTCAGTTTTCCTTGTTTTCCTGGTGCTTCTTCAACTTGTCCTTGAGGAGCTGCTTTACGGGGCAGTGTTATTTTTGATATTTCCTTTTATAAATTAGAGACCAAATAAGAGATGAAGTTGCACAACAGCACTGCTTAAGCAATGCTTATCTCAAAAAAGAAAATAAAACATTTAGCTTTTACCAACAAGCAGAGGAAATGCAGGCCAAACCTGTTTGACAACATTTTTGCCAGCCCCCCCCAACACACACGCACACACACATATGATAGAAGCTGTACTGAGATTATATTTTCACTTCTAGCATTGTCAAGCAATGTCTGTTTGTCAAGCCGAGCTGTTAATTACAGGCTCCTTAAAAGAAGTAAAGAAATAATATAAAGCCTTGACTACTTGACTAATCAAGTTTGACGAACAAGCCCAAATCCTGTGCTACCCTGATGAAGTTGTTTGTGGAGGAATGGTGAAATAACCCTTTAAGAGCAAGATGCATGTCATAATTTGCTCCTGGAATTGAAACAGCTTCCCTACCGTAAAGTGTTTACTTGGCTGCTATTTGTATGTCCTTCTGGTTTGAGCGACTGAGGTCAAATAGCACAACAGTATGTGACAGAGCAGGTGTTGTAATTTACACCACTTTAACGAAAGCAATGTAGTCATAAATGATTATGCAGAAATAAATGTAGCATGTTCAGAACAGCTGTGTTACACTGGCAGGCCCATGCTGTATGAACATTCTTAGAAATGCCTGAGTTTGAAGTCTGCCCTGAAATAGTAATTGGCATAAAACACACTCTTCCGTCTCCTCTCTTTCTTTTCCATCAGGACCTTTTGGATCCAGCCCGCTGGAAGATGCTGATCCAGCAGTTCCGATATGACAACTACAGACTGCACCAGCTGGGAAACAACTCTGTCTTCACTATCACCCTGCAGGCTGGTCTGTCTGCCATCAAGACACCGTATCCTACCACACTTTATTTCCTATAAATAAGTTGCTTCTGCCCTTTGGCTTTAATCTCCTCACCTTACATTAATATATTGTGGTCCTTAACCTCCATGCCAATTCCAGTCAGTGCTACAAGGAAGATGGTACCTCAAAGAACCCAGACTGCCCAGTGTGCAGTAAATCCCTCAACAAGTTGGCCCAACCACTGCCCATGGCCCACTGCGCAAACTCTAGACTAGTCTGTAAGATCTCCGGGGAGGTCATGAATGAAAACAATCCTCCCATGATGCTTCCTAATGGATATGTCTATGGTTACAATGTGAGTACACTTAAGACCAGCTGCCACCCAGAGCACAGTGACGATAAGCTTAAGTTATTTCTGCCTTTTCTATGTTGTTTAAAATGCATTTTGAAAACAAGAAAAAGTCATACAGCACTATAATGATTGCTTTTGTGTCTAATTTGTTGTTTTTTTCCACTTATCATCAATTTCAGTCTCTTCTGTCCATCCGCCAAGATGACAAAGTGGTGTGTCCAAGAACCAAAGAAGTCTTCAACTTCTCTCAGGCTGAGAAGGTCTACATCATGTGATCACTCAGACGAACACGTCTGAGTACTAACATGATCAAATGCGGCCTGTCATTCATCACCAGTGACCTGGCCCACTCAGAGAGCCACCTGTGGAGCTGTGATCCAGTGCCCCTCTTGCTCCCTCCCCCCCAACAGACCACCCCCTGACATTTTCCAAAACCAGCCCCCTCTCAATACATGATCAGCTCAAGTTTGCCAGTACCCTCCCTCCTTCCATTTTATCCCACAGAAACTGGACTCCTCTCCTTTCAGACTCTGATTTAGATGTGGCTAGATAACAAGAAGCTGTTTGATCTGATCCATTCAAGCACATGGACTATCAACATAGTCATTACTTTACTGGCCTTCGCTGTGAAGATTAGAAACTACAGAAAAGGACTGAGGGGCTGAAAAGCTGCTTGGTAGACATTTGGTTTTACTACAACAAATAAAAACTTGTTGAGGTTACTTTGACTTTTTTCACTAGTGGCGTTCCTTTTTTTTCCCAAAATAACATGGCAGGACTGTGTGAACTCACACTGTCAACCTGATGAACACAATAGATTTGGGCCTTTTCCCCCAGAGCAAACATGGCCGGCTTCCTGGTCATGTGGTAGCATCTCATTTTGTGATGCATGCTGTTGACATCTGTTGTCTTGTAGCCATGTTTTTTGGTGGGTTGATTAGGAGCGGGGTGGGGGTATATGTTAAATGCCTCCTTTAGATGCCTGCCTTTTTGAATTTCACCCCCCTCCCTTGGCTTTGAGACCGAAGCTTGATTTCTTTTGAAATGTAAATAGTAGGTAGGATTTGATCATCCTCATGTATAAATTCAGGGGTTTTTCGGAACAAAAACTGACAATGAAGATTAACCTTCTACATAGATTGCTGTGTGAACTGCACCAGTCTGTTTTTGGATGCTTCAATACCTTAAAAAAGCCCGTAGTATCCTCAAGTAAACTGGTTGTTCAGTACAACTTCTCAATTCTGAGAATGAGGTTAGTTTCACAAACTTGGTTGTATAATTTATGGTGTGTTGACCATCATAATGACATGTAGACAACATTCAAACAAGACAACCAAGTTGATGCTTTTTAATTATTAAACAAATTGTCTTCCTTTTTTGTGTGTGGCTTCCCGTTTTAAGATGTTTTGTACTAACTTCCCCTTTTGTTCATCTTAAAGTGAGATTATTTCCATAACTTTTGTTTTGAGTTGAAACTGTGGGTGACTTAAATTACTTAAACATGGTCCAAGCAGTTTTAATTAATTATTTTTCCATAACAAAAAAGTAGGTATTTCCTCAGTTTTGTACTCTGCACTTATTAAAGATGCTTGCGGCAACAATACTGAAGGGTTTAAACAGCATAGAAGTACAAAACTCTCTCATCATATGCGGGGTCCTTGCTTATCTGTGTCTTTATTTTGAAATGCAAGGATTAAAGGCAGGATTAAAACCTCTAATAGGCTTGGTTTAAACAGTCCTGCCTTTTCTTGCTAACTCAGAAAGAAAAGCATTCAGTCATCTGAAATTAACCCTCATCCTTATTCTCTAGGACTTTGAGAACTTACTGTGGATGTTAGTGGAGTGGGAATGCACACAAGATATACACAAATCTGGAAGGTTAACTTCAGTGACAACAAATGCGCGAATAACACTTGAGAAATAAAATTTCAATTGTAAACACCCATACTAAGCAATTCAAGAATGCATTTTTATGTTAAGAAAAATTTTATCATTTCTTCCATCTGTTTTTTTTTCTTGACAGACCAGAAGTTGCCTCACTGGTGTTCATAAAGGATTTTGAACTGTATCTGTATCTGTAAAGACACAGATGTTCTGTGTGTTTGTATTGGTAGGATAGAAAACAGGATTGTTTCATAAGCAAGTTGCCTCATAAAGATTTCAGTGAACTTCGACTTCAGTGTGTGTTTGTTTGATATATTAATTTTGTGCCATGCTCTTACACTGATATTAGCACAGGCTCTGATTGGTGTGATATTCTGTTGACATGGAAATGTAATCAAGTGTTGTCTTTGACCTGAAACCACACCTGAACGGTCTGTGGAGGTCATTCTGTCTGGGTGTGGTCTACCGGTGAAAAGCATGCTTACACATGGTAATATACTGAAGTGTTTAAACACTAAGCTGTAAAATGGATGTCAAGTAAATAGATAAGTGAGATATAACAAGACAAATGTGACCAGATTTGGATGCACAGATGGATATGAGATCATTTCTCCTTCCAAAACCAAGGCTCAGCAAAACAAAACCTTGATTTTAAGAGTTCATGTCACCAGGGTGAAAACTTAAGTTTTGTTCAATGTATAAAACCAAATGCTTAAAGCCATATAACTGAATTTTGGAGATAAGGAGCCTGATTTCACAACACTTACATGCAAAAGACACTTATTTCGCTATGTGTGAATGTAGGCCAATTGGTACCAAGCATTTTATTACCGTAACCCAGTGGATTGTGAGGTTCTTTTAGGACAGATAAAAATACAGTATAAGTATAACAAGAAATGTCAGTGTCTCGCGGTTTAAAAGTTAAGCTTTTTGTCTTATTTTTTTACCGTATGTTCTGGTAGCGAAACTGTATTTAATGCTGAATTTTGATCCTGGCAGAAGGTGGCCCGCAACGACTTTGACCTCATGACACGCAAAACGCATTTTTAAATATTTTTTTTAAGTTCATCTTACTTGCTGTTCCGGTTTAAAGGTGTTATATGCACTTAAAATAAATATTAAATATTAGTTTCATTTTTAACCACAAAGAAACGAGAGGACCGGAGGAGGTGTTTCCGACTTTGAAGCCAGTGTGTCGTCACAGCTTGTCCGCTATAAATACAGCTGCGCTCTCCCCTCCTCCATCTTGCGATTAGCGCACTGTCACAGACCGCTATCCGCCTGCCGATCTTCAAACATGTCTGACCAGCTCTGTAAGCTTTTCGTCGGTGGACTAAACGTTGACACCGACGACGATGGCCTGCGAAAGCATTTCGAGCAGTACGGGACTCTCACCGACTGTGTCGTGGTCGTGAACAAGCAGCTGCAGCGGTCCCGCTGTTTCGGCTTTGTGACCTACTCTACACCGGAGGAGGCCGACGCAGCCATGGCGGCCAGGCCGCACACCGTCGACGGCAACGCGGTCGAGGTGAAGCGGGCCGTCGCCAGAGAGGACGCCAACAAACCAGAGGCACTCGCAAAGGTGAAGAAAATCTTCGTTGGAGGCCTGAAGGACGACATCGAAGAGGAGCATCTGACCGAGTACTTTTGCCAGTACGGTCAAATCGAGAAGGCCGAAGTCATCTCCGAGAAGGAGACCGGAAAGAAGAGGGGCTTCGGCTTTGTTTATTTTAACGATCACGACGCGGCCGACAAGGCGGTTGTGGTGAAGTTCCACACCGTCAAGGGACACAAGGTGGAGGTGAAGAAAGCCCTGACCAAGCAGGAGATGCAGGCGGCCAACAGAGGTGGTATGGCGCCTAGGGGCAGGCCGATGAGAGGCATGAGGGGGAGTCAAAATGGCTACAGGGAGTACAACTACGGAAATGGCGGAGGCTACGGAAATAGCGGAGGCTACAACGGTGGCGGCTATGGAGGGTACGGCGGATCCTACGGGGATGGCTACGGAAACCAGGGAAGTGGCTACGGAGGTGGTAACGGCTACAGTGAGTTTGGCAACAGCTACGCCCAGCACCCTGCTAGCTACGGCCCCATGAAGACGCCGGGCTTTCAGAGGAGCCCCGCACCCTACAACAGAGGCGGCGGAGGTGGCGGCTACCAAGGGAGGGGGGGCTACAACTACTAAATGAGACTGCACAATGGAAAAAAATCGACCACCCCACCCCCCCAGCCATAGATTACCTCCAGCCGGGATTTGGACGCTCAACTCAAATTCAGTAACGGGGCGTCTGCCGTGAAACCCAACAACGGCAGAGATACGGACACAGAGACCCTCTAATCATAATGAAGACCTCAAAAACCCAAACAGGTAGGAAGGTCACTTCCCAGAAAACCTGATAATAACGGGCAGCGGCTGATGCCGTTCAACTAGGACACGTTAAATATGAAGAATAAACACACAGTGATCCCTTTTTATTATGTACCCACGCCACCGGCGTGTAGTTGTCGGCTAGAGTATTATTTTTTATTTGCGTTCTCTCGGTTCAATTTCAATGTAGGATTGTTTTGATTATCCTAATATTTGCATTTTAAGCAATTAGATTTTGTTTTTTCTGGAGTAAATTTTAGTGTGATTTTTTTCAATGTATGAGGATGAGAAAGCATGTTTTGTGGTTTTTTGGATTTCATAGCTGTCTTAACATCAGTTTGTAATAGTATTTGCTTGGGTCATTCAGCAAAGGCGAAACGTGATACTGCAGGATCCAGTTTCCTTGTTTCCTTCCCAACATTGTTATTAAAAAAAAAAAAAAAAAAAAAACCTCTCCTCACGCATAGTAATAAGTAAAAAGTTTCAACACATTGTTCATTTTTCATTACCTGTAGCAATATCTAATGTATATTGTACACCTTTTCATGTCTGGAGAACAAAACCTACTGTTGGTAAACCCTTGGTATGCTTATGTATGTTCATTTTAAATAAAACGTTATACCACTTAGCTTAGTTATTTTACTTATTTAACCAGGCTTCCTCAAGTTCATCCACAGGTTTTTATAAGTGACATCATCTTGTCGATCTTTAGTTACATGGCATCGTTCCCACAGTTTATCCCCTTAAGCAAAGGTGGGTGAATGGTTACAGAATGGTTGTAGTCTACCCACAGCCAATGCATGTAGGCTCTGTAGGGTTTGACCTTGTTATCAAACTATGTGGTTTTAGACACTGCTAATATGACTCTATTTTTCTTTTTCACCTTTTTTTGAATACATATCATTATGTGGACATGAGGGCTCTGATATGTATGTTTGATTATTCCTATATTTAGGTGTTCTTACTCGTATTCCAGTAGGCTATCCCAGCCATAATAGCCGTAGCAGTTTGTTTTAGGCTACATCAGGACCCTGTTGATTACCTGGGGTCGATTGTGATAGGAGTCTGAAATATCTCTTTAGGATATCCACATCCAGCAAACTAGGTATGTAAATCAACCTGTCTTCACTCTGTGTTGGTCAACCATGTATGGAATATCTTCATGAGATGGTGCACAAGTGTGCCATTGCTTAATATTACACATCGTAACTGACACTATAATCATAGCTCAATGCGTCTTATATAGCTAATCTTAAAATAAAAAATGGGGTTTATTTAATTTTCTCTTCAATCTCTTTTAAGTGGGTGGAAGGGGGCCCAAATTTTGTTCCACCATTTTTAAAAAATGAAATAATGGAACAATTTAATTGGTGTCTCATCCAGAAAACTTTGCTCTGTCCAGTGTCTCACTCTGTCTCTCTCCCATCTCCTCCAGGTTGCTACGGTAACCTGGGTTTACATCACCCTGAACGCGATGGGGTGTGTGTCTTCACGACAACAGGGGGACCGGAGAGTGGTTGTGCCTTCTCCCCCTCAGGTGAAGTCAGTTTTCACAATGGATTCCCCAGTGTGGTGTAAATGCATTTGAAAGTCTAACAGGGTTTTTTTTATCTGAATGGGTTTTATTGAAGATCTGGTGGGTTTTAAAGTTTGGGAGGGTTTTGATAACACAGTGCCAAAGTGCTATTCAGATGCTTCTTCCAATGATAAAAGGCTCTGGCAGACCTGTGATCTAAAACCAAAGAAACATTAGTTTTTTTCACTCTGTCCTCTTAGATCCTAGCAGGTAAGATTCTTTTTGTTAGCACACATGAGATAAAGGGTATTCAGGTTTTATTGCATTGTGACTTTTTACATTTATTATAAAACCACTGATTCAATTACTTGTGACCTAAGGGAAAAGATCGCACTTTTGGCACTGTGGGTTTCAAAACAGAACAAGTGTTTGTTTTCTGTGATTTACAGAGTTGCATTAAAGGGTTGTGTAATGTGTTATTTATTTATTCTATCAAGCAATACTCGATAGATAATAAGTGTAGGTAAAGGTAATTGAGTGTAGACTTAATGCACCGTGACAAGTTTTGGTATCATTAGGGATGGATACAGCTTATGGCATAATGCCCACCTGAATGATAAGCATATGTCTGCACATGCATAGATAAATGGTCACACATTTGTATAGCTTCTGCATTTCCAACCAAACTCAAGCAAGACACGGCGGTCCATGTAGAAGAAGCAGATGCCTTTTTATTCAGCTGTTAACCTCACAACACCCATTGTTTATCATTAATTGACTTTTAACAAACAACCCATTGTTCCACATAAAACTGAGTGTAAACATTTTACAAATCCCTTTTTCAGAAGGTCTTTTATCTGACAGGATGTATCCAAGAAATGATTGTAGTGCAGACCCCATTGCAGCTTGAGATGCAATTTCCTCTTGAATTATTAATGTGTAACCAGATAAAAGCTGCAAATGAATGTCCTAAATGCTACTGTATGTTAGGATCTGTTGAAGAGGACCACATAAATAAATGAAAAAGGGTTAATCATATGGGTCAGAAATTGGTGAAATATGAAATCTCACTATAATACTATACCTTTATTAATTCAAATAAAACTTGCATTGAGTTATATCATGGAAGCATTGAGACCTTTGCAAAAATTTACATTGTTTTTCCTGTTTAAATGAAGCAAGTTGCACCCTGAGCATGCTTGAGACAAGTATCCAGGTTTAATGTAATGCATTTCTTGGGTGTGTATGTCTCTTGCTATTCAAAGTGTTGATAAATACCAATAAGAAAATTCTCTATGGTTGTTTGAGCAGCATCATATATTCACATCAGTTTTGATACGGCAGGGCTGAAGCAAATGTTAGACCTTTGAGACGATGAGCAAATAATACAACTGACTGTATAAACATGACTTGCCCTGCAGATTCAGTAGTGCTGATTGATAAGACATGACTTTGTTGCCGCAGATAAGAATTTCAACTGCCTTGTAATGAATACCTGAATTTTTAAATTCAACAAAAGGAAACCAAAACTTAAACACAAACAGATCAACTTGTAGAAGTGAGTCCTGTGAGGATACAGGAGACCCAGTCTGACACATTATGTTAAAGCAATGCTTTATGTGAGTGGGAGTGTAAAACTTGACTTTGCTCTCTCACCTCTGTAGGATAACGGTGCGTGACGATTTCTGGTCATCCCATAGGAAAAGGAAGCATCTGTAATGTTGGTCGTGCTTTTTGTGAATCTGCAATAAATTTATATATTTTTATACACCAAGAGACTTATGTTATTATTATGTTACATTACTTTCTTACATGCAGGATAGGTTGCTTACATTACTCCCCTAGGGAAAAGTGAGATGTCCTAAATAAGGCAAATCTAAAGTCTTAATGATGAGTTTGGGTTTCTTTCATCAGGATGGAGTCCAAAAATCTGACCTCAGTTCATTTTCAGTGCTTGGAGCTGCTGTCAGATTCATTTTGCTTCAAGGCTTTGAACTTATGCTGCTGGTACAGGCATTGGTTGATCAAGCTGTGGCAATGTAATGGTGGAAACTAATGGATTTATTGAGATACTTTGAGATCAATGTCACCTTTTATCAATGGCCTAAATCTCTTGGTTTCTGGATATGACAGTACATTACATGTACAGGGACAAATTAAAAATTCTTACTGTAGATTTCATGCACAAAACCAAGTTATTTATATTTCTTGTTACTCAAAATTGCAATTTGTGTAACCTTGAAGTCTAACTTGGATGTATTTGCCTTCCCATAAAACCATTCTTACCTTTTTTGATAGGTATTTTAAATCTTTTTTTTTTTTTTTGCATGCCAGATAACACAAGAAAGATGAGTAAAGCTTAAGGTCAAATGAGAAGTAAATAACAGGAAACGTAATTACCTGTTTGACTATTGGATTGTTTCCCAAAACCAATAACTTTGTTGGTGACTTGGCTTCGTCAGAAATCTGCCTGGAAAAGGTTAGAGGCCATTACAGCTTGAACAGACATTAACTTGGACATGTTGCAGCATGCAGCTATGATCTGTGGGTTTCTTTTAACTAGACTGGAGAGGCAACTTCAATAATTTACAGTATGCCTGGGGAGAGGGGCTAAGAAGTTTCCCTTTTGGTGATAACACTGTCACTGACTGAAAAAATGTAAAGGCAAGTGTGGTTTGTGATATCGGGCTATGAATAAGATTACTTGCGATCATAAAGCAATATAATAGTAAGATAATTTAACTTGAAATTTTACAAGCAGGTCTGAGTTGTAACGCAGTAAAGTGTCACCACTGTGTATCAAAGACAGGAGCACTATTAGACATAGTTTGTGGTTCACCGTTCACTGTTTTTGTGCCTCCTTTCATGTTTCTTTTCTATTACAGTGTGATCCCTTATTCCTGTCTGACGCCAAATCACTTCTTAGCTGCTTTCCTCTCTCCACTAACTGCAGTTACAACAACTTGTCAGATGGTGTTTTCCTGAGATGTTAAATGACATGAATGTTTTCACAGATTGAGACCTGCCTGACATTATTGTACTATGCATTAACTATTTACGCTGTATGTGACAACTGTCAGCTTATATTCCTCGAGGTCTGAATGAATTTAAAATAAATCTCATGTCTTTAGACATTATATTTAAGATGAAAAGTAAAAAACAGGTGTGTATTAGGAGATATAGCCTATGTTTTAATTTAAACATGTTTGCCTTGCATCCCTCATTTACATGCTACGTTTAGGTGAGATACTGGCTAGCCTTCAGACGGATTTTTTGCGTTTTGAAGTAATTGTTTTTGGAAAAAAACTTTGCTAATATGTTTTGTCTAAAACTAAAGTGTATGAAGTGACCTTAATTCTATTTTTTAAAAACCCCAATCGAAAAAAATATGGTTTTCTAGTGTATGCTCTCCACAGGTGAAGTTATGATAGTTGGTATTTTAAACAGTTATTCAGTGTAACTGTTTAAGGAGGTTTTACCGAAGTACTAATGATATAAACCAGGCGAACTCTAACTTTTATTCTTGTGCTTTTGTGCTGAACTGGAATTAAAACGAAAAGACCGAAATAGTTCAAATCCACGATTCCTTTTTGATATCCTCGTCAAAAATTAGACATCCGATATCAAGTGAATGCATCAATAACGTGACTGGCTTGTCAGCCAATGGGGGTGATGATTTTTTTCGACATGACCAATCATCGACAACTACGTCTTACGAAGGCAAGCGAGTCAAATGACCCGCCCTGACGTCGCTCATTGAAGAAGGACTGTCTCAAGCAGAATACGGTCCTCTTAAGAAATTCGATCATGTCGGCCAACACGAACCTAACCAAGCTTTTTGTCGGGGGACTGAACGTGGAGACCACAGAAGATGGCGTCCGTAAGTACTTCGAACAGTACGGCACGCTCACCGACTGCGTCGTGGTCATGAACCAGCAGCTCGGACGGTCCCGCTGTTTCGGCTTTATCACCTATTCCACACCGGAGGAGGCCGACGCAGCAATGGCGGCTAACCCACATGTCCTCGAAGGCCACAACGTGGAACTGAAAAGGGCCATATCACGAGAGGATGCTAACAACCCGGAAATTCTCGCTAATGTAAAGAAAATTTTCGTCGGCGGTGTTAAAGACCACATCGAGGCGGACAACCTGAGCGAGTATTTCTCTCAGTACGGCGTGGTGGAGAAGGCCGAGATCATCTCTGACAAGCAGACGGGCAGGAAGAGAGGCTTCGGCTTTGTCTTCTTCGAGGACACCGACTCCGCAACCAAAGCGGTGCTCGCCAAATACCACACCATCAACGGGAACAAGGTGGAGGTGAAGAAAGCTATGACCAAGCAGGAGATTTCTGCCGGTGGACGAGGCGGAAGAGGTCGAGGAAGAGGGATGCATAATTATGGTGGCCCAAGAGGTGGTTACGGTGGAAGCTATGGCGGCAATTACGGAGGCGGCTACGGCGGCTACGGCGGTGGTTACAACAACGGCGGCGGTGGAGGATACGGGGGCTATGGAGGATACGGGGGATACGACGAATACGAAAACCAAGTGGGGGGTGGATACAGTAATGGTGACTTTGGGGACGGTTACGGACAGCAGCCCTCAAATTTTGGTTCAGTGAAGGGGAGCAGCGGCTTCTCTTACCGGAGCGGTCCCTACAACAGAGGCGGTGGAGGTGGCTACGGCAGGCCTGGCGGATACGGCAGTAGCTATTAAACCCCCCTCATTTTTTTTTTCAGAGATGGTAAAGGGGAAGATTCTGATCACAATGAACTTGAATCTACGCAAACACAACACAAGCCCAGTTGGGGTGAGGGGTCAGTAAAAAAAAAAGGAGTGAGTTAGTGCCCATCACCCACAAAGAATGAATGAGACTGTCTTTTGGCTCCTGGCTGCACCCCCTCCCCGCCCCCCCCTACCCGGACTCCATCTGTTCTGTTATTCCACACATTATGTACTATACTACTAAGAATGGTGAATTGTTAAATTGTATTTTTATTATGTTGGGGAAGGACTTGCTTTTGAACCATTTGTAATCAATGTCAGTCACTGCTTCTCGACTCAGAATTGAGTTGTCTGTCTTGCAAACCAGCCGGACTTGTCTGTTATTTCTGCATCATGAACTCAGGGTTTTAGGTGAAGTTGGTGGCAGTGTCGGGCAGCATCGGACTCGATTGCTTGAGTTTAACTATCTTAAAAATGCACGTGACAAAGTATTTTTTTTTTTTTTGGAGAAATGTCACGGACTGTTTTTGTCAGTTGTAAGTTACTTTTTTTCCACTTTTCCCGTCCAATTTGTTGATATTAAAACCGTTTGAAATCCTTGTTTTCAGTTCACCCCTATGTTTATTCTGCTTTTATTAAAGTTTTTAATGTTTTGAAAATCTATCTTGCAGTCTCAAATCAGATTGTGTGGATACATCTCATCCGTTCTCCTGTAAATCCAGTTCTCAATGTTGCCACTAGGGGGGAGTATTGTCTGTACATTCCTGCAATCCCAGTTCATCGGCCATTTTATACCGGGAAAGATATACTTGGAGGAGGCTGATGGTGTGCATTACTAAATGCAGTATTTTTTAACTGACTCAAGATCGTATTTCTTATGTGGGAATCCACAATTGCAATTTGTGATTTTACTTAGAGTGTGAAGCTGCATTTTGTATAATTGGTTCAATTAAAAGTTGAAAGATTCTGTTTTTCTGTTTTACCTTAATGATATTTTTTAAGACAGGATGTATCAGTCTTATTAAACACATACACAGTAAGTATGTAGTGAATAACATCCCGTTTCTCAAAGACATCCAACGAAAACTTGTCGACTTTTTAAATACGTGTCCTTAACGCAAATGTCCACTTTAGGACCTTGAATGAAATGATCGTCTGAAGTCATGGTTTGCAATAATGGTCATTAATGTTGCAACTAAACTGTATGCAAAAACTTAATTTTAAGAGCACATTTTAAAGATTAAATTGTTTTGTAAAAAACAGTGCACTTGCACATTATTAGCATTAAAAAATGAGCTCTCGCTCTGAGCCCATTTGTTGGTATGAATTCGTCCAAAGCCAAGGTTGACTTTACTATGGAGTAATAGTTTTATTATCAAATATCACTTGAAGTATATTTTACCCAAAATTGATGAGTACAAAGGCATCTTTTTTAAGAGCATCACGCTGTCCAAGTTTGTTTTTTGAGTCAAACACTCTGTAAATTTTCTAGATAAAGTAGGTTAGTGTGTCTTTCAATAAGAAGACATTCAAAGTGCTGCATACAAAAAAAGAGAGTCTTCTGCCTGTTTGTCGATCACATTATCCGAATTTAAAATCTCATTCCTATGCCTTATGATTGCATGTGATGTTGGATTTTAGAGCTTATATAATAAAACAGCTTGTCTGTTACATACCACTTTTGTAATAATCAGTTTGTTAAGTAATTTTTTTCATAGCTAAGAATATCAAACATCATTAGTTCCAACTTTCTATCCAAGGGGATTTATGCTTTCCTGTTGCATCATTGAATGCTCATTACACTAAGCCTTTGATCAAAAGAAGGTGACATCACCATGAACTTTAGGAATTCAAGACATTTTATTTTCACACACTTTTCAGACATTTTATGGACCTAACAATTATCCGGAAAATAATCAGTAAAGATAACCATGAGGTAGGTTTGATGTCATACTCTTGTGGCTTAGAATCTTAACAGAAAAACAACAAAGTTTTAACATTTTTCAATTGTTACTGGGACGAAAACGGAAAAAAGGTGAACAATAGTGTTTGATGCATAGTATTTTCAAATTTCTGAATATGCCAATGCATTACTTCAGCGCACGGGTCATATTTTTTTAATTTTTATTGTATTGCTATGTGTTATTATTTAAAATAAAAATTGTCTTGTAGCTTTTTGTAAAGTTGAGTCGATGGATTCTTCTTTTTTATATATCTATATAAACTCGGAACATTTAACAATCTTAGTTACACTCCATGGAATAGGCGCGTTTTTCAGAGTACTGAACTGCGTGCGTACGTGGTATTAACAGCGGAGTGAGTCATCTTGTGAATATACTATCTCTGTGCGGCTGTACAGCGCTCATGCCTGCTGTGGTATCTGACTCCGTGAGGATGGACGGTGTGTCGTTGGGGTGAGTTGCTTGAGCGGTAGGGATTATTTTGTAAAGCTGTGATTCACGCTGCTTCTACATCTGTCGGATAACATTTAACTCTGCAGGATCCACCGGCCATAAATCCAACACAGACGATCCTAAGAGCTTTCTCCTAGCACACGAACTCAAGCTAGCCCCGTTGACTAGTTAGCTTCGGTAAGTTAGCTTCGTTGACTGCACAGCTGATGCAGTTGAGTTGCTAACCAGTGTTAACATGTAGACAATTGGAAACTTTCATCAAGTCGTTGCTAACAGACAGTGGACAGAGTGTAGACTGGCCTCAAAATGTGTTTTTATAACACATTGATCTAAGGCAGGTAACGTTAGCTCTCATAGGCTTATGTTAGCATTTAAGTTAAATGATTAGCAATGCTAACAGCTAACCAGTTTGTCAACTTAACGCCCAACAAACTCAAAATAAAAAAATCATTTCATACTAAACATTCTTTAATAACCAAGTAATAATTGGATAGCTTTCTGTACACGGTTAGTCA
The DNA here is from genome assembly GCA_029814665.1 of Acanthurus lineatus. Taxonomy (NCBI): domain Eukaryota; kingdom Metazoa; phylum Chordata; class Actinopteri; order Acanthuriformes; family Acanthuridae; genus Acanthurus; species Acanthurus lineatus. The sequence goes on from JAPZDV010000026.1 coordinate 19,937,810, forward strand.
TAAATGTATATTGAATACTTTGTCACATAAGATGAGGCGTCTTGAAATAACATCATAATCGAGTGGCTTGTGAAGTGCTGCATCGTTATTTCTTACCAATTTCATGTTGTTTGAAGACAAAGTACCTGTCAGTATGGGAGTCGGAACAACATGTAACATGCATACGGTCATCCGTTTAATTACTAACAACGTAAAACTTTGCAAACCAAGCAAACGACCCCATGAGTTCAGTTCTGGCAGCTGTCACATTTTTTGTTTACTTCCTGCCACCTGCTCGCGTGTATATGCAGGTCGTAATGAAAACGTGACGTTTAAACACATTTTACATATTGTCAAAGGTATTTCCTTTGCGTATGGATTCAACATGGCTCTGACAAGGCAGAGATGTCTTCTGTGTGGTCTGGCTGGTTTACTGAAACATTGGTTAACCGTAAATATTTTTGTTTTTCCTCTGTGTGTACCTGGCTGAAGAGAGCTTAAAGGATGAAGCTGCTTTCTATTTTCCACAATGTCAACAAAGCCCATAAAAACACTTAAGACTACAATAAATGTATCCCAGTCATTGTATTTTGCAGCCAAAGCCTGACTCATCTCATTTCTCTGTGTCATGGAGACCCTGGTTGTCGGAAAAAACATCAATGAGCCAGAGTTTCACTGGGGGACAGGTTTCCTCATTACCATGAACACAATTACTGCAGTTAATTTTCAGTCAGACTTTATGCATCATCCTGATCCACTAAATACTCTTTCTTGTGCAACATTTGCATGAATCAAAGGCTGATTAAAAAGGACCTTCTTCTAAGACAAGATTTATTTGAAAGAAAGGTTCTTTTAACAGCATTTGTTGAACTTAAGAAGAATATACCCATTTAAATAAGGAGAGTCAACCTTTATGTACCCACCACTTAAGAAATTTATTGAAGTTGATTCAAAATCAAAAAAGCAATATCCTGGCTGTAGACTCTATTCTGCAACAGCATTTGAGTTTCATATCAACTGAAGCAGATGAGTAATTAAAAGGCTGAGGAATATTATAGAAGGATGGGTTAGTGGTGTCATAAATGTATTTAAAAATAGCTGGTGCTGGCAAACAGTGAGGCATGCTCAGAGACAGACCCTTAAATCTTTCATTTTGAACAGGCAAACGGAGATATTAGATATAATAACAGTGAAAAAATGAGTGTTTTTATTTTAAAGTCAATTTAATTACACCTGCTATCCATTACAGTTTGCCTTTCCCATCATATTTACATAACCTTAAAAATAAGTTAATGAACTGATGGGTCGCCGTTTATCTCCACTGATCCAGACACTGCCTCTCATGTCTTACCAGTCTGGTGGCCACACCGGCCTCACCACGTCCAAACTGTACCACAGACTCAGAGGAGGACACGGTGAATGGAGGGATGCACACGTTCAACCAGACACACATGAGGAAGGCTTTCCAGCTGATGAACGACCTGAGGAGGTGTGTTGCAGACAGTGTTTTTTTTATGCTTTCAATTAAAATGATTTAAAAAGTTTAGAAGTTGATGATTTAAACATATAATCTCCAACTGCATTAAATCCATATATCTAATAGGAATTTTTAAGTAAAACATTGAATATTAACACCTGAGTTGGCACATTTGCTGGCAGCTGCTGTCCGTGCTTGGCTTTAAAATTTCCCACATTTCCTGGCTCCTGTGTGCATATTTATTTTTATCTCGATAGTTATCACACTTGCATAGATCAAAGAAGAATTATCCCCCTTTTTCCCTCCCTCTGTTACTCCTCATACTTTAGTAAAAAGATGCTGTGCGACGTCCAGCTGGTGGCAGGGAGTGTGGAAGTGCCAGCTCACAGGGTGGTCCTGGCATCCTGCAGCCCCTATTTTTGTGCCATGTTCACAGGTACACACACATACACACTCTATTGTTTGCTTGGCATCATATCACAATGTGTGTGCAGTCGTGTGCTTAACCGTGTGTGTAATTTTCAGGTGCTATGAGCGAGAGCAAAGCCCATCAGGTGGAGATCAGGGAGATGGATGGACAGACCCTGAGAAAACTGGTCGACTACATCTACACAGCTGAGATAGAGGTCACGGAGGACAACGTCCAGGTGAGAGTGTGTTTGTTAGAGAGTGTTTATGAAGAGGGAGGAAGGGAGCAAGAGGGAGGGAAAAGTGTTTCCTGTTTTTACTACACAGTTTCTTTTTGTCCTCTGTTATGGTGACTTTTACCTTGTTTTCCACTCTAGTTTTGCTTTAAAACATCAGTGTTACATATAAGTAACAGTAACAATTAGCGGGATATTAGCAGTTTCTTATCATCTTATGTCCCTCAGAGGTTTTTTGCGTATTTTGTCCATGTTGCCTCCTCTGGTTTTCTACTGAGGGAAAAAAAAATAACCACCTGAACCTGGTTGATAAAACTGTAGTTTGTATTTATTTTAATGATTTTTAAGATGTCCCTTTTTTCTGGTCATAAAAGAACTCGTTCATGTCTGGTTTGATCACTGTAACTGTTTCGTTCAAATTTCAGACTGTCCAAAATGAACCTGCCCGAGGAGCAGATGTTTTTACAAGAGATGTTGGAGCTGGTAATGTTTGTGCTTTGCTGTGAAAGCACTGGATGAGGTCTTGTTTATCTCGTTGGCATTAAACCTCGGTAGCTGCATGGCTCTGGCGCTGGGTTTAAACAAATGCAGCAGGATCAAGCTGCAGGCAGGATACTTCCTCTGATTATTAGCACAGGAAATGTGAATGGAGAGAGGCAGGAAATCCTCCCACTGTTAGCAGGGTGCCTGTCTGATTGGCTCACTCTTGAATATGTGACCCCTGTGTCTGTGTTTTGACTTGTGGCTAATTTTCAGTAAAAGATTGCCTTTTCTCCTAATTTCTTCTGAGTGTTTTCACTGTACATTGTATGTGTTGTTTGCAATGCCCTCGTTCCCGTGTGTGTTTGTGTGTGTGTGTGTTTGTCTTAGATTGGCATCAGTAGGCCTGATACTCAATCCTGGAAGACATAAGGCTTCGTGGCAGCTTTGCAAAAAAAAAAAAAAGAAAACAGTGGAGACAGTAACAATCCACACTCAGAGGATGAGTGATTGTGTAGACAGAGAGTTGTAGAGGGAAACAGAGACTGTGTCACTAACCTGGTTTAGTGATGTGTAAGGATGCAGAAGGTGTCTTAAGCGCTTTGCATCATGCTTTCAACATGAAAAACAAAAGCAGCACTTTTTTGCAAACATAGATGGCCTCAGTTTTGCTCAGTTTTGCCACATTGCAACTTGACATCTTATGGTGAGATGCTGTATTGGCCAGTTGGACATTGAATCGACTACTGTTGGGAAAACTATGCGGAGTTGCAAAACACTGAACTGTGATTATTCTAAACTTCTGTTAAATGATTTTCTGACTTTTCTGACTCATGGATCTGTTTCTCAGACTGGTCTCCTTGGATTGCACCTTAATGTTTCACCAACATGTAAAACAGCATGCCTCAATCAGCACGGCTCCTGGTTTAAAGCAGAGCTTGATTAAGGCTGTAGAGCTGAGTAACAGTAACAAAATCTAAAGTCTCAGTGCTTTTGACAAAATACTATTAAAGATACATGTTGAAAAAATGTGCCCATATGTTTTGGGATATTGATTTTTTTCCCAGTGACCAAAAACTTGAAATATTAAATCTAACGTCACAGTGTCAGCATCATTACTTTTGCCTTGCTCTTGTTGACAAATGAAATTGAATTTGCTGTACTCTTAAAGCCTGTCATAATACAGCAAACCAGCACCACTGTGTGTATTTATTGTGACTCCACTACTTCCCATTTAATGGTGTGAAAGTCGGACGGATTACTTTGTTTTGTCTGAAAACCTGCCATTGTCCAAACAAATACTTAGTTTAAAATATTCCAAGAGCCTCTATTCAAACTGTTTGAGCTTGTAACAAGGTTATATGCACAGAAATTAATTCCTCGCTTCCTGGCCAGCTGGGCTGATTGGTAACTGTTTGACAGGTTTGTCAAGTGGTTGGCTCATTAATTAATAATCTAACTGACTGACTGACAGTTTTGTTCAAGTAATGAGTTGTTCACACAGAGAAAAAATGTTAAAATGAACAGTTCACTGACTTCTAGATACAAAATGTTCTAAAATTTGTGGCCGGTGGTGAGTAATTGTGCTCTGACATGAGTTTTTTAAACATTTTTAGCATGTTGGAATATGTAAAATGACTTGAAATATGGATGCCTGAGTCAGTTCCTTCCAACAAAATTTTTCCAATTATGAAATCCAGCTTGAGTTAAATATTGACTTGTGTGTGTGTGTGTTGTCATTACAGGTTCTGCTGCCAGCAGCCAGTCTCCTCCAGCTGATGGATGTTCGTCAGGTTTGCTGCGAGTTCCTGCAGTCTCAGCTTCACCCCACCAACTGTCTGGGCATCAGAGCCTTCGCTGACCTGCACACATGCACACAGCTTCTCAACCAAGCCCACGCATACGCCGGTAAGCTTCTGCATGTTCACAACACAAATAGTGACTCATCTTTGCCAGTGTGTGTGCGCAGTGTGGTGGAAGTGTTACTTTATGCAACAGTTTGTTCCACCAGCTCTGAAAATGCTGCACATCCAGACTATTAATTTAATGATTTGATGGTCTCACTGATCTTTGACATCTTTTCAGCCAAAAGATGATACAGTTTGAGCTCTGATGAATGTGTTTTTATGTCGCCAAGCTTGTCAGCCAATAAACCTCAGTGTGTGTTGTGTGTAACCCTGCATGTTTTGTGTCTTTCAGAGCAGCATTTCACTGAGGTGGTGCAGGGAGAGGAGTTTCTGGGCCTTTCTCTGCAGCAGGTGTGCAGCCTGATCTCCAGCGACAAACTCACTGTTTCCACAGAGGAGAAGGTCAGAAAGCACAACTAACACACACTGTAGACCTTTAATCAAACCACTTTTTTCTCTTCACTAATGGCCGAAAACGTGAGAGCAAATTACGTTCATATGGGATTTTTCAGAAGCACCAAATAAAATTTATGTCTCTTGGAAAGGGGACAAGATTAAAACATTGTAGGTTCAGCAGGAGCTGAGAAATGTCTGCGGCTGTATCAAAGATATGAGTCCTCATCACACTCACTGTGTGTGATTAGCTCACCTTGGCAGCAGACATACTCTAGATGATGGAGTGTCTCTCTGCCTTAAGCCAGTCAGCAGGAGTCAGTGGGAGCATCTGTGTGTCATCCTGCTGTCACAGGAGCAGCAGTCAAGGTTACTACTCGTCGTTCAGACAGAGACGCAGAGGAAACTGTCATACTGTTTATTCAGAGTCTGAAAAGCATCTGGGGAAAGAGTAGGTCACCTTTTAGTCACACCAAATGCAAAAAAACAAACCTTAAATTAGTAATTTTCACCCCTTTACATACAAACTGTGCTTTATTAAGAGAAACCACATACAGTTAAAGAGTGTATAGCTCCTTATTTAATCAGCTGAAGTGTTTTTCTAAATGGTGATACTTGGTTTTATGTTGGTGCAACCACCAGTGATTGTGTCATTGCAGCTGTTTGCCAGTGGTTTTTGTAGTAGCATCGTTTTTTTCTTTCTAGGTGTAGCTGTAGAGCTCACGTTGTACATGACACAATGTCCTCATATCTTTAACTCTAAATTACAACCCAGGGGGCAAAATTAATTAGGTTGTTCTTACTCAGATGCCCTGAATTTGAGCTATTATGTGATCTCATCATAAGGCTTTCTTATGATGACAAAAATTCTGCAGCAAATGGATGTGGTTGTAACTGTATTAAAGAGAAAGAGAAAGAGAGAAGAGCCTGAATAAACTATTTTAGGAGTAGGGCACCTTTTCTCACTGTGACACTGAGCTGCACCGTGTTACATTATACAAGTGTGTGTGTGTGGTCAGAAGTGGAAGTAGCTTGCACTGTAAGTTGTAAGAGGGTAATAAGTTGAACCCTGGAGGAGAAGAAAGTCTCTGGAGTCGTCTTGTGATAGTCCTCCTTCTGCTAAGTACCATCGTTGTTGTCCTTGTGTGCACAACAGGGGGGGCACTCAGCTCCTCGTTTGCCTGAGTTGAGCTGCTCTGCAAGCCAAGAGGAAGTGATCAAGCGTGAATGTGTGTAAATCAGTGAGTTTGAAGCAGTAGATTAGATGTAAGAAGATGCATAACAAAGGTCTGTCACCTTTTTTTTTCACCCTGACATCCTGCTGAGAGTCATCAGTGTTGGTATTTACCTATGAAAGACCTCAGGACCTGAAGCTTTAAAGATGCAGCACACACCTTCAGTGAACAGTGTCTGAAAGCCTCTCACTTTACATCTTCGTGATAAGTTTGGTTAAACTGTAAAACACATCCATTCAGCTTGGATGTGACCTTGCATCTCAAGTGATCAAACATTTCACACACATATACACTCGTTATCAGAATACTGACACAGTCAAGTCATTGTATTTTCAAACCAAAGTGGGACAAAGTAAATTGCTTTGAACAATTCACTCCCTCCATTCTCTGCATTTGTCACTTTTGTCACTATATTTCTCTTTTACTGTGTCATGTTTCCCTCACTGTAGTTTTAACTCTCCATCTCTCTCGAAGGTGTTTGAGGCCATGATAGCCTGGATCAAACATGATAAGCCAGCTCGTCTGGAGTTCATGCCCAAACTCATGGAGCATGTCAGACTTCCTCTGCTATCCAGGGATTACCTGGTTCAGGTAAGAGAAAATCTCTGCCCGGCTTTCTCTACCTTCTTTACCACAATCCCTCGTTGCCCTCTGCATTGTTGTTCATGTTTCTCACTCAACAACTCTTACTAGTCACAGAAAAAGGTTGGCCTGTATTTTAAATACAATCAAGACTCGCAGTCATCCCGATCTCATATATCTAGAGATAAGATGATAAGTGACTGATTATGTTTGCTTATTTTCAGCCCTTATTAATCAGTGAAAAGAAATCAAGATCTGATAGCATGACTAAGACTGTTAAATATTTATTTTTTTCTTGAGTAGGTTTAATTTGGTAATAATTTACTACTTGTTTTTGAGTTCTACATGTACATTATTCAATATGTTATGTATTACACCATCACTATTAGTGTGTCTTACATTTAGGTAACATTCAGTCACAGTTGGCTTTCTTCATAAGCTGATATCTGAAACATTTAACATAAACAAGAAACCTGGTTTGTGTGATTTTGGAGAGGAAAACAGAATCCTGATTTCTCAGGTACATTTCAGGGATTGTAACAGCAGAGCAGCTAAATGAATGAAGAGACCATTAAGGCAATGCTTCTCAGTTTAGGAAACTCCATCTGGAACCTGTTTCCTGTTTCAGATTGTCGAAGAAGAGGCTTTGATAAAGAACAACAACACCTGTAAAGATTTTCTCATAGAAGCAATGAAGTATCACCTGCTGCCAGCTGACCAGCGACACCTCATCAAGACAGACAGGACGCGACCACGAACTCCCATCAGCATCCCAAAGGTATGCACACACACCTCAACAAGAAACGCCTCAATACAAAATATTTGTGTATTTTCCTTAAATTAAGCAGCTGTTTCATGCTGTATAGTTTCTCTTGTAAACGCCCTCACTTTCATGCAGATGGCTTTGACTGACTGTGTGCTTGCACAGGTGATGATTGTGGTCGGCGGTCAGGCTCCCAAGGCGATCCGCAGTGTGGAGTGTTACGACTTCCAGGAAGATCGATGGTACCAAGTAGCTGATTTGCCTTCAAGACGCTGCCGGGCAGGTCAGCCTGTGTTTTGTGTGTGTTTTGTATGGCTGCATTAATTTTCTACATCTAATGTGATTATAGATCCACCTCAAAACAACACCAGTAAATCCCTCCTCAAAACTTGAAAATTCAATCATCAGTCCTCAAATTCTTTCCATTATGTCGAGTTGCAAATCTCGATTCTCAAATTATTTAAAACTGTCCCTCCATATACTTGATTTATCTGCATTTTATTTATCTGGTTTATGTGTGTCCAGGTGTGGTTTCCATGGCAGGCCGTGTGTACGCAGTGGGAGGTTTCAACAGTTCGCTGCGGGAGCGAACAGTGGACGTTTACGACGGAGTGAGAGACCAGTGGAGTGCGGTAGCGAGCATGCAGGAGAGACGGAGTACGCTTGGAGCTGCTGTGTTGGCAGATTTGTTGTACGCCGTGGGGGGCTTTAACGGAAGCATAGGTAAACTAAAGACTTTTAAACATGAAACTCAACAATCATGGATAATGCAATGTCGTAATTTTACTTATTTTACTTACTATTGCTGTGGCCTTTAAAACAACTCTGTAAAACATAAAGAAAACAGATTTTTTTCACCCCCATCAGCCTTGTTGATTTTTATAAATATATCTGAATATTATACCTGCAACTTTTTTTAAACAAGTTGGGACAGAAGAAAAAAAAGACTGAGAAAGTCGTGTAGAGCCCCAGAAACACCTGTTTGGACCGTGTTTCCACAGGTTCACATTTACTTGTGAAAGGGTGTCGTATCATGATTTGGTGATGATTAAAGGAGCATCCTTAAACATTTTACATGGCGTCCCAAGTGTATTGATATCAGGGTTTTATGTAGAGATTAAAGGGCATATTAATGGAGTTGTCTCATTAGTTTTATTTCCTAGCATTACTTTCACAAAAATGATTAATCACGTCTCTTCACACACTGAAACACACTTTATCAGTTCCCTGTAAAAATGTATTCACAGCTATACAGGAGACACGAGCCATGTTCTTCTCTCGGCACGTCTATCAGCTGGTTGCAAAATGTTTACACCTACAGATGGATAAACACACAGAGTCTTGTTTGGATTTATTAATCTTAATCTCAGATTTGTTTCCCTTCCTTGTTTCCTTCTCTCCTTCAGGTTTATCAACAGTAGAGGTCTACAATTATAAAACAAACGAGTGGACGTATGTGGCCTCCATGAACACACGGCGCAGCAGTGTGGGTGTTGGAGTGGTTGATGGTAAGACAGAAGTGTTTGTGATCCGTCATGTACCGTTTTAACTCAAATTATTTCCTTATTTAATGCGTGTGTGCTTGCATGCGTGCGTATGTGTGCATACAGGGAAGTTGTATGCAGTAGGTGGATATGATGGAGCCTCTCGCCAGTGTCTCAGTACAGTGGAAGAATACGACCCTGTCACCGATCAGTGGTGCTATGTGGCTGACATGAGCACACGACGAAGTGGAGCAGGTACACACTCACACACACACATTTTACACTTTATCCTACATAATACACATGGGGAGCTGGAACTCAATACAGGTTAACTAACAAGTCTTTCTTTTTAAGAGACACACATGAGTTTATACAGTGGAGATTATTTGTAATCTCATAACATTTCATAGTGCATCATAGTTAATGACGCAGTATTGAGTGTTTGTCAACAGTTTCTTTGGAGCAATAGCACCACCTGGTGGAATTTGTCTGCAATTGAACAAGCAAAAATTAATCCAAAGAACATATCTGTAACAATCTGTTACACTAAGAAAAGTGCATGCGCTCACCTTAACAATGTGAAGAGAAGTTCCACCATCTTGTTTGCAATAAAGAAAAAACATTTGTACTTTCAGTCTTTTAACATATAGATGATGTCATGATAACCTAAGAACACAGTCATCTGTGTCTGCATGGATAAATTTGTTATTGGTCTTTTTTTGTTTTTTTTTAATTGACATATTTTGGTTTTTTTTGTTTTTTGTCCAGGAGTTGGTGTGTTGGGCGGTCAGCTGTATGCAGCAGGAGGACATGATGGCCCTCTGGTAAGGAAGAGTGTTGAGGTGTACGACCCACAGACCAACACCTGGAGGCTGGTTTGTGACATGAACATGTGCAGACGAAACGCAGGTCAGAAAACAAGCACTTTTTTGCACATCAGCACACTAGAGACTTGCTACTGTAAATGCTAGAGTTTGCAAAATTAGTGATTTAAGGGACGTCGAATGACTGTTTGAGACTTTCATCCTGTTGCCTTAAAACCTTTGATAATAGCTTGTAAATATCTAGTCAACAGTCATACTTTGTGCAACAAAAGCTTACTGATAAAGGAAAGATTATTTTAAGTTTAGGTTCAGACCACAAATATGTAATTAGCTGCTGGGGCATTGTTGATATCTTAAAAAGCCTTTATCAACAATAACAAAGCAAATTGAAATTTTTAAGTCATTTCCTTTGTAAAACCTCTCCCTACTTTATTGGCTTACACAATCAGAAAATGTAAAACTCATACAGAAACTATGAGATGTTTGCAGAATAGTGACTGAAAACCAGCGAAACTCAGGGGGCAATATTTTACATTGCTTAATGGGGGTTGTTTTTTAAGTAATTTCTTTGCCTTCCTATACTGAATTAACTACTGTGAGCTAAAAAAAGAGTTTTTTTGTTGTAGTTTTAAAATGTGAAAAACTCTCTCCTCAAGGTGTCTGTGCCATTAACGGTCTGCTGTACGTGATTGGAGGAGACGACGGGTCCTGTAACCTCTCCTCTGTGGAGTTTTACAACCCTGCAACGGACAAATGGAGCCTCATTCCTACAAACATGAGCAATGGACGCAGCTATGCAGGTACATCTGATCATGTCATTGTACCACAAGGCAATATGGAGAGAAATCAGTCTGACTTGACTCATCAAAATTTACCTGTTCATGTATCTGTTTGTTACACTCACCTCTTTTTTTCACTTCTTCAGGAGTCACAGTGATTGACAAGCCATTATGACCAGCGGCCTCCCTCAGCTTCAGCTCTGCAGTGACAGCCGGTTTCACAGAGACTTACACTGACGTCTGAAGCTCAACCAGCAAATGGAAAAGCGATGCCTGAGATAAAGTTTGTCTAAATAGACGGGACACGCTCAGGATCAAAATCCAGGATGCATCATGAGAACTTTTTTGTCACTGAACCACAACCTCATTTTGTTGCTTTCAAGCCATTTTCCATTAGTGAGAATCTCACTTTTAAGGACATTGTTGCACTGGAAAAGAAACAATCACCACAGGAAAGTGGACTTACTAGAACTTTGTTTTGGTGAGAAATTTTTCAAATGCCAAGCACACAAGAAGTGGTTGTATCAGCTGACATGAGACTCGTTCAGACGCTTGTGTTAAAAAGATTTGGACTTTGGAAAGAGCTGACTTTGATGGGCCAAAAGCAAGTTTAGATGGCCGACTTCATGTTATGGACTATATGAAACCTGGGAGACTGAACACTAAGGGTTTACCTGGAGATGCCAAGGAAAATTCTTTCTTTTTTTAATGATGAGACTTGCTGCAGTTCCCTAGAATATAAATCAGCTTATCACAACAATCTGCTCAGCCTGATCTGAAGAAAGTAAGCAGGTTGTTTATTACTGTGCCAACCGTCAGCAGGTCCAGAAAACTGTCGTCGCCTGATTGTTCGGAGTGTATTTGTACTCAGCCTTGAGACCTGGACCTAAAGAGCCGCAAGATGATTCAAAGAATGTGGAAGACATATTATGCAAATCAGCTGTCATATTTAATATTTTTGCAATTGTTTTTAGAGGTTAAAAAAAGCGCTGCTGTGACTGTAGACGCAGGCGGTTGATCTGATTTGACTCAGTAGGACTTTGATTCTGTTTTCAGGATACTACTGATGCACTCATCACTTGCACTGACTGATGCAGACCGGCAGGCCGGCTGTCTGACTCACTTACTGGCTGGCCCTGATGTCTTCCTGTCTTTCTGACTGACCAACTGGATCACTGACCTGCTGTCAGACAGACAGCTACTCAGCTGTCTGTCTCTGTTACTGATTACAATCATGGAAGCATTTAAACATAACAACTGAAGGTCAATTATTAAATCTGAAATTGTATTAAAAAAGTAGGAGTTGCTATAATCAGAATAATGTTGGACTGACGTGATGTTTTTTATGTCTTAATATCAAACTGAAATAATGAATTGTTTTTGTTCCTTGTCCAAGGGCGTGTCAAAATGCACTGTAAAAAATCAGCTGTAATATTATAATGTAAACGATGCAGGTTTGAGATTTTATATTTATTGTTTCAGAACAATTGATCAGACAGCATTTAATCATATCAAAGTGAGATTCTTTCATCTCGTTGCAGCTTAGTGTTACACATGTGCTCCACTCACATTCATTCAGATGACGTTGGTGTTCTTTAGGGTGACGTTTAGTTGACTAACTGGTGCCATAACTTTGAAGGAAAGAGATTAGTAGAAGATTTTTCATCAAAGTTTAAGATGAGTTGGGCTGAAACATCCAAAAACACCAGTAAAGTTGAGCTTCAAAGTTCATTCTTGACCTTTGATACAGAAGTTCTACATTAAGGTTCATTTAGTGGCTGTTCTTGAGCTTTTGACCACCTCATAGGGCCCTCAGCAGCTTCATTTTGCTGTATTATTATCTAGCTCTTGATGTTTGAACTTCTTATGATTTAGAGCACCTACAGGACTTCATTCACATTGACTCAGCTAGTGAGGACTTGTCGAAAGCTCTAGAAGAGCTTTGGTCCTTGAGGTTTTCAAATGAATAATGTTTTTACTGAGCGCAGATGTCATATTTTTTATATATTAAACTATAGGTGTTGTAAACTAAACAGCTGATGCTGAAGTGTGTTTTCTAAATCATGTAGTTTGTGAGGGTTGAAGTTGAAGAGTGTGCACTGTACTTACAGGTGATTTATATACCTTCAGACTTGAAATGATAAACACAAATACTAAGCAGGCTTACTTTGCAAAAAAAGCTCTAAACTGACTTGTGCTGCTCTGTCTGAAATTGTAAAAAAAAAATATGCATTTTAAAGTTTTATATGAAATGAACCTCCTCTAAGAGCACAATGGCATCTTGATTATGACTCTTAGCTGAACAGGACTGTCAAGTTAAATGTATCCTCTGTTCTTTGTGAGCAGGTCCTTAGTGCAAATACAAACAAAACACTACAATACTATCAATGGTTTATGTCTGACTCTTTTGTCGCAATTTGGGATTTCTGAATGTTGTTAACATAACAAAGTTCAGAGCTTAAGAAAAAGTGGATTTCTTTTTTTTGATAAAGAGAAATTTATGATTATTTATCAATTATATGGGAAACCATTTAAATGGAAACTGCATCTATTATTCATCCACCCCAGTTTAGAGGTAAATATAATGATTATTAAAAAAGTTAAAATTCAGAGGGAAACTGACCGCGTTTTTTTTCTCTTTTTTGAGGCAAGTTACTTTTCCTCCTAATTTGATTATAAAAATCATCGACCCTGGCAGTTTTGTTTCTATTCGACGTCCTAAAGGAAGCTAATGCGTTAGAGTTACGTCATATATCTACATTTCAGGTTTTAACCAGGTGTGTTGCTAGTTGGACAGGCTAGCTAGGGTGGTTTGCTAATTAGCTAGCTAACCGACCGGAAAGCTGCACATAAACAGGTGAGTGAATACCTTTTTCCTCTTCCATCAGCCATGAAGCCAATTGAATTTTGTTTTCAGCTCCAAACAAAGAGCGAGGAAGCATTTCAGGTGGATGTAAAAAGGGTTGAATTACAAATATAATCTGAGGTGTTGAACAGAAGAGAGGAGAAAATTTCAAACAGGATAAACTATATTTAATTTAATAGATATTCAAAAATGAAATCAAATTAGTGTTTAAAGAAATTGTGTCTCAGTTTCTCATGGCTAACTTATTCTTTTTAAAGAGTTATTGCGTCTGTGTTTTCAGATAAGACGTAAATACTAGCTATGATCTACACTCCATACCAGTAGGTGGCGGTAATGCACCATAACGTTGTTTGCCCACCGCAAATAAACAGCATGAAGAAGAAGATAACCGAACATTACGGCAATGACAGTTAAGTCAGAGACAGTAAAGAGAGCTCGCGTATAAACGTATTTATATCACATCTATATCCAATGTTTTTTAATTGTACCCACGGATGTATTATAAGAACTTATTATACTTATTGTGCTTATAATACATCCATGATTTTACCTGGATGATAGGAACTACTTCTTCCGCCTGTGAAAGTCACGTGCTCACTATGGCTATGTGATGTGGCCCATTGAGAGCCACAGAAAGTAGATCTTCACATTTCCCGTGAAGACTGAGCAATGAGATTAAAAGTGAATATATAAGAAGTCCTGTGTTGTGTAACCTACTTTTAATTTCCCTCTTCTAAATACAGAAACAGAAAAATCTTTATTAATTTCTGTAGAGAAAATTCTTTGAAAAATATGCATAAATCACAAGTAGCCTAGTTGTCAAATTAAACAATAAATAAAACATGAAATCAGACTTTAAGTTATAATTTCATGAGAAATGGCTCCTCCAGAAAAGGGGTAACTAATGTATAGTATTGAAATCCATATCCTGCAACACTATGTAGCCTCTGCATAGTATGAGGCTGCCATAGCATTTGGCGAAGCTTTTCCTTCTTCAAAATATGGCTTAAATAATTACTCTGTTGATTAGCAGCATGTTTAATATTTTCAGAAACCATTGGCCCATTTGACTTGTCAAGTTTCATCCTTTAATTCTGGCATTTTATTGTTATTAATTTCTGGAAAAGTGACAGAAATGTGACTGTATGACAGCTAAGAATTATGATCTTTACTTTAGTTGCTCGTTCAGTTGCTCAAAGCGGTCAACCTGCTTTGAAACAAGCAACTTCTACTTGGAAGGTGAGCTGGGTAGTAAGTCCTCAACTGATGCAAGCACAGACCCAATTTATACATGATGCTGCCTCAGTGCAGCTTCTTCAGACACAAAGGTTACCCTTTATTTATGCTGGGTAGGTGGGAGAAGTGTGCATTATCTTCACACAACACTTTGGCACTTAAGTTCATTTGACTCAAGACAAAGGAGAGCTGATGTGGCAAGCTTGTAAATTTTATTTTTATATGTAAATGTTTAAAGTGGTTAATGTTACTGATTGTATGTTCTCATCCTTATTGTTAATGAAGAAAGAACAGAAAAAGCATTCACAAAGGAAACATTTACAGATACATACGTACATACAATATATTGATGTGAACAGACACAGTGTCACGTGTTTGTGACTTGGAGGAAGCAAGAAACATCTCCGGTCAGAGGAAATAATAGCAAAATTCAGTATCAAAGATGTCAGGAAGTACCTGATCTCTAACTTGCTTAATCACACCAATAAGCAACATGATTTTTTTTCCTTAAAATCCTTAACCCCCGCCCAAAAGAACCTTACAGAAATGTAAAATATATCCTTATTTCTTTTTCTTTCATTTAGAACAAAAACCAGATCATTTCCAAGAGGAGAGGTGACCTGCGAGACATCTTTGACAGCAAACTCCAGGTGTGTGAAACAACCATGCATGTCAGATGGGTAAGTGTGAGATCAAACATACTGTACACTGACAGAGACAGTATACATTTACAGTTCACAACGTATGAACCACAAGTGAATTTTACCACTCTGTTGCAGGCACAATGGAAAAAAGAAAGTTGATTTTTAGAAACAAATCAACTGTTCACTGTTGTTAGAATCACAAACTAAACAGAAAAGTAAAAGAAAAGCCCTTCAGAGACTAACAATGGACTGTTTTCCACTTTTTGTGTGATGGTAAAAACTGGAATGTTTTCAGATGTGACACATCGGTCATTGGCTTTTCAATCCCTGTTCACCTTCTTGTTCATTTTTAAATTCATATTTTGGTTTTTCAGCAGTGGCAACATGAACATTATGCTGACAACAGTGGTAAAAAAAATACACCTAAGCAGAGTGTAAGTGTGTGTGAGACAATGCATGAGTCAGGCTGAAAACAATTAGATGAAAAAGAAATAATATTGTACCTAAAATAATCACACACAAAGTCCATCCACTGATCAATTCCCAATATTGTAAAACCTCCAATGGAAACTTTTATTATTGCTGCTTCTTCATGGCACAAATAATAGAAACAATACATCATGTTATTCATACTATTATGTTGTCTTTTGCCATGCAAGCTCACTACAGTACTGCTTCTATATTAGCTTATATTACACAGAGCGACAAAAGAAATCAGAGGACAGAGCAGGATCATGTTTGATTAACCACACACAGTGCCAGACTAACTTCTACAGCTGGTTTGAGTAGATACAAAAGGGATTACTGTTATTGTCATTATCACAGAAAATAATGGTTATGATAGTAATAGCAATATTTATAATAATAAAAAAAAAACACATTCTCAGGGCATCACAAATATAATGAACCAAAGGGGACCAAACGTAATGTTTGAAATAATTTAAACATTTCTGACATTCATTCCTTCGGGTGTTTTTATGTACAGTATATATTTATATTTGTATAGAAGTAGTGCTTCATTTTTAGAAATACAAATGAAAAAACACAAAAGGGCTGCATTCTGTGAATGCTGTGCAAATAACATTTTTTTTTCCTAAATCAAACCTCAAAAACTTTACTGTCCTGACAGACACACTGCACCGTATTCTTTACAAGCACTCACAAAAAGTTCAACTCTTGAACCATTAAAAACTTTAAGTTTCAAACCATCAAATCTGCCGTCGACTGACAGACAAAAGACTGCAGTCAGCTTTGATTCTGGCAGGTAAATGTACATCAATTCCACAAAGAAAATAACTTTTTTCTCATATCGACTTTTAACGTCTTACAACCAACAAGCCACTTTACGAGCCAAAGAGGTTCTGATAATAGAGCTTCGCCTGGAAACACAGCCGGTTAAATAACATACCAGCAAGAGTCGAACAACCCCTTCATCCCACATTTCAAACCAACGGTGACATCTTGACCCCTATCTGATACAAGATAATATGGCCTCTATGAAGAAGGAGAAAGAGCAGAGGACAAGCTTGTGAGCACGCATCACACCTTAAACTTTCTCCTCCTCACCTGCTCTCATTTTACCTGCCGTCAGGAAATGAAACTTCATTGGGATGCTGAAACAACCAAAGAGAAACACAGCTGAGGATTGTGTTCACTTTGACTGCATGAGCTTCTTTTATCTCTTATCATTGTGGACATCAAAAATGCTCCTCTAAACCTCATCACTGAGTCACCAGTTTGGGAGAAATGACTGAACAACAGACAGAGTTGCTTCTCTGTGTTTAAAAGTTGGGGCTGGCAGTGTTGTCCCCTAATCATACAAAACAGCCTTTAAAGCTACAATCAAACAAGGACCATCAGAAATGATTCAGTTATTCGGTTTCAGTCACATCAGCTGCACAGCAACTGCTGACCGTCTCACTGATTTTCAAGAAACTCCGTCTTACTGCGCTGATACCAAAATTTGGTGAGACTGCTACTGCTTGCAACAAACATGCTTTTGGTTTCAGATATGAAGCATTTGCAACTTGCACCAGATACTGGCTCCTCTCCAAAGCATTTATCAGCATTTACCATAATCCCTCAGAAACTGCCACACCTCTATGCAGCAAATTGAACAAGTGAAGAGACAACTGGAAAAACAAAAAAAAACAAAGTTAACAGACAAGACAGCCATATCCACCTACATCATAAAATCCCCTTATTATCTGAGTAGAAATGTTTCCTATGAGCATGTTCAGTCTAATGCTGCCTTTAAGTGTGGTCGGAAATATCAAAAACACAAGCACAGGAGTGAAAAACTCAAGATGTCTGAGCTTACGCTGACTTAAAAGCAGCATTTTTTTTCCCCAGAAGTCTCATGGAAAAACAAGTTCAGTTATTTTTGCAAACACCACTGTATCCAACCTAGTTTACAGCTTACCAACAAGGTAGACAAAAAACTTAGGACAATGCGGAAGATTAGACATCAGTAAAAAGGAAAAAAAGAAAATCTCTTGCACAACAGCTCCAAGGTCACACTGGGAGTTAATACAGTTTTTTTGTTTTGGGTTTTTTTTTTTTGTTTTTTTAATTTTTTCCTTGGAATACAACACATGAAAAAAAAAACATGAACAGCAGTGTCTAACAAACATGTATGTGTAGTTACTTTTAACAAGAATACGAGCACATACTTTTTTTAACTTGTGAATGAATTTTAAAATCAGTCAGAAGGTGAAGCATTCAGGATGTTAAACGAAGTTTTACGTAAAGAATAAACTGACCGATCACCTTGTGCCAAGGAGGGCGCTCAGAAAATCGTGACTCCTTGAAGCAAGGCGAAAGAGGGACTTCTCACATAGAGTGACGTCCCAAAGAAAGAACAAGCGTCTTAAGTGAAGAGTGTATAAAATGCCAGTCTTCAAGCTGTCCAGTAAGATTCCTCAGCACAGAGGAAAAAAAACATGATGAACAAAGATTTGACAGAAGTTCTTGAAATTAAAAAGTCAGAAAGTTTGTCGGTTTTTGTAGAAGTCGGGGAGATAAGAGGACAAGTGTAAAGTCTGGAGTCACGTTGTTGGGATGATGATGAAGACAAACAGTGATGATTCCTTTTTCTCCTTGTTTTTAATTGATATGCAGTCAGACGAGGCAGCAGAGACCAGATGTGGCTGACAGGAGTGATTTGAAGTGAAACTAGTGGTTTTGCTGCATTCATGTCATGGAAAAATAGCTGTAAAAATGCACGTCTTAAACCTTTAAAGTGGTTCACTAAACTCAAGAGACTGTAATGTCTCTCAAATCCACAAAGAAAATGTGTTTTCACATACAGATAATCATGTACTTATCAAACAAATGTTACGATTAAAATTTGAACAGAGATAATCCTTATCGTTCACATTCATGGGGATTTTAATCAAGAGTCCCAGGACAAACTGTCAGGAAGAAAAACTGAGCTAAAAGTTCTTTTAGCACGTCCTTTTGTTCTTTTTCATCCAAAAACTTGAAAGATTTAGCAACTTAAAAACCATTTGAGATGTTGCCATAAGAGAACACAATCATTATGTTGTACTTTCTTTTTACTGCTCGCTTATTTTGTGAAAAATCTTTTCACTGGTCAGAGAGAAATCCACATTACTAATACAATAAGTTAAAGTAGCCAACAACCAGTGTTTGGTTGCAGTCTGACACGTCTGTGCTTAGCTACCGTCATCAGGATTGAGTTTGACCAATCAGTGCTAAGTGAACTGTTTCTATGGCACTGGAAAGTACTACCCTAGAAACCCTCAAAACTACTAAAAAACCAAAGTTTTCCTTTGGTTTTTATAGTTAAAATACAGATTAAGAGTAAAGGTCACTGAAAGCTTACTGGTTTCTGCTTAGTGAAGGCCTGTCAATAAAAACACTGTTTATACTGAAGATAAATAACGACATACAGTTCAGTTTTCAAAGTGCACTGTAACTCTGAACCAGCAAGTCACTCTTGTTTATCTCCATGACATGAATGCAGCAGACCGAGTGGTGATCATGAAGTCTGACTGAGCGTCTCGACTCGAGTTGATGTCGACTTCCTGGGAAGTCATGTGATGTGGTTACTTTTGTCGGCTGTGTTTATGAACCCCCCCCCCAGGAGTGATGGCGTCTGATGGACTGTTGAGCATCCAGGGCGGGTCCTCGCAGCGGTGTTGAGAGGCGGTGGTGGCGGGTATCTGAAGAGGTTTGGGCTCAGATGGACTTGGAGGAATCCTGTTTGCTGATGAGAACTTCCAGGAGGCGTAGTTTGGCCTTGATCCTTTTGTACTCCCTGTACTCCTCCAGCATCGGCACCCGGTCCTCCTTCTGAACATTTCTATAGTGGAGAAGCAACACAGAACATTTTTTTTTTCTTTTTTAAAATTTCTTACGAGAGTCTTAACTCTGTTCTCTAAATTACAAATGCCTACTGTTCCTGACCTCAGCAGCTACTGATAGAGTGAGAAAAATGAACCTCAGATGGTTTCTGAAAGGCAGCTTTACTGAATAAGAGAGGGACTTTATCAACTCTCTCCTCACAGCATTATGCTCTAGCAACATGTAACATGTAGTCTGACAGGGAATTCAAAACACCATGATCTGCCAGAGAGATTACCTCCAAAAACGTATAGGATGTGGTTTGTGTGCATATGTCCCACTGTGTGTTTCACTCACCTTCCGTTATGCTGATAAAAATCTTCCTCAAACTCTCTGATGGTCTTCCTTAGTTTCTTCTTTTCTGCTCTGGCTTTCCACAGCTGTTCCAGCAGCTCTGGCCTGAATGGTGACAGTAAACATTAGGATGCAGGTTTTGACACTTACGGACAGCGATACTACAGGTAAAGCTGCAGTTGTAACAAGACTAAAGAAATGCCTTTAAACCATATTTGTCCTTTTGACAAAACACTGACAGAAGCACTCTGATTACAGGCACAAAAATAGTTTACATTACTTGCCAGACTCTCTGCTTTGTGCTGCAGGTTTCATGTTTCTTTGTCTGTGACTGGCTTCTGAATTTGAGATGTTTCAAGTCTGACTTGGCTGAAGATGTCTGACCTCAGATTTTAGGGAAGTGCAGAGACATCGACCTCCCCCAGTAGTAAAAATATGTAAGTATGCCCTTCTGGTATTTAAGTGTATTTAAGGTCTGATATTCTTGATGACATAAATCTTTGAAAACATATTTTTTTTAGTATAAGGGATCTTTTAACTAACTTTCTCAGCATTTTGGACCAGTAAATTAAGAATTAGGTGGAGAAAGGAAAGAAGGCCAGGAGGTGAGTTCGCTGTGAGCAGGAAGTGAACCGTGGTGGCGTGAGGGATCAGCTGTCAGGATCATGTCCAGGCAAGAGACCTGAATGTACAAACCTGAGCCGACACGGAGGATTAGAGATGTGAGTGTGTTTGAACTACAAGCTCGCTGTGACACGGTAACCAGATTACAGACTGAGCAGTTAAGACCTGTGTTTTTTTCTGTCTCCTTATTCCTATCTGTTATCTGCACAGACTGTAGATTATCAGAGCAAAAGGTTTTGTGTGTGTGTGTGTCCTGACAAACACAAAGCGTTGAATTTAATTTTTTTTTCTTTTTTTGCAAGATTTTTACCCAATTTTTTTATGTTGTTTGCTTGATTTATATGTGATATATGCTGTCATCACTTGCTCAGATGGTCTTCCAAAAATGCCAAAGGTAGAAAACAAATAAAACTTTTCCTTATTTGTAATGCTAATGTGACAGGAAGTACAACAACATATAACCTTGCACAGCATGTGTGTGTGTGTGTGTGTGTGTGTGTGTGTGTGTGTGTGTGCACGCACTTACATGGATGAGGCATTGGAACTGGACAGCCGCAGGTCCAGCGCCAGCCTCCCTGACCCCTCCTCAAGCTTGGCTGTCATTGGACAGTTGCTCTGTCTGTCGGGTTGGTTCTGGCTCCTCACTGGTCCATCAGTTGGGGTCACAAGGTCGACTGCCATGATGACCTCAGAGCTCTGCATCTCCCCGCCGCTACTCTCCCCCTCCTCCTCCTCCTCTTCGTCTTCCTCCTCCTCTCTCTCCTCCTCCCGCTCCTCTTCCTCTCCTACTCCTTTTTCTTTACGCTCCTCCTCCTCCTCTTCTTTGATCTCCTCCCAGAAATGAGAAGTTTCACCTTCAATGATTGGCTGAAGGGTCTGACTTCGCCTCTTACTGGAGGGGGACACCTGGGAGAGAGAGAGAGGTTAACGAAGGAAAAGCATGTGTGCACCAGTTTAATGGGCAGTGAAGTGAGAAAGACATTTACAAGAGGATGTTAGGTTGTATTTTTGTGTACTAATATTGTTTCAGCACTGTAAATACTCTAATACTAATAACTTTATTAAGTATAAATGTAAATATTAAGTCTACATAAAGTGTATATTAAAACTACTGCAAAGTGCAACAACACCTGAGCATTATAACCTTCATGAAGGGAGGTTTTGTTCCACTGCTGCTGTATTTGACTTAACTACTCCCACTGGATGTACTTAATTAAGTGGAAACTTAGTGGAAACACAACAATTATACTATCTTAAGAGATGATGTTTGTGTTTGTAGCTCTATAATAACAAATTTGTTAACGTCCTATCAAAGAGTATGTTTCTGCCTTGGTGTAATAGATTTGATTGTGGCTTCATGTGTACGTACTGTGACAGGCGTGATGCTGACTCTGGTGAGCATCTGTTTGACCAATCTGTAGCGATCATAGAGGGGCTTCACCACCAGACGCTCCTCTCTGGTCACCTGAGAGAGAGACAGAGAGAGTGAGAGAGATTTTAAAATGGCATTTGAACTTAGTGAAATGAACAAATTTCAGGCAGGTTGTGGGTAACTTACAGGTCGACCATGCAGACCCTCATAGTGCAGCAGGTTCTTCTGTAGGACTGTCTTCTCACAGGACAACTGCTCCTTGGTCATCTTCTACAGAGACAGAGACAGACACATTTAATAATGTAAAAATGATAAAAAATTCAACTTGACTGTTCTGGCCAAACTGCACCATATTTCATCTTGACACAGTGTGCAAGTAGCGTGCACTGTTGTGATGTTGCACAGCTTTGATCTCTGACAGTCTCAGTGCGTCAACCAGAGTGAAGATATTCAGGAGCTCATTTTCAGGTGTTTTGCGCTGTTAACAGTTATATCAGAGCTCGTCCCATTGTCTCTGTTTACATTAGACGATAAAGTGCCGGTGCTAAACTTATAAAACAGGACTAATAATATCTGCAGCCAACCTTGATGTCATCAGGCCAGCCGTCCTCCTGCCTCTTCCCTTTGACCCTGCGCTGGATCAGCTCCAGTGTTTCCTCACGGGTGGGACGCTGACCTTTGACCTCCACCGCTGCATTGTGAGCACCTTGGTCCAGTGTGGAGCCAAAGCTCTTGGGTAAGGTGTTGCTGCGAGGCCGAGTCTGGGGGCCGAGCTCACTTTCTGCACGGTGTTTGGCATCTGAAGAGGGAGGAATACGATGATAGGAAAAAGATTAAGGATGAGAAGCAGAAAGGAGGGGATACAAAGGGTAAAGTACCAGAGAAGGAACCAGGACAAGAACAGTGGAAAAAGACAGAATGAAAGAGAAAATATGACGGAGTATTAGGACCATCGTAAGTTCAAATCAATAAATGAATAAATAAAAAAATAAACAAAAATAGACAAAAGAAAACTCATATAGCTGGGGGGTCGGGTGGTGGTGTGAAATTGATAGAAAAATATTCTTTCAGATTGGTTAGACAGTAATTTGATAGAAAACTCAATTTCTCTGAGATTTAAGTCATAGATTTACAAGAAAAAAATAACAGATTTTGGTCCAGAATCACATTTTTTCATTAGAATCCACTGAATTTCATATTTTTTTAATTTGCAAAACTATGGCTTACTAGTCTCAGAGAATATTTGAAATTTTCTTTCATAAAATTATGAATTTTGTCTATTAATTCAACACTTTTCTAATTCTAGACCTTTTTTAAGTTTTCCTCAGAAAACTACCCCTCCCCTGGCTATAATTTCTACAAGTTTTCAAACGTGAAACATGTTTCACTGGGGACAATCAGACTCAGGAGTCTGACAGACAGCTGTGATGGTTTAAGTCAGCCAGACATAATAAGAGAGAAAAATGAACATGCTTGGACAAGAGACACAACCCCACAACATCACACGCAGTCAAACCCAAACACAGCAAGCTTCATAAAAATTCTTCTACTTTTGTCTCATTTCAAAAAAATACAAAGACGATTAAAGGCCATTAAATCAGTGTGAAGTTATGATACTGCTGGTTGTATGAGACATACTGTACTTTTGTCTGCTATTTATAGCAGCCTCATTTTACACAGCAATGATCCCTGATAATTGCAAAAAACATGATTTTATTGTACTTAAAGTGCACTGTTGTTTTCTTGTAGGAGCAGCAATTACTGCATAAAATTCTCAAGTATAATTTAAAGATTAATCACAGATAGTAATCTTTTTTTCTGTGCCTCAAGCTCTTTTCTCTAATGTGATTCCTTTGTATTTTAGTCCACAGTGTCACAGTAAAAAACTTTTTTAAAATCCTGGTTACCAAAGAGTCAATATTTGAACATAGATTTTTTTTTTTGGGAAACATTACCTCTATTTAAAAAAGGGAACTTAAATGCAGACGTCTGGGTTTAAGTCCTGTACCAACATGCAGTTTCAACAGGTAACACACCAAAGAAGCAAGATGGTGTCACAATGCCGCCTCATTGTGACTGTCAGTAGTGTACAGTATGTATTTTCTACTTACTGAGGGGTTGGTACTTACTGAGGTGACACGCTCTAGAGCTCAGGCCTGAGTAGGGATGGAGCGGGGGGGTGAGTGTGTGATGAGGGGGTGAGCAGATAGAGGAGGAGGAAGGGGAGAAGGGAGCATGGTGGCGTCTGTATGAATGGAGCAAAGCCTGGTGCCTCAGCGTGCTTCTGGGTAAAAGGTGGTGCTGGCGTCCTGGTTGGCCGATCAGTCAATCAATCAATCAATCAGTCGTTGGGCGATAGGAGGAGGAGGGAGGAAAGTGGAGAGCGGGTGCTCGCGTTATTGTCGTTTTCAATTTTGATTTGAAACAGAGAGAGAAATGGTTCGGCCACTGCGTTCTCCAGACAGGAGAGCCATCACCTCACACAGAGATGGTGGACGAGTGTCATGGGGTTTGTTCAGAACGGTGAAACGATGCACAAGAGACACATCAAAGTGCAAAAACCATGTCCGGACATGAGATGTCTTATTTCACAGTCTATTAACTGTGTTCACAAGGAACACCAGTTAATTCTGATCAAAAAGCTGCTTATTTTTTTTTTTAAGTTTTGATTTTGAGAAATATTTTGCAGACTGTTCATGAAGAACTCAAAGTCTCATCCACCGAATCACTTTATCAAATTCACTGCAGAGGTAATGAATGTGGGTTCACAAGGACGCACCAGCACACTGGAGGGTGGGAGCATGTGAGAGCAACATCAGCTCCTGGTGTGTCTGCGTGTGTGTGTAAGTGTAAGTGTGAGTGTAAGTGTGTGTTAGACCAGCATACATGCAATGTTGTTACCAAGGTCAAAGGTTTGAAGCGGGGAGGGTCAAGCTGTCCAGCATGGAACAGGATGGCACACAGACACCTAACCCCGACACGCACACATGCATGCACGCACATATGCATGCACGCACACACGCATACTCACTCACTCGCACACACACAGAAATGCACGTGCTCACAGAAAGAGTGAGCGTTTCTACCTTTAATCTGCCTGCGGATCTTGGTGAGGTCAGTCATCCATTTGAGGACTTTGGGGTTAGCTGCCTTGTCTCCATGAGAGGGCTGCAGAGAGACGAGAAAGAGTTAAAGACTTAAGCAGATAACTGATGTTTTTACATAAAGATGCTTTGAAAGAGTCTCAAAATGATCAACATTAATTCATCAGGATTTGTGACCCCATTATTAAGCATGACACATTGTTTGGCTGTAAAGACTGCGACAAAAATGTGACTAACAGCCACTCTCGATTTCACCAGCTGTATTTTTCTGTGTCGAAGTATTTAACTATGTATTTAACCCGTTCAAGTTTGTTAGTAATTCACATTTTTGAATTGTTATTCCTCCAAAACCTCATGAAATGTCAATAGTGGGCTAGAATCCTCAGCACTATTTACAAGACTTTGTCACTTTATGTTTTTAAGTTTTACCTTGTAGTTCCTCTCCTTCTCAAACTGCTCCTCAAACTGTTTGATTTTCTTCTTCAGGTGCTGAAGCTTCTTGGTGAGTTGATGGGTCACTGAATCTCCTCCTCTCATTGCCTCTTTGGAGCCAAATGATGCTCGCCGCGGCCTGGAGTGACAGAGAATACAGAAGTATTAATGAACTGCCCAAAAAGTCATAATAGTCACATTTTCTTCTCCAACTTGGACCAACAAAAGACTGTATGTGTAATTATACTTGTTTATCCCTCTATGACAATCTCGTACTAGTTCGCAGGTTGCACCTGGACGTCTGAGACTCTTCCTACCTCTGTGCTTTGGTGGGTGAGGTGGCGTCAGGGTCCTGCTGGAGGAACCGCTGTGCACTGTGTGCTCCAAAGTCGAGGAAGCGGCGAGCCAGAAGGTGAGGATGGGAGCGGGAAGAAGAGGGGGAGGGATCTTGCCCTCCTTCCTCCTCGTCCTCCTCGCCTTCCTCCTCCAGGGGCAGCGGGGGGAGAGGAACCATGCGACCGGCCAGCGGGGAGAGCTGCGCCTCACCGCTCTCGTTGTCGTCCTGCCAGGATTTGAATGCTGGGACGGGGTCTGAAGAGAGGGGGGAAGAAAAGAAAGATAGGAAGGAGTCAGAACAGGTAAATGGAGGTCAGGAGAGAAGGGAAAGAAAATATGAATTTGTTCCCAGGCTAGCTTCTCTAACCTGTCCATGTCTGTAAATATCAACAAAAAAAGCCGCCTGGGAGGGGGCTGTTGAGCTGATACATCCGACAATAGATTCATTTTCTTGTCCTGTACCCTGCTGACTCATTCTTTGCCTGATTAACAGCATCTTGACTGTCAGTGGGATGCTAATAAGCTGTGTCAAGATGAAAAAAAGAGGGAAGGTGAGTGAAAGGCTGGAAAGATAACAAGAGGGAGGTGAGAAACAGAAGCAGAATTAGAATAAAAAATGAGTTTAGAGGAAGAGGAAGAGGAAGTGTCCTGATCACTCAGGTCAGTGGCCCTGCAGCAGGAGGAAGGAGGAAAGGTGACCCCAGCTGTGTTATCACATCTCATGGGAGGAGGAGTGTGTCACATGCTGGGATTATTTTAATCAGTATCACACAAGCATATTTTAAATTGTGTGAATAGATTCAGTTCAGCATCCAAACCAGCAAGCAACCACAATTTAAATTCAAAAAAATTCAAAGGGTGAAAGGAAGGATGGGTAGACTGGTGGAGCAGATTTTAACTGCTTACCTTGGCCTTCTTTTTGCAGATGCATACATGAGAAGTCTATGGGAGGGAGATGGAGATGGGAGGGGGGTGACGCTGTTTGGATGGAAGGGGAAAGAGGTGGAGAAAGAGGGACAGAGAGAGAGAGAGATAGTAGAGGAGCACTGAGGTCAATCATTCATAACTTCACTCACCAACATTCATTCAGTACGTGTGTGTCGGGTTTAAATTACATCAAAATGATGCTGATATCAAATATTTCCCTCAGTCATACTGGATATTTGGGGATTAGTTAAAGGAGAAAGGCAGCTTACAAAATGCTTAATAAACTGGAAATCTTTAAAAAAACATTAAAAAAATACATTAGACACAGGCATTTGTTTTATTTAATTTTAAATTATTTCGTTTTTTTGATGACTTTTTGATCAAATCTTTTATTTATCTGAGGTCTTCTCACAGAATACAATTTTTTTGTAATGTGTTTTTTTTTCTTTTTTCTTTTTTTCATTTAAAAATCAAATTAAAATCTGTTGAGTCTGTTCTACAATGCGACTTTTTACACTAAATATTTTTTAACAACTTAAACAGAATATCAGAAATGAACATGACGTTGTGGTTAGTTTTGTAGATTAAAAAGCATCTTGTGAAAAGCTGGTACCCACCTTCCCATTGGTTGTCAGGAAAAAGCTGAAGATGGGGGTTGTGGCCAGAGTTTGGTTGGCATGGCAACAGATGGTTCCTGTTGTTCTCGCTGGTGTTGGCGTTGTGATCACAGCAGCATGGGCCTGAGTCCTGGAGGAATAGATAAAGAGAGATTTAAGAAGCAAATCAGGAGAGGGAAGGAATGAAGAAAAACAGAGCAGGTAGACAAATACAAATTTGGAATTTATTTAATTGATAAGTTCCTACTTATTGCTACTTACACAGCTTACGGTGTCAGTCTGAATCTGCTCCATGTCACAGGGTTGATTGTCCTGTCTAAAAACAAAAGAAAAGAAACATTTACTAGACAACATAAGTTTAAGAACATTAATTTAACTCTCAGGAGGAGAGGAGAATCCTCTCTCCCGTTCAGTAAGATCCACTGAGCTGCAAATAGTAAATGACATCTATCTTCTTTGTCCAAATGAAGCCTGAAGTTGACCCAAATGTTTCTTGAGCTTCAGTTTGGGTCTTGATGGTTAAACTGCTCAGCTGAAAAAACATCTCACTCTTACAAAATTGCTTGCATTTTCTTGTTCTAAGGTGAAACAAAACTCAATAAAGGTTTAAAAGCAAACATAATCAACCCGTCCTACCTGGCAGTGTTGATGTTGTTCTCAGCATCTCTAACAGCCTCTGCATCCAGGTCCATTCCTGAGCTCTCCTCCAGGGGGGCGCCAGAGTCCAGTGAATCCTGAGAGTAAGCAACACAAAAATTTTAGGCACAAGAAGAAACAAACAGGGATTCCCGCTTCTATAAACACAACATACACTTTTTTTCCCTTTGACTAATAACAACTAGTTGTGCTTAAATGATCTTAAATAGTTTAAAATGCTCAAATAAATACTAAAATAAAATAAATGTGGCCACCTTTGATTGTCACTTTAAGAATACACCACTATTTATCATGTTGATCATTTTTAAATAAATACATAAATTATAGGATCACCTTATATTTATCCTTCTTATCTTTCTCACAGTGAAAACCTCCAACCTTTAAAACTGTTTACAAAACACTTCTAACCCTCTATTTAGAGCTGGTAGGTTTCAGCATAAATGCCATAACTAACTCTGCAACATTATTGATGATATGAGGTTCAAAGCATCCATTGTGCAGGTTAAACATGACCTGATTCGAACAGCAGTAGTTTGTCAATGAGAGGATGGAAAAGTTGTGGGGTTTATTTGAAATGGTCGCTGCACATGACTTTGGAACGAATGAATTAGGACAACTCTGTTAGCATACATATGACCTACTGGACATACAGCGTGTCACACTGACTCCTGTGTGAACACAGTAAATGGAGTGTGTGTGTGAGATTTATAGTTTGATGCACAGGTGTCTTTGCCATTCTTTGGCTCATGGCTGATCTATTTAAAGAACTGAATCCTGATTATTGTTTAAAGAGGTGACAGGTTTCTCTTCAGTCCCAGAACACATTTCACTCTGTCTGCCATGTTGTCGGCTCCAACTCCTCTCTCCTGCCGGCCGGCTGGATGCTAAAATGGTTCTTGGGAACAGAGCCACTGAGGTTTTTTAGGGGGGATGGGTGTGTGGGTAAAGGGTGACAGCAGGATTCAGAGGATCTGATTTGCACCAACAAGCAAGCAGACACTTATCCTTGATGGCTAGAAATTAAGAGACACACTAATCCCTTGAATTTTCTGTCAACTTGAAACAGTCCGTGTGATTTGAAAATGTGATCTAAATTTTGGCTGCAATCCAGGTCAACTGCAGGTGTGAAAAACTTATTCAAAAGTTTTTAACAGTGAATGATGTAGAATCTCTGTGGTTATTCATTACTTTTAACTCCAATTTGCAAGTTTTTTTAAACCAGATTTCAGCCTTATTGTATTCATTCATAAGCTGGTAAGAACAAAAAAAACTTCCTGTAAAGATCAGTGTATTTATTGATCTGCATGTATGTTTGTTTGTAAAAGCGGTCTGTTATTGTCTCCATTCGCTTCCCCAGGAAAATTCCAGCTACATTAACAACCAGAGCACAACAAAGATGGATTGTGCTGGTATTATTAAACATTCAGGCTTGGAATGAAAAGACAGAATGAGACGGGAAGGAGGTTAGTTATGGGAAATATGCTGGTAGCCCACACAGCAACTGGTCAGGGTCTGTTTATTGTGTGTGTGTGTTGTCGTTTAATTTCGCTGTCAATGTGTGTACATAGAGGAGCCAGGTTACATTAATTGTTACGTTCCTGTTTGTTGTCTAGCCGTCTGCTAACAGACTCAGTGTGTGTTTGAGCTTGTGCAGGTGTGTGTTGTGTGACGGTGGTGTGTATTATTACCTGTGTGTCTTTCTGGCTCTGCGGCTCAGACTCTGTGAGTGGGGTCTCCCCCTCTGTGTCGCAGGGACTGTCCTCAGGGTCAGTTTGTTGCTCTTCATCTCCATGGCAATCTTGGTCTGCAGGCTCACTGGGACTCACCCTGAAAATAAAAACAAAAACAAATATTAAATTAGTAAATTTTTCACAAAAAAATAATAAATAAATTCAAATTATCTTATTTAAATAATAAGATGCTTCTGTGGCTTTACTGCAGAGGTGCATGGTAACAGTCTATAGTTATACGCTGTGTTTAACTGGACATCTTGTTTTGTCTCGGAGGTGATTGACCACTGAACAGCTGCTCCCCTCTACATGTACAGTTTTCTAATTAACACCACAGCTGTCAACATGTTTACCGGTAAACTGAACCATCTGTCTGGCTTTGTGCCTTTGTACACAATGTTCACTATGACAAAAATGTTTCTTTAAAGTCATCTGATGCCATTTTTAACCCCTGAGGAATCTTTGTAATGCATGTTTTCTACCAGCAGGTGTAGGGAGGAAAAATGCACAACACAACAGTTTGTCTTTGCACAGTTTTGGCAAAGCCAAAGGAAATTTCAATGATTACATGTTCTTACATTTTCTCCAAGTGTATTTGGTTTTCATGTTTGTGTATGTTCTGCATGTGTTTGAACATTTATGTGTGTGTGTGTTTTCTCACCCCTGGCTGTCATAGTCGCTGAGATCTTGATCTATGGAGGTTTTCAGTTCAAAGAAGTGCTGCTCCACTGCAGCCCTGATGGTTCTTTGAATTATCCTGCAAAAACACACAAATGCATGAACTTAATATTTCATATTTTTTTCTGTGCATTTACATTCCTGTACTGAGTGTAATGTCTGGCTGAGTTTGTTTAAAGAGGAGAATTTTCCCTCATTAAATCTGTGATGCTTTTATATTTGCGCTGCGTCCAAACAAACAGCAGACTACCAGGGATTTCTGATTTCTGCTTTAAAGGCATAATGTGATGCAATTTTCCACAACTGTTTCTAACAGCAAAGCTGCCCTCTGTGGTGCAAGTAAACTGAGAGTGAGTGACTCTTCAACCACAGTCTGTGTTTAAAAATCATGTTTAGTACT
Source organism: Acanthurus lineatus (assembly GCA_029814665.1). Classification (NCBI taxonomy): domain Eukaryota; kingdom Metazoa; phylum Chordata; class Actinopteri; order Acanthuriformes; family Acanthuridae; genus Acanthurus; species Acanthurus lineatus. The sequence goes on from JAPZDV010000026.1 coordinate 19,968,642, forward strand.
GATTAACAATGCAGCCCATGTTCCCTTTGCTCTAACAGGTCAAGTTGACTGTAATGAGTGTAAACTTTAACAGTTCAGCTTAACAGTGATTGTGTCAACACAGGACCAAAGTTAAAAGTTTACCTATGTTTACACTTTGGGTCATCGGACCATGTTTTCTCTTCTTCTGTTTATTCAGTTATTACAGCCATAAACATATCCAGGTGAATCCACAAACATTATTACAGTTTGTCTACATGTATGAGGCAGTTTTTTTTTCAAACCAGTGGTTGTATTAAATTGTATGTTTTTGATTAAAATGCCAAATTTTAATAGTTTCAAGGTGAAAGCACCAGTGCTGCAGGTCTCCTTCAACCTGAGGTTTATCTTATCTTGTTTTCTGTAACCTGCATTGCAACATTCACCACCAAGAAATACAAAACTACAATAAACTATATTTTATTTAGTATTTACTATCAAAACAAATACATTCAATAATATGTAATTCTCTTTATTGTGTTAAATTATTGAACTGTCCTAACGTGAAATTAACTTATGTGCTCAATTTGTGAGCTTAATAATAACTGAAAAGGTTTCTTTTCCATTCTGGGCTGTTTATCAAGTCCTTATTAAGTCAATAACCTGGTTCACTTCTGAAAGGATTAATAATGCTTTAACTAGAGCCAGGAAGCTGAGAGAAGGGGAGGACATTACAGCCTATAAAAGGTAACAACAGCAGCCACACTAAACTCTTCTACACTATCATGGGACGGCTGATCCACAGGCTCTGCTGGTACTTTATTTAACTTTATTGACCACATGTGTGTGTGTGTGTGCTCATAATATATCCCTTCCTCATTTACTCTGGCAGTTTATACAGCAGTATAGGTTAAAGACCTGATAGAAAAAGACATTAACTGGAATAACTCCCAGATCTCTTCACAGTCCTTCACACCAGCTGCAGCTCCTGAAGCTTTGTAATTTATCATTTATAAGATTAAACTGGGTGTGTTTGATGTATCCAAGGTATTTACACCAAAATGATTACATGATTTTGGATTGGAAAGAATGGAGCTGGATCATAAGTGTGTTTGGACTTCACACACGGCCATTTAAGGTAAAACTCATAAAGGTGGCGGCCCGAGGTCAAATAAATGTGTGTTAGTTGAGAATATATCAGCCAGACACCTACATGAGTGTGCACACACTTCTCTGCACTGCAAGCCCACCTTCGCCTGCAGCAGCAACCCAGGCTCTCACTGCAGGAAGCTCTACAAATAATAACTATCCATCACACACAAACACAGTTACCTAACACATAAGCATGAAAGGACGATGCACTTGCAATCTTTCTCATCCATATACACACAGTCAAGAGAAACACCACGAGTGTACTGGTGTTTGCTGCTGTCATTTAAAATATGCCTAAATCCTCCCATCCTCCCAGCAGAGGAGAGGCCTTTTTAGTAAATCCTGTTAACCAGAGGAAAATAAAGCCATTAATCACACTCAGAGACACAAGACTGTCTTGTTAACCAAGGCCATGAAAGCTATCTAATGGACTTCTGGTAATGGAAACAGGTACAATGCTCACATGACACCTGCTAGCTGGCAAGATCAGCACAGATCAGCATTTAGTGAGTTAGTATAAAGTATTATTTGTTCGTTCTTTCATAAAAACTATCCTCTTTTTTTATATGTGCACCTCATTTGATTACTAGCAGTCTGTAAAAGAGCAAAAATGATGAAAAAAAAAAATTCAGTGCTCATTTTCAGCCTCCTGTACTGCAGACGGATGTGTCTCAAACTGAGACCATGAAAAAAGGCCTTATCCACCATATCACTCATTATCATTACTATCATTTATCAGTCTATCTTCTTGCACGCATATAATTTCTTATTTACCTAATGAGTTGCTTGCTTTTTTAAACTGCATCTCACACTATTTTTTGTTTATCTAGATGAAGTTTGAAGACAAAAATATGCTGTGGAAAAAAAAAACAGAACAGTACGTTATTATGATACAATGTGGGTTTTTCAATTAAAAATCTTATCTGTGCTTTCAAGCCTTCAAGCCAGAAAACCGAAATTAATGTGTAAAACTGTATAAAATCACTCTGTTTCCACATCCTGCAATGTTGCAGTGGCCTTGACAGTCACATGTGCTGAGTTCTTGTCCTTGCTGCTATAAAAGCAACAAGCCATGTATAATGTTTTCATTAAGTAACCAAAACACAAGGCCGCCATTCCTGCCAATAACTTCCTCCTAACCTCTTCCACTTCTCCCAGCTCGACTCTTTATAGCTGCCTGCACTTCTTCCTTCTTGTTTCCTGTTATATTCTCTGCCTCTTGAGCAGACGGCTCTTTGCTCCATCTTCACAATTCAGCTAACCTGATTGTCTCTTGTTCGCATTTTTTTAAATCATTCTCTTAATATTATTTGCAGGCTGTAACTGCTTATTTAACGTTTTTCTTACCAACAAGTTGCACATAAAGTGACTCGTCAGATTTCAGTTTGTAGGTTTCCAGAGTGCATATGTCAGTGTGTGTACACTGAGTACACTATGTATGTTATTGTAAGTGGATACAATTACCGATGTGTGTTTGTGTACTTACTCAGCAGAGTCAGCAGGCAGGATGGATAAAGGGGAGAGGTGGGAGCTGTGGGGGGAGAGAAGGGAAAAAGGACAACAAGGTTAGAACATCACGCACTCCTTGACTGTCTTCCCATACAGACATGAAATGACCTTGGAGGGTGTGGATGTCGGGCGGCAGGAGTCAAAACAGGGAAGAACAATGACAACAACAATTAAACAATGAATACGTCTGTCTGCACTGTGTGTTAAAGGAACAAAGATCAAGTTAGAGAGTGTGTTGAAAAAAGAATTACGTAAAGGTTTGTCTAAATCAGCATGATGAGTTTATGTTCTGACTACAGAAGTCCCCTAATCTGTGATCCCTTGTGCCAAATAAGAATCTCAAGATATGAACCACACACACTTACACACAAATACAAATACACAAAGTTTCAGTCACTGGCGCCACTCTGGGCTCTGGGTGGGAAGATTGTTATTTAGGCTACAGAGCTCCATCTGCCAAACCCTGCTGATCAGATAGAAGGGTGTGTGTCAAGTCTTATTTGTTCTTCAGTGTTCCTCTACAAGTAAGGAAGTGTGTGTGTGTGTGGCCGGTGGCATGAACACTGAGAGGTGGGTTGAGATGTGTCCGTTGATTCAGCAGCCTGCTGCTGCCCCCCACACACACGCACGCACACACACACACGCACACACAAATGCCGCACATACACACACTCACAGGCATGCGAGGACTCTGGATTTATATAACTCTCCTACACAGACAATACAAGGTCATTCAAATTATGCCCGAGTGCTCGGGTACGTCTCATATAGTCTGCTGCGGACGTGTACGTTTGTGGATGTGTACGTGAGTGTGTGTGTGTGTATGTAACTCAGATGGTCAGACTCATCTCATTAGAAAAAAACAGCTGACATTATGCAAGCAGAGACATGCATTGGCCTGGCTGTACTTTAGCTCTTTAACACATGCGCACAGACACACATACACTCACACACACACACCTAATGCAGAAAGTTCCTCAGGTAGATCGATAAAGGCTGAATTATTTATGGCAGATAGGACACGATACTGTTCAAGATCTTTCTCTTCTTTCTACATCTTTTCTTCTAATGCAAACCTTGTTTTTAGTTGTTATCAATTGTGTCTGTCTTTGTTGCACTTATTTTCTTTCTATCTTCAATAATTGGATTATTTTTGTCACAATAAACTTCCTCCTGTTCTCCCATTTTCTCTTCATTTCCTCACCCCTTACCACCACTTATCACTGTTATTCCATCCTTCTCTTACGATTCCTCCACATCATGCATCATGTAAATCTCTTTTATAATTCATTTTAACCCATTGCTTACCTTTCTTGTATTTCCATTTTCTCTATCTTTCTTAAAACTGTCCTCCACGCTTAATTCTTAATGGCCTTGAAAGTCACAAGCATCTTACATTTGCATTCTGACACTGCAACCTTGAACATGAAAGTGTGTCTGGTTGTGGGACAGACAAAAAGAGACAGAGAGGCTTTGGTGTTGTTGAGAGCAAACAATGAACCTGCCAAAATACTGCCATTAAAACAATGGTTGTGCAGAAAGATGAGTAATGAAATGGGAAAACAAACATACTGCAGCAACCAAAAACACTTTTTTTGCTTCTTGCCCTCCCAAGTTGACTAAGAACTTGGGTAATTTTAAACCAGCTTCTGACTTTGCAGAAGATCAACATCTATTTTTGCCAATCCCAAAAAAACATCCATTAATATAACAACTGAGTTTCTCTCCAATCCTTTCTCATTTAACATTTTCCCCTCTTCTCCTGTTAGTCGTAAAGAACTTCTCTCAAAAAACACTCTGCATGCTCCTTACAGCAGCCACTGTCCCATCGAAGCACCGATAACATCTGACAGCAGGCTCTCCTGCTGAGCTGCACCCTAAAGGACTTCACTGCATGGCTGCATCACTAACAATAGATCCTTGATAGGGGCTCTACAGGAAGTTATATAATCTCCATGCGTCTTAAGTGAAAAAGGATAATATCTGACTGGACACCATTTTGCCTCTAAAGTCTGGAACTAAATTGTTGGGAAAAACAATGCACTGGTCAGTGCTCTGACAGAAACTGGATACACGTCTAAGGACAATTGCAGTTATGCTTTTACCAAAACTAAATAATGGTTTAAACATTTTAAGAGCTTAATAATCACAAATGTTGTTTCCTTTACCATTATGGACTGTTTATCAAGTCCTCATTAAGTAAATAACCTTATCCAGTTCTGAGAGTATCGAAAGCAAATTAACAAAAGGGTATCTCAAAGTCATGTTAAGATAATCAAGACTTGGTTTTAATTTCTGCTTTGTTTTGTTTTTGTTCTAACCTGCCATGTCCAAATGTACAAAAGAGCACTAGTTGGCAAATAAAGGCTGGTCTCTTAAAAATGCTCCACACAGGTTAGATTAGATGAGCTCTGCCCCACAGCCATGACTGCAGTAGTAGCCAAAGACAGAGATAAGACCTTGATAACATCTTATGAGTCACGTCCTTAGCTAGCTGGCCTTGGCAGTGATACAGTAAAACCTTTTAAAGTGACCTAAGTAAACAGTCACGTTGTGTCTGATAAAGTCTCAGAGGTAAACAAATGATCCACTTGTAACAGTTTGGCATCCAAGAATTATCCATCATCACTGGAGGACCAAAAGTCAACAGATCACGCCAGTATTTTTACTTTACTAACTGTGACTACATTATAAAAAGCATCTGAAGTGGGAGGCAGAGTAACATTTATTATTTCCAGATTCACTCAGATCACATAAGGCTAATCTGCCGTCTGCTAACCAGATCCCAGCAGGAAAAACCTCTCTGGGGGCAGATTACTGCATCACCTGAGGGCCGACAATCTATCAACCCATCTCACCTGTGTTTGTCACATCACAGTACCAAAAGATATCAACAACACCATCATGTTAACATTATGATTATGACCCTCTTACATCATGATTTTTATAATGCTGTTTTAAAAAAAACGTCTTTAAAACTACATTAAATAACACCATAATGGTTTTACACAAAAGCAGCATAAAAAGATAAGGTGGACATATTACATTTGTTTTATTGGTTTTCTATTCATTCTTATGAGACACAGTACCTGATAACATTTGTAAAGTGTGCTATTTAAACATGGGAGAGCAGCCCTATGGAAACTCCATAATTTACACATTTACAGCCAATTTAGCTCAAAGGACCAGTGACATTTTCTTGACCTGCATGCTTAGTGGTAATGATATCATTTGAGATTAAGTACATAATTAAATAAAATTTGTTTTGTTTACCACATATCCCATATGGAGGACAATATTTTGTAACTGCAGTGATAAAACAGAGAGTATTGGGCTTGACATCATATTATAATCTAGAATTTTATACATGCAGAAGAGTTACGATCTCTCTATATTACCAGACAAACAAGGTTAGTCCAAATCCTTTGTCTAATAACCTGCAGCAACATTCAGATATTCCTTTAGTTTTAACATTATGATCCATCCCGAAGTTCTTATTTTGATCCTCATGCAAATATGCTGTAGTATGCAGCAGCTTAATTCAACATACTGTAGTACTATATATCACACACTGGACATAGGGCAAGAGTATCAGTATCACACAGCTTAGAGTATCCACTGCAGAGCTGAAACACTGTTTTGGTATGAGTGACCTCAACTCAGCTGACTGAAAAAAAAGGAACAACAAAACATCTCAGAGGGACTTCAGTTTAGTCTGCTGCATGAAATTAAAAGGATAAAACAACAACAGAGGAGCTTTGTGTTCCCATTGCAATTAAGATCAAGGACGTCCTTATGTTACTTATTAAAATTATTCTGAAGGCTCGACTCAATGTAAAGGACTGCTGCTGTGTGAGTGGTGAGATATGAAGTAGGTCATGGTTAGTGTAAAGGGTTAGCATTTGTGAGGTGTGTGTGAAGGTGTGTGTGTGCACAAGAGTGAGCGCGTGAGCGAGTGAGTGAGGGAATGTGTGTATTAGGTGAGCTTGAGGTTAGTTGTGATTCCACAGAGGTGCTGTTGTCAGCAAACCAGACCGCTCTGCTCTGTTCTGGCTGGGAGGTAGGACAGACTGCTGCAGTCAACACATCCACCCACACACATGCTGATGCTCACACACACACACAATTCCATTAATTCATACCACACACATATCAGCATGCACAAGAGGATATATTTGACTTTGACGAGTAGCCTACTTCAAAAACATTCAAACACACACATTGTCTCTTTAAGACTTTTGATCCCTCACACACACACTCACATGCACAACAACAACACAGATACAGAGAACCAGCCTGCAATTCACAGACAACACACACACACACACACATACACACAGGGAGAATCATAAACATCATCTTACATCTCATAAACAACTCTTCTTTCTGCCCCTGAAATAGTAAACATTTATAGTCCTTCATGTCAGAGCCAGGAAACTCTCACAGAGCCTCAAAACAGATGCCTGCATTCGCACAATCAAGCACACACCAAAGATTTAAGATCTATGTTTTCTGGACACTGCTCATCTGTTTGTTTCCAGTAGTTGCGCTGCACTTGGGTCTATAAATGACCACTGCAGCACTTCGTCATCCATTTTCCCTTAATTATCCCACAGACATTTGGCCACATGACAATAATGATGCATTTTGTTTCGTTGACTCCACAAATCTTTGCCCGGGGGGGGGGGGGGGGGGGGGGGGGGGGGGGGGGGGGGGGGGGGGGGGGGGGGGGGGGGGGGGGGGGGGGGG
>JAPZDV010000026.1:19976167-20003044 GCA_029814665.1 Acanthurus lineatus
CCACCCCCTTGTGGCACACGGCCACTTCTTTACTATTTTTTTGTGTGGCTTGCCCAAACCTTGTCGGCGCCCCCCCCCCCCCCCCCCCCCTTTCTACTCCCTCAACCCTACACCAGCTTCTCGAGAGATGATGCAAGACTGCTTATAGCTTGCACTTTATTTTCTTTTTTGTATTATTATTTTTGCACAGCCTGAGGATGCATATAACTGGATGATCTATATAACCAACAATTTTATGTTTATCTATGTGTAAAACATTTTTACAGTATCCAGTGACAGATAAACTCTTTATTTAATTGAAAAATGTAAGATGTATCACCCAAACAAAGGCTTCAACTAACTATTATTTCCTCACCTGTAACCAAATGAAACAAGATATATGAAGATGTCACCTTGGGAACTGTCATGAGTATTTGTGACATCTATTAGACAAAACAATAATCAAATAACCAAGAAATTTTCTGGGTGTGTCACTGATAATGGGGGTAAGTAAAGGTTAACTGCAGCCCCATATAAATTCTTGGATTTCATCTTGATAATCAGCTTTTATTAGTAATTAATAAAATTGTCTGCAACTATCTCTCAATCAATCAATTTATTGACCAGTTGCTTTAAAGTGAATAGTGAGATTACTTTGATACCAAATAATAAATGTATTTTTAATTGATGAGAAATCAAAAAACCTAGAAAATATATATTTAAAAAAAGGTGATAACTGCCATTAGATGAGCTTCCAGGCAGCAAAAAGCGAACATATTCTCAGCCATGCCCCCCACTTGCATTCTTTATACTTAGATTGCGTAACACCATATCAGCTGTTAAGTAATGCCATGACCTCTTTCTCTTCATCTTCTCTTGCTATTTTTCCTGTTCCTGTAAAACAAAAAGTCACAAGCTTTCTTTTGTCTCTCTATTCTCTTTCATCTCTCTCTCTCTCTGGCAACAGAACAATAAGCAAAGCCAACCTCATTTTCCTCCATTCTTCCATTCATAACAGAAACAATATAAAATCACTTCTTGGGAGGGTTTCCACTAATTCATACCAGAATTGGAAAGTTGATTCACTTTCCTTGCTTTTCTTCTTGATCCCTTTTCATTTTTTTAATAATCAATCCACCTCATTCATCCATTTTTCCCCCTTTTTTCCCTCTCTTCCATCCTCTAGTGCTCATTCATTCATTCATTAATCTATTACCTAGTCACATATTTGCTTTCTTCTTCATCCATCCACTCAATCATCTATTTCAGTCAGATCAGAGGAGTTATATAACCCTGATGTTTACCTCTGCAGCAGAATGTCACAGGCCATTCTCATTTTTCCAGCTGTGTTTTCTCTCACTGTGATCTGTCCTTTTTGTTTTGTTTTGGGTGTTGTGTGTTGATCCAACCTGCGGGTGTTTCTCAGTGTGCCTGATTAGCTGTTTCTGTCCGTTTCAATCTCGTGTCTCTTCTTCTTCTGCACAGTGCGATCAGCGAGCTAACTTGTAGGGTTTTTTTTTTTTAAATGTCCAGTCTGTTTTGTTTTCACATCCAGCAGAGGAGTCAGCTTTGCTTTTTAACCGAGCTCAGCACGATTTCTGTCTCTTCCTTCTCTTTGCTTGTTAACCACTTGACACATCTCCTGCAGGAGCAGTATCCAGCTGCTAGGCTTGTTCTGTGTCTGAACTCTCAGTCTCTCCTCCTTTCAGATTTCTTCTCTTTGACTATCGGGCGGGTCGGTGGGTCGGCCTTGTATCCGGTGGGAAGGTTATCCCAGTTGAGCGCTCTGAGGTGTCAGCGTCAGTACCAGCAGGTCTAGCAGAAGAGCCAGCGTATCACCTTGGTGCATTCTGTGGCTTCCTCTGAACCGGAGTGTGTGTCAGTGTGTGAGGTTGTCTCAGTCTGCACTCTGACTGTAAAAGTGCTGCAGTAAACATCCAGAGCTCTGCTCAAATATACGAGCTTCTGATGTAACCAGGCAACAACTCCAGGAGGACCAATGGGATGGGAGGGGCTGATATTGGGAGCCAATTGTAAAGAGGCAATGAGTTCTGTCGGCCAATCGCGAGGCAGAAGGTGGGAGGGGTGGTTGATTTTTTAGTCCACTCAGTGTCTTTAACTCAGCACTTATTACAGCCGGCCCAGTGGGCTGAGTAATGGTGCGCACAACCACACACTTACACACATTAATGTTCACACAATATCAGACACACACCTCGGTCTTTTGTAGCAGTGTCTATAAGCCTTTTGTAACTGCAGCCCCTTTTTTTAGCTTCTTAATTACAGGTATTATATAAAACAAATAAATTATCTCAAGGCAATGGAGAGGAGTGACAGTAAAACATATAGAGCCGATTATCTATAGAGAGAGAGACAGGGAGCAGGATGTGAGAGGACAAGGACACCTGAGAGGGGACTCGGCAACAGAAAAAAAGGCAACGGAGGAAAAAGGGGGGGGGGGGGGATTTAAAAGCCACAATAATTAGAGAAAATAAATGATTTGTTGATTGAAAGAAACTTAATTGCCAATTATTTTCAAGAGTGGATCAGCTTAATTTCACATTTCTGATTGTAAATGGGCTGTTGGTTGGATGAAAAAAGCCATGTGATGTCCATTTGGGCTCCTGGAAATTGTAATGAGCACTCTTCCAAATGCTTGTGACACTTATGGTTAAACTATTAATTGATTAATAGTGAATTAATCTGAAGATACATCAATTGTGAAAATATTCAACAACTGCAGCCCTAATTCAAATGAAATTGATGTGTTTTAAATGTATGTCTTCCTGTTATATGTGTGTCTATGCTGTGTGTCCAAGGACCCTTGGGTTACACTGATAATCACAAGTAAAGCGAAACACATATCACTTCCAAGGAAACTAGGTTAAATCTTTATGTCCTCATAATATTTGTGTTTAAGCCAGTGTGTTTCCATTAGAAAGAGACTTTAGAGATCAACTTCTTTCAAATTAAAGTAAAAGATAATGTAATACTGAGGATTACACAAGGCTTTACTAAAGCACTAAAAAGAAAAGCCAAACAAAAATGGGTTTTTTCATCTACCATGTGATTGCTTACTGTATTTGATATGAATTGGAGTTCTGTGACAAAGTGTTTTGAAAATAGACTTTAACAAAGGACAAAGAATATCATCAGAGAAATCAAAGAATACTTCACTGAGGGATGAGCTGTTCTAATCTAAACCAAACTACCCTTTTAACTCTGAATAACGAGCTGCTTCAGTGGAGCTACACAGAACATTTTGCTATTCAGACTGCAGCGGTACACTGCTTGGAGCAGGACAAGATAAGTCTGTTTTATCATGTTAAGATGACAGACATGGCTTTCATAAATTTTTGGCGTCTTACTGCGAAAGAGCAATGAATGAGATTTCTTAAGTGCAGTTTAAACATCTCACACTCTTTTGATATGTTATGTCTTTGGAGGAACATAGTTCTGTGAAGTGGCTCTTCACACTGATATTTTAATGACTTTGAATTACAAAGTTTAAAACCTGATACATCCTGACGTAGTGTACAGTTTTATTTAGGACAAGTTAATCCATGTTACTTTATAGAGAGTGAGCACTTCTACTAAAATAGCTGAAATGATTGGTTCATTAATCAACTTCACAGTAGAAAATTTTAATAACTGATTAACATATTTGTTAGTTCCAGTGACCGCAGTATGAAGATTTTATCTATTTTATTTCTTTGTAAATTATATATTTTGCGGCTGTAAACTGTTGAGTTGACATTGCAGGCAATTTGAAAATTTCACTCTGGTCAAAGGAATCTTGTGATGGACTTTTCCTTAAAAAATGACCAACGTTTCTGAAAAAGACACCAAGATCAGTATCAGTTTCTACAGATGACTGCCTTATTTTTATACACATCTTTGCAATAATTTAAAACAGGATGACAGGATTCACTATCTACAACATTTTGGAAAATTCTTCAAGGCAAGAAAGAGAGGAGAAGAAAGAATAAACGTTTTGCAATTTTAGTCATGAGTCATAAAGTAGCTGGTTAAAGTTTAGTGTTCTTTTCTGGTTTTATTTTTGGATCGAACTCCAGTCTTCAACTTAAACTTTATCATTCGTGACTAACATAAAGCAATTACAGTGGCAATGTGCTGACACGAAAAGCAGCAGCATGTGGGGTGATATTCAAAATAAATCTTTTTCCATGATGTTTTATGAACGTGAGTGCTCCTTAGAAAGCCAGATAGGACAGCTGTAACAGAACTGTGGGTGAGAACTGATAGCACTCATGGTGAGTGGTGCTATCTAGGTCAGTTAGTATATCATATTACACAGTGTGCCAGAACTGGCACCCAACTGAGTGAGAAGTGTGAAAGAGAAAAGAGGGCATGGAGGAAAAAAAACTGCAAAAAAGAGAAGGGACACTTCTTCTTTAACAGTTTTATCTACTGAACAAGAAGGAATACTTTGAGTTTTTGATGGACAACACAATGACTGCAACCAAATTTTGTTAAACTCATCTCGCAGTGTGACATGCATTAACTAACAGGATTTGTTTTGACACACAGCCTAAAGGCACCTTCACAAAGATGCATGGACTCTGTGCTTGTGTGCAGAAAGCAAATATGCTTGACCTTGATGGGAAAATGTACATATATTTGCATTTGTATTTGTTTTTTTGTGGGTGTGTGGGTGTCCACATTGCGGGTAGAAACAGAGCTCTCCAGCACAGTGTGGTGCCACACTGGGACAGAAATACTTTCCACAGCCACATAAAAGTACAGAAAGAAAATCCCAGGGGGTTTCACCGAGGGGGCCTTTAAGGAGAACATGACTGCTTGTCCGCAACATGATAAGGCTAGTACGTCAGTCATATTAGGATGGTATGCCGATTGTGACAGTGAGGAATGACTGGCAAGAACTGTGGAAGGAAGGCTCTTATTTGCAGACAAAATTGAAGACAAGTGTTTTATAATGTGATTAAATGCTATCTTCTAAGTTGACCTTTTCCTCCTGAGGTCTGAAATTGAGTTTTCTCTCTGACTGCAAATCAATAAATCGTTTACTAGTGGGGACACTTTCCAGTTCTCCAGTCTTCTCTTTGCTTACTCATGGCCTTCTCTGCCCTCTGGTTCTTCATTGCCTCCATTAATCTGTCTCTCCCCTCCTGCTCTGTTCCTCACAGGGGCCAGAAGTTCATTCCCAGAGTCCTCTTCCTCAACCCGCTGTGATACTTCAGTGGCCACATGAAAAATACTTATGTAAGCAAAGTAGAGAAGGAGGGAAATAGTGATGAGGGAAGAAGAGAGATCAGAAGAGAAATACCAGGAATTATATATAGATGTAAAATTAGCAGACGCTGTCAGCATGTAAGGCGCGCATGAGTGTACAAGCATGTGTGTGTGTGTTGGCTGTCAGAGTCTATTAAAGTACAGCTGCAAAAGTCACTGAGGACAAACTTTGCTGCCTGTCAAATGGTAGACAAACAACACAACCACAGTTAATGTTGAGTCACTAGACGGGAACTTTCCCTGCTTTTAAGAGCCGTCACAACCAGCTGTGTGTGAACGCATACAACCACTGACTCATCAAAATGTTCATGACAGTTCTCAGGGTTTTACTGCCTTTACTAACATTTTTGACCATGTACGGTTAAGAGTGTAACACTGCATTCTATAGGAACACACTAGAGGCATGACATTAAACTAATGACTAAAAAAAACTAAATTCAAGACAAGAGAAGGCTTAAAAACAGGACACCACTGCCCAAGATTTTCTTCAAATTCTTTGGGTTTGGAAACATTTTATATACTAAAAGGATGTTACATTTTCATCCCATGAAGAGATCAAGATATCTTCATTTATTCTAATAATATCTGTAAGTCAAATATGCAATAAATTTACTGATTCCCTCAAAATTTACCTTAAATTTTAACATTTTCAGATTTTTTTCTTTTCTGTTCTGTGTGCATTGATCTGTTGGCTAAACAGTGACTCTCTCTGAACATTTAAAACATGAGCTTCAAGAAATTATGATGAGACTTTTTTTTCCATCATCTGACATCATCAGGTAAATTAAAACTAAATTAAAAGTAAGCTCCACTTGTGGCAATAAACATGATTATGAGGACACAAAATTGACACAAGCTAAAACGCAATTCATTAGGCTAAATTTATTTTAACACTCAGTAAATGACTGACAGTTTTTATTGTTGGTGTTGGAATTACAGAGCTTTAGAGTCACACCTGGGGTTTAGGAGAAGTGGGCATCCACATGAAATACATACTCTTTAATTTTAGACCACATTGCAATGTGAGTAAATGCTTGTTGACACTTAAGAAGTCAGAGTGTTTGATATTTTCAGCAGTTCAAACAGATGTATTCTCTAAAGCTCCGGGTCTAAATTATTCAAATGTCTTTCTGGTGTAAGCTGTCAAGTAAAGGGTCTACAAATACAAGAGTAATCCCCCAGACCAGACACTGAGGATAGACAAGGTCACGGAAACGAAGGCTGCAGGCTAGCTGCAGCCAAAACACAATTAAAACTAACTGAAACAATCACATGAGATTTACAGAAAAACGGTCTGGTCAGTGTTGTTTATTTTCAGTAATTAACTACATCTTCAAAAGCAGTGATTAAAAGCTTTGATAAACTCTGAGTGCCGATGGACAACAACTGCTGCATTTATAACAGCCTTCCTTGTGTAAAATACACACAAATGAAAAAACAAAACACAGGAACCCCTGGTACTGACTAACAAGTGATGTATTAACTACTAAACCACTTAGATACCAAAGACACAGACACACATGCAGCCAATTTAACCCTGACATGATGGCTTTAAAGTGGGCCAACAGCATCCTGGCAGTGTGTTCAACATGTTAACCTGCAGTCTTGATCCAATGAAGTCGTGACTGATCCACTAAGACCAACGTTCATATATGCCTTCATCTTCTGTGTAACAGCAAGTGTCAGGGAGACATAATGCTTGTGTTGTATGATTCAAGTCATGTGAGCAAGAGTGTATAGAGCAAGAAACTCTGTGTGTGTGTGTGTGCGCGCGCGTGGATTATGGATTACTGTCTGTAATCATCTTAAAGGCCAGTAGGACAAGGTTTGAAGCATGACCCTGAAACACACACACACAACCACACCTTTGTCTTTATCTTACAGCCAGGAATCTACTAAGGCACTGGGCCAATGAGTGGCATAAAGTGATGAATTAACACAGATTTTACAAAATTCATGGTTTGAACAACAAGAAGTCAGAAATCAAAACATAAAGATGGTGATCAGATGTGTTTGTGATAGATGAAACTGACTTTTTGGTGGACAAAAGAAACTATTTCAAAATGCAGTTTGACTTGCACTGCACACTCTCAACTCAATTAACATTACAGAGTACATTTAAAAAATAATTAAGGAAGTCTCCCATACTGTATAAATGGTGATGGGCCACCAAAATAAAGTGCAGCAGCAGCAAGATTGATGCAAGGAGATTAAAGACTACTGGAGAATCTAGAGGCAGCTATCCATGACTTTTCACATAAATGTTTTCCTGTATAAGTGCTTTATGGGTTGAGATTTTTAATTTTTACATAAAAGCTATTTGAGAACTTAAGAAATACCAGCCAAATTTTTAACAAAAACATAATAACTTTTTAATTAATTCACTCAGAACCTCCTGAGGTTTACACAGTGCCAGCAAAACATTTCGGATGCATTTGGTCCAATTCTTCACTTCTAACCATTAGATCATCCAGAGTTTATCTGCATATCACATTCCTAATGGAAGTTCAGCCAAAATACTATGTTGGCCTGAACTGAGGACAGATTAAAATGACACCTGATAAATCCAATTATCAGAATGACTACAGTTTTGTTTTCTGTACCAAGTTGTGTATTTGCTCATTCCTGAATGTTCTCTCCAATTAAACTAAAAACATGCGCAACTCTTCATGTATTAAAATCACTATTATCTTCCCCTTTATGAGCTAAGTGACACACCATCTCTGTTTACTTTAGATCTCTGGCTGTTGTGTTCAGTAATTAACTTAAAGGAGATCAGCAGATCAGAAGAACCTGCAAAGATCTTTATGTTCCTTCAGGGGGATTGAACTCTGGTCCTTCAGTCTGCAGGGAGACTTATCATGTTGTGTACGTGAGTGTGAGCATGTGTGTATCACACCCTTGTCTCGTCGTCTGGTTGGTTGAAAGCTACAGAACATCAGCAGGGTCAGATCATGACCTGCTGATGTGCGACCAAATGGAGGCTCCTGTTACTGTGACCCCAGAGATGAACTTACAAAAATTTCAAGTGACTGCATTCTAATTTTGCTGTTCCTTAACACTGGGCAGATGACTCAAGGATACCTTAACATTGCAAGTAGCATCTTCAATGATTTTAACATCTGCATGAATTTTCAGATGAATACTCAAAAAAACAATAAACATCTACAGCTGACTAACGCGAACAGACCACTGACATGTTGTCAGATTGCAGAGCTTTGCTTCCGCTACTTGCTAGCACCATCTGGAAAATACTGTATTAATGGTTGACAAAAACCACAGAGCATTCAGAGTATGGACATTTAGATAGTGTACACTAATTAAAAGAAGCTAAATATTTCTTTGAGTTAGTTTACCCAAGCTGACAAAGTAATTAAGGACTAGACAGATTTACAGTCTGAACCATTCGTATGACACAAGCAGTATCAAAAAGCAGTGTAACACTACCTATGACCCCAATCTCCCATGTGCCAAAAAATGAAATCTGTAGTCTAGTCTAGTCTAATTGAAGCTAGTGAATGGCCCTTTAGTTGTTTAGCTTTATTGGCATTTGTATTATACATTATGTGAAAGGGCAAGTTCGAGTCACAGTCCTGAGCTGAACCACTAAAAACATAAATGAATCAAAATTTGAAATGATAAATTAAAATAAAAAATAAATAAAAAATAAAAAACAATACAAATCTAAAGACAAATTCATAGATCCCACAAGACAGTGATGGCCTGTTGTCATGATGTAACTCAGTGATACAGCAAACAAAAACTGTGTAAATCAGATCAATACAAGCAGCAGGTGCAGCAACTGAGTCACATTGAAAGACTGTTGGTTAATACCAGGTATCTGCGGTGTCCTGGTTGTTGAATCCAGTTCAGTGTGGGACCTCTGCCACATGTCATACCACCTTCTCAAGGCTATTTTGAGATGACCCGAGAAAAAAATGTATCTGTCTTACGTAATAAGATACAGCGGTTATGTCTCACCTGGCTGCAGGGCTGTCAGCAGTGTGTGTGTGTTGTGGTGAGTCAGAGGAGGCAGGGCCTTCCTCTCCGTCCTGAGGCAGCTCTTCACATTCTGCCTCACACCTCTCATCATCTAACAGCTCCGTAATCTGAAGGCAGACATAGAAAAGGACACAAGGGTTAACATCTAAAATTATCTGTTAAAATCACTGAAGACACTGTCACACAGATTTCTCTTCTTGTAAATCTAATCTAAAATTGCCATTTTTTTGGAAGTCACTCTCAACTGTTTCCCAACTAAGATTTTTGATAATTTGAAATATATTGCAATAATTCTTTCAAGAAATAAGGCAGAACTATTATTATCTTAATTTATTTGAATTCAAGTGATAAAATCCTATGTTCCCTGCAGTTACTTTGATGACCAAAGTGACAAAACAATTTGCTAACTAAAAATATTCTATATTTTATTTAGTATTAAGGGTTAAAATTGCAGATGCAACTTATGTTTATGTTATTTACATTGACATTTATCAGCCTATGGAGAGAAGTCAGTGGAGAGTGTTAAAGTTCCTGTTTCTGACCTTTTTTTAATACAATTACTAGGACAAAGACTGACATATCACATGTACAAAAGGTCACAGTTCATCTGAAACATTTCCTTCCTCATCTTTATTTTGTTTCATTGTGACTTTAAATGACTGGAAATGAACTGTTCAGAACAGCAGACAAAGAAAGAAAGGTGTTGATAGTGTGTTTGCATACACAGTATGTATGTGCGTGACAGAAAACAACGAACTACAGCTCGTTCGATAAGACTTCCAAATATAGAAGAAGCTAATGAGTAACGCATTGACACCGGAGACATGGTGGTAAGCAGAAAGATAAAAACAGAATGAAAAATTAACAGGAGAAGAGGGGGGGCGGGGGCATTTTAAGTAAGTGATATATCGTTTTCATGTTGACTTAGCAATGTACCCATGCTTCTCAGTCACACTGAAAAGGATACAATAAGGCCAAATGTTTCCGCTGTGATACACTGTCAAAAACTCTGTTGCTAACTGACATAAAGATATTGTTCAACTAGTGTTTTGCCTTTTCTGTAAATTTATTACAATGCATATACTTTTAAAAATTAACATTTTGTTGATGTTTCCAGTTTAGCCCCAGTTTTAAAGGAAGATGGCAATACAATAAATCAAGAGAGTGAAAAGGACAGTAGAAAGGTTGAGTGAGTCCAAGGAAATATAAGGACGGAGTATTAGAGGGCAGAGTGAAATCAATCTAACAGGAAGCTGGAAGGGAGAGAGATAGATGCTAGGGAGTGAAATATGTAGACAGAAATAACTCATCATAGCACAGACAGCTGACAGCATGTGAACAAGACGAACAGAAATCCTTGGGCGGTAGTTTACCAACAATAAACACCTTTTTCACTGTTGACTTTTTCAACTAATACGCAATTTTTCTAAATAAATGTCACATTTGTTATGCAATATCGTCAACTGACATGACCCATTGTTAAGTCAAGCTTTACCCTTGTCACAAAAACCTTTTTAATGTGTTGATTTGAGGCCGTTATCAGTAAGTGTAAACAGTGGAAGGAATGCGGGTTAAAAGGTCATGAATCAGAATCGTCAGCATGAGTCTGTATTTTTTCTCCGTATTTCCTGCGTTTGTCCTGGTTTCTATTCTCCTTCCTCCTTCACGCTACCAAACAGTAACCCCATCTGCTGCTGTCACTGTGTCGTTGCTACGGCAACACCTCTGTTCCAAGAGCTCCAATTGGCTGTCAGGGAATTCTTGCATCGTCACATGTGCAGATCAGGGAGGATGACTCACAACACTCCCGTGTGTGTGTGTTTCTGTAGGTGTGTGTGTATGTGCATATGATTTGATTAGGTAAAGAAACCCTACTTTTAGATGGCAGTCTTGTTTTCCATCTTTTACTTATGAACTTAAAATTCACAGCACTTTTAGAATGTTATTTAGTAGCGACAATGTTCTCAGTGTTGGTGTGAAGCCAAGCAGATCTGCACTGTGATGTGCATCTTCATGTGTAGGTGTTTGTGAAATGCTAACTAAATGACTAAATGGTGTGAAAAGCTAACAACACAACACACCCTCACAATCCAGTGTGCTGTGAGTATACGAACAAAACAAACTAAACAACAAAAAGTGCACTCTGATGCTGTTTTTCTTGCACAAATGATGTAGTGTTTTCTTGCCAATTGTGCAACTGCTCACTTCCCAAGAGACACTGAAAGAGCAGAGATTAAACTACCAGCGTTCTGATAAGTGGACAACCTGCTCTTCTTCTTGAGCCACAGCTGTATGAGGCAAAACCTCACAGAACACAGAAAAATCGAGATTACGGGCCAAACATTTAGGGACAGCACCGCTACACTAAATCAAACAGAGCACTGGAAAAATTATCTTTAAAATAATCATAAACAAACAGCTTCCACATTATCAGCACCCTGATCAGTGCTCCATCTGAATTTATTTCAGAGGCAGTAAAAAATTTTCAGTAGAACATGAGCGACCCTGATTCAGGTCTCATATCCATTATCATCATGTAAAATTCATTTTAAGCTAATAACCAGTAATATGAATTAACAATGTGATGAATATAACCCTGGATATTTGATGCCTGTTGGGGATGGCAACAGCAGATCAGCTGTTTTCCTCTTGCAGTTAAGCTCTTGATGTCGGTTCTATGATCTTTTTCGGAGCATATTTGATTTGGCATTGACTTTTTATGCTGAATGCCGTTCCTGATGCAACCCTCTCCATTTATTCTAACTTGGGACTGACAATTAGGAATACACTGGCATGTGCATCCCCAGTCGCCGAGAAGCAACACAGGGTTCAGTGTCCTGATCAAGGACATTTTGACACGCAGGGGTGAACCAACAATGCAGTGATCAGTAGATGACCTGCTTTACCACCAGAGCCATGGACGACCTGTTTTATTTTTACATTTGCATCTCATGGAAAAAGTGAATCTGTTTTATAAGTTATAAGTTACTTATAAGTTTACAGGTACTTTTTTGTTTAACTTTTAAACACGCAGTAAGATATAACTTACAATAAAACTTAAGTTCATTCAGAAGTTCATTCAGATGGTGAGGACAGTGTTGTAAATTTGATCAAGGCTATGATGAGCAAGTAATCAGAAAGCCTTTGAGGTGACGTAACAATATTAGAGGATAAGAGTTGTTAAATCCCCGGTCAGGATGAACTGGAATGGCCATTGATTGAGCTGAAAATATAATTCCCTTATTGAGGGCTGCGGAAAATGATAAACATGTTAACTTAAAAACTGGAGTTAAACGAAAAGAAACTGCTGGGTGTGTTTCTGTTAATATGATGTTTTTTGATACAACAGTACGTATCTGCACAGTGTATTTGTGTGTCTATGTGCGCACGAGTGGGTGAAATGACAAGACAGAAAGCTCCCTGGAACAAAAGGTCTCGAACTTGGCCCTGGTTTTAGTGGTCTGATCCATGGTTTTGAGATGGAAAACAGAGAAAACAACAAGCTCCACTGACATCACTAGTTCAGCTGTTAGTGGGCCAAGAACATAGAACAATGACAGCTGACGGAGACTGACATTACAAGTGTCAAACTTTGGCCCAAGTCTGTGGTTTTCAAGGCTCTTTATAATCCCCCCATTCGTTCTGATGTTGGACAAACATCAACATTGTAAAGAAAATGTACCTCTGTACAAAATATGCAGGTTTTTTATGGGTGTTATCATATCTGACATGAAGAAATGTATCAAGAAGACAAACAACTTATTTCTTGTTTTGGGAGGCGTTTTAGGTTTATCCTGCTTTGGACAAAATGGTAAATTAACAAGCAGATTTTGTTCTAGGTTATGAGTTGGCTTATGTTTTTTAATTATTTAAATTTTTGATGTGAAAATCCAATATTTCTGGTTTTCCCGTAATTGTTGTGGCTATTTGCTATCCTTGGTCATGTGGTCCAGTTGTGCAGTTATAAGTGAAACGGAACAATACAAAATCACAGTAAGAGACAGGAACTCTGGGACATGTGCTGACCGATGCAGACAAGCCGACGCACAGTAGCTTTGCTTGTCAGCCATTCAGGCAACACACTTGTCGGTCATAATCTAATCTGTACCTGCCCTGCTGAACCAATAAAAATGCAATGTTTGGGTGAAGGAAGGAATGTCACTTAAAATTGCTGATGAAAAATAATTTAGCTGAAATAAACTCCAGCCATAAAACACAGGTAAAACTTAAACCATATCAGTAAACATTGATTTAAAACACTTAGATGCTTATGACCTAGAGAATAATCTATTCTCAAATTCAGCTGTCACATATCCAAGCTAGAGGGGAAATAACATTTAAACCAGAGGTATTTAAAGAGGAAAAATGGAGGTTTCAAACAAAAATTTTAGCCTTAAAGTGGCAGAAATTTGGCACTGAGAGTAAAGCTGTGGTAAGGTTCAAACTGCTCTGTCTCTTTTCTCAGAGTGTACAAATGAAGATAAGCTTTTGGGCCTGACATTCCTGCAGCGAGTGGGCTATGTGATTTATTTCTTATCCTTACCTTCAACTGTGTCAGAAATGTGAAAGTGAATGAGTCAAGAATGAGGCTCTGTATGCAAAATGTGTAAAAATGTGTTAAATAAGCCATTAGTTCATCCTTTAAATAACTTCATGTTCCAACTCAAATAGGTTATCACTTAACAGTTTATCACTGCATCACAGGATTGTGAAAGTGTGTATGCTCAACCTATATAGGTCTCTCCCTGCTGCTGGACATCGTTCACTAAGTGAAACATGGCTCAGCTCCAGAGGCACTTGACTAAGCTGGCAGAGACAAAGTAATAGGACACATCCTGATTCATTTATCTCCTGAGGTTAAACTAACACAACTGGAAAAAGATACTAATTGATTAAGCAGACAGACAACAGACAGTCTGACCAACACTGTGTCAGTAGGCTAGACCAGTCACAATTAACACATCCTTAAAACATGGTATATGTAACATTGCTGGTCTCATTAATCTGTTGAAGTGAGGGCCTGGATGGTCATAATAAAAAAAAAAAGGAGAGACTTCTTTGGTTTTTCAAAAGGTGCATGATTGTTGGTTTTTAAAACTTATTTTGTTATTAAAGCCTTAATAAATGACTGTTGTGAGCTCAATCCAAACAATCAATACCCTCGTAAAGCATCTCATCAGATTTATCATTTATATATGTCATTTGTTTAGAGAATATGATAATTATGCAACCTTTTGAAGTCAAGCAATGCACAAGAATAGAATAACAAAAATAAGTTAGGATGCTTGTTTAATTCCTAATTGCTTACAAGGTGTATACAAAGGTTCTTTCCTCTGTAATCATAGCTTCTTTGTGGTCGACACAAATGAAATCCAAAACATCGACAGTGTGTACTGCTCTGACAGTAATTAAATAAGACAGCTCCTTAACACTCCCTTTGTCCCTGTAACACAAGGAGAAATAATACAAATAACATGGATAAGATTAAGTGGCCAAATTAAAGCTAAGGATCCATGTTTTCTTTACAGCAAAGCCAACGGTACCTTTAAAATCAGAAATAAATCTTTTTCAAATGGATTATTTTGTTTCCATCTTATAGAAAGTCGCCTCAATTTTAAAAATAAAAACAGAACATATTATTTTCTTTTGCTGCAGGTTGCGATGTGATTTATTAAAACTATGTTTTCTTCCTAGTGTGAAACAACATGTGCTGAGAAATGAAAACAGACTGTCCTACAGTCCAGTCGGTGAGCCAAGTTTGGCCACAAATGTCATGGGCTATCTCAGCACTGAATGAGATGATTAAATTTTATATTCTTATCTAAAATAAACAAACAAAAAAAAGAATGAGTTCTGATTTCAATCACAATATTCTTCTCTTCTATTCTCTCACAAACAAACACACCCACTGGCTTCATCATAGCAACAACAAGCCTCAGCAAAGCCTAACTCTCACCCATATAATAATTCAACCGACTCCCATTATGTCAACAAACAGGCCACAATCCAGCACTTCTTGGTTTCAGAACCATGCCAACCTCATTGTGTCTCTAAGTAATGCTCGAACATGCCATGATGCAACCATTTTTTATCACTCCCTCCTTCTTTTATGTCTTTCTCTTTTATATTGCCTTTTAAACCTTTATAATGTCCTTCCATCTTATTTTAAATTACACAGTACAGTTTTTCCACAGGTTATTTGCACAACTCTAACTAACCTTTGTGAGGCAATTTGAATCTACCGTTAAGTGTGCTACCAGGCTTAGATCAAAGCATGAAGTATGTGTGTTTCCTGTGTGAAAGCAGGTGTGTGTTATCTGTGTGTGTGTGTGGGAGATAATCTCCTTCATGAGGGTTCGTTTGCACAGAGAACCATCTCCAGTGCAGTGCAGGGGCTGGAGGTGTGAGTTGCATGGTTACATCATCACTAGCCTCTTTTCTTATCCTCCCCCTCCCTTCACTTCTTTCTTTCTCTTTTTCTCTCTGCACTCTTATTTCTCCCCCATCTTCCTGAGCTTCTTTTTTCTCCCTCTGCTCCTCTAAACCACCCACTTTTTTGCCCTCTCTCTTACATAAGACACATGGATCAGTGCACAGATGCAATCTCCTTTTGCTCCTTCTTCTGCTGCTCTTTTTCTCATTTTGCCTCTTTGTAATGTTATATGCTTACTCATCTGAAATGTCAGCCAATAAAATTGAGGACAATGGAGGACAAGGTACAGCTAAAATAAGTGAATTTGGAATAGAAATTAAAAAGTTGTGTGGAAATTTCAACTTTAGCTTGCTGTTGTACTCGGCTCAACCACAATCTTATTAGCTTTCTGCAACAAACCACAGCACCTGTTAGAGTATGTTTAATACTCTGCTAAATATAAAAAATATGCTGTTTACCATTGTTTTCTTGTAGAAAAATAGGACTGTTACTCTCTGTAATGACAAGTCCTCTCTGCACTACCTGAGGCTGGTTTTTGAATTTGTGGTGTACCACATCTACTTTGCCAGGGATACATTTGAATCTCAGATTTTAGGAGAGTGTATAGGAAAGGGATGTGGAAAACACAGATTTAGTGACAAACTCTAATCAATATGGTCAAAAGCAAACATTTTAAGAGACATAGAAATGAGACAAAGAGATTTTTGGAGTGGAGGGGATCATTGATAAAATCTTAGAATAGATGATGACCTCAAGGGCTCAGGATTATAAGGCAAGCAAAGATGATAAAATAAAAAAGGAATAGGTGAAGGACTAAAGCAGGCAGTTAACAGTAACTGAACATATGACCTATTGTGAATAATGCAGTTGTTTTTTGTATCCAGCCGAGTCTTTCACAGTGACTGCTTGTAGCCTTTAGCTCTAACATTCAAACATAATTGTTAAAATGTTCTTGCTCTTTCAGAGTATGCTCTCTTAAATTTGTCAGAAAAAGGCAATGCGCAATACTGACCAAGGTTTATCTCATAATTATAGCACTATGTGTTATCATATAATGATAAAATGTAATCAGATCACTGTAACATTAAATGTTAACTGTGCCATTTTTTTTGATGACAGTAGAGGTTTTATTGCTGAGCAACAAAGGTGTAAGACAATGATTGGTATGTCAAGTTCATCTCTGTACTCACTTGAGAAAAAAATGTTTGGCATATGCTCATTAAACAACATTTGCAGTTATATAGCTGCAATCACACTCTGAACTTGACACCTAACACGCCTCAGACTTTATATAACGCTTTGTGTTCAGAATATTTGGGTGTGTCTGTTCGTGTGTGTCGGTGTGTGCGTGTGTATGTGTGTTTGCAGGCAGGTGTGTTGGGGTGGGGCTCTCGTTGACACTAAGTTTAAGTATTTTTTGATGAAAGAACTTTCTGTACAATAATACTAAGTCAGGTACAGGAACAGTTTAAGGAGGTGAATACAGGTGAGAATCGTCCATACAAGACAAGTTAATTAATAATTCCCAACCTGGATGGATTCACTTAGGATTATTTTACTGCAGGAGATTTTTCCTGTGTTAAAGATAAAGCCATCTAAACTTTGTGTAATGTAATGAAGCATGGTCTTATCAGATTTACAAAACAGTCTAAGAATACACAGGTGGTAAAATCTTGTGCAATTTTTATTTTTTTATTATCTCTTTAATACCTCAAGTGTTCCCTGCATTCTTTACAGGTGTTGCTAATTGGTTATATATTAACTTAAATCCTTATCCACGGGTTAATCTGTTATTATGGCCCCATCTTCTGCCTCAAAGTGTCAGTTTGCAGTGTCTTGCCAGCAGTTCGATGGCACACTGAAACTTAAATCTTCATTTCTCACACAACAATTATTTCAGTTTTCAGTTTTTTTCTATGCGTTAACTCAGAAAGAATTTCACCCTCAATCCTGGCAGAGTGAAATGCCACATTCTGCTGTCATAGTGCCACTAAAAATGACGAAAAAAAAATCCAAGAGGAGAAGACAAAGGGGATTCTGATGGGTTTTGTAACTGGACTTCTTGACTATTATGTAAGAATGCTGAGAGTGAATCAATGTATTCATAAGAATTTTTTACAGAAAGAGCTTTAAAACAATGTGCCAACTACAAAGTAGATTAACACACTGGTCATATGAGGAGGAGGACAGAGGCGTGAGCAAATAGATAAATTGTACTTTATCTACGCCTAAAATGAAATCATTAGTGCAGCAGAGGATGGCGTGAGGGCCATGAGCAGACTTAAGACCAGAGCCTAAAACAGGGGTTTTTCCTGGCCCAGAATGGGCCTTTTGAGGTAACCAGGCTCTTAAATAAGCATGATCAGTCAGTGTTAATTGAGGGCAATGAGTTTGTATTTCCTTGTCGACAGAAATCTCAGCATTTTTATTTAATTTCTCTAAGCAGGAAAAACCGAACTAAAATATGGAATAAGCCAGAAAAGGGATAGCTATTTTGTTTCTCTGTGACATCTTAAACAGCATGTAGATCATTTTTACCCTTCATAAACTGACAGTATAACAGAGAGAGAGACAGTGTGAATGAAGACATTAGAGACAAAGATGATGGACCTGTTCATTAATGGAGCTGTAGTCGTTGGTGGTGGAGACATCGTCGTCCTCCGAGTCAAACAGGCCCTCCTGGTTGTCCAACAGCTCTGCCAGGACTCTGCTGACAGACTCCTGGTCTCGAAGGTCCTCTCCTTCTGTTGACAGACTGTGAACAGAAGAAGAGAGAAGACAGTGTTGTGTTGGTGTGTAAACTGCCTCCTGTGGGGTGTTAAATAAATACAATAGCTGAATAAATGCATGTGTGAGAGAGTGTATCTGTGTTTGTGTGTTTGCTACATTAAGCAATTTGTACAGCAGCCCTGTTCTCATGTTCCCACTTTCTGATTTGCACTTGAGTTTTTTTCTGCCTGTAGGGATCTGTAACTAAATATTTTTGGACATTTACACAAGCAATTCCACACTATCTACTGCTCTAGGTGGAGAAAAAAGCATGGAATGTTGCAAACAGCAGAAAATGAAGGACAATCTCTCTGGATCTTAAGACTATTTTAAGTAACTTGTTACATGGGAAAAAATACATACTCTCAGTTTCTGACAGCTCAGATTCTCTTGCAAAGGTACAACTGTTTGATTGTTAATTATAATATTTATAAAAATTTACAAAGAAGCATCTTACTGGAAGATATCTGGTCCAAAGACGGCAGCCAGCGTTCCAATATTCCAGCTCTCCTGCTGAAGTGATGCAACACTGGCCAGGAAACGGCACAGGAAACGCAGTAGGCCGTAGTTCAGCTGGGGAAGCTGCTGCAGGAGGTACTTCAAGTTTCTACAAAGCTCCTCTTCATTGCTGTAATCTGTTTGTGATGTTTAGAAAAGTAAAATACAGATTATGATTACATGTACTCTTAATATTTTAATAAGCATCATGCATCCAACATCTCTTGATTATTGTAACTATTTTTATAACAAAAGGGTGTTGCTTTAAATCCCTATCACCATAACAACTTTTATGCCTTATTCATGCTTCATTCAGTGTTGCTACAAAGCTTCTTTTCATAAGTGTATTTTGGAAGTGGAGTGAATAATGGGTTATCAAGTCCTTCGTGTTCCTTCACGGAGGACGTTAAAAATTCTTTCTCAAGGAAAATATGCAGACACTGATAAGATAAATGTAAAATCCTTTTAAAGAGGTGAAATAGGGTGAAACTTGACTCCTTAAAACTATAGAAATATTGAAACATGAAAAGAATGATACAACATGGAGATTTCATGAAAACTCCCCCTACTGCTATAACCTGCATTACAGCAACAAGAACATCCATCATCATGACAAAGGGATTAGAAAAAACATCTGTGAGGCAAAGGAGGACAGAGCAAAGAGTAGAAACAGAAACAGCAAATGCAGGAATGAAACATTTGTGTGAATTATTATACACTTACCATTAAATATTTTTTACTATATTACTGTCTGGATTGGTTGCACTGTGGTCGATACAATAAAATATACAATGCTTACTTATCTTTAACAGCTTCCAGCAATTCACATGACCATGTTTCTCCTTGTTTTTTAAACAGTGGAAGTATCAAAAAAAAGTTCTTCATGTGAAAAGGCTATACAAATCTTTAGAAAAAACAGGCCTATAATGAAAAAGATGCACAATGATTAAGTTTCACTACTTAACACTTTGACACACACATCATTTAGGTATTTGTGCAGTATAGCTCACCGCCCGATGTTATGAAAGCTGGTTTCAGCTTCATTTAATAAGCTTACTATTGCACTGTGTATTCACAGCTTAGATAAGTCCACATGGCCACAGTCATAACACATTAACACAAAATAAACTTGGCTAAAAATACAGAAATGGGAGACAAGAGTGTGTTTATCATGCTAATGGTCAACTCTCTTTTGATGCGTTGATATTAGATAAGCTCCAGCACAAAGCAGTGCATGAGGAGAAAAAGTACAAAGCGGTATCAAAAAAAGCTTGAATTGTGCAACAAGCAGAAAAAAGACTGCATGAACTGGCAAAACAACAGAGCACAAAAAAAGAAAAACGCAGTGGTTAGTTTCAGATAAAAAGGAACTGAAATAGAAAGAGAAAGAAAACAAAATGTCATGCACAGTGGAAAAGCAGTCCCTGTCACACACCTTGGTGTAGCTGTAGTATGTGTCCCTGTATCGCTGTTGGGATTACAGGCTCAGGAAGCTCCTGCAGAAAGAGTCGGAGCAAACTGACCGCTGATGCCAGATCTGCCTCCTTCTCTAGCTCCACCTCCTCACCGCTGTCATAACGCTGGCGCAGCCAATCCACACGCTCTGCGTTTCCATTGACCAGGAAGAGTCCCTCCAGGTCCAGATGACCTGTGAACACAAACAGCAATTACTACTTTAGATTGCCTCCTGAAAGTTATTTACTTTTGGGCCGCTGACTTAGTCATATTAAACCGATACTGCACATAATTGTTTGACTATTTTCTGAGTAACAGCAGTTTTAAAG
Organism: Acanthurus lineatus; assembly: GCA_029814665.1. NCBI lineage: Eukaryota > Metazoa > Chordata > Actinopteri > Acanthuriformes > Acanthuridae > Acanthurus > Acanthurus lineatus. The sequence goes on from JAPZDV010000026.1 coordinate 19,996,907, forward strand.
AGAAGGTCACAAGAAAGTTGAATTTTTGGAAATTTTATTACATCTGCTCATAATTTTCTTCTTAACCTTCTTCTTAACCTGAATGTGGTACAAACTGAAGGAAGAGTGCCGTTTAGACCTAGCTTGCATTATGAAACTCTGGTTGTGGCTTTTTCTTTGTCTAGTTCTAGTTAAAATTACAACCAACAACAATTTTCATAAAAATTCTCAATAAATACACTTGTCATTAGTTATTTACTTGATAGCTAAATAAAACTTGTTCACACTTTCGAATATATAATTCCATGACAAAATGTTATGAGAAACTGGGACTGCAAAGAATAAACCGGTTGAGTTTTTAGCTTCAGGTGAAAAAAGACTCTGTTTGTCAGACACATTTGGAAGAGCCTTGAAATGGGGCTTACATAACTGATGTCTTGCAGCAAATTTCACACCCATTTTCATGTGGTTAGTATAAGAATAAAGCACAATGATCCGTGTGTCTGTGTGTGCACACAAATTCATTTGTAAATGTGTACCCTTATCAGCATGAAAAAGTGCATGCGTGACCACGATGACTTTTATCAATCCTAGCATCGCTGTGGGTGATAAACACCAAACCAAGTCAACTGAATCAGTTTTACATTTTTTCATACTATCATGTTTTTCTTCATTATGTAATAAGCTGTCAAACTGTGTCATGGTATGTGCAGTGTTGTCACTAGAATCTCCTGCAAAGTATTCTCGATTTTTCTGCAACCTAAACTACTCCTGAAAGCATATAACAATACATGACTACATAAATATAAGCTCCGTTTCATTAACTCTAAGCTTATCTTGCTTGCAGTCCTGTAAATGCATCATGCAACAACAGTGTGAAGTGAATCACAATGCCAATCAGCTTTTTAAGTATGTTTACTGCTTTAACTTTCGTTAATTTAAATTAATTCCAGTTAATTCTAGTTAATATTTAACAAATGAAGTCTACAGAGTTCAGTTTGCTTAAAAAATAAATAAATAAAAACAAGTCAGTGAATAGAGCTACAAAGTGTTTGTATCTGTTCCAAATAGCCACCTTTAACATCTTGGCAAAAGGCCTATCTGAATAAAGAGGGGCAAGATTTGATAAATTGTACAACTTGGGATAATAAAGCACAATTTTGGAAACTCCAAGCTTAATAAAAAGGGACAAAAAGAAAGCTTGAGAAAGAAACTGTTTTCATGCCTTTTTCACCTCCCAACACCTGGCCAGCTGCTGCATGAAGATTGGGTGCTGAGAGATTGTTAATTTTGGAAAGTTAGAAAAATTGTTTGACAAATGGTTTTCAGAGAAATTCCAACAAGTACCAACTCAGTTCTTTTACTTCCACTAATCCCTGGCACATTCCTTGCAAATACTTGTCACGATAACTACTTCAAAAGTCCCAACTTAAAAAACCTGGCGAGGTTTTAACACAATAAGCAAACCTTCAAGATTTTTAAGTGATAATGCTGAGCAGTTTAAATTATCAAACAACTGTTTGGTGAATCCTCCTGACTCCCATCCCCTAACTGGTTTCAATCTGTTAACAAACTAACACAATGTTTTAGTCCAAATGTTCACATGGGACTTATTCCAATTTTCCAACACCACAAAATAGCATACATGCAGAACGGCATCAAGCAACAACAGAGTGCACAGTCACAATGTCATGCGCATCACCGATGTCCTTTCCCATTTAAACACTGCTCAGCCTTATGCAACGCTCTACAAAAGCAGTGCCTGTTCAAACTGTATGAGCAATTTAATCAGTCATAGATGCCATAGTTTTGGTCGAACACATCTTCAACGCTTTCGACTTCAAACCTCAGTCTTACATCACATTACCATTTCCACTTCATATTTTCAACACGCTGCTACCACTAAAATTGAAGACATCACATATAATTTAAATAAGAGAGATTAAAGCCTTTTCCCTGGCTGAATAACTTCTGGACAGGCAGCACCACTCTAATTATGCACCGGCAGAGGCCTGGGAGGATTAAAGACTTATTACATAACCTCATATGGCCGAGTGGCCCCCAAGTCACACAAACCACAGACCTGCTTCAATGGTCTCTTGAGGGGACTTGAGGTTAATTCCAATAGAAGAAAATAATATCCACTGACCAGACAGGTATAACAAGAAAATATTTGTCTTTTGTGACTGACAGTGTGAGCCACAACAGAAGACCTTGACAGGAAATTAGAAAAGGAAGCTTTTTCTATTGCCTAACTTGTCACAGCAGATGTGTACTTCTCATCCATTCTAGATTTACTGATAAGATTTCACAACCCCTAGGCCAATTAAAACACCTGTATCTAAAAACAACACACTTGCTTTGCACTCTATAATATGCACATGTATTCGGTATATCCAGGGTTAAGTTATTATGCCTTGTAATCTTTAAAATTTTAACATATATTCATAATGGTATAAGATACTCTCTTAAGTAATTATTTCAAATCATTACTATCCTACATTATGAAAGTGTTCTATAATAATTGGTGGTGTTTTTCAGTCATCTATTTGCTTTTACTGCAAGTACACCAGTTTTTCAACTGGAGCTTTACATACATTATGCAATTTGATCTATTATGAGTCTCATAACAGTGTTGCACAAACTAGCGATACTGAAATTAATGTAAAAGGGTCAAACCAATCTAAATATCTAAATGTATGCTAGCACAAACAGGACTGACTCGTTAGGTGTCTGCCTGAGGGCTATAATGGCTATGCAACACCACAAACTAGTACAGAAGGTGTTATATACATGAAGATGAAGACATTTTCTGGCTAAAGCTAGTTAATTCAAAAGCTTACAATCATCATGTACAATATTAAAATCTTCAAAAATTAATTTTCTATCCTTATTAACCCTGAGAGCAAGTAGTCTGAGCTGCCAACCTGCTTTTATAAAGACAGTGCCATAAGACTGAAGCTCCTGTTCTGTGAGGCTTGAAGAGAAATGTTCCAGGGGGAAAAAGGGAAAGGCTCACGGCCCGGACTTTGGTGGGTTTCTTTCTTCCCCGTTAAGCTCGTCTGTGTTAACAAGTGAAGCTGCAGTTGACACAGCTGTTATGTAACGAAGACGGAAGCGGATCAGGGAGCTGTCTGCTGATGCATTCAGAGTTCATCCTATCACATAAACTGGATCTCCACCGACATATTTTGGTTTATCATGATGCAAGAGCTGTCATCAGCAGCACAGCGTACTCAGGAGACTGAAAGATTACATAAGGCAATTAAAACTATGTGCACAGACCAGATTAGTATGTATTAAAAAACGGTAAAAATCTGCTTAAAAAGGAGAACTGCCACACTAGAGCAACATATAGAATTTTTTCTCAGCTTAATTTTAAAGGGTTTAGAGTTTCTGACCTTTAAAGATTTAGAACCATTCTGGCTTTATTCTGTACATGCAAAGTGCACTTTATTTTAATCAGAGTAGCATCACTTCAGACATTTTCAAGGGGATTAATAGATCCCAATTTAAAGGATAAGTATGAACATAAGTAAAAAAAAAAAAAAAAAAAAAAAGTTCCCGTCAGTGTTGAGTAGATTAACTGTGTATACTCTGCCACTGCAAAATGAATACTGACAGTGCTCAGGTCTTTTAGTTCAGTTTTTCTGTTAATTTTTTTCTGGAAGAAAACAGCACATTTAAACATTGCTGAACTGCTGATTTTTTGATTTTCTTTAACAAAAAAACAAAAGAACACAGATTATAACATTCAGTATATCGAAATGTATTTGTTAAATTCCTACAAACAATCACATTACCACAAACATGTGGGTGTGTTTGAGTCAGATAATTAAACAGCATCATCACATAATTTTAATGGTTTATTATCATTCAGATTTATTGAGTTGGTTGCATTGGCATCATCAGCTTGGATAGATATCCAAGATATTTTAGGTTTATAATTACTGATTAAATTAAAATTGAATCGACAATGTTTATATGAATCATATATTGATTGTTGAAAATAATGTGAATCACAGATTTGTCACCTAAAATGCTAAAAAATATCCACTTTACCTAGATTTTGGGGATTTAATCATCACTCATTTGTTCATGTGTGTGTGCGTGCGTGTGTGTGTGTGCATGTGAGTGCACGTGTGCATGTGAGTGTACTTGTGTGTTTCTGTCACTCACCATGCTCCTCAATGTATTCAACGATGTGTTTCACCAATGCAGGAACCTCGTGGCCACTGACTGTGTGTGTGCGCGTCACCTCCTCCAGTGGAACACCAAAAACGCGCGTGGTGCTGGCTGAGCTTCCGCCCTCATTGCCTGGCAACGGCGACACGCTCTTCCTCATGGCCTCCTCCTCCTCCTCACCACAACCCCGCCGAGACCTCACGTCTTCAAAGAGGACAGAAAAGAAGGAGGAGGAAGATTAGTCGAAAGGTGACATGGAATGATACACAAAATAAGAGCCTCCATGAAGGATGCTGCCCAGCATAAAACATCACTTATGATCTTGAGTCATACTCAAACTGCAAGCCAAAGAGTGGAGAAAACACAAATCAAAAACTGACAGTGAGTTCCAAGGAAAACATCAAGAAAAGTGATTAAGCAACATTAGTAAGTTCTCTATCTCTGCTGTTCACAAACAAACAAAAAGAGCAAACAACCTTCAAACACATGGGAGTGGCTCCTGCACACATTCTTGAAGAGATTCACTTGTTTGTGAACCTCTCTTACAAACATTTAACCAAGAAAGTAGAGGAGGAGGAGTCGACTGGGAAAGAGAAAAATCTACAGGTGCAATAGGCCACTGGTGCAAAGGTATTTACAACTGGTCCTTCAAGATGTTTGAAGATGAACAGGTGAAGAAGGAGGAAGAGAGTAAGAATGCGTGTTAAAAATGCATAACAGGGATGATTTTAGCATCTAATTATTAAAAAAAGATGTACTTAAAGAATGTGAAAATTGTTATGTTAGCAAAACAGTGCATATCATCAGAGAAAAAGAGGGGAAAAAAAATCCCATTTCTGGAGTAGGGATTTCCAAGTTTAGAGGTTGCCTCTTCAATAACTTCTGGTTCAAACAGTGTGGCAGAAAGCCTACTGGGATTTAACACTACTTGCCAAAAAAAAAAAAAAACTACCTGCATCATTGTTGCTTGGCAAATGTTACTTTCAGACCTTGCTGACCTGAACATGAGAGTACACTGTGTTAATTTAATGTAAAACAGCTAAATCTACCCTCTCCCTCGCCCAGTTTGTTTTTATGCCTGTAGAGAAAACGCTGTATTTGGCTGATATGTGATTGTCATAGCTTTAAGAGAAATAGACTTCTTCTTGTTGTTCCAGCTGCTCATCCTCCAAGTGGAGAGAGAGTGAACAGCCATTCATTTAAATTCAGAGGAGAAGGACTCCACAATGTTGTGTAATTGTGACATGACATCTCTGAAGCTTTAGCAGCGATAATTTTGCAGCGGCAAGCTGCAAGATGTGCATGCCAGAAGCACTTAATCTATTCCCAAGACAAGTTTACTGTAATATGACCACTGCTTACTGCATTACTGCATATATATAAAGTTAGTGTTTGTAAAGTTGTAAATGTAGGCAAAATGTGTGGCTTGAATTGCATTTGTTAACCAGCCCTAATATCATGTTTGCATTCAAAGGCCCAGTGGGTGTGTTTCATGTGTAAAGATTTTTCACAGGGGATGTTATGAATAGCATAGACATGATTCAACGTGGGTGAAAGTCAGCTTCTTTTCTTTTAACACTTGTCCAGTTGTTTGTTGCATAATCAGTATTAACATAAAGGTCATTAACTCCTATTCCTACAGTATTTATTACATCCTCTGTCATCATCCATAGCTCCCATGCAAAGCAATGCTGTCATTGGCTGAGTCTGATAATGGAATGGAAATCAATGCAAAGCAAGCCAGAATCAGCATCAAATATTTCTTGTTAAAATTTGAATTTGACGTTGTTTATATCCTGTGTATCCTGAGTGATATGAATGCATACAGTGACAGATGTGGTCTATTCTACTAATGAGGAGCAGGACATCACCAAATGTTTACTAGAAAATATTTGGAGTGTAAATCATCAGTTTCATGACGATACGATACTATATCGATTCTTTGGACGACGATACGATATTTGCCGATATCAC
>JAPZDV010000026.1:20003144-20035921 GCA_029814665.1 Acanthurus lineatus
TGAGTATTTTATCTCATAACGACATTTCTGTGAAACGGGTATGCGGTTGGAATTTCAAAATAAAGGCTTATCTTAACCGTGACGATATTTATCGATATTTTGAGTTTCCATCGATTCGATTGGATCGCTACTTAAAAAATCGATATATCGATCCAGATCGATATATCGTTACACCCCTAGAAAATATAATGCTGTTTTGTTTCAATTACATTAAGCTTATATGCATCTCAGATTCTATTCTTCTTTTAAAGATAAGTATCACCATTAGTTACAGAAAGAGAAATACAGAGTAGGCATAATTAATAGTTTTTCTATTTTCAGTATCAAAGGCAAATCAACCAGATTTATTGTTTATTTTCAAAAGAATTATGCATCTAAAGTTGGTTTGGATTAGAAAAGGCATCATATTATCTCTGAGGTCACAGACTACATAACAGCAACAAAATTTTCAAAGAATACATTGAAAACATGCTGGTATTGCTCAAAAATGGGCGTTCAGTACAAACACAGCATAACAGGGTGGTATGACAGGATTTTTCTGCTGTGGACAAACTTTTACTTGTTGGTCAGATGTTTGCTCCTCCTTTCTCACTGCTGATAACCAGTTAAAAACCAGTTGGTAGTCTTATTTATATTTGGCTTGTTGATAAAGATAAAAAAGACAAAACAGATAACAGAACTTAAAGGAATCCTTCTTTCATATTAGGTTTTGGTTAGTAAGATGTCAAAGTGTGACAGATACGTTTTATTTTTATGTGACATTCATGGTGCAGATGTTCTGATGTTTATTTGTGTTTTCTATTATTCAAGCTTACAAGAAATAATGTCCTGAAAAAGTAAAGGCCTTGAATATTGCCTAATTTGGCGATTAAGGATTTATTCATTTATTTTTGCATCAAATCAGGATTTGAATGAGCACAATTTTTAAACTGCAAGAGTACATACTAGGAGCTCAAAGTTGACTAGGGAACAACATCAGTTTTTATCAGTTGTAGCTAATAAACACTGATTCTGTAAGATGGCAAAAGGGCAGGATAACACTCTTACTTATTATCTAGGCCTTATCTCTCTGTATCCCATATAAAATCCTACTTAAGTTTTGTCAAGGATGGATTCTTTAAAAAAGAAGCACCACCATGTGTTATGTTGACTCTATGTTGCTTAGATAGGCCAACTAGAAGTGAAGTTTCTAGAAAAATAACAGATAACAGTAAACAGCTGAATAGCTAGTTGTGAAGGGTAAATGACAGACTATGACAGCCAGGCTCTGATCAGTAGCAAAAATTTCCAAGACAAACTTTAACATGTGCAACAAATGTGCCTGCATGTTTGTGTTTACTCACCGTGTAGCAGTGAAAGTGTGTCCTATCCTCTCCTCCTCTGGCCAGTGAACCACCGAACCATCTATGGCTGCTTCAGGTTGTGGCAGAAGATGAGCCGGTAGTTCCTCATTGACGGACCGCTAATCCCTCTTGCAGGATCCCTTCTAACTACACTGAGGAGAGACAGAGAGAAAAGAAAGAGGGAGGAACAGAGACAAGGAGATAATGGTAGAAGAAGAGGGCAGAGAAGAAAGGGTGGGGGTGGAGACAGAGGTGAGGAGAGAGAAAAAAAGATGGAGTATTTTAAGTAGCAATTCCTGGTATGTTCATAAACATCTAAATTGCCCTTTTCTATTTAGGTTAATGTAGCAGAGTTTCAGGCTGTGACATACTGAGAGCCTTAAAATTTGATCTTCTCAACACCTGTTGCCGAGTGTTTGCTGAGAAAAATATTATGGTGCACAGAAAAAGATGCATTGACACTTATAGTGGCAACAGCAACAGCCCTTTTCTGTAAAACTAGGTAGCATTTAGATTTTAGCACTTCTGCTCCATCTGATTAATGATTGGTTGTAGGCTGCCACAATCAGTAATGTGCCATAAATGAAAATGAACACTAGAAATATAAACTTAACCCAATAAAAACCAGCGACCTACACTGATCAATAGATAAATTGGCCTAGTTAACACAAACAGTCACTTTAACATACCCTCATCTGTGGGTACCACAAATATTAAGTGCTATGCCATATGAGCATACCAGCTATTTAATATTGCCTGTGCAGTCACATACAGAATATCAGCTTTCCCACTATCATTTGTATCAGAATCAAAGCACTAAAATTCTTATTTATGTCTGTATTTTCATGTCTATGTGTTCCTTAACTGGCTGAAGAAAGCTCAAGCCAATCTCAAGGAAATCTCTTCTCTTCGCTTGTCTGCACTCCTCATGTCTCTCTTGTCTATGTTCCTTTTTCTACTTTCTTTATTAACCATCTAGTCTCCCATTTCAATTTCTCTTCCCCTCTTTCTCTCTAATCTTGTCTTCCTGCTTTGTGGTTTGAAACGTCAGGTTGTCAGTTGTAGGTGATAATGATTACACTGACAGTGGTTAAGCTAGAAAGCTGTGCCAGCGTGTGTGTGTGTGTTCTGCATGTCTGTGCATGTCCATATGTAGCAGAATGTAAGCAAAATGTCACTCTGAATTTGTGTAAGTTAGATGTATGCCTGTTAATCAATGCAACTTCAACATGAGAGTGTGCATGCTGGCGTGTGCATGAATGTCTTAAGGATGCTACAGGCTTACATGTGTGTCCTTGACAAGGCTTTCAAGAGCATGTGTCAAAGAAACCCTGCGATGAGATGAAAGGGCGGTGTGCACTGGTTTGTCCAAGCGCGCATGAAAGAAAGGAACCCCCCACCCACTGACTTTGCTGGTCTATGTTCAAATATTAAAAACACAGTTTTACTTCTCCGAGTTTTATGAAGTCAGAAAGAAACTATAAAAACGAGATGTGTGAGAAGACAATATAAGAGGAAGTGAGGAAGAAAAGATAAACAGAAACAAATACATGATTTATATCATGTCAGTTTACTTCTCAGATATCATGTGATAACTTGTTTCGAAATGCTGAAAGCGAAAATGATGCCTCCACATACAAAACTATTACTATTACAATGACTGAATGGTCAATCAAGTGCATTATGTGAAGGCCACTGAAGGGATAATAAAGAATTGGTTTTTCCAATGTCAATATGAATGATATATTATCGTTATTAGGCCCATTTTTTTTAATTTTACGGAAATAATCTCTAGAACAGCAACATTATATCATTATTAGACTACTAGTCCGCATTCCCTAAAGAGAAGCAGAGAGGACTTGAGCAGGAACAAGGACTAAGAAAATACTGAGTCAAGTATCTTTTCTTCTCCTTAACCTTCCCTGCACTTCTTTTTCTTTTCTGCAAGTGCCTGTGTCTCTCTTTTAAATCAGTATGTTATTTTGAAAATAAAGGACAAATCACAGCATCATGTTTTTATAGAAAAAGTTACATGACTAAATGATAACACTTTGCAAGGCGCCTCATACAATTTTCAAACAGTTAAAAAAATCAGCTAATAGATAGCAGTACTTCTAGATTCAGAGTCACAGCTTTTAGCGGATGTTTCTTTGGTATTCAGTTCAGTGCCTAAGCTCTTTAAAAAGCTGTTATTTTATTGCAAAGATCATAAAGGCGCTGCCGCACATTTACAGCCAACTGTCTTTTAAAGCTCCTTATGTAATATAGCACATATAATCCCAGCAGATGTACAAGTTTGCTTATAAATCTATAAATTTATATAATGGATAGCTCTGAGGAGGACTGAACATCAGGAGTGTTGATACAATGTTGGAACTATTGAGCTACACAGAAATAAAAGGATTCAGATTATTAACCTTTCTGAAGTGCAGGCGGCACTAAGGTCACTGACGAATTAGTTTCAGCCTTACATGGCTCTGGTCTGGCCTCCTCCACATTTTTTCGTCAAACCAAATGTGTTAGCAAGCTTGACTTGGTTTCCACCTGCAAGCTACTTTCAGAAGAATTTTGGCACAGAGTTTTTTTTATTATCTTATTGTTATTAGTTCAGATTTGAGTAATACATTTGTATGAGTCATTGGTCGACAGGAGGAGGCAGGATTGACTGTTCTGCCAACATGGAGGAAGCTCTCCTTTAGACAGAGACACAGCATCAAAGTATTTTCATGGTACGACAGTAGAAAACTTCTTCTCAATTTACATTCACCAAGGCTGAATAAATTTAAAATAAAATCTACTCTAGTTAATTTACTAACACTACTTAAGTGCACATCATATAGTTCCAAATTTCACTACAGACTGTTAACAAACCTATATTACATAAGGCCAAACAATGGCTTTAATCTAATTTAAGCCTCTAATTTACCACTGACTTTGCAGGGATAAATGCATGATTAAACTGAACCTGACAGAATTCAGAACTGCACCTCTTCCTGGTTAAGTAATTTAAATTGACCTTTTCCATCTCCAAAATGTATTTCTCTAGTAATACAGCAATTTGAAACATCCTTTCAGTTAATAATACTTCCAGCCTCTTGGCAGTAGATATTAAAGAAAGGATAATCAGCCTTACAATTCTGTATGTGTTGCTGGTTGAAGAGCTGCACTATTTTCAAGTTTTCCTATTACACTGGGTTATACATGGCTGTTTCAGAAGTCTCATGTTTGCTCATAAAGCTTGCTGAGTCTTTTAAAGGCATTCTCCAGCATGTATTCTTTCCAAAAACAACTGAGCTGGCAATGTTAGTTTCTAAGCCTCTTAAAAAGCCGGTGAAAATCCCACTTTTCGAGTTAAAATGCCTGAATTTGATTAAGGCCCGTAAAAAACAAAGAGGTACCACACACCAGATAGTTTTGTTCTAAGCTTGGTGAATATGAAAACATAAACTAATTACTACATGTGATTTAAGATACAGATTATTATGGAGTACAATTTGACAGTATCACACAGCACCACAATGTCGACACCTTTTAAACAAGGGAAGTTCTGTTTAAGCCTGGCTCAACATACTTTAACAGACAGATGAAGACAATGACCATCTGAGATTAGAGAACTGAATGTTCCCAAACCAGTGCCTTGTCTGCCATGAAAACTGACCCTAAAAGGTCTCAGTAGTGAGGATTTGGTCGGTAATGGAACAGTCTAGAATGTCTCTGTCAGTGTTTCTGTCTGTCTCTCTGTGTGTTTTAATCCCAGATATCATGCTTGACAACCTCCTGCTCAACAATGAGGGACATTGTTAGAAGGAGAGAAAGTAAGGCGGCCTTTAAGAGAGAGAGAGAAAAACTGAGTGAGAGTCAAAGAGAAAACTTAAGAACCAGAAGGAAAAGGGGCCGACTTATAATATGAGACCACAGAGAAAAGTGTACAAGGGAGAGGCAACTAAAGAACAAGAAAGACTAAAGCTATGTCACAAAAGTCTGTAATCTCATTTATTTCAGTGAGGCTTCAGTGTTGACAAAGTGATGGTGACGGTACAGAGCTATGCCAAATTATGCCGTCATCTGTTAAAGATGCAATTGCACATTCATATACGACCTCCTATTGGAGATACTGAGTAATATGAAACCGGTAATTCTACTGTTTACTTAACAATCATCTAGACATAATGTACTGTTGCATGCTAACTTTTAAGAGTTGCACAATTCTTTAATAGTAGCCAAAGCTTTGAAGTGTTTTGCAGTATGACAAGGCTTCAGATTTATGGATCTAGTTGTCGGTCTTGGATTTTCTAAACATTATCTGACTAAGGGTGAAGTATGAGTATTTCACTTGCAATTGTCCCAAAATCTAAACAGGAAAATAACTATAAAAATTAATTTAGGTGCTCAGTGTGCGAAGATTACAACCTACTGCATCTTTTTCCTGACTGTCACTAATTATCAAGTCAAGTCCCCAATGCCACAAAATGGCCTTTCCCTGGAGCTGGGAGCATCACTAAGCTTGTCTATCAAATGCAAGAGGGGACGGCACATGCTTTGTGTCATCCTGTAGAAGTTAACTACAACAAAGACAAATTTCCCCTTATCTGGGAAGCCATGTAGCTCTGTGGGTAGAGTGGATGTCCCGTGAATGGTGTCTACATGTCTTTGCTGTTTGGCCCCCAAGTTTGATTCCACCTGGCAATGCTTTGCATCACCACATCAATCTCCCTCTCTCTTACCAGTTATCTTTGACCTCTGTAGCTTTCCCAACTAAATAATGAAAAACATGAAAAAAACAATCTCAAAAAAGCAGTTCACCATCTCTTTCAAAAGACAGAGGGTACAAATAAATATAAAATGTTCAGGAAAAACGATTACAAAATACAGTAACAAATAGTTTGGAAATGTGTACCTCTACCAATTCACAGTAAGTTTTTTAATAATTGTTTTACAACGGTGGTGGCAGCAGTGAATTTAAATAAGCCTACTCTATATCAGATTTCAGTTGGTGTCTAAAAGCAACACCTGCACACAATCAAGGATGAGGCCTGAACATCAGTCTGCAGGGTGGCAACAGTTCAAGCAGCAAAACTCCTTTAACAGAAAGGTTCACATACCTGAAATTACTGAAATAATGTTTGACCTTGCAAGGTATTCTTCAGAGAGACACTTGACAACTGGTTTATTTATGTTCAGTCAGTGAGTTAACTAACTACTAAACAAACAAGTAAGAAAACAAAGAGAAAAAAAACACAGGAAATATTTAGGAAAGGGAAGAAAACTAGACTCTTTCCTAAAAAGCAGTGCTAGATTATCAAAATAACAAAAAACATATCCTGATGTTCTAGTTTATATAATTTTAAGCAAAAGATCCCTTTTGTCATTTGTTAAAAATGAATTATTGAAATAATTATGCAGATGTAAGCAAAACCTTGTGCTTCAACAAATGGAAGTGTAGATTCATATTTTATAAGGACGATTTTATATGCATCACATATGAGAATAAAAACCCTGTTATGAATACTCTGTGAACTGCCAAATAGCCTCAGTTCCATCTAAACAAAGTACACGACCAAAAACAAGATTAAATATTTACAAGAGACTCTAAATAAATCAGCAGATTTCCTTTAACTTGCATCATACTGCTAAAATCCAAAAATAAAAGTGATCAAAGCGGATAAATTCAGCATAGTTAATCATCACTGGTCAAACTGTCATGGTCAACCAAAATCATGCAAGTGCAAAGTCACAGTCAGAAAGGTTGGACAGCAGGAATCCTCTTCAGAAGTGAAGATTGATCAGATTTCTGCATCAAAGCCTAAAATCCCCCAGGGTGAGAAAAAAAGCTAACAACAATGCTTCAAAGCAAATATATATCAGTTTGTACAAAGTAAAACCAAAATAGAAAAGAGAAAATGTTCTTTGCTCACAACAAACAAATCTCTAGACTAGTTACTTGACAGAGTCTGGTGGCTTGAAAACTTAAAAAGATAAAAAACAAGTAGAAAACCTGACCAGTGAACTCTGTGCTCAGGCCTGAATCTCCCCAAACACTGAGCGAGAGAATGAATGCCTGGTATTTCTGGATGTGACTACTTTGTTGAGTTACTGGGTCCATTTTAAAAACGTACATCCCGTGACTCTGACACAACGCATGACTTCCTAGTATTTCAATTATGTGCATGACCTGTCACATCCAAACAAGTACACACCTTAAAAAAAAAATACAAACAACGGCAAACATGGCATGAGGAAGTGTGGGTTGTGTGAACACAGAGACAAACAAACACAAATCTCTTCCATCAATCATCAGACATATGACTGAGATCCTTATCTGCTTTGGCTTTATCTGCTTTGTCACAAAAGGAATGAAAACCAACTGTCACACTGTGTCCCAGTACTTTCTGTAACAGACAAATACAAATTAAAACCTGCCATGAGAGGCAAGTACCTCAGTGATTAATGTTAGTAGGCCTATTGTTGACAGGCCAGTAGGTGTGTCCTAGTTCATTTACAGTACATTTTTTAGAGTCAATCAGCTCTAAAAATACTGAAGGTGGGTGTGATATGTTTTCATGCTGCAAAGAAAATAAATTTGAGACAAGCGAAAACGAGTCAAAGCACCTACAAACATTAAATGCAGAAATGCAACACTGATCTCATCTGTAAAGGAGCCAAGAACAACCACTGTCAACGATGATGAGGAGCTCAAAGGACAAACAGACAGTTTGGAAAAAACAATACGAACTACTGCTGAATTGGAAGTATTTGTTTCTCTTGTATAAGAACAAGATGGCTTGAAGGATGAGAAATCCTTTTTTTAGACTGAAAGTATTTCAAATAAACTTTCCCAAATGAAATAATGTCTTATGTGCTGTTACTTCAGAGAATTTAATTTTTTAAAGACTTCTCTTAAAGGTCTTTGTTGTTGTTGCAAAAAGGGGAGGTCATCTTATATTCAGATGAATATTATTTCTTTTCTGAAATACTTTTAATGCTGTTTTATTTACAAATGGTGATACAGTGCCCAGAACTGTGATTATTAACTTGAAATTAACTCATATACTGCTACATTCTACTTACAATGGGCTTCCTCATGGAGATTTTGTTAATTTTCAACAAAGGTATAATAAGTTAGCCATCCAGGATGTTGAAGCTGCACAAAAGAAGTCCATCAATAACATGCTTGATGTGAAGTAGCACAAGAACTCAGTATACAGCTGCATCAGTCTACTGCATCAAACACAGATAGCTGGTTGTTCACAGAAAAAAAAGCAGAGAGGAAACCCACAAACAACTATAGACATACACCTCATAGGCAACCATCAACATTCAAAATTCTTAACCACAGAACTTGTCTTTCAACCTAAGTGTCAGTTAGTTTACTTGGACAAAGGTGAGGTTGTCCCCACACACCAAGATTTTGCCGCTCCCTGACATTTTTTCTAATGCAACGTTTGACCTTCAAGGTCTCCTTGCAAATATCCATGTGAACAAAAAGACATAAAACATGTCCTTTGTGTCCTGCATCTGCAGATAATGGTGGCTGAACGCAAACACCACATGATATTTTTGGTCTTTAAGTTGGCTTACCATGCAATGCTGCTCACACCACGGCTTGTCTATTTGCCTGACTATCTGTACTGTTCTCACAATGAACTCTGTCACATGTGACCTCTTTACTGCTGTGTCATTTGTCAATAATTAGTTGACCTTACTACCAACAGGCCTACTTCTAATTGAGAGTAAACAAAAACTATGATAACATCCAAAAAAAAAAAGATAAAAGTGAAGCTAGCAGGAGCCAGAGAAAACATATTTAGTTATCCATCCCCTCAAATTCATATGAATTACACATTTTTATCCTTAAAATCATTAATTTTTACATAAATTAATAAAAATGATATGTAATGAGAAGATCATACCGTTGTAAAAGATTAAAAAATGTTGTGTTTAACAGGCTATACTTCAAGTACATCTTTGTGATAATAAATGTAGCATCACAATTGTAAAAAGAAAGATAACATAAGAGAGAAATAAGGAAATAAATACAGAGATTTAAGGAAACCATTCTTAAAGCCACTTGTAATTTTAATCTGGTGTAGGAAAAGGAATCAAAAAACTAAATATTGCTGAATATATTACCAATTTGAGTGAAAAAGGACTAATTTAAGCACACAAATTAACCCAAGTTTTACTGTTGAGTTTTTAGAATATAGTGGATCAGCATTTGCTTAGAGTTTTTAAATTATAATGTCTTACAGACAGTTACCAGCAGGTCAAGTCAGGCCGGGAGGCATGGATACAGATGGATGAAAAGAAGAATAAAAGAGGAGAGGCAGCACTATGGAGAATTAAAGAGCATCAGAAAGAATGGGCGAGAAAGATTAGAGAGAAAGTAGCAGGGAAACGCAAGTCACAGGCAAAAAAAGAATAAGCGAGGTAAATAAAGGCAGAGCAGGACAAAAAGGAGGCAGTAAAGCCAGTGTTTGCCCTTGAATCAGGAGAAGCAGTTCACTGCCCTAGCCTATTTTAGCAGCTCTTCCCAGGCTAGCCCTGTCAGTGATAAATTAATCAGCATGTCTTCAGGGGACATGGGCCTTTTTCAGGCCTTGTTATCTTTATCTCTTATAGCAGATTCTTTCATTCTTTGGTGGGAAAAAAAACAAACAAAAATTATGAATCTTAACAAACTTGTTCTTAACTTATACAGTGTAAAAAAGGAGCGAATAGGCTTAAATAATCAGTCAAACTATTCATCCTGAATTTTTTTCAACTATTTCTTTGAAGCTTGAAGTTCTAATCAATGAACTTGCCCAAGAGGATGAACAAAACTAAAACCTGTCCAGTGCACTCATATCAATCCAGCCTACTATAATTAATATATATGATAATATATAATTTATTAGAGAGATGAAATATTTAGTCCATTCATTGAAAAGTTTTCTTTTTTAAGTTCATAATGTCATAATGTTTAAGTTCATAATCATGCTGTACAGCTTCAATAAAAGCCCTCAGCAGATGGAGGTTACTTGCCACTTTTTCACTGCCAGGGTTAGATGCTCCACTTAACAGCACTTGTGCAGGGCAAAAGGAGTTTCTCTGAACTATCTTCTCAAGCCTACTTCACTATACTCCAGTTTATCTTTTTTAAATTTTAATGAAACCCAAACTATGTTTTTGGTACAAATATTCCTGTACAAATACTCTTGAAGGGAAACAGTAAAATTGGATCTAGTCTTAGCTAACCTGAGGGGCTGTGATTCTGCAGAAAGTTTGAACGCCTCCAGTGGAAACAAATGAAGATCTGCGGTGGCAGCTGTGGGAGTGGAGTGTGTTGCTCTGGACATTTGCATGAAGTTTGCTCGGTTGCTATCTGTGTGAACAGGTTCTTCTTTTGAGGTGTTTATCTAGCTAAGAGAAGTTCCTCCACCTTTTTCATCTTTTCCATTTTTCTTTCATTAATACTGACTCTGAAAACAATTTCCACTTATATTTGTTTTAAATAGCCAAAGAGAATCTTAAGATCACACAATTACATGTGTAAACCTCTCGTGAAATGTAATACATTTTGTTTTAATGTGTTTTTTTTACAATTTGCCAAAGAGCTCTATTATAAGTGTTTGATCATGAAGTTAACAAACGCTTATCCTTGTGTTAATACCACTTCATTGGTAATACTCAAGAGCCAAACAAAGAGACATCTGAGATACAAGGATTTAAGCTTGGGTATACATTCAGTAAATATCTACTAAAAGTCACTGTAAAATCACTGATGCATTACAGAGCTTATCGTTTTTAAGATTAAAATCATAATGCTTCTGTACAGTAATTTCTGTTGGTCATTTAGAGGTTATGGTCAACTACGCATTTGTCTCTAGAGTTCATACAGACGCTCCACAACTTTAGTAATAAACTAAGCTTTTTGGGGTAAAAAGAGCTCTTTTTACCATTTTAGTTTAGTGTTCACGAGTTTTAGACAATTAAGCTGTGCCAAATTAAAATGAATCTTAAATACATTAATCATGGACATTAATAACATATAGAGGTTTTATTCAGTTAAGTTACATTCAACACTTGTGCGAAGTAACTCTGTAATCATAATTTTCAACACTCAGGCTCAGATCCAACTGAATGTGATGAGTGCATTATCAGTGCATAAATTAAGAGGTGAGGATATTAAGCAATATTAATTTCTCTCTGTCATATGTTATTTTACATTACAACAGTGATATCATGATGAAAAATTGATGTGCACAAGAAAAGACAAAAATGTCAATTTTGGCTAATTCAGCTAATTTTACACCTTACAAGCTAAAAGACTTGTCAAGACTGATGCAAAATTGGATAGAATGCAATATGATCGTATTGCCATTGTTCTTATTAATGTGCAACATTGTTAATGTTAAAAAGATCAGCTAAAGTAGAATTTATAATATTGCAAAATATTTGCTGACAACTTAATATAACGTCATATAGCATCATATTGCCCATACAGGTGCAGTTTAAGATGAAACTCTTCTAAAATAAAGCAGGTTTTTTTGCATTCCTCACTCACTTTGTGATGTTTTTAGTGGGAAATATTTTTGCAGATGACTAATAGTTCTGAAATTTGTTCATGTACAATGTAATCTAAGTTTATAACATGTTGGCCAATTGAGATCTTGGTTAATTTCATAAAAGAGGGGTTGGGATCATTTTAGGCTATGACTGTAACAGTAAATCTTTATTTAGGTCTTGGTAGTACTTCGTGTTTAACAGTGATTAACAACATTTAACTACAATTCACAGCCACATCAGTGATTCAGGGATTAGGTTCAATCTAAACCAGCAGAGCCCAACGGTGTCACTGGGCCCAGCCTTGTCTAAGATGATGACATTGAGCTTTATTGATTTAGTATTGATCTAAATCAACTCTCTCTCTTGCTCCGTCTCAAGCTGATGGAAATTTCCAGACTGCTGCAGTCTAAAATACCCACAAGTATGCTTCTGCCTTTGCTGCATTAAAAAAAGATCCCTCTCCATCTGTTGTCTTTGCATTCTGTACATGTCGGACAAGTCTGTTGAAGCAATGGCAGTGCAATGAGGAAGTGAGACTACAGTGAATCAATGAGGAAATCCCAAGCCTATTGTTAAATCTCAATGAATAAACTATATTTGCTCTTTTATACATGGACTGAATGAGGCTCAATTAACACATAAATGGCTTACGCACGATAGTACAAGTCTTGTCATTTCCATCTGTACGTGCTTGACTCTGTGTAAACAATAGATCAAAACACCAGCTGTAAGACTACCCTGTCAAGTGAGCAGACAAGAGCCCGCAAACAGTGACCAGGCAAAATGACAGTGCAGTTCAAGGAATTTTCTCACAGGCCAAGCAGGAAGTGACTGGTTAAATTATTAGTTGTTGGGGTTTTTTTTCAGTTACAATTTTAACAATATTTGTTGAGTTGAAAAGCATACATAAATAAATGGACATTCAAACATTTTTAATATACACACACAAAATAAATAAAGAGACTTAAGAGCGGAGAGACATTTAGTATTTGGGGCTTCCGTATCACATATTCTCTTGGAAGTATTGAAAAAAAAGAAAAAGAAAAGAAAATCCCTGGCTTAATCTAATGCAAAGATTCATCAACCAGAGTAGAAAATGGTGCTACAAGGTTATAGAGACAGGCTATGACAATTTGTCATCCTGCATTTCCAGTCATGTGGCTTTCATAACAGTGCAATCTCTCTTGTGACACACATTCAACAGATACTGTACAGTAAGAGCACTGCCCTAAGGCTTTATTCCAGGGCTCAAAGGAAGGAAAGGTCTGTCCATGAAATGTATTCTGGCAGTTTAGAGGGGGTTGACAAAATTACGAAATTAATTCAATGAAAATAAGTGTTCATTGACATAACTGAAAAAAATATCATTGTGAAAAAATGAAGTTTTGCAGTTCCAACAAAGATTTCCAATCTCTATTTATTTTCAACATATCTGTATGTTGTGTTTTCACCAGTTGTAATTTATTTTTCCCTAAAGGACATTGTGTCTTATTTGTCAACTGGAAGCACTGATGAACACTGAACATGATTTGATGAGAATTTGATCAGATTTTGATTGGAAAAAAACTGACTGTCAAAACAGTTGCCAAATATTTTTCTGCTGACTTACCCATTACTATGTGACTTGTAGTTTCAGCTGTACTCTCAAGACAGCTTTCAGAATAGTAATACTGTGGATGAGAATTCAAGTCTTAACACTGTTAACAGTCTTCAGTCTGCAAATCTTGGTGTCAAATAAATGGTCTTTGGCTTGTTTATGCAATCGTTAAAAAGCTTACTTGCTATTTTTTGTGCTAAGCATGAAATAAAAAGTAAAGATGACTAATGGGTAAAGAATGTTTGTGGAAGTATTAGTCACATTAGCTACTTTAAGTGGCATTGAAAATATTAGCCTGCAGCTTTTAGTCTTTGAATTTAATATGTTTTACAAAGCATAATTTCAACTATTGATTAGAGTATTTTAGTACAGCTCAAGTGCAGGATTTAAATGTAGAATGCTATTGTGGGGGATTTTCTCTGATATTAGTAGATAAAGTCAACAACACATTAATAAAAGATTTTTTTAAACTGTAAAAACCCTTGTTATTTCAGCTGCCTAATGGACCATCTCCATTTACACTATCCTTGGGCTAGGTCAGCGCCACACTGTGTGAAACTGCCTTCAGCCTGTTTTGGCTTAATGCGCACCAGAAGATGTTCCTGCAAGGCTTCTGGTTAGATATATGTATCTCTTTGTATTAGTAGTATGCATCATTGTATTTCTATGCAATTTCAGTGCTTTTATCATTCCTTTAAATGACTGCAAGAATGTCAACTTGTTCTTTTTCTTAGTCTCTTCCTGCAAAAAAAGCAAGAGTAAAGTAGTTCATTTTAAAAGTTACCTAAATTTTAACCAATAAAAGTGAGCTTATGAAACATATTTCCATACATTTGTGAGTACAAGCTGACAGATTAAATCTAGTGAATTTCTGGCAGTGTGGGTCCAGCTTTAGAGAGATTTGGACCACATTTGGTTTAGCTTGGCCTTTGTCCACAGAATCTAAAACAACCACTCACTGACCTGGCAGCAACAATCCCACACTGCAGGCAGCTGCATGGTTATGACACGGCTGTGACTGTGGTGTGTTTGCATGTTTTCCTTCCATTTAAAAACTATGGGTCGTCTTACGCGCGCTGTCGTATCTCACACAGCAAGAGGTTGGAGAGTTTTGACACTGCTGGTATGTGCATACGTGAGATCCTTCACATACAGAAAAAGGCTACAGGTTCAGCTGAGGTACACCTAGTTAGAATGATTGCTAATCATAGCAATGGCTCATGCCCCTCACTGATCTTACATGCTTACAGTATTGTGACTGAGTCAATTTAACACCAACAATATGCCTGCTTTCGTATGAGCAGCTTCAAAAATAAAATTTTAGCTCCACAACTATTCTCAAACTTGGTTTTGGGACCCAAACTGACCAGTAAATCTATATCTAGAAGGACGTTAAAGAAATGACTCTGAATGGTTTAGTTTGCCAGTTTCACTTAGCTGAAGCTGAAACAACAAGTTACCCAGAAAGCATTTGTCAATTGGATGTTTCAGTAATTGTTGTTTCAGTAATTGTTATAACCAAAGATTAACCTGTTATAACTCAAAATAAGGACTTGCTGCTTTTTGTCATAAATATATATGTATATATTTTGAGCAGTTTTAGTCTGTATGGGATAGTACAATACACAGGCAGACAGAAATCAAGGGGAGGGGTATGACATGCAAAGGTACCCAGCTGGAATTGGACCACGGACTTTGTGGTTATGTGGTATGTGCTCAGCCATTCAGCTATCTGGCTCTGACAGCAAACAGTGGGGCTTCTGAACTGTACAATATTGAACAGGGAGGTGTCTCTTTCTAGCAAGTTAGCCTAACCCTATTGATGCATACTACTGACTAGATAAAGTATTATTAAACATCCCAGCATAACAAAAACAAAACAATTTGACAAGCAGCATAAACTTCAAATTTCAAAATAATCATAAAGTTCATCTCACTGAAAAAGTACTAAAAGTACTGAAACATTTCACCTAGCTGAAACAGCACCAAACACTGAACAAATTAACCATATACTTGTATAAAACTTGCAGTTGAGTGTATTACACCATCAACCCAATGTTCATTTAAGTCGCTGACTCAACAACAGTTCTGCCAACATTCTCCAACATCAGCACCACTGCAAAGTTGACCTTTAGTCTGCTCAGTCTGTATACATATCTGCTGTCTCTTACACAATAACCCAGCTGTTGTGCTAACAGGTTAAACTTTACTTAGTTTAAGACAGATTTTATATGAGCACCTCAGATAAGACCAACTACAATGTGCACTCTCTTATTTAGCTGCAGTTAGAAATAACACTTGTTTGGGTTTTGGTAGTTGCTATCGTGCAAGTTCAATAATTACTGGCTCAGTACAGTGAAACATACTAATACTGGACAAAGACAAAACAGAGACTGTTTTGCACAATGAGCACCCTTACATCTCAAGTATAATTCCTGGTTACTGTAGTATTTCTCCTTTTAATTAGTCAATAAATTGTTTGGGTGTTTTTTTTAACCTTTGCATATTCAGTAAATAAGTATACTGTTAGATCTTAAGAGCTCAACACCACACAGATACATTATCATTATAGTCAGTATGTAGCTCAGACACATAAGAGGCTGCTGTAGCACTAAAAAACAGCCACATTTTCATTTCTAAATTCAATTTCATGTTTCATGCAGTTTGCAATTACTATTTGATAAGAAATGTCATCATTGGGTCTGCTGGTTAAGACAATAATGTAGGGCTGCAACTAACAACATTTCCATTATCAATTTATGTTATTGTGTTATTGCTTAAATCTTCTGTTATGAAATGTCTGTTAATATCTTATAGCTAGTTTTGTCCAACTGACAGTCTTAAATGATCAATTTACTGTTACATTAAAAAAAAAGAAAAACGTTCAAGCCTTTAGAGAAAGTTTGAATGTGGGACTGTTTGGTAATTCTCATAAAATATTTGTAACAACCAATTTCAAGAGTTTAAGAGTCAAACATGTTCACTGATTTTTGTTTAAGCTATCCAGTGTTGCAGATAAACTTCACATGTAACTTCTCCATAGTTTTTCGTTTTAACTTACATTACCTGATGATAACTGTATGTGTGAATACAATTTTTCAGCCAGAGTATCTCAGTAATGCCAATGTATTTCAAGCACCCTACACTGTACTTTTAGTTCACAGCAGTTCCTCCACTTATGTCTATGATACACCATATGGAGAGAGAGACAAATCCGTTTTAATTCAGGGCAATGGCCAGATACGATTATGCAATGTGCAAAGGATTTCAGAGAGCCTACAGATGAAAGTCAGCTCGTCATGTCCTCACATCGAATTAGTCCAAATAATATCTATCCACCGGGACCAGCACAGGCGAAAAAAAAAAATCGGTGAAGAGCGAGCAGTTTTCCACAAAACACCAGAACATTCCAGGACAGGCAGTTACATCAAACCGAGCTGAAGCATCCGTGCAAATAATGACGCTTTCCACTAAGAGTCAGAACAGAAAACGAAACTACCGGTGACTTTTTGAAAGAAACGAGAACTCCAGATACTTGAAATACAGGATGTATGCTTTTGGAAACAGTTGTTTACAATAAACGTCAAAACCAGGTGATTCTGAATCGCCCGTTGCATCTCACATTTTTGACAAATAACTATCGTTATTGACATTACAAAACTACAATATCAATGTCTGCAAAACTGAATCCGAAATCGTTGAGCAGTTTATTTTGGTGTCATCTAGAAAACAACAAATATTTCATTATTTATAACAGTTTATCTTCTCTCTGTCTTCGAGTTAGCTTGCCGTGCCTGCGGAGGAGCTACAGATGTGATGGAACTGCATCCGTTGCTAACAGTTAGCCGTTAGCTTCCAATGAACACAAATGAAGCCACAAACGGTTTAACACCTATTTTGTACTTCATTGTTAACCTCCAAATAATGACACAAATGCGGAAGATAACCAATTTTACACATTACATGAGAGCAATTATTATTTAAACAGAAAGCACAAAGCGCCAGACACAGTTAGCTTAGCTGGCTAACATTAGCTCCTAAGATGCTGAGAGAACCAGAAGGAGCGCTGTTAGCAAAGCGAGCTAATCAGTTGCTGCGAGTTACCTTACCAGGTCAAAACAAACAGGAACGCGGAGCAAGATGCATCAATTTCTTGTTTGATTTCTTGTAGCTGACGTCTGAAGAGACGGCAACTTCGAGGTGATCAAAGCAAACGGCGTAGAAATATCGTCGGGAACATTGCAGAGACACTCGAAAATAATGTGGTTCCTGTTTTGGCTGAGAGACTGGCTCGGTTGCCCGTTTGCAGGTCGTTGCTTAGCGAGTCTCTCACACACACACCCTCCGGGGACAAACCTGCCAAATACTGACCCCGCCTCTCCCACTCTGAGCACAGCGGGAGACGGCTGCTAAATACTGACCCCACCTTGCAGACAGGCAGAGACCCCACATTGAAACATACATATAAATATTGTAGTTTCTTCGATGGTTGTGTAGTTTATTTGTTCATGGCAAACATAACTGTGTTTCTGCATAGCATGCATTACTTTGTTTAAAACGAGTAGGCCTATACATTAATCATGCATAGGTGGTAGGTGTGTTTAAATGTAAGTAACTGTTTATCATTACATTAATTACACTGCTGCTATTTATGTTAATAACAGTTTGTTTTGACCCACATACTGTAAATTTAATTCCATGTACACATGTGAAAGTAGACAGATGTGTAAGCTTATATCCTTTATATTCCTATATTCTTGTACATGCATTTTATCCTCTGGTGCTTAAATGTCTAATTTTTGTGCATTTACTTATTTTTCAAAAAAATACAGATTTTTTGTCTGTTATTTTGAAAATAAAACCTAAAAGACTGTAAAGAAATTATTGCATTACTTAGGGATATATTTACACAATGCAAAAGCATTTCAAGGTTTTGCATATTCGGGTTTACTGACCTGTTTTTCATCAGCACCAAACTAAATCATAGCAGTAGTTAAAAGTTAACGTATCATAAGGCACAATATTTCATAGCAAAGGCTACTCATTGTTTAGTTCATTACCTAGTGATTGAAGTCCTATACATTATATGGGAAATAGATTGAAAAGAAATTTTCACTTTTGCTCATTCATTCATTTTATAGGTTTATTGTTATATCTGATGTGACTTATCTTGTCCGCATGTCGTATACAAGTATCAAAAGCCCAGAAAACACTGGCAGGACTGTTTTGTGTTGATACATTTAATATATTATATGCATTAAACTCATATTATGTTAATGACTTGGTTTTAGTTCAACTGAATTGATAATACTATATAATTATGTTTTTTAATTTTGTGTGTACCAATATACAACCCAGGTGAAAGGTGAATTATTTGTGTACTGGTACTTAAACTATCAACATCAGCTGCACTGCTGTCACCTGCATGTGGCAAATTAAAAATCACTTGGTACATACCGCCATCTGGTGGACTGTTGATCTCACAGCACCTTAATTTGCCTTCTTACTCTACAAATCTGCACAAGCATTCCTTTGTTTCAGTTTTTAAGACAGGGGTTAATTAAGAAGTCAAATACAAACATGAGCTGCTCTATAGACATTTTATTGCTGTCTTTATTGTTTTACACTCAATGGAATGTTTAACTGTGTGTTTGGAGGGCAGGTCCAAACACTTGCCCTCCAGAAATTTGTTACCAAACCAAATTTAAATAGCAAAAACAACTATAATGCAGTGATACAATATACATGACACTATAAAGTCTCTAGGTGAATTCATTCTCACTAACATATAGGCTATACTGGTCCATTTACAAAAGTATTTATATATATTTATATATAAGATATAAAACAAGAGTAATGCACATTCTTCAAAGGTAAAGAAAATGTGGCGTTTTTGTGTATATGCAGATATATTTGTGTGTGAAAAAGACAAAACCCAAAGGTCGTTGTTACAAAGTGTATCCATGCCATACAAGACATGTTCGACAGTATTGTTCAGGAGGTCTGTGAGAAAGGAGATAAGATCAGATAAGTTTTTCATCACCCGTGTAAGACTGTTGGAGACACTAAAATGATTATTAGCTGAGCAAATTGAATACCTGTCATATCTCTTAGTCTATGCTGTAATGGTGTCTTTTTGTCAATAATATTGCCTGCAGGAATTTTGATTCAGAATCCTGGATTTTTTAGCCAAATTTGTCTCCTTTCAATACAAAAAGGGAGACTAAAAGATTTAAAATTACAGCTAATGGTCCAACATATTAACCCAGTCCATAGCTCATTTTAAATGAAACATTTAATAATATTTTGTATTTTTATTATTAATTCAACCCATAAAAACAAAACAAAACTGCCAATAAATTGATCCTTCCAATAGTAAGCCTATCTGTTTGTCCATAGTTTTATCTCATATCATATCCCTCTGCACAGTATGGCTCCATTGATGTAAGACAAACTGTTAAACATGTCAAAGAGCCAAACTGGTTTACTGAGTGATATGGCTCCTTTTCACATAAACATGGTCACCGTAGTTTATTTGGAGGCACTGTCTTGCAGCTGTAAATACTGAACAGATGTGTATTTATCCACAGCTGAAAATAGCTCCAAACAAACACTCTGTGCTTCTGTTTGAATGACATCTGATATAAAACAAACTCCAATGCCCAGAGGTTTTAGAGAAGCTATTTTCAAAGAATTAAATCTGTGGAAGGACTTTGGGCTAAGTGCAACAGACAGGTTTGAGAATACAGGAGGTACAGTGAGATGGAGAAATGCATTGGTGATTTGATATTTTTTTTATGGGATATTTGTCGCATAAACACAAAACTGGAATATCAGCAGGCTCATCTGCATTTCTATACAGTGGTTACTGCATGTAATATATGAGATATATAAGATATTGCTTCATTACACTTTTATTTTAAAGAAATGGAAAAAAATCTCTCAACCAGTGAAACTATGTAATCGATAGTCCTTTGTTGGTGTGAACCGCAGACAGTCTTGTTTCTTAATGTTTTAAATAGTACATTTTAAATGAACTCCAATCCACAGACTGTACTTTTTATGTAGCAACAGCACAAATGAACTATTTTTATTCTTTATTGACTACTATTTCTACAACCTGCCAGTTAATTAGACACTTTAATAAAGGGGTGCTGCACAGTGTTGTGTTTGTTTGACACATTTAACTGGATGGACACACACACATTCAGTGGTAGATCTCCTCAATCTGACTGAACAAAAAATGGTCTGTATTACATGTAAACGCACACTGACTGCTTCTCCTCTACAAACACAGCGAATCAGATTCACTGAGAACCAAAACCGCTGCATTTTGACTACAAATGTTGGCCTTAATGTTGGCATAGTACTAATGTCCTATTTGTCATATTGAATACAGAATAGTGAAAATCTTAACAACTGAAACACCCACACTGTAGTTTTCAAAGAAAGTTTGCACTTTTCTTCAGAATGATGCATTCTTACTCATTCATCACTTTGAAAGAAGCTTAAGAATCAAAGCAAACGAGAAGTTTCTTTAAGTAATAACTGAACAAAGCCACAACTGTTTGAACACAGATTGTGGTGCCTCGTCCACTATTTGACAAGTATAAGTACAGTTGTAAAGACTGGAGTGGTGAGTGACTGTAACTAGATTGATGGCCACCTAAAATGAGCCCACCAGCTTATATACAAACTAGAGATATCTCTTAATGTGCTTGACAGATCTCAGGCAGAGAAGGGGAGAAGTACAGTTTGATTGCAGATTTCATCTTGTGCTTCACAAGAACAGTCCTGTTGGTATTGTCGTCTCTCTTATTTTGTCTCACTTGATCCTTGCTTGCTGGTTTGCCGAGATTTTAGGCTTCATACACCCTGAGGAAGGAAACAAAAACAGTAGTCAATTTCTCTGTGATTTCAAACACTTTAAACAGTTCTCTCTTTATGATTTATTCCTTCTGCTGCCTTCACAAGCTTGTTTTTTCTGCTTGCATCATTTGCCTCCTCCACTAGCTGCTTTCATTAGTTTCTCAGTGTATACAGATCAAAAAGGTTCTTGTATGAAATTTCTGGCCTTGTGAATGTAACCCTGTAACCCATAAAGTCCCAGTGGAAAATCAGCAAAATACAGGATCCCTGCCCCCTCCACAGCCCTTTGCCAGAGGATGACCCTGAACTCTGACCTCCTCGTGTTTGAAGGAAGGTTGCAGAAAAAATTTGAACAAAACAAATCAATAAAGGTCAAAGGGAAGCTGCTCAACTTGATCTACATTTCAGTGAAAACAGAGGTTGTGATATTGGAAAAACTTGTAATGCTCCTTTTCTAAATGTGCCTATTATACTGAATCATAATTAAGCATGTAATATAATTTTTGGCCACATGGGGGCAGTAAAGTAAGCTGTGAAAACAGCCATGATTTGAAGTGATGCAGTGAATATATTTGCAAGCAGAAACAGCAATTCTGGTATATTTAAGTCCGTGATTTTTTTTTTTTTGTTATTTTTACGGGGTCAACATAATGTTATGAAAATATTTTATATCCAATGGATCATGAGTTGGGGGGCTGGTGCATCTGTCAAAGTAGTTGTTTTAGCCACTTACGGGTTCAAAGTGCTGAATGTTTGCCAACATAATGGAAATGGTCACTACAGAGTTACAGCTCTTTTGTTGAAGGGGAAGATGCCTTTTTTAGGTGACCTAAATACTTTATTCTGCTGTCACTTTATTGCAAACTTTCTACACTGTGGCTCCTTCTGCTACTCCATACTGATGGTGTGTGAACCGCCGTTCACTCACATACACTGTTGTTCTCTAACCCCACCCTCTCAACCCCAACCCATGTCAAAGAACCTGAACTATCCCTATAAGATGGAGGGACAAGCAAAACTGAGATAAACAGAAAACAAGGTAAAAGACATACAACAGGTCTACTGAGCCACAATGATATCTTACATAATAAAATTACAGGGTGTGAGATAAAGACACCAAAGGTTAAATTAAAGGTAGAAATTTCATTATCTGTGTTTGTTAGTGAATAATAAGATTCATTGCCTGTGTTTGTCCTTCCAGATGCGGAACCATTTGACCAGATTCTTGGTGCTCTGAAGTTTGGGGTGAAGACAATACTCTTGACCTTTGAACCGAGCCACATTCTCCATCGTCACACTGAGAGGACAAGCAGAGACAAAAGTACAGAAGATTAAAGATGTTAAAAAAGTAAAAGGATCTTATTTTATTTATAAAAAAAATTATCC
This sequence comes from Acanthurus lineatus, assembly GCA_029814665.1. Classification (NCBI taxonomy): domain Eukaryota; kingdom Metazoa; phylum Chordata; class Actinopteri; order Acanthuriformes; family Acanthuridae; genus Acanthurus; species Acanthurus lineatus. The sequence continues at coordinate 20,025,885 of JAPZDV010000026.1, forward strand.
AAAATTATCTGCACTCAACATTTTATCAACCTTCTATTCCAAGTTTTACAGCTCCAAAAGAGTCACACACAGTTTCTTAAAACAATAGGAAAGCAATCCCAAATATCAAATATCCACCACAATACAGAAGAGATGTGCAAAGACTTAAAGAAGAAAATGTAGAGAAAAGCAATCTGACATTTAGACCCTAGTGGAATAATTTTGCTATTTATGTTAAAAAAAAAGGCTTCACAATAAGTTTGGAGGGATTGACACGGACATATTATCTTTTATAGTTTGAGAGAAAGCAGAGATTAAAACTGCAGGAACTGCTGAAGAATGTTTTTGTGTCAGTTTCAGTAAACATGAATAGAGTGAAAATACTGATTGAGGGGTATTTTTAAACTGGCTGAAAGTCAGTCTAAGTCATCTGAAAAGAAACTGAAGAAGTTGGAGCACATTTGACCTGTTTATGCCCCAAATTTGAGCCGCTTTTTGCGCACTGCCCTCAATAACATTTCTGCAGCTAAATGCCCTCTCAGTTAAAAACATCAGGTTGCACGGGGTAATATTATGGAGCTGCCACTGAAAAATGTGACATCTAAGCTCATTGAATCAATTGGTCTGTCTGTTACCCTCTGCTTCAGGCAACGGTAGAGACAGTCTGCCTGCATGTGGCATATTCAGGCCAAACAAGAGAAATGTGGGAAAAACACCCACCATACCATGGGGCCACTCCATCCACTGACACACTCAAAGGCTTACTAAACCATGAATGTTCAATGAGTTGACTACAGGAGAAAAGAGTTGACTCTTAATAAAATACTACATTCAGTAATTATAAGGATTAGATTAAAGAGTTTTGCATCTATTTTCCTGCCTACTTAGTTGCTGCCTTGTTTGGCTATTGAAAACTAGTTGGGCAGCGCTACAAGGTTTAATATGGAAGATTTTTTATTTGTGAATGTGTGTTTGCATTTGATAAAGAGAAAAACAGAAGTATTTATAAGCCTATATCTGCAAGGCTGTAAGAAACGCACCCTGAATGTTTATCCATCCATCCAGACCTAATTACTGTGTTAATTTGAGCTTTAGTTCCTTCTCATTAAAATTCACCTGAGCAGCTGAAGTGCAGCAACCAGCTCTAACAGCTAATACGGTTGGTAAAATGTTTCGTAATCACAGGGGGGAGGAAGGAAAAATACAAAGAAAGTAAGTGATGGTGGTGAAGAGTTGTTAATTTTAGCATTTTGTTTTTTTGTCTTAAGATTCAGTTTGCAAAAATATGGTCATCTTATAAAATAAAATTCTAAAAAGTAGTTAAAATCACCTTTATCAACGCTCAAACTCTTCTTACATGAAAATGAATCAATAATATTCCCATTTAAGGGTCTAAATACCTCCGCAACAGAGAGAGACACAACAGAAGAAGTGAGATAGCAAGAAAAACCCAGAAAAGGTTTAAGAAAGGGTGACAATAAGAAAATCATTGAGTAGCAGGAATAAGAAGAGAATAAGAAACTACACAAGAGAGAAAGCATGAAATAATTAATATAAAAGACTAAATAAAACAGATAAAGAGGAAGCAAAAGGAGTGAAAGAAAGGAAAAACAGGGACATTTTGGGGCTGCTAGGCTTGTGTGTGGGGTTAGGAGTGGTCGCTCTGAATGCCAAACTGAGCGCCGTAAGCCAAACGGCCACAACAAATGCCAAAGGGGGGACTCTCTCGCTCATTTCTCTCCTGCTCTCTTTCTTTCTGTGGCTTTCCGGAGCCTGCTGAGGCTCATTTTTCACTGGGCACCAGTGACTGGTGGCCCCCATCTCATGTTAATAGAGTGGCCTTAAATAATGGCTGTGTGGCGGGCAACGCACACTCCCACCAAAACAGACCAGACAGTTGACACAGACCGATTCTAGCTCTTCTCGCAGTGATTTTGAATTCGCACTCACACATACACACACACAATTTGTTTTCTTGACTTCATGTTTGACAAAAGAGTCTTTGAAACATCAACATACAGACTCTCCTTCATTTCTTTAAAACAATAAAATTTCAAAAACAATAAAAACTTTTAAAGCAACATCCTTAAATTGCCTGATCTGTGCAACAATCAACCTATGATCCAAAAATTTTTTTTCCATTCTTAATTGGTAAAAAATTGCATGTAATCTGGTGTTATTGTTACCACCCACTTCATGCCCACACATAATGGTACAGAAGAGATATAAATTCAATCCAGTCATGTTTTCGTGGTTATTGGGACTAACAATGTAACTGTTTTGTCATTATACATAACTCTAAATATTTTGAATAAGGTTGGTGAATGTCACCATTGTTGAGTCAAAACACCTAATCATGAACTTCAAAGATTATTTAATTTACATTCATTTCCTGGAAACTTATCTAAATATAATAACAATACCAAACAATAAACTTCAACCATATTCTAACCCTATAATTAAATAAATATATTATACTTGTAAATGTGTCACAATGTGACTGTGCTTACAGATTTATGCCAAAGGTCACATCAACATTTTAAGTTTCTTGATGATGGCTGCTGACTCTGTGTGATATCTTAATCTGCCAGCAGGTGGCAGCAGAGTTTCTGCCTTGGACACGAAACTGACTCCAGGGAGGCTGACATAACACCCCATCTGTTGTCCCTTCATGTGGCTTTGACATGAAACTTCAAATGAAATTCCACATGAAATTCAAAGCTCAAATTTAAAGCTACTTATGAAGATCATAATTTACAACAAACTGTATATACGATGCAAATTTCTTAATTTAAAGTTGTTTATCTGTCTGAGCACCACAGGCTACTTTGAGTTTGTTTGGATCCCTCCTGAAGGAGAAGCTTAGTTGTCGTCACAGACTTTTATTTTGCACTCCATGATGGCTCAAACTGAACATAGCATCAGTCTGCTGGAGCTGGGATTTTTAAGGGTCAAGGGTCAGACAACAGAAAGAGGGAAGAAGAGTAGTCTTCCTTAATTCTTCAATTCACAAATCAGCTAAAACTGTAAGTGGCACTGCAGCTTGGGATGTGAAAAAATAAAAGTTTACTTTTGCATTGATGAGTGATGCATAAATATACATTGTTTACATAGAAATATTGTTCAAATATTTATGAAATCACGTTATAAAGATGCATGGGTATCTTATGAATACGTTACATACAACGTAAGATGTTCTGCATGTATAACAGGATCTTAACTGAATGATAATGCTGCAAATAATGCTTTATTAGGTCATTACATATCTGAAACGTAAGCTTAACCTTTTATAATAGTTATGTAAAGAAATACTTGAAGTTCTGGAAAGTTTTGAAAAGCGTTATTTCCTTTCATCTCACTTTTTCCAACCGATAAATCACTTCTCACTACTGACTGCCGGGTGTAATTAAATCATCAGTTTATTATCACACTGTAAACCCTCCTAAGTGCTTTAAGCACCCAAGACAGGATGTTTAATAAGGGCTGTACAGCTGCCAAATATTTTTATGGTTTTGGAGGACAGTCATGGCACAGTTACAGTTGTGTGTCTGTGTGTCAGGCAGGTACAAACAGTGAGATATAATGACTTGTGGTTCATGCCAGCACAGGGAGGAAGAAGAGGAGAGACACAAGAGAGGAAGAAGTCAAGGAATCAAGGAGAGGAAGCGCACAAGGGATGAGAAGGACAATGAAAGAGAAAAAAAGAAGATATAGATAAGGAATAGGCAAAGATGAACATACAGGAGAGATAGAGCAGCAGAAAGAAAGAGAATAAAAGTATCGCTCACAATATCATCTTCTCTTGGCAGAACGGGTGTTTGGGTTTGATCTCCAGCTTTTGGACATCCTTGTATCTGATCTTCGGTCCTTTTCTGGTGCACCTGCACTTGTAGGCTGTTGAAAAAAATCAAACAGGAAACTGTGTCAGACTGACTTTCATCACCAAACAGACACATAATGAACTTGTAACACTGGGGATTTAAAAATAATGGGACCTGATCATGTGGAAACTCAATTACGTGACAGATTATTAAAGTTGGTCTCAGAATTACTTCCAGCAGAAAATGACGCAGACGCTGGTGGGATAGAAAAGTTAATTCTTTGTGATTTGACAGCAAATTGGCTCTCCATCAGTCCCTGAGTTTATCTTTAAAGCACACACTGACAAGGGGGGGGGGATTACCAGACCCCATATTTAAGTCCTGTAACTCACCGCTAAAACATCACATGCTTAACACTGTTTCTTTCAGTCAGTCAGGTACTTAAACAATACGAGTGAATGCATGAAGTCACATGTATATCCTTTGTATATAAGGACTATATTTACGCTGAAGGAATCCAACTCAGGCTGGGCGGACTTGTGGCTTCAACAGTGATCTCACTTTTTCTGCCGATCAATCTTGTTTATTATCTGTAAATTAATTTCAGCCCAACATTTTCTTGAAGTCCAGTTTCTTAGTCGTTACTCAATGCTGCTGAATAAAAACAGAGAAAATGAGCTTTGCTAGGTTGTATGTTTGTAATGGGAGGTGGTGACCTGGATGGTCCAAGGTTTCCTTCATCCATCACCTGTCCTCACCACCGGTCACTAAATCTGTCAGCACACGGAGACGCTGAGGTGTTTATATATCCATGTTTACTATGTGATGGGGGTTTTGATGAGAGTAACAGGCTTAAACACTTTAGCTTATCAGAAGAGACGAGGTTGTCCCTCTTCAGGACCTAACTACTGATTTTCAGTGATTTAATGACAAAAATAAAGGCTTTTTAGGTTATTTCTTTCAATATTTGTCACTTTTTGTCCCATTTATAATGGCTGGTTTGCTTCATGTTTTTTTGACTCAACTGAATTAAAAGCTGAATGTTAGCTGATGGTTAATAAGTTCTTGGTTTCCCCTCTTCTCCCACAAAACTGTGAGGGTTTGCAAATACATTATGTGCTTTCCAAAGAGCTAACAAAGATTGATAATGCCTCTAGAAAAATACATAGTTTTTCCCGACAAGATGACATTTATGGACACATATTTCACTGTGTAAATTTGGACTAGAAGATTTGCAGATTGCTTTAGCTCAAAATATTCCTCATCAAAATATTTGAACAATGGCATTTTCTTTAACGCATTTTATCCAGTCCTCTCTTTCCTCTGCACACCTCACAACTATTGGCTTTAAATGATCTTTGCTACATATGGTGAGCTTCACTTGTCTTGCCAGACACACAGAGTCCCAGAGCGGCGTTCAGGGTGTAAAAAGGCTGGTTACTGCCAACCAAAGACTCAGGATGAGGTCAGACTTTTACATCACAGTTGTATTCATCATTACATGGTTATAGATTAAATAATATAATGAACAAAGTTCTGAAGTGAGCGTTTTGTGATCAGATCAACAGTAAAATACACTGAACAGGTGGTATATTGGTGATAACAACATAAAGTCATTATGTAAGCATAAACATACAGGCAAACACACGTCTATCACACTCTAAGTTGTTTACACAATCTGTGATGGAGATCTTTGATATCAGTTTCACTCAAGTTTTAAACAAGCTTATAATAAGCTGATTTTGCACTTAATTCATCAAACCATCGCTTCATCCACAGTTAAGAAAGCTAATGAGGCGTCAAAAATCACATATGTATCTTGCTTTTAACTCAGTTACATCATCACAGCCTCAGCACAAAAACCCAAATTTTAAAAAAAGGCAAACAGCTTTAACAATGACTTCACAAACAAAAAGCCTTTCAGTTTACCTTCTGCGCTCAGGAAGTATAAAGCCACCACTAACAAAAGTAGCACCGCTGTGCACCGATGCATGTCTTCACAAGTACAAAGATGTTTTTTTCCTTAAAAATCCGAGCTCTCAAAAAATAAAAAATAAACAAGTAAAAAACACAAAAAATCAACAAAAAAAGTCTGTCGAGGTGCAAATAATAATATCCACTTGCAGATACTGTTGGATGGCAGAACTGAAGGAGCGCCAAGGGTTTTTCAGCTTTTTGGAGTCCCTTTGGTGCGCTGATTGTGCAACTCAGTCCGTGCGTCCTGGGCGCTTGGATGAGCCTCCAGCCAGCCGTTTAGGTCTCTCTCTCTCTCGCTCGCTGTGGAGAGGCAGGCAGCAGCTCTTTTAAAAAGCAGCCCGCGGTCCCCTTCTCATTAATATGCACGGCCAGACAGCGAATCAAACACTTGTGGCCAGCGAGGGAGAAGTGGAGAACATGGAAAGGGAGGGAGCGAAGGAAAAAAACAAGAAATGCACATTTTTTTCTCACACCAAAACGGGATTGGAGTGACGTGTAATTTGGTAGACGGCGTTGGCTTTTTGATGTTAGGCTTCATTCAGCTTCTGGGTTGCTTTTATGTGACGGAATTCATGTCCTAGCGAGAGAAAAGGCAACAGTGTTCAAAAAAAGTAATGTTACAACAAAGGAATGGCTATTTGCTTTTCCTTTTTAACGTTTGTGTGCCCTTTAAATGGGTAAACACTTAACTGATGAGTCTTAAAATACAGCTATGTTATAGTTTGTGTTCATCTGCACCTTATAGCAACTGGTGTATTTAAAACAATAAAGTTCACTTTTTTCAGTCATTAAGATGGAAAGAGGCATTGAGTGAATGTCAAATCAAATAGTCAAGCAATGTTTAAAAAATATATTTTGATATTAAATTATATTGTTGTGGAAATAATTCCATGTCTCATAAATTATTCATAAGAGGTGGCAGAAAGCTATTTGGATACTTCAAGCAAACAGTACATTGGGCCTTTCTCAAACCTGACTGTTTCCACTCTTATTCCAACACAGCTTGTTCTGTGCTTACAGTCACACTCGCAGCTGAATTAAGCCCCCTTTTTAAGGTTAGGGGCAGCAGCAAGCTTCAATGTGAACTTTCTTCGTTCTAGTGGAAACGGGGACTGTGGTTCCCTTTCGTTACCATGGTTTCACATCAGCATCTTTTTAAAGAGGAAACAAAAAAACAGAAATAGCATCATCACAGCTCATTTCCTCACATAAAGAGTGGGGGCAATTCTTTTTTTGCTCCACAATAGTCTTATTTTCTTAAATGTGTCTTTAACTTCCCCTTTAATGACCAATCCACAGCTTCAGGACTTTGTTTTCTATTCTGTGGATATGAATAAATGCAGCCTTTGTATCAGGAGATGCCATCATGCTGAACCATTGGCCTGTAAGAGATAGCCCTGAGAAGAAGGTCTGACCCCTCCCACCAGGGACACTCTGACCACAGGATTAAACTGAATTCATCACCATCCTGCAGTGCATCATTAGGGATTTGTGTGTGCGTGTGTGTGTGTGTGTGTGTGTGTGTTCACTCTGCCCTCTCTCTATGTGTGTATTTTTGTTCATGTTCCTGACCTGAACACTGATGCAATCAGCTCCCCTCATCACTCAAACATGCGGCCATGAAATGTCTGTCTGCACCATGGACCGGCGTGTGTGTGTGTGCGTGTGTGTGTGTGTGTGTGCGCAGTTTATTCATGCCTCTGAATGTGTGTATACAAGAGTTCTATGTTTATCTGTAAAATGTGGTTTAATGTGTACTTTCCAGTTGATATGTGTGTGCAGCCTGAACTGAGAGCAAATTAAATTTGAATCTACCTTCATGTAACCTCATTACAGACTCTGAAAGCAACAGTGTTGAACTTTTGCTCCAACCAGCAACACAAAACCTGAGATTTTACCCAAAGAAAACCCTGACATGTGGGCTACATACAGGGAGAAATCGAAATCTTGCCTCTGGTCACTTGGTTTTACAGTAAATGACAGTAAAATATGATGCCTGCTTCCATTTACAGCAAACTGTGACGGATGAAGATGTAGGTGACCCCTGCAGGATATTGATGCTGTGTGAATCCATCTGAAGCCTTTCTGATGTCATGATAATAGACATCGGTGATCTGTCCGTCTCAATCTCCAGCTGCAGTGACTGATAATCAATCAGACGTCTGTTGTCTTCATCCATTAGATCACTTCAGCTTTGCTTAATACCAAAGAAAGGAAGGAAATTGCTCATCATCCTGAGAGCTAAAAATAAAAAGAATCTCAATCAAAAGGAATCTGACTCGAAATGATGAAAATGACATAATTTGTCAGCCTTAATCAGTCAAAGATGATACAGAAAGATTTTTTTTTAGACATTTTACAATAATTTCATCATTACTAGGACATACACTGGCAGATTTGACAACAGAGCATAGTGAACTGAATTAGGACGTACACCCATGTTTTAGTAGATGTTAAAACAAGTTTAGATAATATAAAAAAAAAAAATCAGTTATTAACCAAACTCCTTTTTGTCTGATGTAAAATACTTTGGTTTATGAAAGTTTATAAAAAAGTACTGAGGTTAAAAACAAATGGTTGCCACATATGTTAGCAATACTAACATGTTAAAGATTGCATTACACCTGTATGTTGGCATTTTCAATGCACACATGTTAGCAGGCTAAAATTAGCATGCAGTTCTTGGCTCAGCCTCAGAAAGCTGCAACTATGTGAGCTAGTTAGCTTGTTTGTTGCCAAATTGTTGCCAAACATGTCGCTGCCAGTGTGGATGTTTTGACAGTTTCAGATGAAAACAACATGATTATAATTTGCTAAACATGTTCGAGGTTCCCAGAGTAGGAGCTGGAGGAGGAGAAAAGCAGTGATACTAGTTAGATTGGGTTTGGAAAGGGCTTTGAACTATTAGATCCTTCAACTGATTCTATCTCTACATCTTGTCTTTCTTAACCTCACATTTGCATAAAATACAGGTTTAGAAATTGTTATGTGAGCTTTTCTCATTGATATCAGTCTTGAGAAGCAGGTCATGTTAGTTGAACAATATCCTTGTTGCAAATCTCTTATTAATGTGATACAAATGAATCAAAGTGGTAGGAAACTGAAACTTGCTGTTACTTTACTGGTTATTTTCTAACAAATTGGCACCCAAGATTGTTTTCATTTCTGTGTAAACTAAAATATTATTTAAAAAAAAAAAATAATATATAAAAATCCTATTTCCAGCCTGAGTCATCACTGTGAATTTCAAGAGGCTCATTTCAGCAATAAACACCTCATATTCTGAACCTTTGCAGAATAACAAGACATTTCTCTCTTTGTATGATCATATAGAACAGCTGTTTTGTGAAGGTGGATGTCTTAATCCTTCAGCCACACCGTCAGTCAGCCCCTCTGGTCACCTCTGTAATTCTCTCATCATGACTGAATTTATCATAAAGAGAAGGACCACACCAAACTTGGACTGTATGCTGGACTGTAAACCCTCCTTGTCCCCTCGATCCAACATGCACTGTGTCAAATGGACTTGGCAGCCAAAAAGTCAAACATGGCAGAAGATGTGTGAAGTGTGTTTGGGCTGTTCAGTTTGAAATCACGTCTAGTAAAAGTGTGAGAAAGACAGAAAGAGGAGAAAGAGAATAGAGTTTTTAAGTGTTTTGATATTTAACCACAGTTCAATATAAGCTCCAGTCTTCCAATTTAAATGTGATGTGCTGTTTGAATTGTTGCTCCGACTGTCAGACGGATAAATGATGTTCAGGAAGCTCCTACATGAGGATTAGTAACATGTTTCCAAACTATTTTGTCTCTGCTGCTGACAGAAACTTCATAACTCCAACCCTTTCTTACCCCTAGAAAAACAGCACCTGCTTCCTCGTTTATGCCAGAAAACAATCCAACAGATTTCTTCTGCTTTATTAAAAACCTTGGAGGCACACAGTGTTCTGAAATGAGACGTCCATGTTCATTTTTAATCCGTGGTCTGTTTGAGAAATGATGGAAAATTTGGACTATTTCATAACGGAGATCATTAACTACTGAGTGCATCATGTGAAATGAGATATTTTGTGAATAAAATCAAACTTTTCAAAGCAGGAAGTAGGTTTTCTATCATTCTGTTGGGTCACAGAGGGCGCCAACTATATTGGGCTTGATAATTTGGGATTGGCTATCTAAAATAACTAAAGTAAAGTTAGTAATAGGATTTAATATACATTAAACCTACCTCGGGGCACCACCCTTAGAAAGGGAAATGATAGC
>JAPZDV010000026.1:20056804-20094692 GCA_029814665.1 Acanthurus lineatus
CCATGATTCTTCTTTCTCTGCATTTCATCACACACAGAGACGCAGACACAAACCCACACACACACACACACACGTACACACACGCACACACACACACACACACACACACACACTCTGCACATGTGAGATGGTAACGCAGCAAAATGCAGCTTAATCCACATCACAGAAAGTGATTTCAGTTGAGACATTAAGTCAAGAAAACTTTGCATCGACCCGTAATCACACTGTGTGTCGATCGAGGGTATTTTTCAACTGCATTGTGAATCCGCATCAGCTCTTTTCCAGATAAGCTGCTCCACCTGCACATGTGTCATTCTCAGCACTGACAAAACAAAACATTTTAAATATTACAACAAAGAAATAACCTTGGCGTTGTGTTTTTATCATCTCTGTTTTCTTGTTTCCTGTTTGCTTCGACATTTTTAGTTTTCCAACTGAGGAAACTAACCTTCATTATTCCTCATGTTGTTCATATCAGTTTGGGGTAAAATAATTGTTTTCTTACTGTCTGAAAAGGGTTGCACACACTCCTTCAAAAAGGTGAAAGGTCAACCACACAACAGTATCCGTGGAACCAACAGGAATGAGATTAAAATGAGCTTAATCTTGTGGTTTCAGATTGTTATAACAAGACAACAGTGTGTTAGTTGGATTTTTGATGGAGATCAGAGCAGGTTGTTTAAAATGTTGGAGTGTTGCTTCATCTTGAGTTTCCCTTCATGACTTTAAATAATGTTTGACCAAGAGGATTTGTCCAGTCAGTGTTTAAAGTAAATAATACAACACAGTTCAGCTTTTTTTCCCCTTTTCTTTAACTGGCAGTGAGAGTTTGAGGTGAGTTGGGTGAAATCTGGGTTCAGCGTGGAGCGATATTGAAACTGTCGGATGGCTTTAATTGGGGAAATTGAGGGAACGAACAGCTCAGTGAGAAGTGGAGATTATTACTGCACCTTTCCACTCAAACTCTCTGCAAGACGCTCCCCTGTCATGAGAGCTAAGAGACACTAACAGGGAAAAGAAAATAAGTTGGAAAAAATAGGACATTTTACAAAGCAAGTTTCATTTTTCCAAGGGGATAAAAATACTCAGAAACTTTTTTCCAGCAAAAAACGAAAGAGAAAAGGTTGTTCATGTGACTGTTTCCTCATTATTCCTATGCTTCATACCTTTAGTCACCCTCTTTTCAGTCGACATGTGACCACATAAAAACATCCTTTGTGTCTGTCGTGTCCTCTGTGTTTCCCTCTTTGCACGCCTCTCTTTCTTGCTGTTTTCCTTTGTCTCTGTGTATCTGTTATTGCACAGTCTGACCCGCTACATTCGGCCAAATCAATTGCCACACTGCTGGATCCAAAGCCCCGAGGCTCAGCTGTGGCTCTGTGCTCTCACACATCAAAAGCACAGACACAGAATTATGCAATGCAGCTATTTAAAGTCACCAATATGTATATTTATTTTGCAGGGAGTCATTTCAAAATGAAGCCTGGGATTTCTATACGGCATGATCATAAACAAGGAAGCACAGATCTCAAGTGTTCATCAAATATCTTTTTGGGGGGGTGAAAGGATGGAATGAGGCACCTGTCTGACAAGGTAAAACTATCAGACAACAAGAAAAATATTAGCTTTTTTGTGTTTATGATGGTCATATAAGGCGATTGGTACTTAGAAGTATAAGTTTTAACCCTTGAATATATAAATAAAGGTTAATACAATGGTTTCTAATTGAAAAGATTCAGAGAAAAAGGTACATTTTTTTGACCTGACTGATGTTTTCCTGGCCAGTTGATGGTTAATTCATTCTCACCAAGGATGAAAATCTTAAATTAAGCCATGAGTTTCTGATTTGTTTTCTTAAAAAATGGCAAACATCTTTGCTAATACATATGGACACTAGAATGTTTAGCAAACATTAATTAGATAGAAGTATTTAGTGTAAGGGGCAGTCTATGAAAATCTCTGACAGTCCTCATTTCCATTCATTTATTGTAAAAAAGGAAACCAGTACAATAAAGTGGCTCATTGATAACTCAAAGGAAGAAACTAAGATTAACAATTGTTATTAATAATCAAATCAATTCGTTAATTCTTGTACTTTCATTCGTTAAAAGTAAAAAAAAATGTAACCAAATTTATCCTTGAAGGCACAAATAGATGTTTTTGCTGCTTCTCTTTGAGACAAAAACTGAGTCTAAACAACCAAAACAACAAGCTGATGGATAAAGTTGATGCTGCCTAACCTGGAATCAGGAGTGTGTGTGTGCGTGCGCGTGTGTGTGTGCCTGTTGCTGTAGGGGAACCACACCCTGAAAAAAAAGCTGCTGCCAAACAGAAGCAAACAGGCAGAAGCCAGATTGTTTTCTTTGGGGTTTGCACTCTTGTTCTCTCACGCCTGATGTTTCATGTTTGAACTCATCGCCTGCCAGAGTACATAATGCCGAATTAATGGAAAGCCTCACATAAAAGAGTAGCTCAGAAAACCAGAAGTATGAAATTAATTGCATCCTTGTCATGAACGCAGAGATATTGTGTGTGTGTGTGTATGCGTGTGTGAGTGTGTGTATTTGTGTTTTTGTGTGTGTTGTGAAAGTGGTTCAGGCACCATTTGGGCACCATCTGCCCCTGTTGGTTCTCATGGCAACCATCACCAGTTGTGTGGTGGGAAATGTTCACTTCACACGCTGCCTGTCATGCTCTCCCATGCACGCATGCATGCATACACACACACACGCACACACACACCTCACTCTCTCTCTCTCTCCCACGCTTTCCTCATATCAAATCACTTCAAGGCTCATTAGACTGGTTTCCTGGTCGATCTTTCAGGCCAGTTTGTAATTCATCTCTGCTGAAACTTCCAAGGTTGAGTACATGCGTCAAATGGACACCAACTGCATTGTGTGTGTTTGTGTGTGTGTATTTTGTTCATCGTGTGGTGAGACTTTAATATAGCTTCCGAATATAAGTTACCATGACAAACAGCAGTTTTGTGTTTGGCTGTAATCCATTTAGTCTCAGTTTTTACTGCAACAACTGCAGCAGGAAGAGAGTGAAGCTAAAGAAGTATCTGGCTATTTGATTGATAACAGCGACAGCTTGAACAGAGACCCAGTTAATGCAACGATCTCTGCACATCATCTGGGCAAAAAATACAGCTAAATCAGGCGTTTGTCAGCTTTGAAACAGCAAACTTCAGAAGAACAAAAGGGACTGAAGCACACTGATTAATTCACAGTGTTTTGACGCTCATGTGTCTTCATCAGACTCAGACTCTCAAGTGACCACCTGCAGGTCCTTTGGGACTAATTACATTGAAAATCCGCCAACAACACTGTTCAAAGCCTTCTAAAGCTACTACCGCTGGATTCCAGGGTGTGTTAGTTTCCTTACAAACAAACTATGATGTCAATAAGACTGTGACAGTTTTTCACAGTAATTGGTTTCCAAAGAAGTTTGCTATCTTAATACAAAAACAAAACACAAGGGGCACTAAGCAATTTAAAATCAGAGGTAGCAATTCATTTTCAAGTCGGTGTATTTCAACTGATTTCCTGAGAAGTTTTCAAGAAGCAACCATTTAATTTGACACTAAACATGGGGAAAGTTGAAAACAATTTTTTGGCACACTTTCAATTAATTTTAAATACTGAATGTAGTGCACAGCAGGTCAGCTACATTGCAGAAATGTAAAAATTAGTCTATTGGCAAAATACAAGTCAGTGTACATGAAAAGTAAAGGTTCCAGTTAATTGTTAATAAATTATTATTGACAAAGACTCAAATTGGCAAGTTGTTAAAAAAATAGCCGTAAGTCAAAACTGAACCGAACTTCCAATGAACTCACTTAAGTTACGTAGTCAGAACTTTGTCATTAACAAGTCACAAAGTTCTTTGCTGCAAACTTTCATAAATTATTAGGGAAAAAAGAACGTGTCTAACAATGCTTTACTCACACACCATGACTATTTAATACTGTTGAGATGCTAATGTGAAGCAAAGCTGCAGTCAGTCACTGTGTCTGGGGAGCTGTGGGTCTTTAATTTGGCCACCAGAGGGAGCAATACTTAACCTCAGAGCCATGTATTTATGTTAGTGAACAAATTCATCTTCTCCCCTTCTTCCTCCTCTTACCAGCAGTAAAGTCATTATAAGCCCTGAGTAACTGTACACACACATATACACGCATGCAAAATCTCTGTTCATATTTCTGCATCCCTTTGACAGAAGAAGATATAATATAGAGATGTAATTTATTATATTTTTAAAACAAATGTTAAAAAAAACGTAAGAAATGCATTGTTTTCAATCCCCGCTTAATGCTGTTTTACATGAATTAAAACAATTGTACTTAGTCATAAAAACACTGAAACACACATTTTGTATTCTTACAAAATACAAAACTGTAATCTGTATGTCAATGGTGACCTCTGTAGGCCGCACACTGCACATGCACTGAATGTATCATCCACAAACTGAGGGCAGAAATGCATGTTGTCAACACACCAATGTGGTGTACATAAATTCCCCTTTCATACGTGAATGTGTTGCACAATCAGACTTAAGGCTTTTGTGCTTGACTCAACTTCCATCTTTAACTGACTTTAGTACATTTGTACTCATTGATTTCACATTTGTTTCATAACGTTTGTTTACCATTTTGGTAATATAGCCAAAATCAAGTGGCAAAGTTTTACTGCTACTGCTTGGAATAATGGGAGCAGATCAAGGTCACTTTAATCTCTGGGAGTCAATACGCACCTCAAACACCAACTATGTTATTGCTGTATATCAATGAAGCTTAAAAAATATTTGAAAAGGTAAGTGAAAGTGTAAGAAAAATGGGAAAAACTGAAAACACACAATTTAAAACTTGTATAAAACAAGAAAAACAAACAAAGAGAAATGCAACAAATCTTCTGCTCATGAGCTTTTAGAGGAATATGAGAAGATATCAAACAGTCTGGCAGAAGGGTTACAGCCAAAGACTGATTTGATGCAACCAAGGTGTATTTTAAGTATTTTTACGAGCTGTGACTCGTGCTCTGAATGGAAAACACTGATTCTCTCACAGGAGAAAATGAAGCCATCTTTTCACAACTGAGGTGTAGAACGGCTCCCCAGAAAAATACAACCAGAGACACGAATAAGCAGCTTCACTGTGACAGATGAGGAAGAATTTAATGCCCTGAAATGGCCTTTTGTGGACAAGAATTTCATGCATGCTGAGATCAAATTGTTATGTTTGAATTGTTTGGTCAAAATGAATTTCACCTGTTTTTACTGCTTGATGCTTTTGTATTTTTTCTTTATATTTGATGTGAAAAACAGATATTCTTTTGAATTTGTTGCATTTCACCTTTGGTTTTTCAGAAAAAGTCAAATTACAAAATTCTTTATATCTAATGATTATCATAAAAAGCTTCAGCTGTCACAACTAATTGAGTTATTCTCATTCATTGATTCAGACTTTCATTGCATTTACTGACCTATAACTTTTCACTTCACTGTTCCTTAAAAAAAATATTTAAAACACAGCACATTTAAAGAAGTTGTTGAAAGAGAAGAAAAAAACCCTTTTTCAGACAGAATTTTTTATTCAAGTTGGAGCTGAAACATCAAACTTCCAGTTCCAAACACTCCTCTGTATGCTGTTGGCCATTTTAAGCTCAAAAGAAAAAAAAATCAAATGATTGTAGATTAAAGAAAATGAAGTTCATAGTGCAGATGAATAAATAAAGGAGAGTAGGTGTTTTTAGTACCATTACAGTTTATCCTCTGGGTTTCTTTTTTGTCCCCCACCAAGCTGGAAATAACACTCAAACACACCACACTTAAAGAGGCCAACACCTTCTGCTGTGAGACTCTTATAGCTCCCAGGAAATTATGTTCTTTTTTTCCCTCAACACATGTGACTCAAGCTATTAAAGCTAATGTGCTGGTTGTGCTTTTTTTATCCACATAACTAGAGGCTTAACTTAAGTGGGCACATACATGATGTTTAATACGTTCGCTGCTGCAGAAACGGAGATAAGATGAGCAGCGAAGCGATATTATAAAGATGTCAAAGAGATGAACCTTCAGTACAAACATTAATTAAATTGTGTTAATGGATAAAAGCAAAAGAAATTATTATATAAATTAAATTATATAGAAGCTGCTGATTTATAATGATTAATTATAAATGAACCTGTATCATGGTATTTTCAGTAACAAATGATACAGTTGACGGCATTTATAGATTAAAGTAGTATATTTAAAAAGGGAATACAAAACACATTATTTATCCTCTTTTAATTAAAAAAGTTATCTTACATTTAAAGAATAGACCCATATTTCATGAAGCATTTATAAGATAATTGGTAAAAAAAAAACCTGTGCTGCACATTTACATGTACTAGAAATGAGACAATTTTGATTATTGATTGATTTCAAAAGTGGTTTATTAAAAGCAAAATGATGCAAGAATTGTTTTTTCTTGCCTTTTTTTGTCCCTCCAGTTTTTAGTACAGTTCATCTTTGCACCTGTGTTTTTAATTTTGACCGCTGTAAATGTACATTTGATTACTTATTATGAAAAAATGCCACCTTGCTAACACACAGGTCATAATGAAACGAATCAGCTAAAATCATTAACTAGTCAAACAGCAGAAGGTCTGACTCAGTGTCTGTCTGTCTGTCTGTCAGTGTTTATTTTGCGAACCTCTTTCATTTAAACTTGCTCTGTGGATCTCGGTCACACTCTCTTTTCCTGTTTTTCTTTCCTCTGCCAACATCCTCTTTAGCCTCCTCACCTCTGTCATGATGTCCACAGAGGCTGCTGAGCCCCTTACCTCGTCGCGTGCCTCAGTGCCCCTGACCAGGCTCGCCTCCTGGATCCCCACCGCCTCAGGCCTGATAACCCCCGCCTCCCGGCAGCCTCAGGCGTCTCTGCCAGCAGTGTAAACACCAGCACTCCCCTGGTGCTCCAAGTTCCCACTGTGGTCCGGTCATAGTCAGCTAGCTGCATGGCAAACTAAGATTACTAGTTAACAGTAGTAGTTAAAGCCACAAATGAAGCAATCAGGAAACTCCATAAATCACAGAGAGGTTAAATTTGCATATCAGTAAGGAAATATGATGAAAAAAAGATCCAGTTGTGCCAAAAATAGTGCTCGTGGTGTGACGTGGTGCCTTTGAGCATTAACAAAGAAGATCTGCCCGCTCAGCCCGAGTTACATAGTGCAAGAACAGGCACAGAGTGAAACTGAAAGAAACACCACTCTCCTTATAAAGAGTCAGTGTACCATCAAAATGCTTTTGTAGCCTAATTTTAGGTCAAATTCTTGTATATTGTTGCCCAAATGGCAAACATTTACTCGTCTTTGTCTCTCAGATGTAAATGTTTGTACTTTTCTACATATTTTCTGAAAATAAACTGAATATCAAACATTCAAAGGCATAACTGTTGATAATTTGGTCAAGACAAGGTCAGCAAACAGTAAAAAATGCTAATTGTAAGTTCAAAAGGCCAACAAAGAAGGCAATTAGGAAATGATGACATGCTGGGATAAAATCTCTGCATCTGAAAAATCTTTGAATCTTAGTGTTTTTGTTGTGTTGCATGTCCTTGTTTCATAGTGCCATTTCCATTCACATAACGTTCTCTGAAAATGTCATGTTAGAAATGAATAGTTTACTATTCCTCTGCATATTTCCCAAACAAATCAAACAGCTCCGGCTTGTGTTGAAAGACTAAAAAGTAACAGAGGAGTGTTTTTGAAGGCTGAGCCTTTAAAAGGGTGCTCCCTCACTGGAACTCATCACTAAGGATTCTGCACATATCTCTCTTTACGTTAAAAGGTACAGAGGGGGAATTTGTCAGTGCCGTGCCACTCTCTGTCTGTCATTATTTGAATTATTTGTGAGGTTTGTCACTAAGGTTTTCCTCTTCCAAACAGCAGGCATTAAACTCATCACAGGAGGCTTTGTGCATAATCTTCTTCACTGCGCTGCCGTCTCGCCTGCCACTTCCGTCTAGCGACTGTGGCAATCAGAGTGGATGCTGATCGTATTTACCTGTATGGGAATGTCTGAGGTGGTAGTAAAGGGAAGGAGCTTTCTGAGCAGAATAAGTCTTAACACCTAGATGCTGATGGAAATTCGTGAGCTGAGGTCACACAGAGGATTGTACGTCTGTCAGCATGCAGGAATAAAACAGTCAAAGAGGCTGCTGGGAGATTTACAGTTGTAGCTCAGTGCTCTGTATAGTGACAGTATACATTTATTACTTTTGACATGTACAACAAAGTCATGCTGTGCATATTCATTTCACAAGTGCATCGCTCTTTTCCACACTCTCCTAGAGCTGCAGATTATCGGTTCCATATAATCAAATGTGACGAACACTGCAGTGACTAATACCTTCTGTTTTCTTGTTTTGTCGTCATTAAAAGCTGTTTGATACTTAAGTAAATGAACCAATGAGAGCCCATGTGACATCGGCTTAATTAGACATTTAGACTTCAGTTGTGTCATCCAGTCACGCACAAGTGCTTTATGTAATTAATGCATTAGTCATTTTTTTTTCATGTGTTAATTGATTTGCGTATCTTATTGCAGAATTTTGGCCCAGGGACAACTATGAGTTGTTTTTGTATCCTTGACTGAACTGCCATCAAATAAAAACAGCAGATTAAAGATACTAGCAGAGCAAACAGCAGATCTTTGCAGCACATTACGCTTGTATCTCTGTGATTCGCTGTAGTAGGAAACATAAGATAAAATTAGGCACGGGCCAAGACAGACTTTTTTCTGATTTGAGTTTACCTCTTAAAATGTGGCCCGTTAAAAGTGCGTGATAATTTCCTTGCATTTGAGTTCTGCAAGGGTGCACAAGCCCCAGCCCCTCTCTTTTTGACTTCCTTTGTCACAGCCACCACAGCTGATGCATGCAGCCTCCCTGACCTGACCTGCCTTTGTTGGTTGCAAAAGCCTGATGACAGTGTTTGCTCTGAGCCTCGGCATCATTTGTCATCAAACCTCTCCTAGGGCTTTATCAAATAACTCAAAGCTTTGTCCATAAGGTTGACATTTGAAATCCAAATCAACATTTAAATGTAATATTTACATTTCTGATATTGCAAAACAAATCTATTTTGCATGTTGATGGCCACGCTGCATGCAACAAGCATAGAGACGCACAGTGGGAAGAGCTGCAGCCGCTGCACACGTCTGTTCTCTGGGATTTTCTATGAATATTTGAAACTGAAGTCACAACAACTGCTGCTGCTGAAATGAGGAAGATATTGATGATCACGTTCAGGTCTAATATTACCATGTTTGTCATCTCGGAATAGTGTGTCAACATGCAAACATTTTTGCATCATGCACAAAGCTGTGCTGAAGACGATGGTAGTGTCATTATACCTGCAGAGAAACATGGAAGTTTGCACCAAATTGAATGGAAATCCCATGCTGAAATATTTAATTCTTAACTATAAATGTCAGTGTCATTCTTCTGAAAACAAATTATCTGGATTTTCAAGTTTTTAGACCATTAATTGTTATTGTTATTTGCTTTTTATGTCCCTGTCATTAAAATATTGGATTTCTACACTATTTTAAACACTTATGTATTTTGATATATGTGAATTCAAAGCAATATAACCAAAAACATGACTATGGAAAGGGATTAAAAGGGAGCAGTATAGAAAAGCAAGAGCTCCAATCAAAGGTTGACACACTGCAGGCAATAAACAGGCTGCTGCAGCGGAGACAGTGTGAAAAAATGAAATGACATTATACTCTAAGTGAGGTGTCATCAGCAAGAATGAAAATGGAACAAATAGGAGAAAAATAGACACCAACCCAAGAAATTCTCAATAAAGAAAAAGCCCCAAAAGAAAAGCCCAACTTTAGAAAAAATAAAGATGAAGCCAACAAAGAAATGAGGAACTACTGAGGAAGAAAGCTAAATGAAGTAAGAAAAAGAGGGAGGAACGGTTGGAGGAACGGAGTGAACAGTTGAAGTTTTTTGATGACCTCAAGACTTCAAAACTCTTTGCAAGAGAACAAGTGAGCTAGAGAGGCAGATGAAAGAAGAGAGGGATGAAAAGAATAATAAAACAGAGCTGAAACAGGAGCTAAAGAAGGCATCAGAGCAAATGCTGGAGATGTAGGGAGAGCCCGCGACGGAAAGAAGAGAGAGGGAGGAGACACAGGCAGAAAAAAAATGAGGAAATTGAGAAGATCTGTGAGGTAGAAACAAGAGATGAAGAAGAAAGAAACCCTGATGAAGGCGATTCCCCACATCATGGTCTCAAAGACAGATGAGGAAAACCTTTGAAAGACAGGTAGAGAGGAGGGACAGAAAGGAAACAAACCAGAGGAAAAGTTACAGGAGATCTGTGGATGTTTTTCACTGCTGGAGGAGGTCAGACTGAAACTGCTGACAAGGAACAGAAATAACAAGCAGAAAATGGAGAAAGGTGAATATCAAAGGCCAGCAGGTTAATAATGTATTAATGTGACTCTAATTAGATGTGAAAAAAATATCTCTGCTCTTGGATTTTAATACTTAAAACTATTGCATTAATACATGTTTTGGATTTTGCGTGATTTGATGCACCATAAGCGATAAAATCAGACTAAACATAAATTTCTACTTGATAGAGATGTCAAATGTCAAAATGAACAGAACTGAGAGGAACTTTAATGCTTAAACCTTCGTAAAATTGCTCCTTTTAAATGATTCTTTATGCCAGCAGAGAGAGAGACATTAGCACATCATATACTTTTCAAGGCTAAACTTAGTATACCCTTTTTTTTTTAAATAATCTGTCTTTTTCTGGTAAAACTGAATTAAAAAAGGGAAGTGGCAATGAGGTTTTTCTCTAGAATACTGATGATAGAAGGTCATAAGTTGGTAAATATAACATAAATCATGTACTTTAATATACACTTTATATCAGCACTATAGATTAATAGTTAAAAGTTGAATAAAACTGATGCTGAGAATCTTTTTATGTTGGAGTTGCCTCGTTATTTTACACATCGAACAGCTAAATGTTTCCTGATGCTTTAGTTTAAATTATTCTTATAGATGTTCCAAGACCAAGAGCTGTTTCTCACCATTCCTGTATGGATTTTATAGTGTGGTTGTGCTTAAAGTTTCACAAGTTGCTTGCAGTTTATAAATATTAGTTATGCCATGAAAAATCTGTTGCATTTGGGTGTGCAGGATGCTGCTGGAAGGCAACAGGATCCAGTTTCTTATAAATAAACTGAAGATATCAAACTGGTGCATAATATTTAGGCAGCAACTGAGGCCAAATGACCCTAATTATCAAATTTTTTTGCTGTTTTGCGTAAATGTGAAGATATTGACCTTTGCCACTGAAGGCAAAAGAGCCTCCGAGGGTGTATACACACACACATACACACATATAATCACACACCTTTCTTTTCATTAATACTGAAAACTTTCAAAGTGTCCTCAAGGTCAGGCAAGCTGCTCTGTCGGTTAAATAAAATTAAAAGTTCATTTTATTTCAGCCATAAAAAGAAAATTACAGTCAATGAGTTCACAGATATTATTAAGATCGGACATACTTCAGTTTATAAATAAAGGCCAGCAGACCTTAATGTGAGCACAGATTACACATTTGCATAAATCATAAATATCACTGGGATGATTTATCGTCATCTTTAACACAAAAAGCTTTACTTCAATTAAAATTATAGGTGTATGGGAGGTTTTATGGCCTCTAACATCTACCAGTTCTGATTATATGGTTTCAAGAGTCACTTAGTGAATCAAAACTTTTAAAACTTGTTTAAACATTCCCCTGTTAGCATGATCAGAGAGCTAAAGAAATGGTTTGGTCAGATGTCATGTTGTCAGTGCTTGATTCTCACCTACATTACTCTTAAAAAATGTGCACTTGATTAGAAACACTAGATGGCAGCAATGCATCAGAGTAATAGAACGAGATGTAACTAGATTACTCATATGTTCATTTTAATGAGACTGAAATTCTGTTTTTGCATCAGCTGGTGCCAAACACACAGGTACGTAACATATTTTACCGAACGACGAACAGCTGACTGTTTGAAGATTTGTATCGGTGGCTGACTCACAGAGAAAAGGAAGAATGAACCACTGCTTGTGCTCTCGTCCACTTTACTGATTGACTATCGGCTCCTATAATCAATAGGCCTAGCATTTCCTCAGTGACCAGAGAACAGGATGGAGGGTTACTCATTGGCACAAACACTGACCCCCCTGCTGATCTGGAACAGATTGAATTAGAAACTCCATCAGTTGGAGGCTCAAGCACTTCCTGAGCACCACGCTGTGACACTGGATTGGATCTCCCTCAAAGGAAATCATCTCCCAAAGTCTGTATTAACACCATCTTGCTCTCCCGCCAAGTTAGGCCAACCTGTTTCACTTGTCTCATGCCAGGGTTACAACTGGCACAGACGGCAGCTGGTACCTTTAAATGCAGGCCAGGGCACAATTCTCCAAAGGTGGGCTTCTGATTAATTGAGCCTGAGGATATGCGGCCTAGCCACTGACAGATACTAAGTGCGGGTGCCATGTCGAGGGAAAGAGCTCTCCATCTTGCCCCCGGTGACTCATTCTGTGCTGAGGAATAGAGTGGGAACTCCCTTTGAGCTCAATCTCAAAGAGCTACTCTAACCAGATGCACAACATCTGAAGATTGCCAGCGTACAGGGAGACGTCTTCCTTGTGATCAATATCTAGTTGGAACCTGCAACACCTTATCGAGGATTCAATTTAAATTCCATTTCATTGAAAAATGATTCCTATTGGCTGATTACTGTCCACACACTCAATTAAATATCACTTTCGCCCTTCAGTGAAGACAAGTGAGAAATGAAATAGGTTACTACCATGGTAATGGTCTTCAAGGTCTGCAGTCAATTTTACTCCGGTGTCTGCAAGCCTGCCGCTTCATTTTGTAAACAAGTCATGCTTTTCGCTCTTTGTCTCATGCTGTCGATGGCTAACGACGTTTCATGTCATAGTAGGAGGGTCGCGGCTCCGCACGGCAACTGCACTGGAGGTAATTACTGTGAGTCTGTAAACACATACTTTACATATATATATACACACCCATGGTTTCACATGCAGATCTAAGCATGTTCACATGTGGAGGCACATACACAGAGGGCATGTTCACTGTTTGCAAATAAAGGCGCTAACTACCGCAGTAAGTAACTATACGGAGACAGTTAGGCAGAGCTCTTCTCCCCGGAGACAGAGAAAGCCTCTATGCAGAGCTGCACAAATGATCTCTAACTGCCTTCTGTTGTAAATATGCTCATGTTTATGGCATTTTAACAACAACTGGCATGCAAAATGAAGTACCTAGACTGTGGGCGTGTGCATATTCGCGTATGTGTGTGTGTGCGTGTGTGTGTTTGTGTGTGCATGCTTGTGAGGCTTGTGTGGATTGTGCACTGGCATTTACAGCTGTGTCTGGATATCATGAGAATACATCGGCCTCTGTAGCTGAGGCAACTCAAGCAGCTGAACCAGTCACTTATGATTATACTTATCACCCTCTTCCAAGAGCACAGGAAGCTGGAGAGAGAGAGAGAGAGAGAGAGAGGAGTAGGTGAGACAGTAGGGAGGAGGATGGAGGGGAGGAAGAAGGATGTGCATGTGTGGTTAAGTGAGTTGTAAAAATTTACAGCTAAAATGGGATTTCCCTCACAACGAGACACACTTGAGATGATATGAGCCTTACAGAAAAGATAAGGCAAATATTTAATAGCGTAGCCAACAGAATAGAAAAGTGCAGCCGCTCCATGTGAACCTGCATGCTTTACAGTATACACTGCAGATTGAACGTTTAAACTGAGAGGGTTTTAAGTAGCACAGATTTATCAGAGCCACGAGGTTTGGACTGCTGCTTTTTGGTGCACAAGCTAGCCTCCGGGTACGTTTATGCAAAAGTGCGGCAGAATTATTATTTTTTGCTAAATCTATGTGTATTATTCTGTGGGTGACGCTGAGGTCTTCATTTTCCCTGAGGATTTTTTTTTTCCATTTACGAAGCTCTTTGCCATTTTTAAATTATTCTAAAGCTTAATTCATTATAGAGAGATTTCTTGGCAGCGGACATTTATCCGCTATGTGGTCTTCATTATACATGGGGATTTTCATCTGAAAAACATGGAGGAAGCAAAACGTGTAGGCGTGGAGACCAGGGATTCAAGAATACCCATGAAGATCACGGTGTCACACTTTTATCATCTAACCTTTCCTATTATCTTTAACCTAGCAAAGTTCTAGCTTATCACAGCTTTCTTTGAATCTCTACAAACTCGACACATTAATTGCCCTCTCATTTTTTTTTTCCTCTCAAGTAGCACTGATCCTTATAGAGATAGAAATTACAGCATTTGACAATAATTGGGCTCCTTGAAATAACACTATCCAAGGTTTTTCTAAGAAGATTAAAATTATATGCAGAAAACCGGCCCATCTGGTTTTCTTAATAACAGTGACAGATTCGTGTGAGTTAATGGAGAAAATAGTAAACAGGTTTCAGTGTCAGATAAAGATCCTTTAAGATTATAGAAGATTTAAACTAACAGGTTTACTGAGTTACACATCTTGTTACAGGTGGTGGAAATGCATCACAATACACAGTTTTTGTCTATTAAAGGCACTGAAGAAGATGATCGGTCGCCAGTGAACTCACAAGAAATAAACATTTGCACCTTTAAGCACATATTATGTGTTAGGCGCCTTTAGAAATTGTATGCAAAATGTGACATTAAGTGCAGATAATAAAATGTATATCTGCACAGTGTGCAATCTGCAGTTCAGCTAAGTTTTTAAATCAACCTATTAGAAACACCATTGACACTCATTATTATGATAATGAAGATGCATTTTTTAGTTTTTGTAAAATTTGTACTTGTATTTTTGCCATTTGCTGTTTCAATTATCACTTTCTCTGAAAGCAAACACTACAAAGTTCTTCCTGCTTGTAAGACTCTTGCTTACAGAAAGCGATTCACTGTTTGTCACTTTCTGTCAGTGTCTCTGTCAGTGTCAACAACTATGCTGTTGTGTTCTGGGGTCTAACAATGCTAATGACATTGTTATCAACTCTGTCGAAGGCTCAACATCTTGTTTGCAGAGTACTCCGATGAATTGCTGCTCCCAATTTACAAGCTGCTCCCCAAGTCAGTGGATTAGATCAAATGAAGTTTCAGATGTAAACATTCATTTTACTCCAAGACAAAATTATGAGGTGATGATTTATAAATGGAAAATCATAAATGGGATGGAAATCTAGTCAAAAAGAAAAAAAATCACATCATATAAAGCCACTCTTTTTGAAAATAAATGATGAATTATTTATCAAAGCTAGTGTTGCCAACTTTAGACACATGATTCATCATGCACTGATAAGTTACATTCTAAATGTATATCAGATACAGTTCTGTGTATTTCAAGCAAATTATATTCTCTTTGAGCAAATGCAAATGGATGGAAATGCATGAAAATAAAACCATGCATGCAGCCTTGTTTAATAATATATTTCATTTTTAAGTCATGCTTGGTTTCAAGCATTTATATTGTCTGCTGTTGACTCCACTACATTCAATGACTCTCTGCTGTGTGGACTTCATTTCTCGGTTTCACACTGTGCTCCATCACTGTGGGCTGGCTGAATTTTTGTGGGGGAGCTTAACTCTTATCAGCTCTTCATTATATATCATATCAAAACTCTCTGCCATGAATTGCCAACACGTGGAGAGCTGTTCATAGGATTTTTCCTAATGGAAACTTTCTATCTAAAGCTATAATGCTTATCTTTGGGTGGAGAAAAAAAAACAGACTCATTCAGTTTCCACTGCAGACTGATTTACCATGTTCAATTCACACTCTGTGATAAGTAGAGATACAATGGAAGCTATTCATCTCTGACACTGTGTCAGGATTTCAAGACTCCCAGTAGCAGTTTCTCTGATGGAAGAAAAGAGATGGCCTTGGGTTGTACTCATTTGTATCACAACTGTATGCTGGTAGTGTACATGAAACAGCTCTACGAGTCTGTCAACATTTCAACTTTCAGCAATAATTAAGAAGGAAGACAGACTATGCAGCAGTTTTTTTTTTTTGGGTCCTCTGCAAAATCATCTTCCACCTGCTGGTGTGTTTTCTCCATTATAACACTCATCTATGAAGTCATACAGCCTCAAGCACAACATGACCTCACTCATTGGCAGTGATACACATGCACCTCAGTGACTTATGTAATCATTAAATTCTTTCCACCTCCGTAAGCAAACAGTAAATGCATCATATTGACATCTCCAGCCGGCACATACAGTATCTGATGCCTTATGCATCATTATTGGCTGTAGGAAGGAAGCTTTTTCACCTTGGTAGCTGTCTTTATAATGATCTTGCCTGTAGCATTCTCATTAATGGACAGTTAAAAATGCATCAAGGAAAGCGTAAAAGCACAGGTGATGGGACAACATAAGAGGGTTTTAAATTAACAATAGATGCATGTGCCAGAATATGACACCTAAATGGCACGTACCTCAGCATCTTAATTACAAAAAAAAAATGCATTAGTTGATAAAATAAGCCAATAAGGTGATATCTTTGGTTGACATGAAAAGGAAAATATTTTTAATTAACCTGGCTGCAAGTGTTTATGCTGAAAGTGAGGTATTTGATTTTCCTACAAAAGCTGCCTGTTGTTAATTAAAACATAATTCTAAGAGACTGGACGTATTTTCCTCTCACTGTGCGAAGCCAAATCATGATCTCAGGATTTGATTTGATTTTAATACTTTGGTCCTTGATTTGATTCAAAATTGGTTTTCATCTCAAAATCGTTCTCAATTTGAAAGTGATTATCGATCGAATGAATAGGAGCATTTTTTCTCCACTCTCTTGCAAACTGTGTACTGAACCGTTCACTGGTGTCCTTAGTTCACTGAAATATGAAACTTAAGTGGCAGTTAAGTTTAATGATCTGCAGCCTTTTCATTTTCAAAAGTTTCCTAAATCCAGTAATTAATTCATTTGAAAGCATCTCACAGTCTCTTGCCTGTATGCAAATAACAAAACAAAGCCGGTGCTGTATAAGTCACCGAGAGGACGCAGGGTTTTTGAGGTGAAACAGACTGAATGAGTTATTTTCTTCACCACAGAGTTGGTTTAAGTTGTTTAATGTTGCGGTGTGTGTTGGTCAGCAGGTCTCCTTTGCTACAGTAGATCGCAGCTCTGCCCCATTAACTGCAGTCTCTGAGTGATGTTGTAAAAGTACTTTGTGTTCGTCTCATAAAAATAATCATTTAGTCATAAAAAATAGAAAAAAAATACTTGCAATTTCTGCGTTTTTGAAGATGAAATTTTGAATTTGACATGTAAGAATCAATTTGAAGTAGGAGATGAGATTAGTGTTTCTTATTTGAGTCATTTTTAACCCATCCTTAAATATAACTGTAATTATTGCTTTGTAAGTTTAAATTTGGCCACCTCCTTATGAATTTTAATGTGAACAATAAACTAAGTGCATCATGGACTGAAAACCATTGTTACTTAACATAATTTAAACAGCATTATGTGATTTGTAGGACAAAGAGTTAAGAATTAAAGTGAATCTATTAGTGTTAATTAAAGCTCATTTGTGAAAAATTACATTTCTACAGAATATTTAAATCATCAAGCTTTGGTTAGAAAATACACATATATGACTCAGTTCACTCAGCGGCTGTATCTTTTTCTTATGGAACAAATAAACTTCCATAACAGAAGAAATATGTGTGTATTTATACATTTGAACTGATAAAAAACAATATGAGAAACCATCTCATATAGAACATTTTGATGACGATGTGCATCAGACTTTGCTAATGTGGACAGAATTCTTCAAGGCACCATTTAATACATCATTTCACTGCCTTGCTATCGGTTTTGAAATGCATTAAAAAAAAAAAATCTAACAGGGCAAGTGACCCACTTATGATGGCTGTCCTCACATGCCATGTTTTACACAACATATGACATACTTGTTCACGGACCCCCCCGCTAATCTGTTTAATTGCACTTTCGCTTCATTAACATTTAGAATTATGACATTTTTGCATATTTAACAATTATGAAAGAGGAAAAATTATTCAATTAAGTCATATTTGCACTTTCATGTTCCAGTGGTGTATAATCTGAAATCAGATCACAGTAGATACCTTCGAAGAGCGAGTAATGGATATAAATAAGAGTCAGCTGACTTAGTGAGATGAAATCGTTTGAATGTGCCACTTAAAGTTCAACTTTTCTGTTTTTATTTGTCAGAAAGTGAGAAAAGTTAATGATGAAACACACACACACACACACACACACACTTGAGAGATAAGTGGTACACCTCACACACAGCTTTCTGTACAATATAGTACCACAAATTGATAAGGGTGATGTTTCTTTGAAGTGCAAATTCAGCCTCAAATTCTGTGAGATCCCTTCCTCTGAGCGTATCCAGAAACGCAGCAGAGGACTGAACAGGAAGCAGAGAGGGGGGCATGGCCTTGTGGCTTGGTGGTGTGTGTCCCAGGAGGTAAAGAGACACCAACAACAGCTGACTGACCACCGGTGTGGCGGTCAGTCGGCGAGGCAGAAATAGTGATACTGCAGAAGAAGCTAATCAGCCATGCAGCTGCTGTCAGGCCTCGACTGCTGGAATCACATTCATGGTCGTTTGTGAAAGTTTTCGTGTGGTTCTTGTTTTGTAACTGAACTTGTGACTCAAAAAGACTGAGAGGCTGTCAGTTGTGTGTGTGTGTTTGTGTGTGTGTGTCTCTGTGGGGGAGTGTCAGGATGTAGCTGTAGGCTGCTGGTTAACTTGAGATCATCAGTGAAGGAGAACATTCAGTCCAGTGCAGCTTCAACCTCCTTTAAAAACACAAGTCGGACCCATTTTGGCAAATTAAAACATACTAAGAAGAGAGTTAGTGAAGAAAAATTTAAACTCTAGTGATTAATGAGTCTAATGAGTCTAAACAGCTTATATTTGAAAGTTAGTGCTGTTTCACAAACTCCCCCTCAAAGTTAGGGGCTGGGGGAGTTGTGCCGATCACCTCTGATTAGCCAAAATTAGCAGTCTTTTTTTTTATATATATTCTCATGAAGTGAATGGGAAAAAAGACTGAAACTGGTGTCTCTATGTCAGCTTTTCCATGCAATGTTAAGGCCAATTTTAAACAGAAAATGGTGCGTTAAGGTATTTTTATTTCACAAGATGCAAATTATAACTTTGGTAATGATGCTGATATTAACACCAGCACAAATGTGTTTCTCTTCATCATATATTGATGTCAATTCACAGCTAAAAATAGAAAAAAAAACACTTGTCTAAGTTTGTAATACCTCTTGAAAATGTATCAGAAGTTTTGGCTCAAATTTAAGGACTCTGAGGGTTATTTTTCAGTTTAAAAGCACTTGACAGATGAGTTAATGTCAGACAGTCTGAAACCCGCCTACACCAGCAGAAAGTCGCCTTACTTGTTTCTTCAAATATCTTTTCATGTAGGAGTTGGTTGGAAAAAAAAAAAGCTGTGAGTGCATAATTTCTGTCTTTTAAACACTGTGATCATATACATTTTCTGATCTCTGTTTGGAAAATGTTGTCAGAGGTGAATGGAAAGGTCTGCATTATAGTACAAAAGAACAGCGATACGAAAGACAGGTGAGAGTGAAATTGCTAATTATAACGACAGCATAAAGCCATGTGGACGTATTCAAATGAGTTTTTTTTTGTTTTCCTGTGTTCTTACAACCACCTCTATGGTAGGTTTGTTGTTGGGGCAACATGGTTTATTTTTAATGCCACTCACATGCTGAACTAAGGTGTGTAATTATATCTATACTGCTCTTTCTCTGCATTGAGACTTTATGCATTTTCCTGTAATCATCTTATGCTGTAAAGAAGTTCCTGTAACCAGAAAGTAAACACAAAATGATACTAAGGTGACTGAGGGTCACTGAACCATCTGTTTTGACACAAATTAACAGACTTGAACATTCACAGTTTTAAAGCTGCGAGTTGTTCACACTTCAGTGAAGTTTTAAACACTTTCTATCAATGAAACTGTGCATCCTCATTCAATTTAATACCACATTGACAACTCGGTTGACCTGGGATGACATACCTATCTTTAGCTCCCTAACAGAGCACAGACGTCATGGTGACAACAGGAATTTTTTCCAGTCGCCTCCCTACTTGTTTGATATAGATCAGCGCTCCCAGGCCCTCCAGAACTATGGGTAATGAAGGCACTGCTGCAAATTCATTCATAGATCATCTGGGGAATTTATTAATGCATGAAGACTTGCAGGGTAGACCCAAACCTCACCACCCTCCTCCCCCCCCCCAGGAGAGCATGATTAATGGCGTTCCCCTGAAACTGCATCAGTTAGCCACTGCTATCTGGTATTTGTCTTCACAAGATCGTATCGACTTTTGGGAGATCATGCAGAAAATGAACTGTCATGTGTGCAAGAGCTTGCTGAACTAAGGGTGGTAATACCTTCGTTCTGCAGGCTAACAGCAACAAGCCCTCGGCATGGAAACAGATAGCACAGAGGGGGAGACCAGGAACACCTCCCCGGTCTCTTTCTGAGAAGAGAAATCTTGTTCTGCCTTTAATAAGTATAGTTCTCTGCCTTTTTTTTTAATGGAAATGGGTTTTAACAGAGGTCTCAGCGAGGATATTACAACATATCAAGCTGTTCCACTGTTTGGTTACACCACATAATGGCATCATTATTTCTGCCTTTGCATGTAGATGGAAAATTTACCACTGAACAGTGACAGCAGGCTTTGTCTTTGTACTCCGCAAAATGGCTACTTACAGTCAAATTAACATCTAAGACCAAACTTCTAACACTTTTCTCTCTCCTTCTTTGTGGCAGATTTTAACGGACTTCAGAAAAGCAATATTATTACTAATTTCAAAAGTCAATATACATAATGAAATGTTTGTTGTTTATATGCTCTTCAAAGACATTGTAACTCAACAAACTGTCACATTTTTTAAATTTGATAAAGAGGCAAACTTTGATCTTCCAAATCCAATATGACAACGACTCGCATGAGAATCACAAATTATAACTGACGTGAACCCTTTTTCTTTTGTAAACTTTGGCAAGTGGCTCATTTTAACTTGTGGATTAAAAACTTAGAAGCTTCATCCATAAAGTAAGACATCTGGAATTTCCAAAAAAGACAAAATATTAGCACTTCTTTTATAATTTTTTATTATCTATCTGTAGTCAACCCATCATTAAATACACTTTCACAATGATTCATCCGTTTTGATGTCCATATCAGAATTTTTCTCTTTCAAGATCAAATGTTAAAGGGTTTGATTTTTTCCTTCTTTCCTCCTTCTAATTCACAGTCAAATCTCAAAATCTAGAGTCACTGCCAGGTCCCAGAAGTCATCCACAAGCCATTTTGGAGCAATGTGTAAGAAAGAGATTGCATCAACCAGACTGATAATGCAAGTAAAGCCTTGGGCTGATTTTCTGACAGACCGGAGATCAGCATCCGACAACCAGTGGAGGAGGGGAAGGAAAGAGGAAGGCAGTCCCTCTTACTGAGGCAATTCACATCCACCTGACGATGGGTGGAATGACTGCTTTGGAAAGATAATTGTACCTGGAGAAAATCCAGCGACGGGAACACTAGGAATTTTATCTGCAAACCACCTTCCTCTTCCGCTGATAGATATGAAAACTGGCAAGGTGCAGGTAGGAAGGCAGGGAGTGTCATTAACCAGAGGGTCGCTGCACACATGATAACCCCACCAGCTCTTTTATTCCTTTCATTTTGTTTATGCTCTCCACTCGGTCGCCTGCTTGATGAGGTAAACACACTGGTCCCCCTGGCTTTTGAAATCAATTTGACTCTGGATTTGTCTCCGCAGACACCTGACGAACCCTGCGGTGCAGCTCTGTTATGGGGTCTAGAGGAGTGCTCCAGCTACCCTTCTTCCCATCAAACAGGGAAAGAGGAGCTGGTGTTAAACCATGAAAAAACAGCGCTATTCCCCAACTCACAGACATGACTAGAGTTGCCGCCGCGGTCCCTGCCTTAGCCCTGCTGCGTTGCAGTCTTGGGTGGAGGCCAGAACCAGGCAGTTTTTGGATGAGCCTGGCTCCTGTGAGAGACTGTAAAGTAGGTTGAGAGGACAGCCATACTCACAAGTCTCATCCTAAACTAATGAACACACTGGAAAATAATTAGCGGGATGCAGCCAAGTGTTGTCGTTGACCTTAGCAACCTTCATCTGTCTCCTATTTAACAAACAACTCCACTTTAGTGCTCATGGCTTATTTCCTCATTAGTTTTATTGTATTAATGGATTAATTTAACCAGTATAACATTATGTCTGTTGATTGTTAATAGGTAGTTACTCTTGGAAGCAAATGACTCCCATCAAACGGTGTTATGACGAATAAATAAGCAGGAAAATGCAGACTGCATGCCTACAACCACAAAACAAACAAACAAAAGAACAAAAATTAATCCAAAAATGAAAGTTATTAACCTTGCTGATATGAACAGTCTAACAGATATTTCATGGCTTCATTTCAGGAATTTGAAGTAACTCGGAGGGTGCATGTGCATGGGGATGTTAATGGGAGGAGCTTTGTCTTAGTATAAGGTTATTAGATAAAAGAAGAAATTTAATGTAGAGAACTGTACCAGTGTTTATAAAACTGAGTGTGCATCATCTTCTACTGATATTCAAGTGATGTAACTTTGAATACGTACACATAAAAGTTACAGCTTGCATGTAGTTAATGCATGCATCTGTCTGATGCTTCATTTGTGTTTAACAGGAACTGGTTCATTAGTTAAAGATCGCAACTTATATGGTAAACCAATATCAATAATCTGAAATGATTTAATATCAATTGATATGACAGATTTAAAATAGATGGTGTTCAGTTTCATATGATACAAAATACAAAAAGCATATACTTACATTTAAAAACAAGAGACTAATTGACATTTTTGCCAGATACATGAAGATTAAGAATTAATTGATTATTGAAACTGAGTGATGTGATTGCACTTTCTTGTGAAAAACATGTTCAAAATAGACATTTTCATTCTCCTCATGAATTAATTGTGCATTTGTGATTTGCTACAATGACCTTGCATTAATCCTCGAACCAGACCAAACTTCTCATTTAGAGGTTAAACTCTAATGTCAGCGCCTGACATTATATGCACGAGGACTCTTTGGCAACTTTGCTGTCAGAGGAGCCAGAAGCTGATCTTACCAGGTCATCCTGACGCTGAGACGAGGCATGATTTATAGGGGACATCATGTTGTAAGAGTTCATACATTAATAAGATTCCAGGACACTCGAGGATGATTACAACTGTTTCTGTTATTACACTGTAAAGAGAGAGACAGAGTAAATCTGATTGGTGGTTGTAACAAACTGGTAATATTTACGTTAACCTTTAAACTTACAATATGTGACATTTCCACATAAAAATGTGGAAATTGTAACCTTAGATCAAGCTAAAGTTTCCAATAATATTCAAACTCGGGGAAATACGTAAGTCTCATTTTGTCACCTGTTTCCAGTGTTGGTCAAATTACTTGGAAAATGTAATTAGTTACTGATTACTTATCCAAGAAAGTAATCCAGTTACTTTAGTGATTACTTATTTTCGCCCAGTGGAACTGGATGTGGTAGCCGCAGCAGGGGGGTCAGTGGTGTCTCAGTGAGTTTCATATTCCCGTGCCGGCTTGCTAGGTGTTTGCTCAGATTTGAGGTGGAATTTTTCGCTGTAGATAAAAGTTTTTTTTCCCACGCAGAGTGTACAGCGGACGCTAATGTTTTTGTCACCTTTACAGAGTCAAACTCAAAGTAATGTCGGTACTTCCAAGCATTAAACGCTGCATGGTCCTGCTCTCTCCCGTAACCTCTCAGTAACGCAGCCTGCTTGCGGGAAAGTAACAGTGATCTAATTACTGTTTTTGCAATTGTAATCCCTTACATTACTCGTTACTTGAAAAAAGTAATTGGATTACAGTAACGCATTACTGCCCATCAGTGCCTGTTTCTGACTTCCAAGTAGAAAGGTCAGAGAGTGACAGTGGAATTTGGAAAAATAAAAAAAGCCATTATTCTTATTTTCATTTCATTATTCTTATTATATAGACATGCAAGTACTTCCTGTTACTTGTTTGTGTTGTGTTTTGGACTCATTCAGGTAGATAGTGGTTAGTTATAAGACTTCCAGTGGTCAGAGCTCATAAAAACTTCTTCTCCATCTTTCTTTTCAGCAAAAGAAGCATCTAATGTTTTATGCTTGGATCACATGAAACAATATGACCCAAATAATACCATCACACAACCCAAACCTATTTCAGGTGAAAAATGCACTCAGTTGCAGGAGTAACGAGTCAAAATGAGATAAAGCAGAATGAGGAAAACGGCTATGTGAAACACTGAATAGCAAAAGAGCACTGAAACACCTGATCAAAGATTTATAATCATTCGAGGGTTGTCTTTTGCTTCAAACCAAACAATTACAATTCTGTTTCACTAAAGCCTTTTTTCTGGATTTGAAAAAAAAAACACATGACCTTGTTTAATTTGTCTTACTGTTTCCTGCTCCAACTTTACTGGTAGAAATCCAAGAGTGGCTGTTCACCCAAATTAGCCTGATTACTCCAAACACGGAAATAAAGACCTTCAGTGGAAAAGTCTGACCGCAAGCTGACGTGCACCGGTTTTTTCACTGTGAGTCGAATAACTCAAGGTGGGATCAATAGACGAGGCCCGTTCTGCACGAGGCGAGTCTCCTGTGAACTCCCCCTAAAGAGCCATTATTTACTGCTTGCTCATGCTGGGACAAATGAACTCAGCACGGGCCCATTAATGTGTAATTAGAGAAAAGAATGAGACAAATATTTAACAACACAAGTGTTTCTGCTCATTAGATCAGCTTCAATGGGGATTATTAATGACTTCCAAGTTTAAGTTGTGGTGATGAGCTCAGGTTTCAGGAGAGAGTTCAAGTGTGATTTATTGGCGCTTCACTGTTGAGGCCAGTTGGATACAAAGATTGTTATCTTCTATCTACTTATTTTATCTTATTTATTCACTTTCCAATGGTGATTCTGTAGTATTTTGTGTTGTGATAGTACTAATATACATCATTACCTTTTGTTGGTAAAAGTAAGTCATTTTTCTAGTAAAAAAAGAGCATAATTTTGTCTATTTCAGTCCCATAATTGTGAAAATTTTCATGCTCTCATAGCAAAACCAATGGGAACATTTTGTGGTTATTTTTGACATTAGTTAATCTATCAAGAAAACAAATCAGTGGATTAATCTGTCATGAAGAAACTCATCAGATGCTAATCAAGTATTACGTCAAACTTTACTCACTTTTTCACTTTTCATTCTCTATTCAAAAAAATCTGACAAACCTTTTATTTTGAAAAGGCAGAGAATCTTATTTACACATCTCACAGATACTAAGCAGCATTAGCATTCATCTGGAGTCTTGTTTCTGGCTGATGAATGTAAGTTCAATATTAGTTTTCTCTCAGATCCATTTTAGAAAACAACTCATGAGAAAAGCTTTTGGCTCTTTAGTCGCTAAAAGCTCCACTTCGGTCATTAAGTCTTTTAGTCATTCTGTCTGCCGTTTGGCAAGTCTTGTGCTGTCAGTCTTTAGAGCTCTTTTTAGCGGCGAATGATAATGTTGAGCAGATCAAAAAGGAACCAAATAGTGAAATTACTGGATGTAAAAAAAACAAACACAATGAGCAGGGAGATAATCCTCATGAGTTGGATGCCAAAAAAATCGTTCGTTCATTCACAAAGTTCCAAAATCTGAAATTAGATTTGTTTGGTATATACAGTCTAAAAAATCAAGCTAAGGGTTGAGACGAACTATGTAGTCTTACATTTATCTCTGTAAACAGACAGACAGAAGAGCTTAGTTCAGACTGAAACACTGTTCGATGTGAAATAAGAAAACTTTGTTTCACAGGGATTACATTAAAGAAGATTATATCTGGCACGCTCCAGGACTTAACAGAGGTAGCAGAGTCAGAACTGTCTGAATTAGGAACAGACTGTAGAGACTGGCTGCAGTGGGAAATCTACTCCCTATTCTTAACGTGCTCATGTTGGTCTGATTAAAATTAATGCAATAGACTGGTTGGTTTGCAGCGCTGAAGTTTCCCATGTCTTTTTATGGTTAATTCATATGCTGGTTGTGTGTGTGTGTGTGTGGGTGCGTGTTTTTTTTTTTTCCTTTGGTCTACTCCACAGTATTTTTTGGTTTTGTTCGCTCTCACCTGAGGAGGATTCAAGCCTGTCCATCCAGTTCTCACTGGCAGTTGATCATGCCCCACAACATCCCCCATAATCCCTTGCTCTGCTTCCATTTGATGTCATCTTTTCCTGGGGATTAACACGGATGCCCTGAGGGCTTGCGATAAGCACGTCTTCTTAGAACAGCCCAGTCAATAAAAACCAGAATAAGGATACTTAAAAGTTTCACTTACACACACACACACACACGAGATCACACACACACACAGAGCAGGGAAGCACAAAAACACACATAGTGTATCTAAAAACCTATAAAAACATGGCCGCATGAGTCAATTATTTATCTAGAGCTTTGATAAATCCATGGCAATTATCTAATGAGCAAAACATGAGCTTGCTGCTTAATAAAATTTAGTTAATGGGATTTTAACAGATTTTAACGTTAAATATAATTAGAATACGTAAAATTGCATTTTTCTCAACAGCAGCTGTATATGTCAGCAGCTGAACGGTGAACCCTGAGGCTAAAGGGTGACGGCTGTGTGTGCAGCAGCGTTCGGATGAGAACAATATTCAGTCAATTACCTGATGTAGGTTTTTGTCGAGGTCCCAGTGGACTGCAGGTTTTTAGCATTGCCAGCTTCTCCTGAAAATAGTGCAGACTGTGCCATGGTG
This sequence comes from Acanthurus lineatus, assembly GCA_029814665.1. NCBI lineage: Eukaryota > Metazoa > Chordata > Actinopteri > Acanthuriformes > Acanthuridae > Acanthurus > Acanthurus lineatus. The sequence goes on from JAPZDV010000026.1 coordinate 20,083,842, forward strand.
TTTAGGTACTGGAATAATATTTTGGCTTACAGCTTTTTTTCCTCTAAATGTGGATTAAGGTTGTAAGCCTCAGAAGAAAAAAAAATACTATAGCTTAGAGTAGAAGTTTATCCAATCACACATAAATGACAAACCAGAGGAAGAAGAAAGCTAAAACACATATTTGCACAGGTGAGATAAATTACAGGCTTTTAAAACTTCTCAAAGACACAAGTGTTTTTTTGTTTTTTGTTTTTTTTTTTTTTTCCAAAACAAGCAGTCTGACAACAAAACTCTCGAGGAGATAAAATGACAAAACAAAAAAGCTCAACGCATAAATGACAAGTAAAAGGAGTCAAATGAATGACAAGACTTTGAGGTGGGCTGTTTAATCGCACGAAAAAATATGACACTTTTATTCTCGCACAAAGCTAATCGCTTGAAAACCAACCCATATGTTCGACGCCATTCAGAGTTGCAAAATGGGATTTTATTCAGAGCGCTTTCAATGATCGTCCCTGCCAGCTTTTAGATAAACCACACGTACAGCCAAACGACTTGTTCGCTCCTGTCAGACGACAATGGAATCAGCAGCAGAGAGGATTGAAGATAAGTTTAATGAGCGAAAAAAAACCCCCCAAAAAACAAAATCGCATTAAATCAGGACGCTCATGTTTTCCAATTGAATCAGACACCTTGGTCTTCAGTCAATACGCAGGAATCGATACCTGGACCATGCTGAAACCAACGTTTTCAGATGATGCCAAGCATAAATCTTTGAGGTCACGGCTGAGTTATTGACCTCATGAAGGGAAAAACAAAAAAGAAAAACTCAGCACACACTCACTCACACACACACATAAACAACATGGTCCACAGGGACGAAGATCACGGTCTGTTATTTTAACATGAAATGCGACCAGCATTTATAGTCCCATCTCTCATTCTTTTTGCCATTTATGTGCAGAAAAAAAGGGATCATTTGCATCTCTCCGGGGGACGTCCCTGATGGGCTTTGTGTGGGTTACATTGCTCATGTTGGTCTGATTACTAAAACTTTTTTCTCATTGCACTTCTAATCATTCAGCAGATAAGGGTGGGCTGTTCTGTGGGAGAAAAAAATATTAATGAGGGACACACAAAAAAAGTTAATGAGGTTTTTCCTGTACTACACCTCTAGAGGCAGGGGTCGGCTTAGCAGCAATGTCATTAGGCAGGAATTAAACTGGGACTGTTGTTTTGCTGGGCTATCAATTTACATGCTTTAATTGCATAACCAAACTGTTCTGCCAAAACAAGGCAAGCTGTAAACGCAGCAGTGTGAGTGTGACCGGTTGTGTTTTGTATAAGCAAACACAAGCTTTTCTTGCTGTTTTTTTTTTTCTGCACAACTCGCTCCCACATGCACACAAAGAAACCCTGCTGTCCTGTTTTTTTTTTTTTTTGTAGGTGCATTTGTTGCAAACTTTTAAACTGGAACAGACACCAACTCAGTCCCAAGAGGAGTAATACATTAGTGAACACCCTTTAGCAAGCCAGGGACTGTGTCCTAATAGCTGTACTTGGCAATCCATCATGGAGATAGCAATCTCAGTCTGTCCCCTCATACTGCAATAGACCTACCATCATCACATTCACAGGGGCATGCATTTACATTTATGCACCAAGTAATTCAGGGATGCTTGGAGAAGAAGAAAAAAAAAACTAACATGATGCAACAATGATATAAAATGTGCTCAATCTTGATTTGATTACAACCAACATTAAAATTTATCAGGAAGTTTAATCAGCCCGCCTCAAAATTGGAGTAAAAACTGTAGCCTGCAGACTGTAAGCAAAATGGATTATGCTCAAGATAATGTCGTTCAAAAAGGAAGCTGTCCCACTTATTTCACACACAACTCATGTCCCCAAAACCAAAGAGGGATAAAATAAGCTCCTGCAACTTCTCTGGGAAATGTCATGTGTGCTGTTGAGGTTAAGATATTTAAAGCCCATGTGTGTGTGTGTGTGTGTGTGTGGGAGGGCACTTATATAAATTCAACCTAGTGAATAAAAGCGAGGATATTTGCATTTCAGACTAATAAAACAGACTGAAACAAAAACCGATGGGGACAGAAATAAGAAAACAGAGATAAAACTCACTGCTAGCCAAGGTTGACTTATCTTGAAATAGAGTGACTGTGTTTACTTGCGATACAATCTGTGAGCTGCAAACTGAAAGAATGGAAATCAGCCTTAAGATTTTCATATGTTTGCTGTTATTGTTCAGTTTGACAATATAATCTTGCCGTGCCTGCAAAGCCCACTGAAAGCCTTTAATTGATTCAAACAGACGGGGAGTGTTTCAGGAAGAATCTGCACAGACAAACATACAAGGCACAGGGAAAAAATTTGATAGAAAATATGTCAAAATGAAAAACAGTACAAGGTCTTTTCATCTGTATTTTTTCCTGGTTTCTTTTCTTTTGTTGTGTGAGAGTGTAGCAAAGATTTTTCTACATCTGCGCTTTTGATATACTGGCATGACGAAAGCATCCTTTATTCTCACACCGCTGCCTTGACTGAGTGATGTTCAAAAGCGTTTTAATATTTTCATTTGCCTGATTGCATTGTGAAGAAACTCTTTCAACTCTGGGGAACAGAAAGCAGGGAGAACAGTTGGGGGGGAGTTTTACACATCCATCTCCAGCCCACACAACTCAACCCTTCACTGCTGCTAAAGCACCAAACCTTTGTAATTGAACCTGAGATATTAGGATAGGCGGCACTGATTCCAGGTGCATACTAAAAATAGTGCTCACTCATTGGGGGACTCTTAGGGATGCCATTTTGTTATGCATTATGCATATATGCAAATATGGGACAAGGAAATGGATTACTTGAAAGGGCACCTGTGGTTCCCGGCTCAAAGATATACGCAACAGGGGAAATGAAGTGAACAGCGCTCTCATTTAGCCGACGCACAGCTGTACGGAGTCGTGGAGAAACACACTTTCAGACAGTTTTGTGATTCAGAAGTAGGTAATGACTGATAAGTACGGATGAAATCACGAGCAGACTTGAGGGCATATGCAGGTAGATGAGGGCACCCTCACCCTTTTTCTCTGGGTTTGTGTACAAGACCATTAGCTTAATTACCTCTGAAATATAAATGAAAGCTGGAACATAATATAGCATCCTCATTTCTTCCTCTTCTCTCCTTCTAGCAGAGACCACAAACTGGATTTTTAACTTACATGTCAACTCTTCCTCATGATAGAGGAATGAGGTGGGAGGGGGTGATGGTTTTGGGATGCATTTTCACAAGCATAAATTCTAATCTAAGCTTTATTTCAAATCTTTTAATGTTTTTGATGCTTGTTGATATGAAAAGTCCCCTGGATGTTACTCACACTAAAAGTTAAACTTGTGTTTATGTACATTTAAGGTGGAGCTGTAGCTGATGAATTTATATACTAAAACGTTGACTCAAAGTCTAAAAGTAGATTGAATGGTTGGCTGCACAACTTCAGTCAACACAAAAATTTTATTTCCTCAACCTTGAATTTGTTTCCATTTTCTTTTCACACACACAAAAACCCACATGGTAATGCAATCCATTTTGTCTTCATGCAGACAGACTGAACCATTTGATTTGATAGTGACAAAAGACACAGACCCTGCAGAATAATCACGCCAGTCTACAAAGAGTAGCTTCTTTAAAACACCAGACTGGTCAAACAATGGTATATAGTTTCTACCTCAGCAACATTAATTCCTCCAACAGCCTCTATAGAAACTTGTGGCCGTGTGCCACATTGAGTCTTTTCATCACATGAGCCGAGCTCTAATGTAAACACATACACCTTTCACAACATGAAAAGTTCTTTTATGCCTGTACAAGATATGCTTATATGAACAGTCACTCTTTGTATTCTAACAATCCCATTATAATAAATTCTTATTAATATTTATTTGGTAAATTCTACTTTTTAAGACACCTGCTTCTTTGACTTCTTATGATAAAGGAATTCTGGTGGTGCATCTCGATATTTGTTGCTTTGGAAGGGCCCGAGGTATGAATGGGGGCCTCCTGCTGTGATGTAATCCCTCTCCTTCCTGATGAGGATTCATCCTATACAAAGCAAGCTTAGGCACACTTCCTTTTATCCTTTCATGTGGGCACAGCACAGCCCCGCACAGCCCCCTATAGAGCGTCGAAAGCAGACAGAAGCGCTGTTAGTCCTGAACAAAGGTGACAGCTCTCACTCATCCACTCACTGCGGGTGAAATTGGGGTCTCGGTCTCGACTCTTGCAGGGACCCCTTGCGACTGGGGCTCAGATTTAAAAAAGCCTGAATGGCAGCTACATGTGTGAAGCTCAAGCACAGGAAAAAGCGAAAAGTCAAGAAACCAAGGTAATACCCTTAGTCACACGCTTGTGTCTGTGCGCCTGCCATGTACAGATATGTAAACTTCATGCACAAATGCCATGAATAAAAATTGATTCTATTGTCTCTGAAAACACAGTGCAATTATCCTCCATGTCTCCCTCCCATCTGCTGCGTCTTTGTTCTCGGGATGCATAGGCTATATACTACACTATATATGTGTGCTGGCTGGAAAAGCAGCGTTTAGCTGATAAGCTTCTGTCTCATCAGTACAAGCTATAGAAGGTGATTTCCCCAGTGTCCTCTGCATACGTGACGCGGAGTGCACCCACACGTTATGGTATGTTTGTTTGTTTGTATGTTACACACAATGAACATCAATTAGCTGCACTATGAGAATCCTTTAGTCCTGCTGTAAACTCTGTACGAACAATACACAGTGTTTTAGTCATGTAAACACATAACTAGTGTATATTTGAGCCCAGCCAACGGTGGATTTGAAGTTGATTCTATCAGTATTTGATGACATATTATGGAATTTTAAGCAAGAAATGTACTGAGCAGATGATTTTAAAGGTGAAAAGCAGACTTTTGCTCCCAGTCAGACTATGTAATGAGGACACTTTCTAAACTACCCCAAAAACATCTCTGGATTTTCATTACAACAGTTTCTTCCTTTGAAATAAATTAATATTTCTTTTTCATTAGTGTGGCTCTACTGTGATTCATATTTTGATAAGTATTTTTTTTTCAGAACTGAAACAATTAGCTAATTAACACATGAACTAAATAAACACAACATTAGGTGATGGTGAATAGGAAAAAATGAAGCTATTCTCTGTTTATTACTGATGTGTGGACAACTGCCATGATGTTGCTGTGCGTCCTTCAAAGTGTGTGACTGCACACATACGTAAGTGCTCGCGTCCCTTGAACGTATGTGTTTGTGTTCTCCTGATCTCCAGACAGCTGTGGCCATTAGCCAGAGGCTGAGTCTGTTCAGATGTGCGGGTCAGAGTTCTGATCTAATCTGGAGGATCTGTGTCTGATGAGGTCTCCACTGTAAACACAGTGGCCTGCCGGAGCTGGTTGCAGAAATCGTGGAGCCAGTGGGCACCGAGGGCTGAAGTGGGCAAGCAGACATTAGCACAAGGGTAATTGCTGTCCCCATGGCAGCCCACTGAATGACATCTAATATTGCTGGGGAAAGCAGCAAACCATTACCTGGTGTGGAATAAGAGCTTTTTCTGATAGCCACTGAAGTCCAATTGGGCTCGAAAATGGTTCATCATACACCCCGGTCGACCAATTTAGCCTCATATGCTGTTGTGTCTGAGAAAGGTACGACAACCAAATTATTGATTGTCCTTGAGATTTTTCATACATTGATATTTTTTCCATAGATTCTGAACTGACAGGAGAGTTGTTAAAGTGAAGAGGATGACTGCTGCATTTATGGATATGGAGCACCGCAGAGGCACACAAGTCTGATAATTGGGGGCCTTTGGTGACTTAATCTAACCGTAGGCTCCTTCAGCTATGCAGGATTTGAATTTGCTTGAATAATGTGCTCGATATGCAAAATGTGGTCTCAAATGTGCTTTGTGTTTGTTTGCAGCCAGTTTCATCATTCTGCAGTGATTCATTCCGACATATTAAACATGCTTTGATCACTCTTTGAAGAAAAAAAAGACTTTGTTTTCAGAAAAATATATTTTTTTAAAAGCACTAAGTGTCACAGCTCATGCTTGCATAGCTAAAAGTTTTGTGTGAAGAAAAAAATGCATCTCATGAAAACAGTCTATTCCCCACAGGGAATTAACAAATATTACGCCTCAGAAATAAGAAAAAGCTGTAAAGAAAAAGTAAATTAATAAAGTCATATATCAGAACGATGAAGTAGTTACTTCACAGCTACTATTAGTCATCGCAAACATGCAATGTCCCTTTTTTTTACACCTTGGATCTCTTATGTCCCAGATGGCCTCAAAGGCACTCAAGTAAGTTCATCTTTTGTTCATTCCTTTAGCACCAGATAGTTAAGTCTGCATTTCCCCCATGTCAATACAACTGCGATTGCCCCTCTTGCAGGCCTAACTGTTGCAATTAATTCCTGAACCCAATCTCTCCTTTTACTGCTTGCCAAAAAAAGTTTGAAATCAGGGATAGAGCCCCATCTGCCTCATAGCCTCCAGATCAGCTCTGCAGCTGGTCTTCAGGCCCTGGTTGATATGCAGATGTGAGGTTTCATTTATAAAGCTTAACCTGGCCAATAATTCCTCCTAATATTTGGCTATATAAATTTTGAAAGGTCAAAAGTTTACTCACACTGGACAGTTTAAACGTGGCTGTGATTTAAACTTTCAAGCCTGCGGTTGCAGTTATTAAAATCTTAAATGAGTTGATTGCTTCCACAGTGAGCAGCTTCCCATTTCCAATTCATACACCGAGACGTGATTTGAACTCAACTCTCAGGTCTCTGATTGTAGTTACTTTAAAAAAAAAGTCAGCACATGTCTCCATGTGTGCTACACCTAAAGAAACGGCCCCTCTGGCTGTCTCTGCGAACCAAAACATGGGGCTTCCAGCGAGTTATTCAAAATTTACAACTTAGTTTCTCTCATCAGTGCAGCAGTCGGCCGTGCTCCTCGCAGATTCAACTCAGCAGCCAGTCTTGCCTCAGCGGCAGAGTTCCTTTATCTTGCACTGGCCTAGGCTACATTCATAAAAAACAAAAAAAAGAAAGAGAAAAAGCATAGTTTCAACACAGGAGTGCAAGTCAGTGAGAGCTGCACCATTAACACTGCAGTAGCTCTCGAGGCTGCAGGCTATTTCTGGCCAACTGCTGCTATACCCTCTATGATAAAGCTCATCCTTCTCTTCATAGTCATAATTTGTTTGACAAAGGCTTCATATTCACCATGGCAAATATCACTTTCAATTATACTTTAAAACAAAAGAACACTTTGCAAATCTATTTTAAGGGACAGGTGCATTGAAAGATGTTTCGGTGAGAGAAGAAACGTTGTAAATAAATGTATTATTGCAAGTTAGACAGCGTGTGGGAGTTCGTTTGCATAATTTTATGGTGAAAAAAGAAAAATAAACTTTGCGTGACTGTCATTATTTACTCACTATTTCATGAGCTTAGTCATCATTTTGGCTTTGCATCCACTTCATCATTCGTTAGCGCCTTTTGTCTCTGATCGCCTCGGTTAGAATTGTTGTGGTTTTTCTGTACACTGACATCACTCGTGTATATATACGAACCAGTCAGTCAGTCAGTCAGTCAGTCAGTCAGTCAGTCAGTCAGTCAGTCAGTCAGTCAGTCATTTGGTCTGTCATGAGCCAGCTGGACCAGGCAGCAAGTAGGCAGCAACCCAGTGCTGGAGGCGAATTGGAAGCAAGGAAGACAGGGTGTAAGATTATCAAAGAGAGCAGAGGGCTGTGTGTCGAAAGGCTTAGCAGAGGCACACCAAACACCAACAAGAAGTAAGGGGGTGGGTTGTGTGTGTGTGGGGTCATTTGGGTGGCAGCATGAGTGGGAGAAAGAGACAGAAAGATGGAGACAAAGAAAAATGCAGATAAAGAGATGTGCCTGTGGAATGATTGAGAATTTAAACCACCCCTGCCGACGATCGCCTGGGAATCGCGTGTCTTTGTGATTAGGTGTACGTGAGAGTGTAAGTGAAGGAGACAGTGTGTAAGACACAGAGAGAGAGAGAGAGAGAGAGAGAGAGGGATTGCATGTCTTTGCATGTTTTCTGCACAGCGAGGTGCTCACATGGGAAGTTTCACCCGGGGGCTGTTGTTTGTTTCCTATCTGTCAAATGCTGTATAGGAAATATTCAAAACATATTCAGACAGACACCTAGTTGGTGATGGTGAACTGCGGAGGTCACACAATCTTCAGGGGGAAAACAATGTTTACTGTGTGCCAAAGATTTTTATTCTAAGTAGTTTATTATTTATGGAGTTTCTGTATGTCCATTATTTTAATTCAATTGTGTTCTGCCTTTTTTTTATTACAGAGGCAGCAAAGCATAGAAAGTACTTCACAAAAATAATAATTCACAGATTGATCTACGGCCAATAATCTGTCCTTTCAAATCTGTCCATCTACATATCTATATATGTGGTGCAGGCAGCAGATACCGCCGGTGGTTCTGCATGAGCAGTAGCCTCTGCTTTCTACAGTTACTGTTTTGGGGATCTGACCAGACATGTTCAGCATACAAATTGGACTTTTAGTTCACAGCATTTTATTATCTAACACCCTCTCTGAATGAGAATCAAGCTTATTTTATTCATTTGTACAATGACTGACCCATAGTTTTAGCACTGCAGACGTTTTAATAGATTTAGTGTCATTACTGACACTCGGTATCAAGAACTGATACTAACAAAAATAAAGTGAGCTGTCAGAAAAATTATGTTGATTGACCAGAATTTTTATAACCAATCTTTTTCAACATTCATAAGAAAAAAAAGCCAAATATTTGCTGATTCCAGCTTTTCTTGATTTTGAAGATGCTGCTTTTCTTTGTTTTATATCTGTATAAATTTATTATCTTTGGTTTTAACCATTTAATTTCAAGACATCATCTCTTTAACAGTCTTTGTTTGCAGTCAGCTAATCATTGCAGAAAATTAAATGTAATGTTCAAATTAAACTTGGACTCAGTGTGTATTGGAGTATCTTTACAGTGTGTTATTGCTGCATTTAACTGAATAAACAACTGAATTATTCCTCACCCATGGGAGTCAAAGACATATCTGACAATGCATGAACGTATATTCACAGAGGTTCTGTTTGAAACACTATTTACATGGTGAAATGGTTTTAAAATTGGATTAAAACTTGCACCATGACAAAGTCCCCACCTCTGGATCAAAGCTTTTGTCAGAGCTTTTTCTCCTCAGCCTACGTCTCTTCTCTCCAGCTACTGATGTAAAATATATAAATAAATTAAACAGTAAAGTTAAGTGGGCTGCCTGCCCCTTCATAAAAAGCTAAATACATTTTCTGGTATCAGTGAAATTTAGTCTGCAAAGCTGGCTGCTCACACTGTTATTAATACAATGTGTTTCTATATTCATTTCTTTTAGAGAATATTTACAGGTGACCTTAAGAAAATGGATATTTTAAGGAAAAAAAATCTGTATTGTGGTAAACAAAAAGGAAAACAAAAGAGACAAACTGTAGCAAATCTGCTTTCCATATGAGAAGCACAGGAAAATACTGGAGTGATTTGACTTTCACTGCAGCTCTCTTTGCTTGCAGTCACTGTTGGGACATCAGAATTTACCATCCACTCACATTGAAAATTAATGCTATTCAGTTTGTTGCTTACTGCCCAAATCTAAATGTAGCAGGAGATGAGTCAAATGGTTAGAGGAGAAAGATGTCTCCTCTTCACTGAATGAGCTGCCCTGCAGCTTAGTCATCCTTCAAATGTCACACACACACACACACATGCACAGAAGGAAAAAAAAAAGTGGTGTTCATTATCATTGCTGGTGCATGTAAATATTATAATTAACACTGCAAAATAAATAATTAGCAGTACTACCATCAAAGCATCTCAAAGCCATTTTTATCTCCACTGACATGTAAAGGGGAGATGATGTCAATCGTCACGTTTTCAGATTTGCTTGTGCATGCTTTCACATTTGCATGTAGACGAAGGCTTGCAGAGTTTTGACACGCAGTTTATTTAAGCGACTGCAGCATTTCATCTCACCTTAGCTGTGACCTGGGTATTACCGGACCAGCGCTCATGACCTCCAATGAAATGGCCTAAATTGTCTTTTGTGTGATGTTACAACCTTTTGTTTTGTCAGTGTAATTACCATCAGTATCAGCTGTGCAGGCAGAGAGTTGACTCCTTGAGGAGGGCTTGATGTTTGATGCTTGATGCTTGATGCTTTGCAAGGTTTGAATTGTTTCCTCCTTTACACAACACTGTTATGTAGCACCCTTTCTGTAATGTTACCAACCTTGTTATGTCAGTGTATTTACCTCTTCCAACGTTAGACTTTAGGCGCCTGTTTTTTTTTTTTGACACATTCAGGGGGTGGAGCTATTATTTTCGAAGACAACACAGTAGTTTAAATGTGGAGGCAGAGGCATTGCTTCTGTGCAACAAAGAAAGAGAGTTTCATGCTATTAGCAACAGGAATGATTGCACAGGTGCAAGTCCCCTGACCACTGACAGTGCAAGCCTCTGATTTGGGTATATCGTTGCCTAGAGTATGTCAATAAATAAATAAATGAATGAATAAATAAATGAGTAAATATATATATATATATATTTATATGTATTTTTTTCCATCTTATCCATTGTTTGCATCACTCACACACTGACCTACAACAAATAGCAGCTGCTGGGAAATTGGAATACTATTTTCTAACCAAAAAGTACTGGTATACCATGCAACACTATCCTGCACATTATTTATTCTCTTATAAAGATGCTGTCTGAAGTCATCCTGAATA
>JAPZDV010000026.1:20101901-20145085 GCA_029814665.1 Acanthurus lineatus
TTCCATGAAGCACATTCAGACTTTATAAGTACACTTCATTATTATTATTATTATTATTATTATTATTATTATTACTACTACTACTACTACTACTACTACTACCACTACTACTACTACTACTACTAATAATAATAATAATAGTAATAATAACAATAATAATAACAATAATAAAGCTCAATAGTGTGATGTTGTGGGATTTGATGACATTGTAGACTATGATAATTAAAGTGATCTTTCAATCCCTGCGTGTTTTCTTTGCAATCTGCAGCAACACTGATGCATCAAAAAATGTGAATGCAGTATCTTTGATTCGAGATTATTCCCTACAAATGAAGCATTTTATTTTAAATCTTCCCCACAAATAGATCCTTTGTTGTACAAACTGTATTACTGGCTCTGTAACAGACAATGAATGACAGAGAAGGGCATGTTGTCATGGACTTTTGACTGTGACGCATTACCAATAAAAGCCTTTGGCATTTTAAATTTGAAAGCCATCCAAAGCAATTATTTTCATCGTCAACAAAGTCTCCTGGAAGCAATAGGCATCCTGTTTGACACCTCTTAAATATACACCAGAGGTAGAGCAGTCATCTTTGCTGACAAGAACAATCATTGCATTTCAATTGAGACTACAATTACAGGACTGCAGCGATTAACCCTCTATTCACTCAACACACAGTTCACACCCACTGGAACTGCCGTGCAAGTGAAATGTCTTTATGACATTTTTTGACATACTGACATCTGACAGCTTGGATGCAGAAACATACTGAGTGAAGAAGAGCACACACTGGCTCACATATTTCTAATGCAAGACCAAGAGGAGCTGCTGTTTAATGTTGCAATACCAGACTCTAAAAATTCAGTCAGCTTTACTCAGTAGAGTTGGCACATGCAAAGGTCTCTGGACCCTGGCAAGTGAAGAGCAAAAGCAATGAGAAACATATGCTGTGAAATATATAAGTCATACATACAGGCAGTCATATCTACCTGCTAACATACAGTTAGTCTAAACTACCTGTCAGCATACGAATTGAAAGCTATCACCTCATGCAGTTACTCCTTCATTCTGTTTTTTTATAGTTGAGCTGCATGTATAATGCACAGGGCTGTCACCCTGCCACTGAATAAAAAAAAATAAAAAAATAAGATAAAAAAAAACACAGTGATGGACCCTGGATGTCAAATTCACTTTGAACTTCCTCAACATGCTGGTGGTGTCCTACACAGACCTCAGCACTGCCTGAGAATCTAAACTACTGTAGGTTAGGGTATGTTTTTTTTTTTTTCTTACAGCACACACCTCCTGGCTAAAACACTGTAAACATCGCTGCTTACAAGGCCAGAGGGATGCAGGTCAGCAGGTTGCACAGTATGATGACACTCCACTGCTCTAGTTGTTTACTTTCAAACTTAATGTGGCACACTTGATCCGGCCATTTTGTCTTAATGCCCTTACAAGGTACTTTTTTTTTAAGATTTGAGGGGAGTTGTTATGCATATATTGTAGGGGTTACATTTTAGAGTTGGCAGGGTGGTGTATCTGAATAATGCTGCGAATTATTTGGAACCATAAAAAAGCATTGCGATAGATTCTCAAAGTCATTTTTTAAAACACTGCCATTAAAGTTTTTTCTACCCTATTTTTTGTCTTTGCTGTAAATCCACACTTAATCTTCACAGCCAAGTTTTCTGACTCTGTTTCCGCCTTGTACTGGGTGCAGTTGCATTTCCTCTCTCAACCAGAAAGGATCAACGTTGGCTGGGCGGGATAATCCCAACTGTGCTAATCTGAGGGACTAGCCTCTGGGATGCCACAAAATGAACTCACTGAAAAGGTGAACCTTGCCGCTCAGCATGAACCTCCCTGACCACAAAACATAAACAGACTGGCTTTTAGCTATCTTGCCGCTCAGCATGCCCTCACCAGACCAAAGAAGCCATGATCCAAATTAAAAGGGACAACCTTAGGCGGAAAGAGGTGAGTCATTTGAGTTTTGACCATATTCTTCCCTCAAGGTATAAACATGACAAACTAGCTTTAGGAGACATTAAGCTGACAAAATAATGTCATGAACAGAAAATACTTCAGAGCAAAAAAATACACCACATTTCTGTGTAGATTTGATTTTGGTGGATGAAACAAGCTAAAGGAAACATTCAGTTTTGGACAGGTTTGAAATTTCTTACAAGAATATTCATATTTAATAAGCTTATATAAGCTTGGAAAAATGCAAGCCGAATAATTTGTCATATCAAGACAACTATGTTTCTTAGCATGGTTGAATTTTAGCTTTGGGCCGGCACGCACGGCCATTTTATCCTTTGTGATGATGTTATTCATAAATTCAATAGTCTAGCTTATTTTGCATGAATTAACACATGGCACAAAACCTGCACCACCACAAATTAATCATGACCTAAAAATAAAAAAAAACAGACTGTAATTTTGTTTTTGGCATCGTGCGGTGAAGTCGTCTGCGCTGCATTTTTAACATGGCGTCCTACACGCAAGTGTAAGCACTTGGTAATCCTTCATTATCGCTTTGGTTTACTAACAACACTCAATTGACGAGGAGAGACTTTATTTTACAACAATTCAGGGGGTCTTTACAGGGGTCCCTGGGAGGTTTTACAGCCTCACACATGCTGCCCTTCTGGCACAATCAGCAGGCAGATTTTCATAAGGAGGGTGTTTGCTATTGTCACCAGAATGGAGCCACGGCACAATCTGCTCTGCTGAGCAAGTTTTTCATAATGGAGCTCTGAGAAAGATTTGACTTTGTTCTCACAACTTCATACAATGACACACGCAGATACAGACTAAATTATGTTTTACTGCTTTGAGAAGAAAGAAAAGCAAATGACTAATTTGTTATCTGCAGGAGTTCGACCTTTTTTCTGCCCCTTCAAATCTGACAACAGCAGTCACTTTATTTAAACAAGTACAGGCCTCGCAGCAGATTGAAGCATTAACCATGAGTAGTTTACTATAGAGATGCCTTTAGTTTGACTATATCACAGTTTGCTCTGGTTCCTCTTTTGCTCAATACGGTAAATTTGCAAAAGGTACATTTTTAAAGAAGGAAACTATCCTAATTTTTTAAAGTAAAAATAAGTTTTTTGAAGTAAGTGACGTGCACTCAGTAAGAGAGGAGGGAAATAAACAATAACCACCAAAGTATGCTGACATTTGTGCTGATTCATCTTTGCCTCAAATCTGTCTGATCATTTTCATTCATCTCATGGCTAAACTTTCTGTTCTAAATCAATATTCAGTGCTGTTATCACATCCTCTGCTGCTGCAAAGTGAACACTGAGTGCGTGCTGGTTCATTTACAGTACCGTTCATATTTCTAAGTGCCACCATTGTGCGTCTGTGTGCCTAAAAATAAATCCAACTATGTTGTGCTCGGTGGAAAAAAACTGTTTCAAAGCCAGACTTAGCTGTGTAAGGAATAACAATACAAACAAACTCTTAACAGGAAGCTGCTGGCTGTCCCATGGGATCGTTATTCTTTTGAGAGATTGGAAGGTTTTTGACTTGTTGCCTGAGAAAGGCATTCCCTCAGGAGTGAATGTTGAGAAAAAACTTTTTGCTGCCAATCCCACATGCCAGCTAATCATTTGACCACAGCGGCATCCCACTGAAAATCATCGCAACAACAAGAAAAGTTCTTTGGCACCAGATTTTTTTTACTGCAAGGAGAAAATTCACACTCACTATATCACAAAAAAGCATTTAGTCTACCTCTTTTTTTCCCATAGAGGCAGAAATGTGAGGGGGTTGCAAGAGCAAATAAACCAGAAATCAAAGCAGAGAGGTTTTTTGAGTTTGTAATTCGACCCTGGAGATAAAACAGACGTGTCTGTGTTGTACAGTAAGGTGGCACACGATGAGTGCAGCGGATACATCTATAAAAACACACATCATTATTCAGCCACTTCTTTGAATCCTGCTGGTAAACACCACCAAGAGACTGATATCAATTATGGTTTGGCTGAGACACTGGTCACCGAGGGTCCTCCGTGCCTCGCTGTGGAAAATGCAAGTGCAATAATGCAAGAGCATAGTTCTAAAACCAACTCATTTTCACTTGGAGATTGGGTATCCCTCATTCACATGATGATTGGATTTGTGACATGCTCTTCACTTAGGTAAAAGGAGTGTAATTATGGGCTTGACCTTTAGGGGCATTTTCTGTATTGAATCCTCTTAACGGCATTCAAAAGTGAGAATAAAGCTGTGATTGGTTGAGTTTTGTACATTTCACGGGCTGCACTTCCATTTCCTGGGGTTAACTCATCTTGGGTTGGTGTACACGAGCACATGAAGAGGTTTCTTATTTTAAAAGGAGGAGGGAAAGGGAGAGGTGGAGACCTGGGATAAGCAGCTTGTTTTTATCTCAAGGCTTCTGAAACAGCAGCTAACTGTCTTACAAGACAACTTCCTGACATGTTTGGGAGCACTAAAATGTGTCATTATAACAAAAGATTTAGTATATATTTTTGACATCCTTATTATTTCTATTTTAAAGCACAATAAAAAAATCTTGTTCTTTCAAAACAATAAATTCATGGGTCAAAAATCAACTGATGGAAAGGTACTTAATCTATTCCTGAAGTTTCTCTTCTCCATTTTCCTGCAGTTTTAGTCATTATACTCTTCCTCACATTGTATTAGGACTGTAGCAAGTAGTTCAACACTTTGTTCACAATTCTGAAATTCAAATTGTGTACAAATTTGCACAAATAACAGGAATTTATGCGTTGTGTTGGATGGATGAGGGGAGCAGATGACGATTTTTAAAATGGTGAATTATCACCTTGTGATAATTATTGTATGAGGGGTGGTAATGTCATTAAATATGATGACAGATGTGTGATGCTACATCATTTCCATATGATTTTATGATTTACAGATGATGAAAGCTACCCAGCAAAATTTATCTAATGTGAGCTAATCCTGATCAGCATGGGGACTTTGTTTTTCTGTCTTTCAAATTTAATTCAGTCACTGTTAACATTTATGTCTCTAACATCTTTTTATTTGCATGAACAATCTGTTTCTATTAGAAACAATTTTTAGGCCTAGTTAATTATGTTTTGTCTCTCCTGTAAAATATTGCAGACCTCTGACAAATTAAATTGTTTAAGGATTATGGTTATCTAATGTCAAACAGTTTGTAGATTAAATGAAAAATACAGTCTCACAAGTGCAGTCATATTACTCTTGGCAGCAAAAAGCTGACTGTTGGAAAACTCGACTGCAAGCTTATTTAAGAAGGAAACTGAGACACAAATACAAATCTACGCTCTGTAAGTGATGGATAATTCTTGCCGAATGACTTCATATTGGAGTCTGTAGATTTGACAACAGTTGAGCTTGATGAAAATTAGATTTAGATTTAAAGTACTTAGAAAAATCAGCCTTTTCATTTAACAGCTTTTGAAACCAGTGTTACAAAGTTGCGTTCATTACATTAACTGAGACAATTTATGTAAGAAGCAGAGCCAATCACACACTGGACAAGAGATGAGTCCAGTGAGTGACGGTTTGTTTCTTGAAACAAAATGCTCGAGTCTCATTTTGTAGGCGTTTATAGCACTTTTACACTGAGATCTTGGATTCTGTAGCACTAAGCTGGGATTCTCCCTAAAAGGGTTCATGTTTTCTCATCTGTATCTCTTCAAATCAAAGGGTAACTTTACACCAGCAGCTGCTGCCATAGTGATACCGAAATCAATGCAGGCCAGTATTTTCAGTTATTAGAGAAAATGAAATTGCATGCTAGCATGCCGTGAGCACTTGACCCTCAGAAGCAGTCAGACATCATTTAAGTGTAAAGTGTCTCTTTTCTTTGACAGTCTCTTTTCTGGGAACCCTGTTGGCAGGGGTCACCGTCCTCCCAGTACACCACACACACACACACACACACACAGACACAAAGACACACACACACACAGCGTCTGCGTGACTGATTCTGAGCTGCGGATCGGCATGTAAAGCTGTTTGGATAACTGTCAGCTCTCCTTCTCTCTCATTGCCGTCAAAGATGAAGGGTCATTTTTCTCCATCTCACCGTGACTCCCCCTCAAGACGGCTTCCTCCAAAATGCAAAGGGATGGCTTCCTCGACTCCCTCCCACCGCCTCATAATAGATGGCTCATTTGTGAGTGACAGTCAGTGCGGTGGTTATGCTGTACTTTGCACTGCGGATTCATCTTGTAAAACGAAGTTTGTGTTGAATGAATTCCAAAGTATTTTAAAAAAACATGTCCTTGTATGAACCAAATTAGTATAATATGAAAGGAGAGTTTAACCCTGAATCCGTCCAAGGCCAGATTATGTAATCTAATTTACGTGTGCATCAAAAAAACTTCACCTTCTGAAGTTAATTTCCTCTCCGTTCTCTGATGTACAAACATTTAAACACAAAAATCCCATTGCATAAGCTGCAAAATAGACATTGAGGATTTTGCAGCAGTGCCTGCAGGCTTGTGAACATACTGAAACTTGTCTCTGATGTGGAGTTACAAAGGGCCTCAGACAATGCCAAATAATATCACAGTTTCCTCTCCTGCAGTGGCCACCATTCATCATCCTCAGCCAGAGGACATCTCTCCCTTTGGGTGAGAGATTGATGGTGACCTCAGCTCAGTTTATTGAGCGTCCACCTACTCTTATTGCCTAACAAACACTAACCAAGCAGCCTTGTTCCTCTGAGCTGCTGTGAGGCGAACAGACTTCTGCAGCTTCGGCAGGTAACCTGGACCTCAGCGATATGAAGAGATGTCATCTCTGTATTATTCCCAAGATACAGCGTGTGACTGTTGGTCTCTTACAGATGGTTTGATGGGACCCTGTCTGTTATACTCTGGTGACCTGTTTGTCTCAGAAAATATCATGTCAATTCCACAGTGAACAAGGTCCCAGTCCGTCTGTGAAAGCACTGAGTGTATCAAAGGTTTTAAAAAAAGGTTCTATGCTCCAAAATTGAGCTGTTTGAAAGTTTTTTATCCATTTGGCACTTTTTTTTTTGGTCGAAAAATATAGATTTTGCCTAAAATAAATTTTATAAACCACAGATTCACCAACAAAAATGATAAAATCCTATGACAAGCTCCTCTCTTATGTTGCCTTATTTGACACCTCATATTTGTCAGTCACTTGAAAAAACACGCTATCAATCGTAACACACCTCTAACAATCACACAATTCAGCCTTGCTGACAAGGAATGATTGATTTTTAAATAGAGAGGTTATTGATCCTTATCCAGGATGTAAATGAAAGCCTCCTCGACATCTCGTCTGACAGCCCGCTCCGCTTCTATTAGGGAGATGAGAGGGAACGTGTGGAAAAATGAAGGCCATCTGTCTTGATGGTGCCATGTCCTCTGTATGCTGTGTCTGATGTAAACAACTCCATTTGTCAAGATATGAAAAAAAAAAAACCTTGGACTGTCATAACATGCACAGCACCCACTGAGAACCCACCACCCCCCCAGGCCACCACGAAGCAAAACTCAGCAACCTCTGACTGATTTGTGCTCCGTCAAGTCTCTTTTAAGACGCGCTTGCATGCATCTTTTATGCACCGATCGGTCTCGGATAACAAAAGTTCCAGAGGTCGGTGGGCTCTTACTTCACAAATTACAGTGGCAGAGTAACATGCTTCACTTGGAGTGTAAGCTCAGTTAATAATATCCTTTGTTAGAGTGAGGCAAGACTAAGCACATGCTCTTATTACCCCACTTTGAGCACAAGGGCAACTCCTCCTTCACTCACACGCACATACTGCCGGCTTTCAACCCCCTCTCTGCTCTATCAAGTGCCCACTCACTCAGTCAACTGCCCATCTCATCAGGTATTTTAGGAAAACATTACGAAAATAGCTCAATGTTCTCCTACAGACAAAATATCAGAGCATATAGACATTTATGCAAGAGGTTGACTGAAAAGCCATGGCAGCTATTTTTTTTTACATCAAGTGGAGTCACAGGAAAAGGTGGGGAAGTCAATAAGTAAGAAAGACGCAGCACAGAAATGTCAAGATAAAAGTGACAACATTAAAAAACTGCCTGCCAAAGAGCATTCAGTCATTTTTTTAGCTTTAAAGTCTTCTGTCCAGATATCTTGGTCACATACTATTCGTTTGCAAGCATGCAACCTAATCATTTCCCTTGTATAGCTCCAAATAATCAACATTTTATTATTTTTCAGAAGAAATGCTGCAATTTAACCAACGCCAGTTTGTGAGGAACTTGACATTTTGTAAGATTACTGCAATCTTCCACTTTAATTGGCCGAGGTACTGCAAACATCACACTTTTTCACATATATTGGTCCACTGAAATGATCAATAAATAGCTTGTCTTGGTGTTTACAACCAGCAACCCCTACAGCACGGAAAATATGAGGATAATTTAACAGATAATAAACTATAGTTTTATGTTACATTTATTCACCTCTACAGATGGAAGGAGTTAATGATGTTTCCTGAAAGCTTAATTTCATCTTGGGGCTTTCATTTTCATGGTAGAACCCTTTCAGCACATTTTGAAAGGAACTGTTTTATGATCGTGACACATGTCAGAATGGGCAGATTTTACATGGCGCTTTATGTGTTGATGCTGGCTTCAAGGTATATTAATGGGCTGGAATCCAAGCAAAGTATTTTCTGTTGGAACAACCTAAAGCTCATGTTTACTGTGCTCAAAAATAAAACCCTGTGATGTTTTCAGCAATTTTCTGTGATGTGCAGTAAATAAGACTTTGTATTTCCTCAGTATTTTAAGGACTAAATATATACATTTTCATAATGATAGCCAAGTATAAAATATCACAATGTTGCCATCGTAGTGTCATTTAGGTACAACATTACTTTTGAGATAGATGAATAAACTTTAAGGCATTTCAATAACTTTACTGACAAATAAAAATGCTATGTGAAAACTATTTAATGTTCTTATTCAGACCAGCTAAGAAATGCAAGTAAACAATGTCCTTACATACTTTATCATTTGTTAACTTTTTCAGTGAATGCTACAATGTTAGTTTTACTTACTTGCACATTTTCAGGTGCTCATAGTCAGACTGACAGACTGCAATCTGCACCCAGATGGCTGATGTGTGTTTTAGCTACTAGCACGGGTCAGCCAACGTGTTTGAATGAATGGTACAAGCTGTGATCTCCAATGTGAAATGACAATAAAGCCAGTTTATACAATAGATTATTTTCACTGCAAAGGTAAATAAATTATGTCTTTGGACTGCATTCTGTGTCAAAAGAGTAAATATCTGCAGTGTTTTGCGTTGTAATGACCTAGATCATCAAACTATCTGAAAAAAAGCAAAATGTTCACTCTTTATTATTAAATAAAAGATCAAAAACCATCTTCATACAAATAGAAAAACTGTGTTTTCTGCCACATGTGCTGAGGTTGTTTCTCCTTTGGTAGGGTTATAAGTGTAAAATTACTGCCACTAAGAGGGTATCAGTTGAACAGTTCCCACCCTAATTATGTGTAAATGAAACAATATCTTCTCTCAGAAGTGGATTTCATTTTTTATTTTACAATTCACTCTTCATTCGATTAAATAACGTCACTCATAGATTCCTCACAGGATTGGATGGCCTAATTTTGAGCATGCAACAGTCACACTCCCCCCCCCTCAAAAACATGTGATACGATCATATCGCCTCAAGCATGTTTTAATGAGTTGCTGAACAAAAATAACTTCTCTTTTTTGCTCTCCACGGTGTGTATAGATTTATTAAGTAAAAAAAAAAAAAAAAGAGTCTTGCCTCGGTCTAACTCGATGGCTCACAAACATCTTTCTCAGAGACATTTTAATAGAGGGTCTATAGTAACAAAAGTTTACATCAGGCTTTGATTCCTTCAAACCCATCAGTAAACTGAAAAGAAAATCACATCCTCTGCCTTTCAGCCTGAAGCAATATGAACGAGCGGCGCTTCCTTTCCACCGTGGATCTCTGTTGCTTTTGATCAAGTTCCCAATCACATTTATGTCTCATCTGCTCAAACTCAGGCCCCTCTGTCAGCTCTCACGCCATTTCCACTGGCAATTTAGACCCCTGAAAGGTTAGTGGATGCAATGTGCAAGACAGTATCCAACTGGTTAGTGCCAGAAAAGACCGGCTCCATCAAAAGCCAAACTTTTGTTCCAGCTTTTGGGTCACAAATTGTCACATATTCAGCTGTGCGGTACAGTTTTACTGCTTCAGTGGCAATATTGCTCATTGTCTAAATGAGGAATTGCCAAATGTTTTCACATCAAGAAAACCCATTTAGATGCACATTAGACTAAAGACCCCCCATTTCATTAGCAGTTGTTCCAAGCACCTCATCTGATATGATCTTACTTTTGGTACAGAATTATTTAACTTTTGTGCAGAATTATTTAACAGTGTGCCCAGTGCAGGCAGTGGGCAATGATGTGGGCAGTCATACTTAACTGAACAATCATCATTTTGCGTGATCATTTCCATTTAAGGGGCATTAGAAAATTATGTTACTTTGGTTGGTACCACTAAAAACCACTGACTGCAACATGCTGCCACTTTAGGACACACAAATCTAAGAAATACATACATGACATATCTATTATCCTTTCAAAATATCTCATAATAGTGTTACATTTTCTCAAAAACCTAAGATTATACTTAGATTACGTGTAAAGTACACATAAAATGTTTATTTGCACAGTAATAATTAGTGTATATCTCTGTTGAAGGGTCTCTTTATGTCTAATAAAAATATTTATTTTTGGAAATGCAGTATTTTATTAAAATTACAACACACAGTCATAACAGGGTTAAGTTTCATAAGTAGATTTAACAGTATCAAAATAACCAAATGCTGAGTAATGTAATACTAAAATGTAAGTCAGTGAAATTTAGTAATGCAATGGTTATGTTATGAATACAACAATAATAGCAAGAAATGGAATAATAGCAGGACTTAAACTTGCATTGATCAATTCAGTGTTGTACGTTTGCTCTAGACTTTCTCTTACTGACTGAAAACTGATAGGCCAGTGTGCTTTGTGCATTCAGCCAAATCAATAGCGTTGTGTGTAAGCACAGTGAGCTTCTACTCTTATTAGAATCAATACCAATCATAATTTTTTTAATATATATTTGTTAAGGGTACAAACACGGGGTACAGGGGCTGTACACAAGTCAGCACTGTGAATCATCTGTTGATCAAAATGGTCATTTCAGCCTGAAAGCAGCAGGGGTGCTGTTTTTCAGGTTAAAAAAATCTGGTTTCTCTCCTGCACACAAACATTTGCATCAAGGCAGTGATGAAAAAAAAAAGTATGCAGGACCAGCAAGGATTCTCAATAAACTTTAATAAGATTCTGTAATAATGTCAACCCTTTAATAGGATATTCATTCTTAAAAATCCCTCAGTAATACAATCAAAGGCATCAGAGACGCTAATTATATCATACAATATCTTTCATGATCCAACACACAGCAAGTTCTCCTGGTATTTTAATCAAAGGGACACACTGAGAACTTCCTTTGTAAGAGGACATAATGACATCCATGATAACCCTGATGACTTCTCCCGCTGTGTAAGTTAGCCGCGTAGCATGTTCGGCAGTGTGTGTTCATGTGGTATTACTCTAAAGATATAAATATTGAATGTGCCTCCATATACCCTTCCCCTGAATTCATTTCCATCTCCTGCCACCTTATTCTCTCAAATGGCTTGAGGGTAAATGAGTTTCCTATTTTATAGTGACCTGCTGTAAAAGCAGAGTGAGTGGAATGGCTGATTTGACAGTAATCAGCTGATTAGCATACAACACTCACCATACCATACCATTTAAAGCGAGTTATTAAAAATGTCCAGATCACCTCCTGCCAACAACGTGTCACCTATTTCTGTAGCAATTAGACCCAACATGCCAGCAAAGTGCCATTTTTCAGCCAGAAAGCAGTTATTATCTTCCATTACGCAGAAAGGCTACTCGTGGAGCTTAGCCCGAAAACACAGCAAAAAAAAAAAAAAGGACCATTTTCAAGGAAAGAAATTAGAATTTAAAAAAAAAAAAAAATTAAAAAAAAAGAACGTCTTGCATGGCATTGTTTCTCCAAAATGGACGTTTTTTGTCCCATTGTCAATAAGAGTGTCTGGTAGACAGAATGTGAATATATCTTTAGTGATATTTTGAGCAAGGAAGAGTGCCTTTCAAAGGGGATTGCGGTTACTAGGCAACAAGCAGCAGAACCAATTGAGGACTAAAGTGAAAAAAAAAAGTTTCTCTCTCTCTCTCTCAATCATGCAGTGTGTCTCTCTCTCTCTCTCTCGCTCATACACTCCCTCTCTCTTGCGCTTACACATGTGTAAGTCAGTGCTTTGCCTGCAACCAAAATCCCCTCTGAATGGGGTTTGACCATAGATAGGGGACTTAACCCATTTCTTATGCTCACGTGTAGGATTTATGTCCAATTGAAACTGAAAGGGAAAGCTTAGATAGCAGAAAGGGTAGACAAGTGTTGGTGAAAATCCGTGTTGGTATGCTTCTGATAGTACCATGGTTTCCTTTCTCCATCCCCTTTTAAGAGGTGTTAGGGGCTAAAAAGCAAATGTGCACATGATATGGAGTCAACCTTTTCCCATGAAAGAAAACAACTGTGGAAAAAAACATCAAAACAACAACGATTTCATCCATAAAAACACAAAAAGTTTATATATTACCAACACCAGATTTTCCTAATGTGTTGTCTTTCATTCAGCTCCCTTTGAATCACCTCTGTTATTTTTTTTGTATTTGCCAGCACATAGTTAATTAGCCACGCAATATGGGCACAGTAATTGAACACGGTGCTGTGATGACACGATCTTCAGTCACTCGAATCTGGACATTGTTTTTCCGATGTCTCACCTGTCATGAGTTGATATGTAAGAACTTATATACAAACTAACAATCATCTTGAACAAAATTTGCTAACATCAGAGTCATTTTAATAACCGGCTCTGTACATGAAGGCGTTTTTAACCCACGACCAATTACCACAAACGCTCCCTTACATGACTGATGCTCCACATCCATTAATGGAGAGACAGGGAGAAGGTGTGTGTCTAATTTCTGCACTGGAGTCACAGCTGATGAACTGAATGGGGATGACAAACCCACACTGTCAGAGAATATCTCTGTCTGGTTTTCAGTTAATTTCCTGCTTTTGTTATGTTTGCACATCCTCTCTGAGCGAGTCACAACGGGTACCGAGCAGCGACAGGTGGAGGAATAAACACTGACTGATTGCTGGAAAAGGATAATAACTCCTGGAGCATCCTGTAAGCATTTTCTCCACTACAACTGTCTGTGTAACAACAGCATACCTGCATTCATGTTTTTTTATTTTTTTTTTAGGGACAGACCTAAGCCCTCATCATTTACCCATTCATGTTTTAGAAGCCAGTTTTTTTTATTTTTTGTCACAGTTTCTTCTTCTTCTAAAAATGTTTTCTTGGAGGCTTGGTTTGTCACTTCAGAAAGATGTGGAAATATATATATATATATTTTTATAGGATAAAGAGACCTAAATCCAATTTAAAGTCTTATCAAAGCAAAGGGTCTGTGTAAAAGAGAAGGGGAGGCAATTTCCTGTGAAGCACACACCTACAGAAAAAAAATGATTAACAAAAGTCTTATGCTAACAAAGACAAATCCTCTCTATTGGCTGGAATAAGGAAATATCTAGGACTGGAAAAATATGTGGTTTTTAAAATGGATGCATGACTCATAGTAGATTGAACACTTGTGATCCAGGTTTTATTGGCTCTTTGACATCAAGGGGGCTACAGCAGAAGCCCACAATACACATTGCTGCTCTCTACAAATGGAAGAACAAGCGACATGAAAAGTATCATTCATTCTGCCAAAGAGCTTAAAGGAAAAGGTATATTTATAACCTATGTCTTGTTATATAGACTTCTAAGATTTTGATGAAAATGCTTTACAATTCTACAGCCATGCCCCCGAATTAAATGGAGTTCATCTTTAAAATTTAACACCATAATTAGGCTTATATGATCAGACTTGTAAAGATGAGTCAACTTAAGCCTGAGGTTGAAGGAGTGAGTCACAATTTTCAGACACCATCTTGTTAAATGTCATGAAATTTGTGGTGGCCTTGAGTAATTGCTGTTTCTTTATTAAAAAAATGCAAAAAAGACTTTAGCTTTGTTTTTCGTTTGTTTAAAATGTATAACTTCAAATTATGAGGGGACAGTGTGCATTAGAGAAGAGCTTTAGCTGCTCACAGCTCCCCCTGGGGGTCAGCTGGAGAGCCTGTCCTGAAGGCCACTCATTTATTTACAATGTGCTTCAGGATGGCATAATAACAGCAAATTCAAAGTAAAATTATAATGCTCATATATATAATGATGCCACACAGACTGTTCTATTTATCTGTAATAAAAGAGATTAAAATGGTGCTCGGGAAAAAAAATCTGTTGTAAGTCACATGCTGAGATGACTGACCCAGATGCAGCAGAGCAAATATTCACACTGACATCCAGGAGGTTCTGGCACAGTCATTTCTTTTTATTTGATTAGATTTTATTAACAGATTACTTTCTCACACTTTTTTTGTGCTGTAAGTAACAGACTGTTTCAACTAAATGACAAAACAAATCCTGCAAACATATACAACGTTAGAAATGATCACAGAGGTGCACTGAGGCCTGCTGTAAGTCAAAATAGACAAGAATACCATGCAGCAATTATGTTTGAGTAAATTCCTGTATTCTTATTTGATTTGATTGAAAAAATAATAAACAGGGTATACAGTTGCTGCCTTGCTACAGACTGTAATTGTTACTGTAGGAAACTTGTTTAATCTGTAGCAACTGAACACCTCCAATTAGGATTTCGGAGTCTTCTTTGAGGGCATTTCAGTTCTTGTACGAATTTGTTATAAGAGGAAAAAATTGTTCCTTTGAGCTTGCAGTCAGATGAACAGCCTCCTACTTTCTTCTTTCTCGTCATGTCTGGGGGCACAACAGAGGTAGGAGATAGTTTTTGCAGAATTCTGTGAGTCTTGAAATACTGACATCCGTGGTCACACGACCATGATCTTTCTCTTGGCAGGTTGTTCCACGTCTTCTCATATAAAGATTCAGGTTGTGACACAAGGCTGGCAAACGCTGATCTGAACATAGCCTACAGACTGAATATTTTGGATCCACGTGAGGGCCGGGACACAGTTCAGGCTCCAGCATATTTCAGATGAAATTTGCCATGTTCTTATAACAAATTTGTAATCAGAAAATGTAAGTTATGCATATGTGTAAATAATCTGCCTTATTAAACAATGTGTGATAATCAAACTTACATTTATTACCATAAAAGGTCATATTTTCTGTGTTTTCTGACAACTGGTGACCCACATGCTGCCCAGGAGAGGTGAAAGTTACGGTGATTTGTCACCATTGCAATCCAGCTGAGCCCTGTAATTTGGTTTAGAGGATGTTGGTGATGTGATCTGAGAGCAAATAATGTAACACACCTTTGATGGTGTTTAAAAAAAAAAAAAGAGAAGGAAGATGAAGACTTTGCAAAATTCACACAAATCATGTATATAAAGCCCATTGTATTCTGAATAATGTTGACAATGTGCTGCATTTTATTTGACTATAAAGTACAGTACATCAAAGAACAGGACAATAATGGATGCCTTTTCCGGTGTGGGCACTTAACAGGTTGGTTATACAACGACTGGCAGCAGGTGGGATCAGTGTTTCATCTGCATGCAGAATAGAAACCAAACAGGCTTTTTTTTTAATGTAAAACATTTGCCAGCAAAATAACTGCAGCCAGCAAGAGGGTCATTTGTGTAACAGGTGGACCATCCACTTTGGACGAACCACCTGCCTGATATGGTGATTGTGTAATCTGAGGACTTTTGTCAAATACTAGCCCATCAACACACTTTAAAACTAAAGGACAGCCATAAACCTGAAGCTCCACCTAAAAAGATATGGGCAATTTTATCCCCATGTAAATGAATGTCTCATTTTTGGCTTTTAAACATGCACTACACTCACAGTTTTAGTAGAAGTGCTGATTGGTTCAAATTAACTCAAGTTAGGTCTTCAGAGCATAGATTCGGAATGAAGAAATGAGGTAAACGCTTACAGTGTATAAAACTAGAAAGCACACAGGCTGAGTTCATGGCACAGCTCCAGGCCCTCGGGTCATGGAGATATTGACAATATTTCAAATATGAATCATGAAACAGAGGGAAGATTGTTTATAATGTTTATCACACCGAAGCTCAGCCTGTGCAAACCTTTTTCCCTCTGTTTTGTTTTATTGCAGATCTAAACACACTCAAAGTTCTGCAAAAGTTAGTTTGATGACAAACACTTTTAACTCAGTTGTCCTCCTGTTGTCTGATTTGATTTCAAGATTTCTAAACAGTCTGAAAAATTTGGCTTTGGCATGACAGCTATGTGCTATGAGCTGTTGTTTTAGCCAAAAAAATAAACTTATGCAGGAGCCCTTTTTCTCACACACATTCACAATGCCTGGTAGTGGGCAATGGCCAAGTACGAGAAAGCATAAAAATGGCTATCATCACAAATACTCTCACTCATATTTCAGCACCATGGACAGCGATTTAATTACCACAAGGCAGCTCATGTAATGAAACAAATAAATTTATTGTTTATTTAAATTAGTAGCCAGAGGCTTGTGGACATGAGCTGATTTCAGTCTTGACTGGCATGTTTGAATTTCTGCTAAAATCACTGTTGGGTGTTCATTTAAAGAGGCTGCTTAAAAGTGCTTCCACTGCCTCGTTTAAAATCATGGAGGAACAAACAAGTCTGCTAACACTCATATTCACTGACAGGCATCTTGTGTTTTAAACTGAAAACTGACTGCAGATGTAAATAATTTAATTCAGAACTCTCCGACCTCAATCTGCACAGAAAATAATGTTAAAATGTTTAAAGCAGGAAAGAATCTGCTGTCCTCAGCTGCTTCATGCTGTATGAAAAAGTCCTCTTTCGGTTCGATAAATGATTATTTCTTTTAAGCAAAAATAATCAACTTTTAAGAATGTAAAATTACATTGGTCTTATTTATTTAAAACCTTGTTTATTAAATTTTTTAAGCCAATTTTATTAAGTACGACATTTGTGATATGGACAGAAATGCAAGTTGCCTTTTTTGCTAGAACAAAGTATTTGTTGGTTTTATACTCAAGCAGTAAAAAATAAAAAGTAAAAAGTGCTCTGTCCAATACTAGAAAGATCCCTAAACAGCCATCAACCAATTGGCTTTAATATAAAAGCACAACAGCAGCTAGTTTTATTTCATAACTGCACAGGTCAGAACAGAATATTGTTTTATAATTGCCAGCCAGCAATCTAATCAGTATCATTTTTACACATGTTGGGTTTTATTCTTGATAGGAAGCTTGTTTTGGTGTTATTGTCAACCTAAGAATGTTACTTTGCTGCTGTACTGCTGCTGCATCAGGACTTTGTTGTATGAAAATAAGTGTAATCTAAATATAATCCATAAATCCCAACCCCTTAAGTCAATGCACACTAAAGATTTTTTAATGCACAGGATAAAAATAATTTCTCTTTTCTCATCCCACCTCCTGTGCTGTGGAGAGAGAAAAATCCTTAAGGTATTCTTCTTTGCCAAATCTTTGTTTTGCCAAAATCATGCTCCATTTGTGAGCATGTGTGGGGAATAAACCCTCCCTAATCATGAGGCGTCTTCAGTCATGCTGTCAATCACGAGGATATGAAAGTTATTCCAGATAGCGCCACAGTGGCTGCATATAGGAAAAATGATTTAGCATGCACCATTATCTTCATTTTCAAGTTCCCTGCAACTCAAACACAGTCAGATGAGGAAAATTGATTTTTCAGAGGCAAAAAAAAAGTGAAAATAGATGTCAAACACTGATGAGGTATAAACACCATTTCTCTGCTGTTACTTGATAACTTCTGATTCTTGGCTTTTGCGGGGCGAAGCATCCTCGGTACCTCGTTCAGAACTCCTGTGATGATTTTAATCAGTCCATTGAGATTATTCTGGGCTTTATTTGCAACATCCATCTCAAACACACCTGCAGCTCCTGATTGAGAGCTGTCTTGCTTGCCAAAGTAGCCATTTCCTTAATTTATCTTCAGACAGTGTTCTGTTAAAGATTAATGGATCAGCATCAGATTGAGCAGTTTGCTAATGCCTTTGCATGCGGACGAGAAGCTCAGGATCAAAGAAGATGGAGCCGGTGGAAATTTGCTCGTTTATATTCTCCTCCAATGTGAATACTTTTATGATGCAGGCTAAAGGATGGTTTTGGGAATATTTATGAATGTTCCAGGTGCTCGGGAGAGTTGAGTGAAGGCACAGATAGTTCTGAGAGATTGCATACTGTTGTGAATCTGCTGAGTATTCCTTTTGGAAAGCGATCAATTGCTTTTTGAAATTTGTGGCGCAGCTCAAAGTAGCAAGTCTTACTGGGGAGATTTTGTCACTGTGTGGATGCAAGCCAGGTCTTCCTCTAATGAGGACAGTTTGGCGTAGCACCCGAAAACTAACTATTAACTTTTCAGCATATGTGTGCGAGTGTGTGAGGAACCTAATCACGGCTCGTGTGGCTGTAGTTATGGTAGGTACGACAAGTTCCAGATGGCTGAAAAGTGATTATTTTCTCTCTCTTTTCTTTTATAGAAACTTTTTCAATTTTACAGGCTTTGAGTATTAGTTTAATTAAATGTATATCAAGAAAAATACAATAACTAAGGCTATCCTTTCTTAGAGTCATTAGTCCTGACAGCTGGCTGAAAATTTTGTTATCAGCTGTTACATTTTCTGTCCAAAAAGAAACTGTCTTCTTTGAATCTTTTCTCTTCCTTTCATTGTTTCTCATGAACCCGTGTTCACTCTCCTGTTCTGACTCTGTTGTGTCGTCTTTGCTACTTCAGACTGACGCCGCCTCTCTTTTGCATCTGATGCAGACGATCACATGAAAGCTTGTTGTTTCTTTCAATTAGCCACAGAACAAGTTGAAAAGTTTATCAGGTTCTCAAGTACAAAAATGTTGGGAACAGAGTCACTTCCTGTGTGAGAGGCTTCAGTTGTATTGTCAACCCAAAAACAAGCTGCAATGAGACTTATTGTAGAGCAGATACCAGGTTCGTTAATTGTGTTATGCTTTAAAAACTTTGAAGATGGCACCCAATTACCATATATTCAGTGCAGGAGATTATAGCTTTAATCTTAAATACAAAGAAGAAGCTGTCATTGCATTGTGAGACACTGCTGATATGATTAATCCATTAAAACAAACATCTTCAGGCAGTACTTCAGTAAGTAAGTCCAACTGTATTTAAATTCACATTTACATATTTTGGAATATTCTAAAACTGTAAGTTTGTAAATGTGTATTTGAAATAATTTACATCCATTATTTTACATATTTTATTCTAAAATTAGACACATTTTATCCTCTGGTTTCAACTTTTTTTTGAATTAATACATATTCTCATAACATTTCTTTGTATTTTATCGTGACACATTTATGGGCAAGTGTGTCTAACTTTAAACAAGATGTTTTTGATGTATTTTGCCAATCTCTGAACAATATGGGAATATGTCAATAGGCGACACAGAATAATACAGAACTTGAAAGGGAAAAAAATGAAAGCATATGCAAATACATATATATTCATACATAATCAATTAATGATTCATTTATTCATAAATCCACATATACTGTACATTCACCATCCGTATTCATGAACACGTAGATCACACATAGATGCAAACAAATGTCGAGAATAAATCTGAATTCTTCTTGAAAGCATCTGCAGTAAATTAGGATTTTCCATTTGAAATATATGCCCTTTCATCAGAGGCTGACGCATTTGATGCATTAAGTGTGATTGAAGGGTCAGGCATGGGCTGTTGCCTGCAGCATTAGCTGCTTCTGGCTAAAGCCAGCATGAGTTGGCTTTTCCTCATCAATGATTTCATAGCAGTAAGGAAACTAGGGCAGAGACAAGACTGTTTTCCATACTGGCAAGACTCCTGAATTAGATTTCGTAGGCATCTGCTCACTGGGACGACTCAATGTGTCTCCAAGCTGGGGCACAGCGTACGGACAGCCACCCTCCAGCCAACCACAGCAGCCTGTGCATGTTTAGAAGGAAATGATGATCAATGCGTCATGAAAATCAAACAGCTCAATGAGAGAAAAGAACTCCACGGAAAAAAGGTGACGAAAGAGCCTCTTTCTGATGATGAATCAGTGCGAGCGTGCCGTAGTCACACCTGCTGCAGTGCTGCTTGATGAATATCTGGCTGTCGCCGCTGCAGCCCCACAGGAAAACATAATTACAACTCTTTAATTTCCTCCATCTTGAGTGTTCCACTGTGTCCCCGAGAAGCCCGGCGTTGGTCTGGATTCATCACATGCTTATTACCACAGGTCATAGCTCCTGCCCGTGCTGCTCTAAACACTTCCCCTCCCCTCCGTAACTACACGATCAAGGGCAACGACTGCTGGAATTCATTTGTCATTCCCAGACTTGCAGATTGCATTTTTGATTATAATAGAGAGCCAGGAGTGGCCTAATTGATATCTGTGACTCGTAGTCATGACATCGAAGCTTGTTTTCTCTTTAAGTACAGGCGTAGCATCTTTCACAATGGAGTCAAATCAGCAGGAGCAGCAACACGAGGAAAGGCCAAGACAGGTCTCAGGGGTTATTAAGCAGGATTTAATGGTAAAACCTGAAAGCTGATTTATAATATGCTATTTACTGATACTTTCAGATAAAACTGCAAATGTTCAACCTTGATAAAATCTCTACTGACTATTAGCTTTCAAAATTCTGTTTTATCTTTGATTCTTCACAAACGGCCCTTTGGCAAGGCCAAACAGTTGTCTTGAATGTACTGTATCTTTGTAACACATGACCTTGCAGCTCCATGAAGAGGAGTAAAAGCTGAGTTTCAACTCATCTTGACATTTGTTCGTTTAACCTTACTTATTCTTACAGGAACTCTGGGGAGTCTTGAAAGTTATTTTTGCATGCAGGACTTCTCAATGATTTCTCGTGATGCTGTAAACTCCAACCATCTGGAACTTTATGCACACTGAAGTTAATGCAAGGAATTATACGGAGGTACATATGCACATGCAAATTCCCTTGTTTGAGAGTGATTTAGTTTTTAATACCACTGCTTTAATAGTGTTCATATGTCATTGATTGAAAAGGTGCACGTTTACAAGCTCTGACAAACATATTGGTGTAAGCGATGCAGCAAATCCTTGGGGTGCCAGAAACTTGTATCCAAGAGTCGGACCATCTGCTTTCTCAACAGTAAATGTCAAAATGAATGAATAAATATGCTAAATGGCATAAAAACACTGTTTGTCAACATGACAACACCCACACAACCAGTGCAGGAGTTATGAGCCAAAGTGTCTCTGCGTGAGGACTTTAAGAAACACTCTCAGCTGACCAGTGAGCTCATTACCAGGGCTGTTTGTAAGTGAGTTAGCCAACTTGCATGAGGGTAAAAACAGTTAGCATAAAATTAAAAAGGCAAAAAATAGAATATGTGGTAAAAAAAAAAACATTTTAATAGAACATAACTGGTAACTTCCCTTTTCCAATTAGAACTAATTCATAGTAGTTGGTAGATATGCTGTATTTTTAGTGAAAATCTGACCAAAAAAAGGCTTTTTGTATGTGTTAAATACAAAATATTATGGTGCTCTTCTGCCACCAATGGAGTATGAATGAGGTTTTAGCATGCTAGGAATGTCAGACTGATGCAGAAGCTCAACTAAAGCTGTTAGATGTTAGTAGAGGTAGAAAAAGTATATTTCACTATGACCTATAGTGAAGAAGAAGTAAAAAGAAGCATCAACATGGATGAATTCAAGTAAAGTTAAGTTGTCAAATTGCAAACTTGAAACTTTAGTATTTTGTCCTAACTTACAGTAAATGTGAGATATTACAGAATTTTTAATTACTTCTGGGTTTTGCAGAATTGTTCAGTGTTGATGTCCTGGTTTAGTTTACAGGTTGGTTTGGTTGTGATGTTGAACTGTTGGACTTTTAATGTCTATTTTATTTCTTTTTCCCCATCACCTTAGTACAAAATTGCACTGGTTGTTTTTTTTATTTCATCTTATCTGCATCATGTTCATCTAATCTCTTGGCTTTTCTTGTGACTGTTTGACATCACCGTTTCTTTGCTTCCGATGTCTCTCAATTGAAACGCTGTGAAAAACAAAGTAGAAGCCTCTAATGACTTTAATCAACTTGTCATCTGCTCAACTTGCTGAACATGAAATAAAAATCACAGTAGGTGAGGAGCAAAAGGAGAACAGAAATGCGATAAGCACCGAGTATGAGAGTCTGAACTGTGACCAACATGTCTGGACACACAATCCATTATTTATCCACACATTCGTCTGCTCGCCCTCTAAAAATAAATAATCATCACAGTGTAATTACAGAGTGTGTTTGAAGTGTAAATGATTGATCTTCTCTCGCATTAATATAAAAGGTCCTTTTATTTCAGATGCGGTTTGACGGACTCATATTGTGGAGCTGTGTTTCTCAAAATGGGGTCCTGGAACCCCCCGGGGGGTCCTTGAGGGATTCAAGGGGTCGCCTTGCAAAAAGAGCCACTTATTTTCATTATGAGCAAAGTTATACAGATGTATGACTACTTTGGCCATTAAACACTTTCTGTGAAAAAATTAATAACAGATCCCAGACCAAAACCTCATCAAACTGGGGTCTATGGTCTAATTTTTGTCAGTTTGGGGTCTTTAAAGTGAAAATATTGGTGAGCCACCAAGGGAGAGAAACCGTAGCTGCTACAAAAAAAACAAGATTAAAAGACTGATCAAAATATTCTGGGCTTATTTTAGACTTTTTCACAAATCTAGCTCATTTTAAACTGGTATGAGTCACCGTGATAACATTCTGTTAATATCTATCAGCGAAGCTCGGAGGAACATGGTGATGGTGAATAGAATAAATTCTACTTTACAGTCATCATTTCACTGTGTATCAACATTAAGGCAGCACATCCCTTTTAAAGGGTAGAATAATCAATTTATGTAATGACTTTTAATAATAGAATATAAAATAATGCAGCATATAGACTCTTTATCTTCATCTCTCTGTAGGTGTTAAACTTCAGCAGGTGAAACGGTGTTTCTTTAAACTAATAACATTCTGTATTAATTACTTTAGGTTTATTCATCATAATGGAAATATATTATATATATTAAATATATCAGTAGAAATGCCAGGAGTTAATTTCATAATCACTCTGCAGCTAAAAGGTTTTTAGCTTTTGCCAAAAGAAATGAAGCATAAGAATTAATTCAAAAATAATGTCAATACATCAGTACTTTTGCAATAGAATGGTCATATTGTATTATTAGATTTTAATTTTAGTGTCTCTGGTGGTGAAACCAGTGTTATCATGCCTGTATTAAGACATAATCTCATGCACTCAAATTACCACTTTTGTTTTGTGTGTACCATTTTATTTATATAGTTTATAATAATTTAATCTGGTATGTGATACAGCATGATCCTGTGATACTGATTTCTTTCTTATTTAAAAAGTAAAGTCTACTGACATTGGGAGCTAATTATGAAATGGAGACAAGGCCAAGGTGGTAACATGAAGTATTCAGAAAAAAACAATAGAAAAAATTCAGGAAATGAACAAAAGACAAATAAAAAAAACATACAAAAACAGATAATATCAAAATAAGGCTAAGCATGTGTGAAGATCAGAGACAATTAAGACCGGAGTTGTTTTACAAAAGTTATGAGCTCTTGCATAAATATCAGATTCATTACTTTAAATCCCTCTTGCAGACGTAGTCTAAGTGGCTGGAACAGAAAACACGAAGGCTTTCTGTCTCATCTCTGCTGACGCTCAGCACAGCTGCGTGAGTGGTTTTAATTTTGGTCACAGACCTCAGTGTGTTTTTTGATAAACATGAGAGCGCGCTCGCAGCTCACGCATAATGCAGCCGCTTTTTATAACCAGCCTCAGCCGTATCATCAACGCTCACTTTCAAGAAGCCCAGATAACTGAAACAAAGAGAGTCTGACTGAGCTGAACTCACTTTGTGATACAGGCACATGCACGCACGCACAGACAGACAGACAGACAGACAGACAGACAGACAGACAGACAGACAGTTCCCTGCTTTGTGCTCAGCTCCTGCTGATAGCTTCCTTTGAATGACATCTCGCCGTTCGGTTCATCTACACTTACTGAAGGGTGTCAGCTGGCCCTCATTTAAAATCATCTGGCAATTCTCCTGAAGCATGGGAGATGAGGTTGTCGGGGAGTAGAGATCAGTGCCTTAGCTCGATGAAAGGAGCACTTCCTATCAAACGCTCGCTGAGATTATTGCTGATGACACATCAGCGGGGTCAATAGGAGAAAAGTGTCCTCCGTGGGCCAATTGACTCACTTAATCAAGAGCTGTGTCGGAGCGCCACACTACACGTTGAGGACGGTTCACCTTGGATTTTGCCTTTTGAGAGGTGTACACACTCTCGACGTAAACTAATTTGAGTCTCTGAGAGGCGATTTTAAGAAGATTATTTCAGATGGATGTGCTGAGATCAAATCGTCATATATATTTATCTCTTTTGAATTAATGGGCGCGACGGTCACGGCACACACAAATTTGTGCTTGTGTTATGTGATAAAAATAATACCCGATATAAAGTACTTGTACTGTACTTCTTTAAAATCTAATCTTGACATCTTAAACTACTGCCTCTTATCAGCAGATTACAATGAATGGAAGAACAAGATAAAAATATATGTGAAAGAAAGATCTTTTATCAAGGTTGCTGTGACATGTTCTTCATTTTAAATAAAGTTTCTGTCCTTCTTTATAAGCAGACATCAAAAAGGTCATATCCATGTGCTTCAAAGAGTGATAAAAAAACAGAAACAGGTTCCTGCATCTCAGTGCAGCCAAAACAGGGACATGACTAAGAGCTTGGAAGGACTTTGTGGGTGTTGGCCAGTGTGCAGCAGGAGTGACTCAGCGAAAGGTCATGCAGATCATGGATGTTGACACCTGTGGTCCCTTTGAAAGCAAAGCTGAAATACGTAGAGCTCCAGTTTGTTGGAAAAGGAAGTGAGAAGTTATTTAAATTGTTTTTTTTTTTAAAGCGCAGCAAAACCAAGCAACAAACCCAAACATAAATTGGTTCACATTCCCAGTGCAACTTTAATTACACTCTGACACGTATGCAAAATGTATTCAGCAGTAAATTTTCCATACAGTGTACAAATAATTATTTATGTTTGGCCTCGTTTTATTATCTGACGCTGGCTGGTTCAGTTAGAAAAATATCTCTATATATCCATCCATGGAAAAACAGACATCATCTTTAAGGTCATTGTAAAATTAGAATAATTATTCAGCACAGCCAACTTCTTACTGTCCCTACAGATTCAAACTGTGCAAAACTGTACTGTAAATATACTGTATGTCCAAACTGTATAAGAATGAGTGGCCCCGTGTCAACTTTAGATCTGATAATAGTTTGCATCAGTGCATTAGCCGGTGAATTAGCATGACATGAACAATGCAAACAGGCAAGCCCACAGAGCACCAGCCAATAACCTCTAAAAGTTAATGTTGTGTGTCCAAAACAAGATGGACAGTAAATTCAGCCAAAACTTTCTACTTTCTTTTCAAACAACCCAGTTTGAATCATTGTTATATTTTGGGGGTTGCTGAGATTAAATTAAAAGTTATTCCCTATTTTTCATCATTAAGCTTCATTTGGCATTAAGCTCACAGGTGATTTTAACCTGTTTAGAGGAGTCGGTGTGCATGTGTGTTGTACTAGCTGTGCAGATTTTGGCTGGCACAAACTTTAGTACATTCGATTTCTTTTTCCTTGTTATTTGAGGTCAGTGTGACAGTCCAGTAGGATGATAAAACCTCCAGGAAAGGTCAGGTCCTCCTCTGTTCCCTGCCCCTCACAGAGTGCTGCTGAGGCAGTCAGACACGATGCCTGGACCATCCTGTTCGACAGCATTGCAGTTCTGAGGCCTGTGAAGCTGGAGAGGCGTCTTTGAGAAGATAAGTCGCGACGAGAAGTACCGGTACTTGGCAAGACTCACGCTGTGGAGAGCGAGCCATGTGAGGCGTGAGGTGTCACGGTGTAACGGTCAGGCTCCTTTGAGTCTGTGAGGTTTTGGCAGGAGGAGCTTAGTGCAGCGATACAAGGCAGCCGAGATAGAGGTGGAGGGTTTTTTTTTCACTGTGTGTGTTCAAACCGCCTCCTCCAGGTTGAAGTGATCTCACGTAGCGTTACTTGATGTCAGTTAGCCCGAGAGGCTCATAGGCAATGCTGCTGAAACAAAATATGCCGTTTACATACAAACAAGCATGAGGGCACAAATGTTAGACATTTTGTTTCTAATGCATGTTTTTTTTTCCTAGAAAACCTTCGTACTGTCTCAGTAAATGCTTCCTAGTGAACAAAATGGGACTCTTAAAGGCCCAGATGATGATTTTAAAATATATAAAGCTGCTGTTAATAAGTTTTTAGTGTCATTCTCAGATCGGTGTTAACTTTTGTTGGTTGGAGGTTTAATTCCCTGCTCCTCAAGTCTGCATGTTAAAGTGACTTTGGTCAAAATACTAAACTCCCACATTGCTCCAGATGGCTGATTCATGCATGTGTGTGTGTGTGTGTCTGTTTCTGATAAGCAGGTTGGCACTTTTTATTGACACCCCTGCAATTAAGTATATAAACGTGTGTGTGAATGGGTAATTGTTGACTTTCAGTGTTAAGCTCTTTTGAAGTGGTCAACAGAATATAAAAACACTGCATAAATAGAGTCCATTTACAAATTAACATTTGAGAAATACTGGAGATACAAATACTTGCCTTTTTTTTTTTTAGATCTCTTTATAAGGATTAAATTCAGACGGAGAAGGGAACATTACTCTTTGGCTGATGTGCTAACAGCTCATAGACTTTTACAATCTGTGACATGAAACACTGTCACATCATTTGGCTCCAGTATTAAAGATTGAAAACTAAAACTGTTAAATTTAGGAGATCAGAGACAATATAATCTCCAAATAAGGGCTGTTTATAGTCTGTATACTTTTAGTCTCTTTCATAATTTTGCTGCAAACTCTGTTGCACAGTTTATTCTACTGGGTATGTTATGTAACTTCAACCTTGCTAAATTAATTATTTTCCGCTGGACTTTAATTAACAGAGTGCTATTTGTGATGGCCTGCTATTTGGCTTGTGAGGCTCAGTGAGAATGC
The DNA here is from genome assembly GCA_029814665.1 of Acanthurus lineatus. NCBI lineage: Eukaryota > Metazoa > Chordata > Actinopteri > Acanthuriformes > Acanthuridae > Acanthurus > Acanthurus lineatus. Next base: position 20,129,294 of record JAPZDV010000026.1, read on the forward strand.
TCCAAATACATAAACCACACATGCATATTTTGTGATATGACGCTGCAAGATCCTCAGCATGTCCGAGAGCTAATAGATGAAAAGATTATTAGTGCAGAGTCTTAGAAGATCTTCTCACCATGTGTTTAGAAATGGTGTCTTCCTTCCTGCAACGAAACAAAGGAGGTGCTGGAAGGAGGTTTAATATCAGAATTTTAGAAACTAAATCAATTACTTGTAAAAGATTTAGATGGACAAACACAAGCAGCAAGATCGTTTGTAGGTGGCTGGTCAGAACACGTTTAGCTAATTATTTTTATGGCTGATATTTTCCATGCTGTCTGCCTGCGGCACATCAATGATGGAATTCGCAGTGATGTGAAATGCTTGGCACGGCAAACGGTTTGGCTCTTCTGGTCTCCCTGTGTGCTGACGCTTGCCAGGTCTCTTCACTATAGTGATAGGAGCCCTCCAATGAAAGCCTACCCCTCAATTACCATACAGCCAGGACAAGGGCTAGCACATAAATATCCACTCCTTGCACCATGAAAAGACCGCATTACTTCACGGTAAAACATACCATGAAGAAACAATCTGGGGAGATGTTTAGTTGGATTTACATCTTTTGTTCTTTGCAGGTTTTTTTTTCCTGTTGAGCTTCAATGACTCTTTACAAATGAGGCTGAGATTAAATGGATAGAAGACATGATTATAAACAGAATAATACAAGAGGACCGACCAATTAGAAACACTAAATTTACCCACACACATGTAAATATAAGTATTTCAATTAATTTAATAAAGCTAATTCAAAAGCAGAGTGATATGACAATAGGCCCTGCATAAGATTTCAGTAATTTGGAGTTTTGACTATTATGTGATCATGTTTCTTTAGTAAGAACTATGAAGACCATCTAGACAGACTTTCGAAAACAATTTAATGATCATCCCATTAAATTTTATGATGAACTGTCGTGTGACAGTTGGATACCTTGCACAGGTTTGTATCTTAATATTTAAAAATCACTGGTGTGCAGTTTCAAAGCAATGTGACTCTCAGAAGTGACACTGCAGCGATTAAAACATGTGGTGGCTGGAGGGACTAATTCACCAATATTGATCCTGTCATGAAAAGAAAATGATCCGGACAATAATCAGCTCTCCTTGAGTTTTTTTCTAAAGAGGAACATTTTTAACCCTTTGACTTAAAGTGATAGCATCATGAGCCAGCTGTGCTTTTAACTCTCTCCTTATATGTACTGCGAGAAATATTATTTTCAGCATGTTCATGCATCTGTTGCTTAAGGAGACAAACATTTGTGTTACTTTCAAAGAGGAAGATTACTGTTATTAAGACTCTTACTGCATCAAATCTGTCAAAATGTCACCAAGAAAATGCCTAAATGTGTCACTTCCGTGCTGGTGAACAATCTTTTCAACACCACATTATATGTGAGTAACTACTAGTAATGATAGAACACATTATATGCAGCTATTGTGCATCAGCAATTTATGTTCAAAGGAAACGTTCAGTGACCCTGCGGGGAGTAATAAGACGGTCATATATCAAAGCAAAAGTAGCCTGAGGGTGTGGATGGATGCAAAAAATATCGGCAGCACATCTCAGTTTGCCAGTCTGAGTTGAGTTGGCCTGAATTCTTGAAATCACGTCCATATTGGACATCAATGCCAAAATTCAGTGCCAGTGTAGGAAACAGTGCATCCATCCAATCATCAGCCTTCAGTTTTCTTTTAGCTTAAGTCACAGTATTTTTCTCAATATTTACTGTATATTACCTGAGGGTTTTAGTTGGTTATTTAACAGTGATAAATACAGTCATATTCCTTCACACTTGTCTTCTCCTTCATCTTCTTCTTCAAGGTCAAAAGTATAAAATATATACACATACTTGAAGAAACAGACTTATACTAACAGCTGAAACCAAAAAATCCATTTGGAGAGAGAGTGAAGAAAATAAAAAAAAGAAGAAAATAAAAAACTTCCATTTGTGGCTTTTGCATTATTGTAACATTAGTCTTCTATACACACAAAAACCACACACCTACACACACCCATACACTTACACACACATACACATACACACACAGTCTCTCCTATTATTTTGTTTGTTAAACCTAAATCATTTAGCTGTGTCTCGATTTTTACAATCAAACTGTAAAACTTGTACAGCTGTATAAAGCTTTTTTGGATGACATTATTTGTTATTTATTACGTTTGCTGAGAGCTTGTGTCGATTTAATCAGTGCTATTGTTTTTTTCTTTACCAACAAAGGTTAAAGCACAGCTTGAGATAAACACTCACTTAAACACTCAGCACCTAAAATTTGTCTGTTTATCTCATGATTCTTATCTTTGTAATTGTAAGTAAGTTCAGCATAGAGACTAAATAATGGAACAATTAGTCAGTAGGCAGGAACTTAATCCTGTTTTTCTTATTTTTCAGAAAATGGCATCATGTTTTCTGCACTGAAAAAAAGGAGTCCATTACCTGATTCTGTCAGAAATAAAATACATAAAATCTGGTCAAACCTTCAACCCATCTGTGTTTTCTGGGATTTGGTTTGAAGGGCCAAACTGCTGCTTCGACTGCTTTCTTTGCCAAGTGTCATCTCACTGATGGAAAAGCAATCCTCTTTGTTTACTTAAAGATGATCTGCCAAAATACAGTTGTAAGAAAGGGGTGGTTAAGGCTTGTAAAAAGCATCAGGGCATTGCAGCACAATGAAATGAGTAAAGCATCCACAAAATCCTTTCAGTTACAAAAAAGCAGAAACACCATCTTCAACAATGACAGAAGCCTTCAGCAAAATCTCCATTAAATGTTCTTTTCTGACTGATGTCCAGAAACAAAACAAAAAAAATCTGTTGATTTGAAAACATAAAATCTTATTTTTTTGAAAATTCTTATGCAGCCATTTTGTCGCTCCATCTGTGAAGTTTCTGTGAAATATTGTTTTCTTTTATAAACGGTTTTTTGCTCAGTATTAATGGCTTTGTTTGAACAATTTCAGAAAAGAAATGTGTCATTGTCAAAAAACCACTTGTAACTCAGTGCAAGCTCTGTAAACAGTGTGTTGAGTCTTAAAACAAGGCTCCGATGATTAATTGATTTGAAACTGTAACAAGCTTATTAATCACAGTATGGGTCAGGTGTACGATGTGATTCAGTGGTAATATTGTGTTTTCACAGGAAACTCTTTAGTAAATGTGTGGGTGCGTTATTTTACCTGAACAAAGTGGGAGAGACTGTGACTAAGAGGCCCCGCAGCAGAAATAAATCATCGCTTACGTTACATGTAAGGACATAAACTTCATAATAAACTTAGTAAGGCAAGGCAAGTTTATTTTCATTGCACCATACAGACACAGTACTTGCAAGGTCAAATAGATACATTAAAAAATATGACATTATAAGTATTTAAATTGCATTTAAAAGACAACAAAAATATTTAACCTTAACAAACTTATTGCCCATACTGTAAACATCAATCACAGCTTATTTACTCGCTTCCTTTTTCAGATCTGACCTGCTGCACTGACCTTAGTTATGCATGCAGAAAGTTTTTTAATGGGGGATTAACTCCATTTTGTGTGCACTGACTCTGGGTTTTTTTCCTTCAAATAAAGAGTGAATTGTTGGGATGAACTGAGTTGAATTGTTGACTTGTTTACAATCCGTCTGGCACAGTCAGTCATTTATGACTTTATTGTAATAGTCTCACCATTGATTTAGATTTCTGTAATTACTTTGGTGATTTTAATGTCATCATAACTTTTACAAATGATAACCAAAAGTATACTAAACCAGAATTTCCTCTAAATTTCGGAGAAAACATTACTAATAAGAAATGTGTACGTGGGCAAAAAGATGTTGCTTATGTCTGGGAGGGATGCACAAGTATATGGATCATCATTAAATATGCACAGTGATCCCAGACTTGGCCCAGTCTTTCTGTCCATGCTGCACCATTTCTTTTGATTTACACACACAAAATCTACTGACTCTGTTCATCCTCAATACAAAATTGCTGCATTTTGTTCTGTTGATTCTTTGTCTAGTTTTCACATCTTGCCTCTTTGCAGCATTTGGTTGTATGATACAGGAACTTTACAGTTGGATGATAAGTATTTGAGCATGTGATGGGGAGGACACCAGAGTGGAGATGGTTAATGGAGCTGAAAGCAACCTGATCACGACTCTGACACAGTGTTGGCAGTTGCTGTTGATTCCTCTTCCAAATTATCTCCATGTTTTTTAATTGGTCTGTGGGAAAATTTGAGCCAGACTGACCAAATGTGTTTGTTTGCTTAAGCACGGTCTGATGGAAAATTCCACCTTTGCAGTGACGAGTTTAACATCTGTCCACTGACATGATGCCAAGACTGGAGGAGAGTCTCTTCGTGTCATTTTGTGTCTCAGTTTAGTTTTTTTTGTGGCTGTTTGTGGTTGTTCAGCATCTATTTGTGGTATTTTGCAACTTCTTGCTTTTTTTTGGTCTCTTTGTGGTTGTTTTATGTCTTTGTTCTTGTAATGCATCTTTGTTAGCATTATTGTAATCATTTAGTGTCTCTTTGTGTTGCTATAAGTCTTTGTTGTTTCCCCTCTTGGGATTTTCTTTTAACCAAATTGGGTCAAGCAGCTGCTATGTTTGCCATGCATCTCATAAAGATGCTAGAGTATACCTTGTGCGTCTGTATGAGATGTTAAAAGCGTCATTGTTTGTTTGAATGAGATCAGACTGAATGAACCTGTCCAGTAAACAGCAATGCACCTGCCTTCTCTTACTGTTAAAAGCTGCACAGCTTTCAGGAAAGCAGGGCTTCAGTTGTGATAACCCCATAGTGTTGTCACTGACATGTACTCATGTGTCCATTCAGAAGTAACATTTTCCCAAAAAATTCACACATAGGCTTAAAGTAAAAAGGTGCAGGCAAAAATGACAATTTGTTTGCAAACTTCTCCAACACTCAAAGACATTATGAATATGCAACAAACAATCTGTGTTGTTATGTGCATGCACATAGCATGCATGCACATAACAACACAAAGGTGGAGGGATCAGAACTGTTTTTCTATTAAGGAGTTGCCCATTGAGGTTTCACACAGGTGCATTCAAGTAATTTTATCGACTATGTGTTTCTGATTAACACAGGTAGTTCACTAGAGTTTAAGTTCTCTCTGTAAGAACTGTTAACTGAAAATTAAGGGTGTCAAAAATATCTAAACTAATGGAGAAGTGTGAATGTGTTTGCATCAGGAGACTTCTGCTGTGCTTAGAAGGAGATGATGAAAATCATGTGGATGCCAGACTCTTTAGGCTCATCTTAGTGATGAAGGGAAAAAAAAACTGTAAATGTAATTATGAAGATACTTCTATGTTTAGCGAACAGTTTAAGTGATTCAGATTTCTCATGAAAGTGTCTGACTTAGTGCATCTACTGTTTATGCTTTCTACCACCTCTGATAAATCCAAGTAAAAACAGTAAAAAAGCGTGCTGTTCCTACACATATTTCATGGCATACGAAAGAAATCCTAACAAGTAATGCCAAGGAGTTGGAAGTCCTTTCTCTTGGCAGACTGTCAGACTCTATCTCTGCCACATCCTGGGTGTCTTTTTGAGATCTTAATGGCCCAATTATCACAGCTCTGGAACAGATCAATGGAGACCTGCCAGCCAGTGCTTCCTTCACAATGGGGGAGGGGAAAGGTAAGACAAGATGCACGAAGACCCTTTGAAGAAGGTGACAGGTGCAGCCACTTCGCCAGAAGTCTGTCTTTCTCCAAAAAGGTACGGCTGTGACAGGGAGTCGTCTGTAAAATGGCAGCGCTCCTCTTTTATAAATAAGACACTAGGCTGTATTACACGCAGTAAATCTCTTATGCTACTGTTATGGCAGCATGTCGCTGTTTTTCTTGCTGTCAGTGAGGATGCCTGGAAGACAGTTTACAATATCAACCCCTGTGGGGAGTTGTATATAAACTTGGTCTTCTTTATCTCTCACAATGGAAAAATAAAGATAAAAATGCTGTCACACAGCTTGTTACAAAAGGAGCTGTCATTCATTCTGCATTCAAGGTCAGCCAGCATGTACAGCAGTGGTTGTTGTTGTACTGTTCCTTAAGAATCAATTTACAGTTTCATTGATAAGATCATTGTATAGTATATAGTAGGATATGTGCTGGCTTTCCTTTGATGCTTAGTAGGTACTTAGAGGTCTAATTTCTGCTCAGAAAAAATGTCCTCTTCGTTACATCAAGAGCATCACTCTGTGCCGTTCAGAGAGGATGTATCCATTGATTCATTATGGTACCACCTTCAGTATATGTAAAAACAAAATATAAGATGTGGTGGATCAATTGACTTTATTTTGCTCAGCTGGTGTTAACCCCCTGTAGCTTCATTTTGCTCTTAGCTGTCAGGAACAAAACCCAGCAAGACATGAGCTCTTGTTCTGGGAAGAGACTACATGCTGTCAGACAGATACCCTGACTAACATGCATCAGGACTGAAAATTAGAAACAAACGTAACAGTTGCTCATCTGGTTTATTATAGACACTCTTAGCTCCCAGATGATGATCTTAAGACAATTCCTTTAGCGCCACCCTGAGGTTTATTTTTGTCTTTCCGTGTTTAAATTTGCTCCACACACTAAAGAGGCTCTAAAGGTGAGCAGTAAACATTGCTAACATGCTAAACTGAGATGGTAAACATGGTATAAACATTAAATGTGTTTAGCATTAGCTTGGTAGCATGCTCATGCTAGAACTTAGCTTAAAGCACAGCCGTCACTAAGCAGCAAACTGTGGCAGTGTTTGTGCTATGCTAGTCCTCAACATATCAATCACCACACAACATAATTATGTGATATTGTTCATTTCTTTTCGCGGCTTATGAGACAAACCTACTGTGCTTAAACTGTTCAAGCCCCTGAGATAAAAGGAATCAAATTTAAACACATTTATTTTTCAGCACAGCTCCCTGTTACATTCATACAGAGTCCAGCGGTCACGGAGTGTATGGGTTTCCCATACAGTGCTGACTTGCAATCTTGAATTACATGAGGCAAAAATACCACAAAAAAAGATTAAATCCAAACCTTATAAATATTTAATTATTTTGATAAACTCTATACACTTAAAATCCTTAGAGTGTTGCCTTTTCTTGTAAGCTTGAAATCCCCTGACTGAACTAAAGCATGATTCCCATATGATTCTGACTGTGAGTTAAAAGAAACTTTCCATAAACACATTTCTTTTTCTTTATCATTGTGTTTCTCTGTTATTATTTTTCAGTTCTCAGTTTAAAAGAAAAACAAAAGAATATATTCCAAGAGGTTAACACACAAGCACTAACATGTCCTGCTGGATTTTTAACATGGTTTCTGGTTGATTAACTCAAAGTGCACACACAAACTTACCGAGTGCATCATCTTTTTTTGTTTCTCTTGCATACTCTTTGTTGGCAACACACTATTTCACAGTCATACAGTTAGCAGGAGCTTTAGGCCTTAGGTGTGCTTTGTACTTAACAACAAGAAATTGATGTTCGCTGTGAATCATATCCCTGAGTGCAAAGGAGCCAGTCAGAGCTGTGGATTGCTGTTTTACTGGAGCTCTGATCACTGAGTGGGGACCTCTACCACAGTTTTTACCTCACTTTGGCCTCAGTCCATTAGCGGCTGAGAGATGATGCTTTAACTCAGGAGTCTTTTGGACTGTATGGGCTGTAATAATATGGCTTCAAGAATTTGGGCCTACTGTTAAATATAAATGCTTAAACTAAAGAATATAAGGTTACAATTACAACCTACCTGGTTGTTATTGTAACAGGCTATCTGTGTATTTCATGATATGGAGTGAGTGCATTTATTGATCATTACCTTCAATCCCATAACCTTGCAAAGCAGCTTGATCATGTGATCTTGCAAATCCGTATTGTCGGGCTTCAAGCTATGCACAGCATCCTATATGGATCCTATATGCAAAAACCTGCAGCTATGAGAGTGATTTTACTGATGAGAGTTGTAGTTACAGCAACAATGGAAACTCCTAAAAGGTTAACAGAGATGCTGCTATAGCATCATATAAATCAGAGCTGTAAAGTATTTCTTTAGTGAATGAAAGACAAAAAAGGCATTGAAGGTTTCTCTCAATCAAAAAAGATGTTTTCACTCCCCCCCCCCAGCTTGCTTCAACAAGAGTTTGGTTTATCAACTAGCCCAGCTGGTTGTGATCTCTTACTAGATTATATGGTTTGTTGATCTGATTGGTTAAAGTTAGCCCCAGATAGACAGTAATGGGCACATATGATTGATTCAAACACCTGCCAGAAATTTTTGGAAATGCCTGCCCTTTTTCCAAAGAGTTTCAGAGGACGTCAGATGGTTCGGTGTAACAAGCCATCTGGAGCTTCAGTGTTAGAAACTTCCCAAACCTATAAAGAGAGCTTGTAGTGGTGAATGAGATGAGTTCCCCATTAGAGTATTTAAAAAGATGAAACATTATTGTAATTTTTTGTCCCACAGGAAAGTGAAAAGGCAACAGAAACAGAGGAGATACAGGGAAACAAGATGCACCGAATGTTTCTGGTTGGAAACCTGCAAAGGTTGCAAATAGCAAGCCACTGGTTTTGTTGAATTTTAAGTGCAGATGTTTTGTGCAACAGAACTTTTATTAGGCGTGGTATGAGCAAGAATTATTATGCTTATGGCACAGAAAGCAATTTTGCATTTAGTGAGAGCCTTCACAGCCATTTCATTAGCTGCATATCTTTAGGTGTCTTCGGAGCAACAATAAGCACATTGAAGTGAACAACTAGTTTTGCCCTCAGGCTTTGACAGACTCTTTCCTCCCATAAGAAGAATGTTGCCAAGTCAAACCTGGGTAAAATGTTTCCATTCTCGGGAAATACAGAATACTGCAGCTCTCCGGAGACTCAAACAGCACCCTTAGATGCCTGATTTTAACTACTCGAATTGGATTTTGAGTAAAACATCAATCTGGTTTTGCACTGTGTAGATCTCATTCTCTCAAAACTTCCACAAGGATGCAACAGGGTTATAAGCTGAATCTGGGGATAACTATCAACCATTTTTTCTGATTCTCTCTGAATAGAAGGATGTTGCAAATTAAAATGTAATAAAAAACATTATTCATAATTATGTGTACAACTTTAGGATCTACTAAGCCCCCAAAGTGACAGTTTGTGATGCCTTGTGGGCTCTAAAAGAGTCGAGATTGAGGAAAAGAGGTCTAAAAAGAAATAAAGGCATTTCTTAATGTTGCTTGTCCTTAATGCTAATTTGGCCTTTGTGGCAGAAGAAAACAATGGGGTGAAAATAATTTAACTGGCTGTCTTCAGCCAGAGGAGATGAGAAATAATGAGCAAATAGCAACAATAAAAGTGGAATAATACCAGGATTAGCAGTGGCCTCACAGGCTTCTGTCCAGCTTGGTTTATTATTTACAAGTTGTGTGCTCTGAGGCCTGCAGCTGGAGATAATAATATTGTCTTCAGCAGCAAAAGCAATAAGGGTAGCAGAAAACTTCAGGCACACCCCACATCACTTTCCCTCTCCCTGGTGGAATATGTGGAGGAAGGAGAAGAGGATCATGGGTAGTCATTAGTGAGCTGGAGGTGATGCTTTATATTGTTTATTTCTAATTCATCTAGTTTCGGTGGAAGATGTATCCTGATGTGATCCTGGGGGGCAGAAATTTAAGTGGGACTTCCCTGAACAATTTGGAGGTGGAGGAGCAGTGTTATTTTCTGCATAACTGACTGAAACTCAAAGCTATTTTGATACCTGCAACTTTAAGTTTATTCCAAAGTGCTGGTCAGGACTTTGGATGGATAGCTATTTGGGAATATCCAAACAAGGCATACCCCACAAGACCTTTCACAGCTAAAAAACAACAACAACAAACAAACAGACAAACCTTTCAGAGTCTCATAAGGCTCACTGTCTCTTATTGTGTATTTTTTTAAAGAGAGCACAAAACTTGATGGCGTGTGCTTCATCATGATGGACCCATCAATCAACTGTCTGCTTTGTACTCTGGAGTAATGTACTCGCACATATTCCCAAGATATCGATTTAAAAAGGGGGGGATGTTGGGTATTAGCTGTCTCAGAGTTTTGTAACAACATTTTTAAACAGGTCATACACAGATGAGTGTGTTGCACAAATTATGCCTCCCATAAGATGTTTTTTTTTTGTCCCCAGTCTGGTACCTTTGGTCTTGTGAAGTCCATGAGTGTGGTGATTAATCTCTTGCAGAACACAGGACTGCTTCTCTTTCTCCTCTTTTTTGACCGAACCATTGTTAAAACCACTTCTGCGTTATAGTCTCAGTGTTCATGTGGAGTTCATTGGCCAGCCAGCCCTCAGGGGTCACATGCACCTGGCTGGGTGCTGAGGGGATTGCTGCAGGGCAGAGGGATTGGGGGAAGATCACAGATAAAGGGGCAGTTGTTGGTGGGCTCTCATAGTACTGCAGCAAGCAAAAATCAGCTCTCTGGTGACTTGTTTCTTCAAGGTGTTTTGAGAGGAAACTTGAAAAGTTTCCAAACAAAGGACTTTATTCTAATTAATATTATTATCAGGAGTAATCGTTATAGTGGTAGTAGTCGAAGTTGTGTTGTTTCAGCTTTACAGACAGTTTAAAATGTCCTGAATATATATATTTTTTACAATAAGTAGTCAGAGCGCTCTGCCAGTAGCGGAAACTGTGCTCAGCGTGTAACAAAGCGGATAAACAACAACAAACTTAGCTAATGTTTGTAGGAATCGTAATGAGGCTTGTGTTGACTTTCTCCGCAGGACGTCAGGTTAATAAAAGTATCAGTTACACAAAACAACAAAGAACAAAAAAGAAGAAAAACACACACACACACACACCAAAAACTATTAAATCAATTTTTCCCAAGCAGTGCCTCATTAGTGATTTCACAGCTTGAACTGAAATAAAAAACTAAAATGAAAAATGCACTGAATTAATATTTTTGCAGAAATCATAACTCAGTCTAAACATGCTTTTAATTTTGCTTCTGACTGTGTTATTTAGGATTATTCAGGTGCATGCTGATTTTTAATTTTCTCACAGTCACACAAAGTTCGAGAAATGAGTCTAATGGCTGCTCTTGTTAATTAGTCTGTAGCTGCTTTTAACTTTACTAATAAAGCAGGTAAAGTACATTTACTTTTACCTTTCCCTTTTTGGGTCTATTTGGAATGTATTAATGAAAAAGCTTAAAATATAAAACTGTAAAGTCAAAACGTGTGAATTAGCGCATTTGCTAGTAAGACAGATGTTAAGCACATTTGAATTTTAATAAGCAATGCTAAGCTAAGCTCTTAAAGAAGGATGTGCTGACATCTTGAGGGCCAACTGTTGGTAATTTTCATTAATACTTTATCTGCTTATTACTTTCCAAAGGGTTTTGTCTAGAAAATATCAGAAAATATTGATAAGGGCTTCTTACAATTTTTAAAATAGTCCAAAGCGACATCTACTAATATTCAGTTTTGTACATAATTTCAGAATACAATCACATGAATAAAGAAATACAACAAACTCTTACAATCAATAAGCTGAACTGCAATGTTTGAGGTATTGCCTAAAAATAAAAGACTTTATTCAAATTATTTTCAGTCACTCAGCTAGTTAGAGATGTATTAAAAATGTATTAGGCATTCTACGTCAGCCAAAATCCCTCGTTTTAATGGATGAAGCTATATTCTGATGTTGTTCAGCTCTGTATATTAAATCCACACATGAACAACAGTTGTGAAGTCATGTAAACATATCTCTACCATTCTTCTCACACAGCACGAATGTTGAGAGATGATAAGTTCAGCTCCATGCATGGCTGCTCTGCCTCAGCGTATGAATACATATGTAAGCACTTCATAGCATAAGTGCAGCCTATTATGCATCACTTGTATGACACTTGACATCAAGGTTGGAATCAGACGGCTGTTTTCTGCCGAGGTCGATTAAAGAACACTAATTTTTCTTTGTGACATTGGTGAGGTGACAAAAAAACAACAACTAAGAACGAATACAGACCGATACAGAGACCGGCAATATTTCACAGTTAGTGTACGTTGACTATGATAAACAGCAGGATACATAAATTACTCAGGTATACATTCAGCAAGGTCTTACATCACCTTGGGAATTATCTTCCCATAACTCTTCCCTTAACAACTATATGTAAAGAAATTCTCTTTTTTTCTCTTTTTTTTATCAGGCATTTCACATTTCCCATATTTGACTCAGTGTGTCTCAGAAGAACACACTGTTTCTTATCCCTCATCACCACTGACAGACAAAGTAAGAATGCATCTCACTGAAGCAATCCACTCTTGACTGGCTATGGCTCCCATGGGAGAACATTTTCCCCACAACAATGAGCTACTTAGACTGCCAGAGGACACAACGCCTGTGCAAAGAATTGAGATAAAAAGACAAGTTAGATGTGGGGAGGCTGGATGAGGAAAGGGAGGTTATGAATTTAACATAGAACAGATGTGAGACACATTTCTCCCCGGAATGAATTAAGAGATCATCTATAGCATCCAAATGCTAAATCAAAGTGCACATGATGGGAATTAAAACTGCAATAAAAGAGATGATCATTGCCAGGCTACCGTAAACAATCAGGATCAATGGGCTGGTTTAAAGGAAGGGCAGATTAAGAGGATGTGATGACTTACTCTCACAATACAGGAGGAAATGAACACATAATGTTGTTTCTGGAAGAAAAAATAAATTAATAACAGTTACCATTATACACATCAGATCCCAGTAATGTACATAAGGAGACTGTGTATTTTTCAGTGGGTACACTGAGTATTTTTTATTTATGGTAACATAACATCATCTATAATATTTATCATGTAGAGACAATCTAAAAAAGCCAGCTGGCATTGTGGCTTTCACACAATATCTCATTCATACAGTCTGTTATATTCAGAGATTTACAAAGGCAGACAGACAGATTTGAGCTGGTTGAAAAAGCAAAGAAATACTAATTTCATGTTGAAGTGGTCCATAATCATATTTTAAATAATTAAATTTAAGATTTGAAAAAATCTTTAAAAGGGTTCCTGTGTCTTTTTTTGTATTTGGTTTTTTGCCATTTATAGACTTTTTATGTAAACTTAATGAAAAGAATAACAGCATGTGAGAGGTTGGAGGGGTAAAGTATTGAAGAATTTTGTTTTCATTTTCATTTTATGGCACTTTGAACAACAAAAATCTAGAGGGAAATAATTAAAACTTTTACAGCACAACAGCTATTTGATGGCAATAGCCACTTTTCACAGCAAGATTTAACATAGAAACATTATCATTCTATAAAATGCAAAACATCGTTAGCTGTTCAGTGATATTCAGCCGTCTGGGCAGGTGGCATGTCACGATTTTCAGATGTCTAAGTTTTTCGCTGTTCTTCCATTGGTTATTGTTATAGAATATATTATATATTATAGAAAATTGTTCAGAATAGATTTTAATACTTAAAATATTAACTTCAGTATTTAGTTTTGAATATGAGTGCAACTCTAATTACAACAACAACAACAACAACAACAACAACAACAACAACAACAACAACAACAACAACAACAACAACAACAACAGTATTTTTTGTCCTTCAATTTTATTATGCAGATGATACTTTTTTACTTTAATATTTGTAAACTGTTGTATATGCACATTTAGCTTAGTAAAAAGGATATAAAGTCCACACCTACTGAGACTAAAACGACACCTTTTAAAAGGAAAGTTCCCAGGAGTCTGTAGTCATTTCAAGTCAAACATGATGAGATCAGTCATGTTTGAACTAATCAGTGGATTTGAAGTATAAAAAAAGATGCAGAGTAGACATCAGACCTTATCATTAAATATGATTCTCCACTGAGCCACACAAGGAGACTCCTTTTGCTTGACTCAACAGAAGATTTATCGTGACCTTGTGAAGGACTAAGCAAGCAGAGAAAATTAATGAATTCGCAGAGTTACTCGTGTGAGAGGTTGAATCAGCATTTTGTCATATTATATTGATGTAAATGTTTAATCCCGTTCCATATATTTTATCTTCTCCTCCCTTGATAATACATCCACACAATGGACGGCAGTGGTGGTTTATCTGCTCCAGCTGGTTCCTGTGGACCCTCTCATCTGACTGAAAATATTTCAGTGGCTCCATTAAAAGAACTTCAATTACCCAGTGATTTCAACGACCTTGACAGAGGGAGGTAAAAAAAAAAAAAATCAATAGATGCCTCTGTTTTTATTTTTTCCCCCGATCCATACAGGTCACTCCTCTTCGCTCTCTCACCTCTAATTCTTTGTTTGACAAAGGATTACTGAGCTTTATCATCTCGCTGACAAAAAAGATGCCCATAAAAACGGAAGAACAGATTTATTTATCTCTTCCTTGATAATTTGGTCCATATATATCAACCTTTCTGGCCACCAGGGCTCCATGTAACACAGACATATTGAAGAATAGAGGGTAATTTTAAACTACACATTAAGGAATTCCATTGTTATTGCCCTGCTTAAAGCAACATATGTAGCTCCAGGTTAAACCACAATCACCACTGTACTGGGGACAAACACTTAATTCAAATATTCCTTTCTTGTGTGGGCAGATGCTGTCAATACAGGTTGCAAATTGGTCCAGCAGAGTTTACGTTAAGCCAATGGATTACAACACCATGGAAACAAGCAGCATCCAATCATCATTAGAGCACCAACAAACCGAAAGCATCTGTCTGCCAAACCAAACTGCTCACAATTGAAAAAAAACCATAAGCAAGATATGAGACCTGGCCTCATTCAGTGAGACAAGTTTCTTTCTGGTGAACATGTGCCAATATTAGTAGATTGGCATTTTCAGTCTCATTATCGAAGTCATTACAGAGTCCCAAGACGTACTTACAGCTGCCAAAGCTTTGTCCGATGCTCATGGTGGCTTCAAATCCAAGGAATCATTTCAGTTTTGTGTATTTGTGCCAGTTTAAACACAAGATTTCTGAGACTGTTCTCACCAGGAAAACAGCACCAGTCTGTTCACCTGCTCAAAAAGTTCCTTAAAATATCTTTAAAATGATGTGAACTGTGTTTCAGTGCTATTTTAAAACCAGAACTTATCAATATTTCTTAACAATGTCTGCAAAATTCACAAAAAATATATAATTCAACTCATTAAATTGACAGTTTTTTAGCCTCTTTGAGTTTAGGTCAGTTTAAACTGAACTGACGTTTGTTTCAGGCCACAAAGCTTCAATAAGCTCACTGTATGCAGCCTGTCCAGCACCAAACTGCCAGCAGCACACGACACCTAACACCTACAATAAATAGCACTTACTATATTTATCCATTCATCCTCTGTGGGGGTTCAGGAAGTAGCCGGTGGCTTGTGAACAGTTTTATTTTATTAATAGACCTAACATACATTCATTAGGGTGCTATGGCTGCAAATCGTTTTCTAAAAATAATGCTAATGGGAAACAACAAGGGGCCAATCAGTGTTTTTAGCATCATCTTAGCACCTTGTGAAACTCTGCCCAGAAAGGTCTAATCATTGGACACAAAAATAAACTCCAGTGATTGGCTCTCTGACACCCACGCTGCCTTGAAAACTGCTTTTTGCTTCAGTGCTAAACAGAAGTTCCTGCTTTTAGCTCCATCTAGGTTTATGTAATTTAACAAACAACCTTTTTATAAAAATTTTAAAAAATACACCATCCTACTAAAAAACGGAGCCCCTT
>JAPZDV010000026.1:20162574-20186072 GCA_029814665.1 Acanthurus lineatus
AATTCATGTGTGTTTTTCTCTCAGCATACACGCACCTCATTTTTACACCAACCACACATCACAATGCAACATTTTTTGTTTGTCTCTTTTATTCTGTTGTTTTCTCAAACCTCCTCAGAGCCACTTTCTCTGGCAGTCTCTATATTCTGTGCTTCTTATGTGTGTGTGTGTGTGTGTGTGTGTTAGGGTGCAAGAATGTGAGAGAAAAACACTGGTTCTCTAGATGATGACACTCATAAGTATGTGTGTGAACGCATTAAATAGCTTCAGGTTATCATAGATGCTTCATTGTTGTTATAGACTCAATAACTAGCAGATCAAGAAATCCAGACTATCTGTGTAACATGTTGTTAAGATGATCTTTTCAGAAAAATAAAAATGTTTGGTATAGTAAAAATATAGAAAAAGGCTATCAGATTTGTTGTTTTAAAAATCTGGAGGGCTTTCACTCCTCAGACGAGAGCTCTCTTTTGACTTAAATTGCTCCAAATGAAGGAATTTCAAAATCAGCGTCTTTGTCAAAACATTCCCTGTCATTTAGTTTCAAATGCTGTACAAAACACTAAATTTGATTGTCTACTGCTGTAAACAAAAGCAGAAAAATGTGTTTTTTGGAACATTGCAACAGTAAACTTCTTTAAAAACAAATGACTCGTCCCTAAACCAGAAGGACTAAAGGGACCTGAGGAGGTGGAGTTAGTTCTAGTTTACAGGAGAGAACAGCAGGAGAAATTTGGACTATAGGGAGAACAGGGACCATCTGGACACAGTGGAAGTCCCTTGAAATGGATGATTGAGGTGCTCATTTAATACAGGATGTGATCAGCCATATAAGACCATTTACTCCTTAATCAATATTGATTTTGACACATTAAAAGAATGAAAACGCACACCATTTATAGCCAACACAAGAGCAATCAAAAACTTAAGAACATTTTCACTGCAGTCGCTTCTAAAACATGTTATCCCTGCAATTTGCAAACTGTGCATGGGCTGATTGGAGTGGTTGCTTCTGTAGCTGCTTATTACCAGTGTAAACCAGTACAGTTTCCTCTTGCTGGAGCCCCTTTGTCTGCCACCAGATTTCTGTAGATGCATTTATCTAGTCCTTAAGTTCTTTAGCACTGTTTCTTCTCTCTGTGTTCCAGTTTGCATCCAGTTAGAGATTGTGCTGCCGGCCCACAGGGCACCAAAGGGAACTGCTCCTTTCTGCAGTACCTCCAAGCCATGGTCAAACCCTAAACTCCAGCTCAACCATCACACTCCTTTGGCTCTTCTCTTCTCTTCTCTGCAGCGCTCTGCTTTGGCTCCACAGTGGTTAAATGAACTTCACATTGAAGTCAGAACAGCAGAGTCACTGCCAGTTCACAGCTGCAGGCTGAAAATCCACCTTTTCTGTAACAACACCTACACACCATGCAAGCACTGACTAACATCTTATTTCCTTAAAAACTGTGAGACAGAATCCAGCTCTTGTTCCTGTCAATCTCCTAAGCAAATGTAATGAAATGGATTTTTTGCTGGCAGTAGCAAGGTGAAACAAGGACTCCTCTCCTTATAGAGAAAGCTGTCCTGTATATTTTAGCCTTTAGATTTTTAGAGGGAACAATAAAATCAATACAAAGAAAGGAAGACAAGTGAATTTGGGGTTTAGAGGCTGATAATGGTCTAATAATGATATCACAATACCAGAAACCACCTTTAACAGCCAAGTAACAAAGATGTTAGCAGTGTTACCACACACCCCGAGGCATCTTTTAAAAGTAAAGGATGAGAAAAGAAAAGGGACACCAGATCTCACCAGATCGTGGAGGCCATACAGTGCGTGGGCAAGTGGGCAGAGTGCAAAGAGAAGGTGTTGATGACTTATGTTCAGTGGGCAGAGTTCTTTAAGGATACCAAAATGTTGTTTTGATGTTTTGTTGAACGATTTATTTAAAACTGGGAGCTTTGTTTGCAGATTTTCGGCATATTCTTTAAGGTCAGGGAGCATCCAACAATTTAGAAAACATCTGTTCAATAAGGACACGACAGCTGACGTGTGACAATACATGACAAGAGATGCAGCACAGCAGGAAGTCCTGAATTAAAATTTTAAAGGAACCGTGTGGAAAGACAAAACACGTTTCTTAAAAATCCAGTGTTGATTTGGAGGAATCTAGTGCAGAGGTTGCAGATTGCAACCAACTTAATGTCCTTCTGAATAGAAATCATAAATCTTACACACTGGAATTTTTAGCAAAGCCATCCATGAGTTACACAGAAAGCAGCCGTGGGGATGTGACAGTCATGCAGATATTAAACGAGAGGATATTAGCCTTCAGCACAGGAACATGAACAACACTGACCTGTAAGTGCTGATTGTTAACAGTGTGATGACATTAATGCATTTCCCCTCTATTCCAATACCTTTCATTACCTTTATCTAAAACAAATGACATTGTCTTGGCTGTGAAGTTGGTGATTAATTTCAGATTAATTAACTGTAAAATGGGGGCAGTAAGTGGCCTGTAAATTGATAAGCCACGTTTTTTGTGGTGCTGTGTGATTTCTATTTTTTTCCTCTCTTGTAGGTTTTCCCCTAATTTCAATTTACTCGGTCTGGCGTTCCTGAGGCTTCACGATATCAGCCCGTGCGATATCATGAAACATGAACATGAACTTTTTAAGGCCACTTTTTAATTACCTTGGTTCCACAGAGAGCGTCTGGCTGAATCCATGTTCTAATTAAATCATTGTGCAGGTGTTCAAATCATGATCTGCCTCTCAGCCTGAGAAACTGCACCATAAGAACTAAAGCAAGACCAATTATCTTCACTGTACCTTCCTCTGAAACACTCTGTGGATAAATGCTTATGTGACATTTAAGCATTCATGAGGAAGAATGTCAGAGACTGTTTCTTGAGGGCTGAACTTTGATGGAGTTCAAATCACACTTGGATTTAAGATGCCTGCCCACACCTCCGAATATGATCTCATCTCCTCAGCTTCGGCTGAGACTCTGGGTGTTCACATTGTTTAATAAATAATCAAAATATTCCTCTGGTAATAAAATACTTTATATAAAATTCATACTTGGGGACGATGTGCCACTAAGCAGTATAAATAATTATCATATTTCACCGAGAAGAATTATTGCACTCACTTCTGCAGGGAAGGAATGTAAAACTTTCTGTCTCTTTGCTCCAATTTATGGTTCCATTCGTCATTAAGCAATTACATAAGCAAAGAATTCAATTTCCCTTCTCTCATTTCTTCTTTCATGACCGTGTTTCCCAGAAAGGGCAAAAACATAATTACAGTATGCTGCAACACGCTAACAAAGAAATATCGACTGTTTGCTTGCAGGAGAACATTCGGTGTGAATTGTAAAGAGGTTTTTGTTGCTAATAATGTTTTGCCTCCATTATCTTGGGGACATTTTTCACTGCAGCCTTGCAGTGTGAGAAAGAGTTATATTCAAAAAGAAAGGAACGGCTCCTTTTCAATCCAATCAGACTACCTTTGTTTTGTGAGCAAAGACAAAAGGATCGGTCTTAAC
This sequence comes from Acanthurus lineatus, assembly GCA_029814665.1. Taxonomy (NCBI): domain Eukaryota; kingdom Metazoa; phylum Chordata; class Actinopteri; order Acanthuriformes; family Acanthuridae; genus Acanthurus; species Acanthurus lineatus. The sequence goes on from JAPZDV010000026.1 coordinate 20,166,116, forward strand.
AAGCACATGGACAATGGCGTGATGTGCAGGAGGCGGCGTGTTGTTGCCTTTTAACATGTGCCAAAACTGAGCATTGTGTTGTCTTTCACCATAAGCATGCATTTCTTTTCATGTTGCTGAATGTCTGAACGTGTGCAGAGGATGCATAGCAGAACATGCATGTCTTCCTCTTTTCCAGCCAGGCGCAGTTTTTTGGACGTCGGGCTGGAACTGGAGTGGGCTCATATGGGAGCTCATTTGGCAGACCAGCCTGTCACTGGGGAGCGTATGAAAGCTAAACCTAATGAAAGCACACACAGCCAAAACCTGCTGGCTAACATCTGCCCCAGACTTCAGCTACAACCAGCTCCACTCTCTCCTCAATGCAAAACTGCACTGCTGCTGTTTGCCAGGCTTTCTTTTTCTCACTCGAGTTGCAGGTCTATATCATCTTTTATGTGTATCATGGGCCCCGTGGCCCATGAGGCTTGGAAATCTATCAAAAACGTGGTGTGTAATTTAAAAAAAAACTACAGAGATCTCAGTGAGCAAGTGTGGACTTTTTTCATTCATTGGAGATGTTTTGCAGATATACACAGATTTACACAGACAAACATAAGCTCACCTCATCCACAGCTGACAACTCTTTATTTCTTTTCATGAGACAGCTTATTCAGTAATTCATTCACATCCAATCTGCCATGTTCGTGTGATTTTTTATGTTGTGGGTGTGTGTGTGTGGGGAGGTGGACTTTGTTTATTTCGTATCCTTGCAGTGTCTTACAGGATTCTTTGATGTGCTGAAGGAAGCTTCTCTTACTATTGACAGGACTGCTGCTGCTGCTGCTGCTGCTTCTGCTGCTGCTGTAGAAATACTGTGTATCTGCTAGTGGTTTTACTTTTTTATACTGTCTTGTCTTCTGTGTTATTTCACAGTCAAATAGTTCTAACGAAACATTTTGGTGTAGACATTTTTGTTGATCACGTAACGCCACCAGCAAGTTGACGTGTTTGTTTCCTTGTGAAGTTACTCCATAACTATTGGACTGATTGGCTTTAAGTTTTGACTTAGATGTTCATGTTTCCTCAGAATTAAGTGTAATCGTGTAGAGCCATCTTTAGGTCAATAATTGATGCTGGTATGTCGAATACGTTTGTCCAACAAGCAAATAACATTTCAATCAACCTCAACTGTCCTTGTTTTAGTCTCTGTTGCTTGCTTCAGCAGTCTGCTTTTGTTTTGGTTCTGGTTTTGCAAAGGTTTTAGGTTCCCCAACACATTTGCTAGTAAGCTATCATTTGTTTGCTAAGGTTTAGACAGTGAACACAGTAAACCATTACATGTGCAGATCATCCGTATATTAGATAACACTTTTTTTTAAGCTAAATCATTGAGCTCAAAGCCTCGGTACAGCCTCACAGATCTGTTTGTGTGGGTGAAGACTTTCAATCCTGTTATCTTCTTCTCAGTTGAATTTAATATTCATTAACGTGTGATTTTGGTTTTGTGGTCATATTTCAAACTGCTCTCAGGATGAAATTGATCACAACAAGCAGATGACAAACTGATAAACCAGTTTTTATCTCTTTTTCATTATCATGCAGATCACCATCTATTTGACATTTGTTTATTTATGACTTACATATTACATAATTCACGGGACAGTTTTGGCAATTTACAAAATTTTAGAGACTGTTTCATAATAGGGTACAATTTTTCTCCCATCAAGCACCTGCTCAAGGGGGCATTACCTGACTGGGTATCATCAATCCACTCTACAAGCGTGGGGTTTTACCACAGGTGCTTTCCTCACGCTCATTCATTTCTGTCTCCATCACTAGCAGCTGTGACTGTTTCTCATTGTTTCAGTTCACTGAGAGAAAATTACTTCTTCTTTCTGTCACGATCAGCCTCAGCTAGCCAGATGTTCTTGAAAAAGACAGTGTTTGACTTTACTTTTCACGTTAAAACTCTTAATATTGTAACTTTCCGCTTTATTTATTCACCTCAACTAAATATGACTATTTGTTGCAATACTCGATTACTCATAGAATGTTTTGATATTTTGAGAAACTACATGTCATTTTCAATTTTAGTTTTAATGACTGAAGTATAAATAATCTATTTGACTAATTGAGAATGGTTATAGTGATATGTCAGTCTTCGTGTGCAGCGTGAGCCAAGAACGGTTCTATTTTAATAGCAACACATTAATCATTTTAGGCCGAGAGACTGCCATCTGTTTTGTGAAATTATCCTCGATAATTATTCTGAAACTAAGAGTGGTCAGATCAGTCAATAACTGCTGAGAGAGGGACAGACAGTCAGACTGTGCTAACAGCTTTTCAAATGCAATACAAATGCACCAGCTCAATCAAAATTCAGTCAATTGGTATAAAGAGGAATGCATAACACAAATTAATTATTCTGAAAAATACCATGGAAACACAACTTCAACAGCGTTGCACGCACCTTAGTACCCAGAATACTGTCAATCTATTCCAGACTTCTTTTGAAGCATGTATCTGGGTAAAAATGAAAATACTAAATAAAATACTACTGATAATTATAATTTTTTTTGCACATGTGGATGTTGACATTGTACATTTTTCTATGAGATGGGTGCCAGTTTATAATTTTTTAGATGAAAAGGCTAAAATTAAGGAAGACAGCAGGCTGTATATTTCTCTCAGTACCATAATTCATACTGCAGGCATGCAGCCATTCTCAAAGGTTCAGTGAGGAAAACAATTTTCTTGTAATTTGACGAAATGAGCGCTCTGGACGTGGGCATCGCTGACCTACAAAGGTAACCTTGTTTCCTTTGTATTTTTAGAGGAGCTGTAGCATTTGGTGCTCTGATTTCTAAAGAAGCCCAAGGGACTGCAGGCTCAGAAACCCAAGATCTTCTGTGGATTTTAATGAGACTGCATAAATGAGGGGCAGCACGAGAGATACTTGCTTTGAAAAATAAAACAGTAAAAAAAAGAAATAAATAAAGGCCAAATTTCTGATGTGTCATGCAAATAGATTCAGTTGTTAATGTCAGCAAAAGCAATTACTTGGTATCAAGACCATGGTCAACGTATACATTAACACCATATCTTGTATATATGGAGATTTGCTCAATAAGTAAACTGAACATGAATTTAAAACAGTTTGTTTTTTCCACACTAAAATCATCAAAAGTCGCCAGATCTTTGAGTGTAGTCATCTTCCTTGAAACTTTAACACATCTTATGTTTAGTGTTTACTCACCAATACAGAGCTGTTTAAGAAACTAGAACAAAATATTAAAACGTAGCCTCCAATTACCTTTAATTTAGAGAAAATACTAATTATGTGTGAGTAACTGAATTAGGAAATTAGCAATTAGGAAAGAAAAGTCGAAAGCATTTATACAATCCTATTTTTTTACAGTCACTTTTCAAAGTGTGTGTAAGATTGATGTAAAAAAAAATATGCTGAAATGTTATGGCATAAATAAACACTTTGTATCAGTAAAAAAAGAAAATGCTGTGTGTGGGCGAGTTTTAAAGAGGTCATTACTGACTGAAATACCAGAGCATTTATCAAAACAGTTTAACAGTTCTTGGGTAACATTTCTACTTTTTCAAAACTGCATCATAATATGCAGTTTTATACATAGGGGTGCTGTTACCTCTGACAACAAGGCCTACTGTAGTGCATTTATGGTAACTGAATTAAAAGCAATGGCAGAGTTAAATTAAATCAGCTGTGATTTCAATGCCTTTATACAGCACAACTATAAATGGTTGGTGATTAATAATGTGTGTTATGCATTATCATGGGGTTGTCCAAATTGTCCAAGTTGTAAAAAAACTCATAATATTGATATTTAGATATTATGGTAACCTGTGACTGTTATCTAAGTTATTAAGTTTTATAGTAAAACGTTACAGTTTTGCTTCATTTTATCATGTTATTGTCCCTCTATTTTTTGTATATATGTTATCAATGAGTAATAAGTAAGTGATTTGCATTTGCAAAGTTTTCACTTGTTGGACCAAGTAGAAGATATGAAAATATGCATGTGGGTGTTTCTGCAGACCTTAATTTACTGAAAAATGTCAAAATTCCTTATTGATTTACTCCAGTATTAACAGGATGTTGCTATCAATTCAAAAGAAAGATGATGATTTCCTTCAGTGACGCTGAAAAGAAGATTTCATTATGTAGCAGCCATTTAGCCAGACTCTTTTGTACAAATACATCTTCATTTTATTTCACATACATTTTTTTTAACTTTTACTTTGAAGTTTTCACAATCTAAATGATTCAACGACAAAATGAGGAACTACCACAACAAAGTCCAAATTTCCTACTGGGGAAAATTATGCAAATGTCACTGTAGTAAAATTGACACATGTATTTTGCCAACCAGCAAAGGTACAGTCAAAATAATAAAAAGAGACAAAAATATCAAAGTGTAATGCTAGATCCTGAACAGTGTTTGAGGACTGATTTTTGTAAAATGCTCAGTTTTTTTTATAAATAAAATCTTTTATTCCTTTTTTTAATGATAAACAATATATATTTATTATTATTTAGGAGTCAATTGGGGGAGCAGGGACAGAAAATGACCCATAGAAGCCCTTCCTGAATCCATGGAAACTTCAAAAGTCTGAAGGATGTTCTTGCTAAACATATGGGGTATATCAATTTTGGCTAATGCATCCCATGAATATTGCTATGAATAGTTTTTTGAATGAGTATGTACATACATGTACATAATGAGGCATTAAGTACACGTATGTGGAGTACTGAACATAGGAAATAATGGTCTGTTTCATTGATTTCTTCAGTGAATAAGCATGGCGCAAGACTAAACAAAGTAGGTTAATAGCTTAGATACAAATTTGTACTGTACATGGTTCAGCTGAGTCTGTAGATCCAACCCAAAACTGTAATGTTCTTTTTTGGGGATATAAATTTCAAAAAGCTGAATAAATGACACCTATTCCCTTCATGTCCCCATGGCAGCAACAGTTTTTACTCCTTGTCCATGTTGATGATGTTGCCCACAGGAAATTGTGTAAGAGGACGTCCTATTATGAGATTTTCCATATCTGAAACACAGTATTTAAGCATTATGTTGAGATTCAATGATCTAACATACTGCTTATCTTGTCATTATGCCCCAAACATTTTCACTACCACTCTCCCTGCAGCAGTGGGAAGTTCAGTATTCCGATTTTCAAAAAAAAAATACACTGTACTTTGGGCATTTCCACAATCCAATATCTTGGATCTGTGTAAGAGGTCACATCATTTTCATGTTAAAACGACGAGAACCAGCTTGTCCCTCCGCCGAATCCACGTTAGTACCATTAGACTTTGACCGAGGCACATATTCAACATCTATGTTGTTTTTATGTTTTCCTTTCCCTCTGCTCCAAACAAAAAGGAGCAGGAAACAAAACAGGACCACTCCCAGGAAAGTGAAACAGCCCATAGCTGTTGACACTAAAATAGTCTTTAGGTCTAAACCGAGGGTGGCACCTGCTGTCCCATTGGCAGTGGTATTGCTGGGGTCTGTGTAGTATTGGGTCCTGTTGGCGTACAGTGAGCCCAGACTTTTTACCGCCAATGAAGTCATCAGGGTGTCATTCCCAGCAGTGTTGGAGGCAAGGCAAAGGTAAACTCCGCTGTCTTGTACCTCTGCTGACTTGATCTCCAGTGTTCCATTGTTGTGGACGGTTACTCTCCCATGGCTCCTGCTTGTCAGAACTCGTCGACGTGGGGACAACCAGGACACGATGGGCCTTGGCGTCCCTTCAGCACTGCAGCGCAACATCGCCTGCTGACCCTCATCCACGGTGATTGTTTGAGTCTTATTCTCACGGATTTTTGGTTTGGTGCAGGTCACATAATAAGACAGGAGGGTCTCCTTAAACTCCCTAAATGGCCTGCCACGAATACCCTCAGGTGTGCTGCACTCTGGCTGAGAATCCCCAAAGAAGATGGAATGCCTTTGCTGTAGGATCCACATGAGACGACAGTCGCACACTAGGGGGTTGTTGTCGATCAGAAGAACCTTTAGAGCCTCAGGAGACTGGAAAACACCTTTCTCCAGAGTATCCAGTCGGTTGTGAGAAACATTAAGGACTCTGAGCCCCCGCAGGCCCTGAAAGGCATACGGTTCAATTGTAGTTAGCTGCGCTCCAACCAGATGGAGCTCCTGAAGCCGAACAAGTTCCATCAGCATCCCCCCTTCGATGTGTCTAATGCGGTTATAGGACAGGTTGAGGTGTGTCAGGTAGGGAAGATGCTTCAAGGCTTGGTAAGGGAAGGAGGACAAGTTGGTGTTGGTTATGAACAGAGTGGTCAAGTTGAGGCCATGCAGGGTGTTGGCTGGCACATGGTCTAGTGATGGCCAATTATCAATCTCCAAATGCCGCAGCCGAAACAACTTTTTGAATGAGTAAGGATGCAAAGTGCTGATGCTGAGGTATCGTAGATGGAGACTGACCAGGTTGTGCAGGTGGGAAAGCGCTTCAGTAGGTACAACTGTAAGGTTGCACCTTTCTAAGGTCAGTATCTCCAAGCTTAAAAGTCCACTGAACGCACGGTGTGAAATGTAAACCAGATCATTGTCACCCACTTCCAAAAACTTGAGATTGTGCAGATCCTGGAACATATAATCCAGAAGAATGACGATCTTGTTGTCACTAATATCCAGTCGGGTAAGATTTGTTAAGCCTGCAAAGACGCCCAGAGGTATGAGTTTGATACGATTGCTCTTGAGACTGAGCGAGTGCATGTTGAACAGGGCATTAAAAGCTCCAGGTTCAACATAACTGATAATATTTCCACTGAGGTCAAGTTCCTCAAGCCCAGGAAAGTTAATAAAGTCATCAGGGTTGATCAGTGTTAGCTTGTTCTTACTCAGGTCCAAGATCCTAGTCTCTGTGGGGACGCCATCCGGGATGCTGGGCATGCGCTTGCGGTGACATACAACTGCCTTGCTCTGCGCTGAACACTCGCAGCGCGAGGGACATCCCAGGGTAGAACCCACAAAGACAGCCACGAGGGCTAGTCCCAGGAATGGTTGCCAGCATGAGACGACCGTGTGCAGCATGACTTTGCTCATACAGTCGACCATTCTGTCACGGCTCTGAAAGAAAGAGAGGGAAAAACAAGAAGAGGAAAAGTTAGTTAAATGTTTGGTTAGACCGTATTCATGTAGAAAGGTCGATATCACAAGTAATACAGCATCAGGACTGGTTTTCACATTATGAAAACAGATAGGATGGAGACCATCGATCAATCCCTTTCCTGTCATTCAACTTATTCAAAAACCTGCAAGTTGAACTGCTGGACTTCCAATATTTTGAATTTAACAACTTCTTTTTCTCTTTTTCCACCATCATTATAGTCTATCTGTTGTCCTTGTTTTCCTTTCATCCACAGGAAACTGATCAAAGCCCAACAGTGCTGGTTAAAATTTTTCCCTGGTGAGCGTTGGCAGTTAATGTGATTTTCACCAAAATCAGATTAATGTGTTAAGAAAGAATTGCAGCTTTACAACCCATTGTGTCTCTCTACTCCATGTGTTTTTAAGATTTAACAAAACTTGTTGTGCTGCACTGCACCATAACGGGAAGAAACAACCTCAAACAGCCAAAAGAGGCAGAATGAAAGAAATATATCAAGCCAGTCAACAAGAGCTCCACTTCATCGTTTTTAACCCAGTTATGGAAGACATTCAAACAGTATAAAAGCTAATGGTGTATGTACTGACACAGTAATTCTAGAAATTTTCCTTTCTTGATTGACGTAAACCTGAAGGCAAAAGAAAGTGTGTCTGACAGATAAATCACCTGTAGTATGAAAAATAGTTAAAACAATATTTTTAATCCGTTGTCATGTTCATGCTTTATTCTTGATCAGTTCAACTTTCCATAAAAATGTGTCTGTATTACTCTTCAAGGTTGCTGTAGTCAAGTGTGAACTTTTAACTTGATCAACTGTTAGTGTGTTTATGCAGAAGTCAGTAAACACTAATACACAGCAAAAGTGAGAAAAAAGCGAATTCGTGTTTCTGCTTTCTGTGCTTTTATAGTCAAAAAACATATAAATTGACTCATTTCATTTTAAACTGATCTTGTTAGATGTGTACATAAATAAAACAGATGAGAATAATCTGGCATTTTTGTACATTTGACTCCCGGTCCATCTCAAATCTGTTATGTTGTTTCTTTTTCCCGAAGACCTACTCATGTATATCACATAAGCACCTACTCATATTTATCGCATAAGCGCAGGAAAATAAGCAGATACATGACCTGAATGCACTGCTTGCTACAAACAGACTGGGTGACAGGTTGCAAAGATTGCAAACCATCCTTGCCTCATTTGGTGTGTCATGGGCTGTGCTAAATTTAAACGAAGAGAGGAATAATCTGAATTTCTCCCCAGGCTCTTAATGTGCAGACAGATTATGGTGCAAAGATAATATAATGGCATAACTATCTAAACTGAAACTTTAAGTTGACCTAAGAAATTAATACAAACGGCCAAAATAAGGACAATCTAAAATCTAAAGTGCAAAGGACGAAATTCAAAACCTCCCATATCAGCAGACATCAAGTGCAATGATGTGCAGAATAAAAAAAAACATGTAATTGTTAATATACTTCACAATTCCCAATTCTTGCCATTGTTTTACCATAGTAAAGCACTAAATTGATGTGATATTAACAAATCAAACAGATATAGCAGAGTGATAATGTATGTCAGAAATAGAAATAAACTGAAATGTATTAAGATGGTGACGCACTCATGTTCTACAGTAGTCTTGTGAGTCACCGGCCTATGCTTCATGATTTTCTTCTTTTTTAAATTTAAAATTAGTGAATATTTATAAGTTGCTGATATTCATAGACTTGTTTGTTTCTTTACTCTCCCTCCCTCCAGTTTGCTATAAAGCTTTATTGCAATAGTTAGTGGGCACCATATGGCTTCATCTCCTTAGCTGCTGACTTGAAAAACATTGCCAAATGTGCATTGGCCTGTTTAAGTGTCCAACAGCTTTCTAATAGTTCATTTAAAATGTAAAGTTAAATCCTTGCTCCATGCAATAAAAACACTACCTTTCCATATAATGTTCAACATCCATGCTCTGATGGTAATCGGCCCACCCCAACCTCGTTTTTTTTGTCTTTTGTTTTGTATAAAAATACAGTTAGTTGTTTGGTTTTGTTTTTATGAATTGCTGTATTACAATTCTAAAGGGCAAGAACACTTTATTAATGGCCCCAGGTATTAAAAATCATAAACTACTAAATCTTGACAATTATTCTTAATAAGAGAAACAAATATTTAATCAATGATTATATAGACTTTTTCTTCTTTGTATAGGAAGTCCTTATACAGCTGTTTGTGTTGTTCAGTCTAACATTTCTGGCTTCTGTTATCCAGACACATATAGAGACCGACTCTACATGTGCACATCTCTACAAAGGAGATTTTCTAATGTCTCTGAGTTTCTGCCGATTCTCCCCACATAATAATCACCTTTTGCACACACACTGGCCACCATATGATTTAATGGTTTACTAAGAGGGTATCTAATCAGTATAATGATTAGATGTCCTCTGAACAGTTTGTAATCAGAGTAAGAAAGTGCCTGTGATGTGACCCTCTCACCTGGGTGCTTCTCAATGAGAGAACCATAATACAAGTGCATCATCAGTAGCACCTGCTGAAATGTGTCCTGTGCAGAAGAAAGTGCTGCACAGAATCAGGGCAATAATCATGGGGCAACATCCTTGGATAAAATCCTAACTTTTTGCTCAGTGACTTCTTGTTTGCTGCCTGTACCCTTCAAAAGCAAGACAAAAATAAAGGGAGTTATAGTAATGGATGAATTTGCTTGATTTTTACCTTGTCTAACCCTGTTTTTTTGGATTTTGGAATCCCATTAGCAGAGTAGCTTGCATTTCTGCAGACATTTCTGATTAAGATTCTGATTAATGTTGATAACTGGCACAATGCAGACTCTGTGACTGCAAGGTAAGAGACTTGTGGCACAAAAAATGAAATCTGCTGCTTAAAATGACTGTAGTAGCACAGGCTTTGTTCCAGACTCACCATCTTGTATTTATACCACTTAAGTAAAAGTATATAAGTATAAAAATAATTAAGTTAATGCTAAGCTTACATTGCCAAAAATAAGAATTCCTCAGCTGTGTCAGATATAGCTCCTAGAATACAATGAATATCAAAAACTTAACCTAAGGGTAAATACATTTTTTAAATCATTTTTCACAACATTTCCATTTTATCTCAGTATTCTGGAAAATTCCAGCGACACTCAGTAAAAGCCCTGTTACTAAATCCTGCAACGCACTATGAGATAAGAATGCACAGTAAAGGTGTTTCTATAATGTGGCCCCTGACCCACATTAGTGCAGGGTTGGATCCTAAGAGGGAGAGGATAACAGATAATGGTGTCTGACTCAGCATTAATCAGTGAGCAGCCATTTCGCTCGGATGCTGAGGTTGCCTGCGCAATGCCATCCTCCCAACGCAAATGTACACAAGGGGCCCACAGTGAATCTCAATCTTACGCAACACTCCAGGCTACTAAATTATGATGTACTCCTTCAGTATTGCAAATATATGAGAACACATTTGTCTTGGCTCATTTCTAATACGTGTACAGTTTTCTATTCCCATCACAAGCTAATCTCCATATGAATCGCTGAAAACACGCAGGACTCTTCCATCCCATGATGCCGCTCTTTACTTTTCAACACAGCCTGGAGCGAAACAGTAAGAGGATGAGAAGGGATGATGTCTGTCTTTACCCGACTGGAAAAACACAGCCCTGCATGCGCTGTTAGCAATGCCGGAATGTAACCACATACATTAACTCTGGTACTTGACTGCAGTATAAATTTCAAGGTACTTGTACTTTACGCAAGTCTTTTCTTGTCATGCCACTATATATTTTTACCCTTTTGATTGCTAATTTTTTTTTGGTTTTTGTGTTTTTACCTTTGCCTAATACTATTACTATTTTATGTCAACATCTTAGACACATTTCCTTAATATATAATTTTCCCAATTGCTACTTTGCATGGAATTTAGGACATTTTTAGATTTATGAGATGTATGAACAGTATCCCATATATTTATAAAAAATGTTAAAATCCAGAGAAATCGTTTATGTTGTATTCAAGGTATTGATGTGTTTCGGTTTCTGGCCTGTAGCTAACTTTCAGGTAACACCAATAGAAGTTTGATGAAGAAAATCAGCCAATACAACTTGATGTAAGATGAATAAAACTTGAGTACATGACTGATCATTTCTGCCTGAGTCACTCAGATCTTTAGCAAATAGGATTATGACTTCCATGGTCCCAGGCCACTTTTTGACATCTTCACAACTAAAATATTTGCTTTTATTGTTTTTATTGAGAGATATTCAGTTACAGAAATGACAAAATGTGTATCTAAAACTTATCATTAAGATATCTTGAAATTATAGCTGTGTTATTTTCAGGACTTTGATGGAATCCCCAGATGCACACTTATATAAATTAAAAATTAAACAACTAACATCAAGTGTAGTTATTTGAAAACACTAAACAATATCATTGGTCTCTCATGTTACTATTTTATATGATATTATTTGTTGTTCAGTCAATGTTTAGACATTCCATGTTATAAAAATGCAGTCCCCCAGTAATGACCTTATACTGAAAAGTCCTGCCAGTTGGACAAGAAGCTTGTGTGATACAGTGCGAGGTAATTTCAAAAGGAAAGCCTGACATTTATGTATTCATTGATTCTCTTTTATGGAAAACATCAGCAGCAAAGATCTAAAGTTTGAGTTTACGTCCTGCGGCATTCTTTTGTTTGGTTACATTTGAAAAGCAAACATGCGTCCATGCACATAGAATAAACAGCAAAGCAGAAGAATATATATGCATGGTGATTTTAGACGCAGCACATGAGAATACAGCTGTGCTTCAAAGCAAACTCTTGCATGTAAGCGCCTCTGACTTACAGTAGCCAGAAACTCCCCAGAAACATGGAAGTTGATTTTATTTAATTGGCGAAAATTGAATCAAGCAATCATTGGTCAGTTTGCTCATCATGGTTTTTCTCCCTGATGGGCAGAGTGAACCTCCACTATCTATTTTTTTTAAATTTCCAATTATTTATTAGGTAATCAGCCCAACAGCTTTCATAAGGAGCAATTATAGTCATGCATAATGATAAGTTGAACTACTCAAAGGTAAGCCTTACTTTACATGAAGTCTGCATGTTTTATAGCAGCATTATCTTGAGAACAAAGGGTTTTGAGCCTAAATTTATATTAAAAAACACAGTAAAATTGTTTTTATTACTATATATTAAATCATGTGCTTTGACTTAGTTTGAATTGTGGCTGCAGGGGAATAAAATCTTTTCATCTGTTAAAAAGACTTTACAAATTGTCAGTACAAGTGAAAACATGAAAATCTAAGTTTGCTAAATGCAGATTTTCCGCACTGGCAGCAACACTCTCACTGGTTGACTTTGCATCCACGAAATTCTGTTAACACTTAGTCTCATAAGCCATAATCCAGGCAAGCTATAGGTTGTAAATATTTTGCTTTGGCTTTCATCTGAGGGGTAAGTTTTCACACACTGAACGCTCACAGTGCACTTCTTATTTTGCCCAAGTAGTTTGAGGATTTAGATAACAACTTGGCCTCTGTGCAATCAACCAATAAAAAGCCACTTGTGAAATTGGCCTGCCTCTATCTCCTCTGGAAAGGTTTTCAGACTGTGTTTGATGTGGCCCCCAGGCACTGATCATTGCACATAATGTGATTCCTCTTCACAGAGAAAAGCCTCCCTGCGTTTATGGTGGATGGTGGGAGACAGTTGCTTTCTTTACCCGGCAATTATCAACACCCCTTAAAAAGCCTAATCAAAGCGTCAAATTTTGATATTTTGACTTAGAAGACTGCTTTGAAGGAAGAGCTACTTTGCAAAAGCAGGAAAAGGAGGAAAATTAACCACAGAGGAACGGGGCTGTGTGAGAAATACAGCAATAATGAAAGCAACATTATGTGTAATCATGCAGGGAGCGAATGTGCTACATACTGGTTGCAGCAGTTATACAGCAAGCTCTCTTGTGCATTAGATTCTGACATGGCTGCCCTCACTGGTTCCCACTCATCGTACTGTAATTGGCTATAATGAGGAAGGAATAAGAAAGACGACTCTTTCAGAAAGTGCCACAAAAAAAAGGAAAGGTTAAAAAACCCCACATGAACACAATATTCCTCAAATTAATTGAAGTCGCAAATCGAAACCATTTCACCACTCTGTCACATGCACGGATTTCTGCATGGTTAGTGAAGGCATTATGCAGCATACAATCACTGTTGCTCTCTCTGGGCAGTGAAAGTCCCCCTGGTGAAAAGATGGTTCATTCTTGCTTTCTGAAAACAGCAGATGACGTGCAACAGCTCTGAGTCGGTTGTCTTAATTTCCCAGATAACTACAAAATAACAGAACATCCTCATAAGGGTCATCGTAAGGGAGAGTTATTAAATCATCATTTTATTTTAATGAGGCTTATATCTTATAATGATGCTACCCTGAAGGAAAGATGTTATTAACTTGCAGGTTAGTTCACAGTCAGAGTGTGCAATTAACCCACCTTTTCAAAAGAGCATTGACGAGTAATCAAATGAGATCGTAATGAGAGGGGAGAGACTGCGTTGCTCTCTGCCTTATCCATTATTGAAGTATCTTTGTAAAGGGCAGCGAGGCTTTAAGGTGAGCCTGCCAACATGCAGAATGAAACCATAGTTCTTTAATAAACCACTGTCAATCTACTTTTCATGCGACATAATGCCTCCAGAGGATGTGACCTGGATACAAATAAACAATACAGACCCCATCCTTTCTTTTTTTCCGAACAGCACAAATAATTAGCAGCGGAGGACGACATTATTTCTGATGTCAGAGGCAGCAGAATAGGAAACACAAAGGACCAGCAGTGGCAACGGCAGCAGCAACCTTGATTATTCTTCATACACAGAGACAACAGTGAAAAATCTAAAAACCTTTGTTGGTACCTTTTTTTGATTTCACAATCATTTTCACAAACTGAGTTCAATGTGACAATACTTTGTAATTCATTAACGCACACACTGCAAGAGCAACATGATCACAGTCACATGGTCGAGGGTTTTGGGACCTAAAGCCCTAACAGTGAGGATCAACAGCCTCGGGGCAATAATAGGCTTCCATGCACAAATTGCCCTTCTGCTTGGCTTGCAGAGCGAAGTCAAAGCTCAATTAATCCGTGTTAATTAGAGATAAACTCAGTAGATTGAGTCAGTTGCTCTTTTCTGTGTCCGATAACCCTTCATTTGGGAAACAAGTCAAAACGGCCCCATCAAACATTCAGATCTCAACACATCCCACAAGAAAAGCCTCTCAGAGAAGAGACTTAATCCTGTGTTTAATAGCTATCGAGATTCTGAACTTTGGAGACAAAACGGAGCTTGTAAAGGAAGGTAACAAAACTTGGTAATTAAATAGGCAGTAAAAAAATGAAAACAACACTGTGAAAGCAGTTAATAAGGTCTTGAGATTATTATCATTTCATTACAATCACATGGAGACATGTAATGTAAACCTGACTGATTTGTTAGTTTATTATGGAGCAACATGTTATGTGTTGAGAGTTTCCAAGTCAAAGTGACACCTACTTTCCAGTCCCATTACACAATGTAAACATTGATGCACCTTTATATTGATACTGAGATGATGTTATGTGTTTTTTTAGCATCACATAGGTAGGTAAGAGCGATCTCCACAGTGGGAAGCCTGTGTTCCTTCACTACGATCAGGACATTCAGGGCAGATACTTCATCTTATATTAACAAGGGCAAATAGTCTAAATGGGTATGAACAACCCAAAGGATTTATTACAAATGTGTTTTCTAAAAGATGTGGAACGTTGGGCTGCTTCTGATAAAAAATTTAGAGCCACAAATGGAGAGACTGCCAGCAAGTCTTCTGTACTGACTTTCAACTGATTCCATGTTCAGTCTTCTGAATCTTACATTTTGAAAACTGCCTAAAATCATCTGATATTTAATGTCAGTGGGTCATTAACTGCATGATGTTGGTCAGGAAGCAAATTTCATATTGTTGTTTGCTAAAGAATAAGTATCTTCATTTTATTATTGTATAATGGGCAGTTTTCATAACATATTGAAAAAAAAACAAAGTTTCCAAATCAGTTTTTGTATGCTAAAAATATGTACAGTATAATTCCTCTCTACATATAACTATATAATGTCTATAATGTGAATTGCTGCATATATATATATATACAATATATATATATATATATATATGCACATATATAAGTATTTATATATACATATGTTCTTTTGCAGCACTCCAATTGTTCACATGTATTGATCGAGAAAGAACAACCAATGGCATAAGTGCAACACTTGATTAACCAACCAGTAGTATAATATCATTATTCATCTTCTCAGTCAAAGAGTCACAAACAGTTGTAGGGCTGGCCCTATTGACAAAAAAAGAAATATTGACTGATAAACTAAATTATCTCAAGTTTCCCTATAATTGGTTATTCCCTGAAAGGTATTATAGAAAAGTACTGTCAGCTGTGTTTGAAGCACAGTGATGATATATATATTTTTTTACTAAAGTTAATATAAAATGTACACAATCACATGCAAAAAAACCTTGTGGACAAATAGCTGAAGAACATCTGCATAGTTTTAAATAACTATAGTATTCATTAGTAATATAGTTTTAGATTTTGGCCATCTGCACCCCGTCCACCACTCAGACTGATAATATACACTTCATATGAGCAATGTAACATACACTGCAACACACAAACACTAAATATAACATGTAGCTTACAGCGCTACTCTATCTGTATCGACTACAACAATCAATAACTGCTTCAGAGAACGGAATCCTTGTCATTAGAGCATTATGCAAACATTTAAAATAGATAAGTTTATGTGTATTATTGATGGATTATAAAAACAAACCACCAATGATTGGGGCTTAACTTCAGTGAGATATCTAATCTTGCAGTGTGCAACTAACAAAGAGCGTGATTCAGGTTTGACATTTTTTATTCCGCATTTCGGGCCTTGCTACAGTGATAAGTCACTGACGCCTCGAGGGATTTTCTTTTTACAGCTGCTGCCCCCACAGAGAGATTAGCCCACAAAAGCAGCCTGTGAGGGATGCTGTGTCTTGCTCATGGGTACAACCAGCAGTGTGTGCACATGGATGCCAACAATGAGACTTGAACCTGGATGCTGCAGGTGTTAAAGGACTGTTTCTTCAATCACAGCAGACTGCTGCCAGTAACAGGTGAGGACTGGATAAGAGTCAGACAGTAAATGAAGAGAGGAGCTTCTTAAATCTGGTCTGTAATCCTCTCTTTTCTTTAATGATTTCACAAAAAAAACTGCATAACCAGCAACACCACCTCATTTTTCTGTCACTGATCTCTTTCAGTTTCACTGACCTAAACTGTATTTTTAATTTAGCCTCATGTCTGAAAGAGCATTTTTTAAAAGAGTAAGCGGAACCTTGAGTGAATTTCCTCCTCTGGCTCTGAACTGAGAAGCCTCGTGATAAATTGTGTGGTCTGATTAAAATGCATCTGCAGCAGCTGTGAACACATTGTGTCGGCTCCCGGGAGCCCTTGTAGTTTCGCTTCTTGCCCCCCCTCCCCACCCCACCACCACCCGACCCTCCTCTCCCTGTCTGGACAGCCCACATCAGGTCTGAGTCAGGAGGTGTTTTATCTGTACTGACTCAACCACACGGACAGTTAAAGGTGGACGGCGAAACCTTTACCCCTGCACCCACACACCTCATTCTGGCCTATATTTATGTCGAAACTCCTTCAGAAAAACTAAGAATACCACACAGAATTACCTAAAAAAAAAAAGAGCGCATGTAAGTGATACTGCATGGTATAAAAAAACAAAGAAAATACAACAACAATCAGCCATAATAAAGGAAGACATGTCCTGCTGACTCCATAAATGCCTGTAGCCAAAAAATTCTGAAAACAACAAACAGTATTACTGCAGCATAATGAAAGCGTCATGCTTCCTATTGCCAAAAGTGCATCAGCTTAGACTAAGTATTCTTTGCTGAGAGGATGCTTTTTCAGTATTAAATGAGACACTGCAAACATCTTATAGTTACACTGGTAAAAAAATGACCCCACATTCATTAAGAGAATCCTATTATCGCATTTTGAACGAGCTTTAAGTATTTATCAAAGCAACCAGTGTCGCTGTTTGTGCATTAAGCATCATTCTGCTCACTTTACATTCAGCACATCCATGAAAAACCACTGGACAAGGAGTACTTTTTTTTTAACCCAAAATAACAAACAAACAAATGCAGAGATAAAATTTTAAACATTTTTTTGGGCAAGTTGCAGAAATTATTCATGACGTTAGCTAAAAGGAACACATGCAGCTCTAACGTACCCCGGCATCTCCGTGATGTCCCCACAGTGTTTCAGTACACTTGGAAGGAAATCTTGTACAAATGTCTGCAAGACATCTCTCCATCTCTTCCTCTAAATCAAAGTGGATTCACAACTTCTTGTTGTAAATCTCATTCTCTCGTGCTCTCGTGTGATGCTTGGTCCTCTGTGTATGTGTGTATGTGTCTCCCTCTTTGTCTTCCCCTCTCTCTCCTCCCTCTTTGCTTTTTCTCTCTCTTCACCCAATCAAGAAATCTGGCCTCTGACCTTGCAGCTCAATGCCATTAAACTCCATTCAATTCTGCAGCTTGTAGCGCCTTGGAAAAGACAATGTAGCCTCATGCAGTAATTAATATCAGCACTTGATATCTGCTTGTATATTTCTCTCTGCCATGCAGTCTCAGTAACCTTCTGATGTGAGGCGTTTGTTGAAAGAAGAAAACTATTGAGGCTTTAAAGAAACATGATGACTTTGTTTTACACTGGTATTTCAAACGCAGTCAGCGGAGATGTAATGATGTATTGATTGACTCCAATAGATCTATGGTATTTCACACTCTACATCCTCCTCAAAATCTTAAACAAACAAACATCAGCAGAGGTTTAAAGGATTACACAGTGTGGATATTGACAATCCATACAAGCAGCTTATTATATTGTCAGTCTTCACATCTATATTGTATCGTTATGTACTGTACAAACTGTCTCTGTTTACTGTGTCCGTCCAACATAATTGCCTGTGTTCTCCTCTCTGTTTGAGGTGTCTCGGTAGTTTTTCTCAGGTTTTTTCTTGCAAGTTTGAAATATTAAACTTGCAGGTTTAAGCTATAATGTAAAAAAAAAAAACACATGTTACTTTTACTTGAAATTGAATGAAACAGTCTCATATTTAAACAGGTGAACTGTCTCCTGATGCACAAACAACAACAACAAAAATCATAGACAGAAATTTTAGCTTCCACTTCTGAAATAACAAATAAAAAGCTGAGAATAAAAATTGGAAAAAACCAGTTTATTTCACTCAACCTTCCCAAGTTCCTCATTTTATACACTCTGTTTGGTGAAATGACGAGGCAATTGCAAATATATTATCATATAAGATGAGGTGCCACAGTGTTATTGTCATTAATGCTAATGTTACTGCTGTAGGTTGTTGTATTTTGTTGCACACCATCATTATTGATACAAATGTGGCACCCAACAACTATTTTTTAAGGTAAAATGTGAATCCAACATTACTGCTGATTCAAGGGAACGCTGCACACACACACACACACCCAAAAAGTATTGTTTTGAGACCTTACATTATGATCACAGCCCAGGGGAGTTCACACAGTGAGCTAATCTGACTGCCGTTATGCTTGAAGACTGAAGGTTTGCAAAGGGTTAATGAACTGTTAGGGCATCAATCAAAGTAGGCATTTGAGTGTTTGACTGTTTTTATAGCTTGCTGTTATCAGCCATCCAATATGGCCCTCCCTTAGGATTACAGTCCCAACAAGGATCACAAAGTGTTATTGGATATTGATCAGGTCACGTGATTCAATTGTTCAAGGAGAAAGGCAACAAAATAAAATTAAAAAGAAACAGCAGGTGGTGAAAGATAATGTCCAAAATGACCATCCTGCTGATTCTTGTCTGAAATGTCTCCATCAATATTGTGATTATGGTGCTTCATGCTGTTTACATTCACTTATAACGCTGTAGGATAGATTTCTTCCGGCTCACATGTATATAATAATAAGTTTATAATATCACTGATTTTGTGTTTCATAATTTCCCCTCCATCGATTTTAGGTTCCTCCTGAGCGGCTCACAAAGATGTCTGAGGAGGAGACAAGTTCCTAAGCTAGAAATCATGTGTGTGAGCAAAACCAACATGACAGAATAATCCAGAACAATTCCTGTATGATGACTGAATGTTATTAGCACTATCCTTCCATTCTTATTCCCACGAGTAAAGCTTGTCATGACTCTCGAAAGCTCCCGTGATGCCTTTGTGAGAGAAGATCAGCAGTTTGTCTTTTGTTAAAACTGAATGCGTGGCGCCTTTAAGTTTATGTGAAAGTGGTTTGTAATCATGATAGGAATCTACTTGCATGCTGGACTTTTTAAGCCATTTTGCCTTCAGACACCAAAATGGCAGTGGTGAGAACGTCTACAGGATCACATCAGCCTTTAACTACTCACAGTAAGTAACACTATTCAGTACTTTCCCTAGTGGAATTGAGGTAGTAGCTTTAAGTCCAAGGAGAATATTGTGAAAGATGAACAGAGGGAAGAGATTGAGGAGGTCAGATGTGCAATGCAGACTATAGAAATATGGACTATGTGATTGACGTGGCCCTATACTACTCTACTCTTCCATTTGCAGAAAGATGATTGAACTAAAGGCTTATTCTGTGTCGGATGCGTGTTTTCTGCTT
>JAPZDV010000026.1:20186172-20244814 GCA_029814665.1 Acanthurus lineatus
CTCTACTCTTCCATTTGCAGAAAGATGATTGAACTAAAGGCTTATTCTGTGTCGGATGCGTGTTTTCTGCTTGCTCATCTCATGCAACAGACATGTTTTTTTTTTTAATCTTTGCATCTGTCTCCACTGGTGCATTGTTGCTCATTGTTGCAAGCAAAATCATGTCCTGAAGCCTCTCCTCTTACTTCAAGTTTGTTCCAAGAATATGCGTGTAAATGGGAGTTCCATGCAAAGTAAAACGGAAATATATGTATTTATTTTTGCACATTTTTCTATCAAGGCGGAGACAGTCATAAAGCAGCAGACTCTGCTCTGGTTTGTCATCTTGCAGACCAGCCCCCTTCACTTTTAACAAGCAGCTGGGGAGCAAAGAACTGGGACTCTTGGATATTGAGAAGCTGTGCAAACTGTGACCGTGCACATTTACAGCCAGAGGACAGCTGAACTGATATCCTTTCCCTTTGCTACGATCGCCAACATCTGTCTGCTGAGACAGTCACATGCATTGTTGAAGCACAAGAGCACTGCCAGCTACTGTTGCTCATGCTTTAAATTAAATTAGTGACACATATTGTTTCCTCTTATGTATCTTTCTGGGTAGATACCAACATTTCTTCTAAGAAACACTAAAGAATCAACAAAGTCAAGAAGAAGGAAAATATTTTTTATAAAACTTGACAGACAGTTAAATCTTCTATTTGGGAACATTTTTTGATGAAAACCTTAAATTTGATGTGAACACTGAGGTTATTGTAAAACAGGAGCATCAGAAAGTTCACCTTCACTAAAAACTTTCCTGTCAATGCCCTCATCCTCTTTTGTTTTTATCAATCTTGTAATTAGTGTCTCCAGAATTTTTTTTTGTCATCTGCTGGTTTCACAGCCTCACAATATACCAGAAACAGCCTGAACAGCATCGTTAAGATCAGTTCTATGATCCCCGCAGTGAAACAGAGATCTGAATTTCTTTTTTATTCAGCAAATGTTCTAGAAAGGAAAATGTACTTTGGCTTCTTCCAGACATATTTTTTACAATTTCTTTTTTTCCTCTGCTGCCATCATGAGTTGATATTTCATACCTGCTTTTAAAATGAACCCTATTTTCGTGTCATTCCTGCTGCAATTAGACCTATAAATGCTTTTTAGGTTTTCTTATTTAATCATTATCACTTTTGATGGATGTTTTAAGTGATTCTTGCACAACTTTAATTGATGTTATATATTCTCCTCTGCTTTAAGCTTCATTGGACAATTACTTGTCTATTGCTGTAATTTTCTATGGTAATGACTAATACTTGATTGATCCACAAGTCTTTTTTTCAGGCAAAAGCTTCAATCATACTTAGTTTCAGTGTGTTTACTGATTTTCTCTATTTTAGATCAACTCATAAAAAAGAGAACTTAAATGTAAAGGATCTTTTAAGTATTATGTAACTTTTAGACCATTCATATTAGGTCAGTAGTCTCTCTATGAGGCTCTATATTTCGTTAACTAATGAGGAATTATAATTAAAAGCCTTTATTTAAAAGAACCCCAGAATAATCAGAGCAGCTCTTCTCTTCATTCGATGCCGGATGTAAATTCATCTATATGCACGCATTCAGAAGTGACACACATTCTGCAGTATGTATGTCATGCATTAAGTTATTTAAATGCTCTCCAGTTCTGTAACGAGTGACATAGTTTTACATTTTCTGAGCTCTGATGTAAGTTTCACGTTTTTTGCCTTCAAGAAAACAAGTCAAGTTGAAGCAACAAAACATACCTTTCATCTATATTTAGTTCATCTATATTTAGCTAAAAGATTAATTATCCTACTATATTTTCTCATCTTAAACTCTGAATAATTCATGAGGAGTGTCCTCGGTGGTCTTCGTATATCTTTCACACACCTCTTACTTAAAACAACCTGGGGTGGGCAAACTGTGGGAGTAAAATTAAAACATAACAACAAAAACAGGCCTCTTTGACTGTGAATGCTGATCTGTCAGAGCTGCTTGTCACAGTTGGTAGCCACAGGCTGCCTTCAGTCGAACGCACGTGAGCAGGATTGTGTTTGCATCGCCGGCGGCTGCGCAGGTAATGTCACTGTTTGAACAATGTTGACTAATGAAAACAGCACAGAAACAATGTAGCTAGAACTTAATCAAAACAAGCATGTTCAAGTTTAATTAAATTGCATTCTCTGTACCAGATGGCCTCAAGTACAAACACCGAAAAAAAGATTACCAGACACAGTTCAGGAAACTTTAGAAATATTCAAATTGGAGAAGTTTGTAGAAGTGTGATACTGTAAAAAGCATAAAATCTTGGCTGTATTAAATTACTTTTGTCTCAAAATATCGAAGCTTAAGTTGGATACAAATGGCCCTCCATAAGTGGCTGTCAGTGAAACACATTTTCTGCTCTGCTGGCTCCCTTGGGTGTTGGGTAAATGAGGCAGTGTAACACCCTCAATACTAACCACTGAATCACACTGGATCCCAGTAGGATCCCACAAGGTGTTTTTGTGATCATAGCTGAGAAAATGCTTGTATTTTTAGTAATGTGTCTTAAATATAAGATAAAAATCTGAGGCCGTTTTGGATATTTTGCAATAAAGTAAAAGCTTAATAACTTCAACTAAGCTGCAAAAAAAATTCCTGATTTAATTAAGATGTCACTAAATATAATAAAAAAGTTGTATTTCCAGTGGAAGTAAAGATGAACTGCTGCTCTTTAGAAGACCACTGTAATGTGCAACAAAAGACATCTTTAAAACTAATCTTTAAATACTCCCACTTATTAACCCAGAATCCCTTTAGAGCTTAAAAACTTACAGTAACTCACAAAATGTTACTTAATGTTACAGCTGGTGCAATTATGTATACAGTACATCAAACAAACAGTCCAAAATGGCCTTAATTTTCTCCCACTTCCCTCTTTTTTTCACTTTATTCTGTACTGTGTCTCCTTGAAGCTGCTTGCTAAGAGAAGGAGGAGCAGTGAGAAAGCAAACAGATCCACCCAGGGACTCCACACCCCGCTACACAGCAGCAGTTTAGCCAACAATAGCCCTGGTTGATTGGTTTAAGCCCTCAGAATTGGGTGGTGTTGGGACTTAATACCAAGGAAATGTTTCCTATGACTACAGTGGCTCGAATGTTCAATGTGCTTTTCTCTAATGCTGTCAAAACCTCATTAGACCAAATCTTCCAAACACAAGTGATTGTTAAATATCAATCAGGCAACAACAAGGCATCATTACTGGGAACAAAACCAGCAGGGGGCACTTTAGTTAATTTGCGTTTTAATTCTAACTCACAGAACTTGTGCGATCAAATAACCATCAGGTTGCATCTGTGAACAAAAGGTGAAGGTCCATGAAAAATGGCTCTGGATCCCAACTGGCAATGTGGAGTAAAACAGGCAGGCAAATGCTTTTAAACAGCAATTTGTGATGTTTTGTTTTTTTTAAATATGAATAAGGAAAACATGGTGTCATGCTCATGCCAAATAAACAAAATAGTGTCCTGTAGTTAGTGGTGATCTACAACTGTACAAACTACAGTACGAGATATCATCAGTGGGCATCATAGAGATGATGGTGTGCAAATTGAGCACAAGGCAAGGCAGCAGTTAACTTGTTCATTATTTTTAATGAAAAAGTGTTCAACACCATAGAAAGAAAAGTCAGATTCACAACCTTTCAAACTAGTATCTCACTAGTTACCTAATTAGGTTTTTCTCCAGACATGTTTTACAAGTTTGTTCAGTTTTGGTTGATTTGCTGATTCTTTTTCAATGATAAAAACAATAACAAACACTTTAAAAAGTTCCCAGAAAGTACAAGGTTGTGTTATTAACAAGTGAGATTTATTCTACGTTAACTAAGAGTTGGGATATTTGGTTGAAAAATTTTACAGATATGGAGACACACACCTTAATAACCCCAAACTCATACAATAAATGTCTTATTTCACCTCGTTCCCCCCATTAAAAGTTTGTTGTCACCTGGAGACCTCAGGCTGGTTTCATCAAGGGTCTGTTTGCTAAAGATAAGACGCAAATGAAACTCTACTGCTGATCGACCCTTTTGCAAAGAAATCATTAACATGGCCATTTCTCACGGTACTTCACCAGTTTTCTCCCATCGTTTTCAGCAACTCCGAACACTGCCAGTGTCTACTTAACTTAATGACTTTCTTGACTGCTTCCAGGTAAGTGATTGGAAGTGTATAATCTTTTAAGAAGGCTGAAAGGTAATGCTTAGAGGAAGGAACGGCTAATAATGTTTTATTATGAAAACAGATTAAATTAATCTATGGATTAATCAGTTGCTCTATGGACTGCCTTTTCAAAATCTTATTATGCTCCTCTCAAAGCACTGCAGCGTTCGTCAGATACTTGCCGTTTGCAAACTGTTGTCCACACTGCTTTCCTTAAATCCATAACATTAATTATTTTTTGTATTATATCATATTATTTTATATTACATTACATTATACTATATTATACTATATTATATTATATCATATCTCCTACAAAACATTAAAGAAAATATTCACCAATCTATTATTAGCCATATGATTTTTAGGTACCCTGTAGCTTATCTACTGTATTTTAAAACTTAAAAGTAGATAATAGGC
Organism: Acanthurus lineatus; assembly: GCA_029814665.1. Classification (NCBI taxonomy): domain Eukaryota; kingdom Metazoa; phylum Chordata; class Actinopteri; order Acanthuriformes; family Acanthuridae; genus Acanthurus; species Acanthurus lineatus. The sequence goes on from JAPZDV010000026.1 coordinate 20,190,802, forward strand.
ATAAAGTGAAAGTGACTAATTTCTAATTTGAATATGGCCCAGATCTTCATCACTCTAGGCACCGAAAAGATCTCAACATGGGAGAAAAGAAACTGGTCTACACATAAAGTTAACTTGCTAACCCACCAAGGCCCTTATCTAAAAAATGTGAGAAAAAAAAACTACTAAAATAACACAGAAATAGAAATAATACAATGACAGAATAGAGCATATTAAAAAAAAAGCAAGAGCACAAATTGCACGAGGCAGTAACATTTTGAAAAAGATGTGGATATAACTATGACAAAGTAAAGGGTAAAACCTGAAAAAACTGCAATAAAATAGCATTATTAAGGCAGTCCACTAGTGCAGAGACAGAACACTAACATGCGAGTAATGAGCCAAAATCTAGTAAAAACTGCTTGTGGGGGAAAACTTTAAACACAGGAACAATGTCAGCAGTTGTAGCACAAAAGAAAAAGCTGTTTTACTGGACTCTCAAGCAGCAAAAAAGCTTGGTCAGACATTGTTTTTAACTTGAACTCAAGAACATCCATATTACTTGAATTTAAGACCTAAGGGGATATTAGGGAGTTAACTAATGCAATCAGGGACACCATTAATGTTAATATCATTGATTTAAAATTAATCTCAAGACATTAATGAACACCTTAAAAAAAACAGAGTGTGGGTGATGCAGAAAAATTGGTCAAAAGCTGGGCTGCCAAAATTTGAAGAAGACATGTGTTGTGTTGTGTATGAAGGTTTTTCAGTCATCATATTAGGAAGAGGAGTCATTTTAATTCGTGGCTTTTACTTCAACAATAAACCCCCATCAAAAACACTCCTGGGAATGCAAAAACAGTCTTGGATGTTATTTGGTTTTACTACTGATCTATCTCCAACTGTCTTCATGGAGGTTTAAGTGTAAGTGGCCACAAAAGCGGCTGCCAAAAACAGCACAACAATGGGCTGTTTGGTCCATGGTGCCCCTCGAGGGTTGCTTCTGAGGACGCTGTGTCATGATGGTGGAGAAGTTCGGGGGGAAAGGGTGTTTGCTTGTTGTTGGGGTGGTGGGGTTGATTGTGTGTGTGAGGGGGTGTGCTTACTCTAAGCTAGAGGGCACCACTGTGGCCTAATTACAGTCCAGATGGCCTGAATAGGTACTTCCAACAATTAATTACTGAATGTCCATGTGCTCCACATGGCCAAGATCCCTCAAAAAGGCTGGACAAAAATATCCTCAGTACTTAAATGGAGTAATTGAGACTGATTGGTTTTGTTTATAGGACAAACATTGTAATAAAGGTATTGTTGTTTATATATGTCAGGTTTACCCCGAAGTTCACATCTTTAAGCTTTGAAGTTTTATTTCCTGCGTCACATTTGATTTTGTTTGCAAAACTCATCCTCCCTGGGGAAACTGCAGGACCTTATTTATGGCAACTGTGTGTCTGTAAAAGTGTGTGAGACGCCGGATGCTGTTGGTAAGTGTGGATCGATTGTTCGGTGATCTGTTGGTAATGCCTCAGGGATCCAATAGGGGGATCGTGCTCCTTTTCCTAAATGAGTGAAGGCAAGAGCTGCGTACTGTTTTCATTCTTTCCTCTCCCTTACTATTCCCTTGATTCAAGGTAATTACCACACACAAAGCACTTTTAAACTCATGAATATATGTTGGTAACAGTTTGACTTTTTGGCTGGGGTTTCGGGGGGGGCAAAGTGACGGTTTTTTTTATTGTTGTTCAGAAAGTTTATAGCTGGTTCGGTTGTGTTAGCTAGCAGCCACCAGAGACCTTGTAGTCTCACCGTTGTTCATATTTAAATTAGCCACTATTTTCTTCATGTTATATATCTGTAAAAATACACTGTATATACTGCTTGTGTTGTTTATGTCACTTGGTATAAACGAGTGAAGGCGAGAGCTGCGTTCTGTTTTCATTAATTCCTCTCTCTTACTATTCCCTTGATTTAAGATTCAAGGGCATAGCATGTCTACCTTTTATCCCTAACCAATCACAGATGCTTCTGTGATGGAATAAACCTCCAAAGAACAAGTCTTGTCCTTGATCATCACCAAACTGTACCAAATTCAATATACAAAGACTTACTGTTAATGCTCCAATACTTTGGGGACTTCAGCCAAGAAAATTAAAGTGCCTTCGTGGTAGAATTTTGGCTGTGATTTAAAATAGGGGTTACTATAATTTTCTGGCACTTTATTTGTAATAATAAGGTGGTTCATCAAAAAACAGGACAAAAACTGAGCTTCACATCAGACACCTAACTGATAGAAAGTTTTATCCTTTGCCCCAGACAGCATTGGGCAACTTGCTTTCCCAGCAATATGAAGGTGATGTGTGGTTTTGTCTTGGACGCTGGCCACCATTTTTTCCGTGTGACAATTAATTTGATATATATCACATATGACAAAGCCCATGGGCCCTATTATAGGTTCCAGGATATCCGATGGGTCTTCCGAAGACGCATCAAACCCATCTTCTTTCGACAGATACAATACACTCCATCTACTTTAATAAGTAAAAAGCGCTGGCTGCGTCTTTTCATACAGAGGACTATTTTTACGCGCCGATGGCATGCTTCAAGTTTGAGAGTGCGTAGTGTCTTTTTTTGAGGAGTGTTGAGTGCAGTGGAGGAGGAGAAAGGGAGGTGACATTATGGAAATGAGTTGTAATTAAACAGGAGAGAGTCAAAACAGCACAACAAGGCCCATTTACAGAGCTTGTGTGATCACAGAGTCGGAGGTGCGAGATAGGACAACCATCTGTAGATATAACAAAGAGGAAACATAAAGGGATTTTACTGTTCGGTGATTAGGGGGAACCTGCTTTGATGTGGTACATCTTGTGCAGGGGGCGTGTTGGAGTTATGGTAATGACTCGTCAGAGGCACAAAGAACTGTCAAGCAGTGTGTCTTGTTCTTGTAGACCAGTGGGAGTAGTGGACATTTGGTCTTTTAAAGCAGATGTGTCATTTTTCCTCGACAAAACTGCTGTTAAAACTGATGCATTACATGTTTTTGAACATTCATCCCATAAATATTGTGTTAAAAAATGTGAAAACCATAGGAGCGGAAAAAATGGGACATCATCACTGGAGGCTAAAAGATGCCACCAAGTTCTGTCATGCAAAGTACAGTATAATAGAGTACTGAAATGAGTCTAATGCCTTCTTAGCAGAGAGCTTTGCAAAAGAAGCAAATCTCAGTCTTTTCTAAGACAACACATAATGAATCAGCACCCACAGTATCAGGTTACCCATTATGTGACAATGATCATTGTTTAAGTTTTATGTGAGATAATACAAGATTAACCTGAAAAAAAAAGAAAAACACAATTTTTTGAGCTATGGCTTCAGAGGTGGAATGCAATACTTTTAAATAGCTGTTATCACAGTTGGTGGTAAATGTGGGTTGGATGTGCGTCGCTTTTAGAAATCCAAGTCACGAATTAACTCCAGGCTTATGCATTTTTTTTCCTTTTATTAAAGCATACGAAAGCAATTATGTATGTGAAAAATTTTTAGGCATCCTGATATCTAATGCATTAACGTCGGCTTACACCCCGCGGCCTTCACTTTTGTGTTTCCACAGTGATGCTGCGATAATTCACTTTCTCTGTTAGAGCTCAGTTTGTTCAGTCACTCAAACAGAAGTCTTGACTTGACTCATCAAATTCTCAAGGTGCAGCCGAAAGCAATTACAGAGCCTTTTGGGTGGAAGAGCTATAGCCAAGGCCTTTCCCTTACTCTGCCTCTAATAAAGGCTCGCCTTACAAACAAGATGAATCATGCTCCTCTTTTCCTTAAGCCTCAGCACTTTGGAGAAACCTCTCCGACTAGCAGTGTATGCTCATTATATGTACATCTCACTGCTGAAAACAATAATGGCTCAGATTTCCACACCATTTTCCGCAGGAGGAAGATTAAGCCCAAAGTACTGCTCTGTCGGAAGTACCACGCAAAGGATGCCTCTGCAAGGCCCTGTTCCTCTTTTCTGAGCTCGGCGAGCAGCTCCAGATAACAGTCATTTATTTCTTCCTTTCCTTTCGTCACGCTGTGCGTGAGAGTGATATGTAGGTGTGATTCTGACACATGATAATGCAAAGGTATAAGGTGTGTGTTCATGCTATAATTGAGGCTACATATAGAAAAGCTGCATTCATCACTCGCTCTTCCATTGTGCCCTGCTGCAGCATCCTGTTACTCATCTGCTCCACATGAGCAGATGAGTAATAGCATAATATGCCGGGTAGTATACACAGAAGTATTTTTTTTTTTTTTTATAAAGATGGATACAGCACAGAAAGGCAGCTCATAAATACGCAAGCTGTTCTGATTTTTCCACATAGGGCATCTGGCATCATCCTGTTTCTGTAAAGTTTGGTAGCACTGGCGCTGATTTTATAGGATGACATGGATTTACTCCCATCTGTGAGAGAGGCAAAAATAATCATTTGTCTGACGGCAGAAACAATCTCAATGTGGGACACAAACTCTTTCAGACAGCAAGAGGATAAATCTAAAATTTCACTTAAGCATTGTGCATTATGAAAGCTATATTATTCATTTCATAAGCTTTACTTTGAGTCCAAAACCTGGGAATTATACAACCCAAAGCATCTTGATTATGGTACAGAATGTGTCGAGCAACTGACTCAATATGTGCACTCTAAAAATAAAAGAAATACATACATTAAGCATAAAAAACTAAAGAGGATTACTCAGAACTTAATGCAAATATGACTTTGTCTGCTTCCTCTATTCCTTTTTTAAGTTGGAGATGATCAATTCAGAAATTAATACATTTAAGGTGCTGTACTGTGTTGATATGAATAATGCAGCATAATATTTCATATAATAGACAGTGTTTATAATAATTAACCTAATGATCCCTATGGATTAAACAGATACACATAATTTTATTGCAGAACTGAAGTGATGCTATCTTACCCCAGTCTTTTAGAGGTCGACCCACTGATAGGACACCTATGCTGCAGTGAAAGGAAACTGAGTCAAAAAGCAGAATCCACATCTTCATCCTACGTGTTTGCCTCGATCTCAGAAAAGAAATCTCTCCAGAGAACCACAGCTGCAGAAAACTATGACACAAACAACCGGTCGGGGTTTCTGCATGCACAGAGGAAAAATCTGTTTCTTTACTCTGTATCTTCTTTCATTTTCAAGACAGAATCTGGCAAACTTTGTCAACACTATCTCATACGTGCAGGACCAGGCAAAGACGATTCAATAGGTCTGTTTGTCTGCTAATGCGATTGCAGGCTGCTAGCTAGTTACCTATTCAGCTTAATTAACCCCCAGAGGTTTGCAGAGAGCAGAGGCGGCAATCTCGATGGGCCTACTGGGCTCAATCAAGACCACAAACTGAACATTGTATATGGCATAAAAGTGTTGTAGTAAACACATTCTCTTCCCTCTGCCAAACCCTGGGGAGCTCTTAATCAAACCACAGTGCACATATGATGGTGCCTCGGCACAAAATGAAGAGGAGAAAAGACAGAAAAGAGTGTGAACTCACGAGCCCTTGGCCCTTTATCTGAACTCCTTGGTGACATTTTAGCTCCGCGGCACTCTGTGGAGACTGTTTTGCCAAATGATGGGAAGAAATCACAATATATTGTTCTGAATTAGCCTTTGTCTTTGATTATGAGCTTCACCTTGTACGGTTTTGTTTCTCACAGAGTAGTGAGTTAGCATAATGCAATTAGAGTCATTTAATTGATCTATGTTTTGCCATTCAACACAGAATGTGATCATTAGCAATCTGTTGTAATGTAATGGTTCTCCAATTCAGTCTAATGGTACAGACGTTATGAGAGTAATCTGTCCAAACAGCATGTTTGTTCTCACATGATGAGCATGGGTGTCACTGTTGTTACCCAAAAAGAAATGCATTTCTTCTGTTTAACAGTTACATGAATGGATGATTAACTTTGGTAATTTACTCTGTGTTCAGGGATCACTGGGCCATTTTATGACCAACAGGCCAATTTAAACTTGGTTTTTCAAAAATTCTAAGTTTTACAAAAGCCCATGAGAAAATAAATGTATCTTCTAAGTATAATCTTGGGTTAGAAGTCTTCTGTCTTCTGATTCTTTGGTGTTAAATTGAAAGAATGGAACACATTTTTTAAAGTCTCTTTCGCCAGATCGTGTGTTACTACATTCATTAATGACCTGATTAATTAGACAGCATGTTAGCGTCTCCTGACTCTAAGAGAAGAACGAAACGAGGGGGAGGCAGGGTTGTTTATTTACGTTACGTCTCCAGCAGCGAGAGCAGCCTCTCTGTTGCACCGTTAGCTTCGGGGAAAGACATCATCGTACAAGAGGCTGAGAGGACACTGAGAGGACACAGGGTTTCTGAGGTGAAACAGACGGAGCATGGAGTTGTTTTTCTCCACCACAGAGTTGGTTTAAGTTGTTTAATCCTGCAGCGAGTGTCAGTCAGTCAGCCGGTCTCGTCTGTTTCTGCTCATGGCTGCTTCACTCTGCTGAGATGTAGACGCATGTGGACAGTATTACTAATATACTTAACTTGATGCTGATCTCTCAAAAGTTATTGTTCAGACATTAAATCAAAACATGCTTCTGAGAAATACAAAATGTTGAGTTACTAGATAATTTCAGGCCGTGTGTGTGTGTGTGCTGTAGACTGTCCAGATGCTGCGCTGCCCCCTCAGTTGAAATCTATCTTTTTTTGTTCTTTCAAAATCAAGTTTGTAACTAAAACTCGGAAGATTGATTTTTAATATTTTTGAATCAATACAGAATCCTCCACATCCTCTCCATGATTAGTCAAATATTCTTTTTCTTCTTTTTTTCTTCATTTTAACAGATGCATGCTTGTAAAAAATAATGTGTGTTCTTTAAAAGGCATCCTGATGGCACTTTGCTTCCGTAATTTGAAAGGTATCTGCTTCAAGCAGGTATTTGTGTTGAGACATAGCACAGCAAAAGGTGGCGTCAATCAATCTAGACGAAAAACACCACCTTTTTAATTTAAAAACATTTTTAAGTACAACTCTGCTGGCACACAGAGAACAGAGTACTAAGAAAACCCAGAGATATATATATATTTTTTTTGTAACTGGTGGTGCACTTTTTAAAAAAAAACAGGCAGACGGAGGAAGACAGTAAAGGTTCCAATCATATCTCCCAGGGCAGAACATTAATCATCCTTGGAGGCCTTCTTGTAAATCACCACAAGGTCTTGCCCCCAAATTACCCAGGACACAGTTGGAAAATAAATAATTGAAAGCCCATTTTCTGATGTGAGATTCCTGAATGATAAATGATGAGGCTTGGATGGTGAGCACAAGTAGCCAAGTTCTCAAGACCTTTCACATTAAGTGGGGGGGGATGAAGGAGTGCAGGGGAGTTTAGTCACGGGTTACAGTATTACAGCAGCTGACTGACTGGAAGAGAAATAATCTCCTAACAGGGATCAATAAAGTTCTACATTATATTATAAGATGATTAAATTGAGTTTCTGATTGGCAGCTAAAACACAGCTCTGGTTAACAATAAATAACTGTTAAACTAAACGCTAGAGGGCTTTGTAACCTTAATGCCAAGTTTTTTTTAGTTTTTGGGCATTTTCTAAAACCACAGTGCCTTAGCATCAAGGGAAACATATATAAATATATATAGATTATATATATAGATTTGCATTGTTTCAGATTGCAAATACTGTAAATTCAGATAACAAGCTCTTAAAGGAATGATACAAATTAAAAGGTGTCATAAATACACAAAAACAATTATAATAAAAATGATTAAGTTTACATAGCCATTTAAGCCTGACGGTACCTGACAAACATCCTTTAACTATTTACTCACAGCGGTATAACATAAATAGGAATATCATACGAACAGAATGTTATCGACAATATAAATACATTTATGCCCTGAAAGCTTCAGCAGAGTGTTTATCAGACCATCCACCATGTTTTATATGTGATAGTTCTCACTATGAATCATATCAGATATTAGATTAGTCATCTCTTATTTTGAGGGCAAAAGCAGCTTCGTCTGGTTTTTATCTCTCAAGCGCTGCCCCAGAAATTACCCGCCTATCTCATATCTATAAAAAGAAGATAACGGCAGAAGTATCCGAAGTTCAGGTTGTTGTTTAGATCCCTGGTGAGAACGCAGAACTGGAAAATCTGCCCTCTTCATTGCATGTAGCAACAAAGTGACTTGTGATAGGGCAGCAGACGTGTTGTGGAATTTTCCTTTGCTTTAACACTTTCTTGAGTTTTTTACTTTCTTTTAGATTTAAAACCTAATATTTCACTTATGTTAATGTTAAAAGGGATAACAATTACACCTGCAGTATGAAAAATAACTTGAATATGTTAAGATGTGGAATTATTTCATGACACCAATATTAGCAACTTAATTTATCTATTTAGACTGACAGCGTGACTGTTATTGCAATCAAGTAGCATTAATTCATATGCAGAAAAAACAAGGAGGTGATGTAAACACTATTTAATTTCAAGTACAAAACAACAATTCTACGAAAAAAACTGAAAAATTAATGCTAAAAAGTACAGATACTCCAGGCAGATCCAAGGCCAAAAAGCTAAAATTAGAGCTTTCTTTTCTCTAATCCTCAGAGAGGCATTTTCCAACAGTTTATGCTCTACATTTTGGCACAGTTTAAAGGCGACTCCCCGGAGACCTGGAGGGTGTTGTAGTCAGAAAACCATTTTCCCCAACATTTAAAGTCAAACATCAAACAACAGTTTGCTTAATTCACCCATGAAGTTTAATCAGCCAACAATAAAAGAATCTAAAAACAGATTTGTCAGATTTTATAAAGCCAGTCGCAGTTGAAAAGTCTAATTATTATTCAGCGATGGATAATTGTCGCAAGAGGCCACAGCAAGAAATAACCTATGACACCATCCACAGATCCAAGTCACGTCACAAGTAATTAGAGTCCTACTTGAACCAAGAGAAAAACTGATAAAAAGCCTTTTGTGACAAAGCACATGACTGTTCTTTGATGGGGCATCCAGTGGAGGAAAAAAGTGTGTCAAGAGAAGTTTTGTCCGGAGGAATCTGAGAACTCAAAAGCCACAAAGATACGACTTCGTCCAGTGTTTACTTCAGACACATTATTTTTCTAAGTGGGAAAAGCTAGCAAAGAACAGACCATCGCAGAATAATAAAACCCTCCATAAAACACATATTAATGAAATTTGTGTTGGGTTTAGCGGTTCTCAAAAGCAGGGTGAAGCACGGTTCACGGCTGGTTTTATAGATCCCAGGAGCTGCCGCCAAAAATCATGTCTTCATATCTATCATAAGCAACATTGGCAGACTAATATTAGATGTCAATATAGCCTTGATATACAGTGTTGGCTTATGCACAGACACACACACATTCACATACATGCTGGCATATGAAAGTATAGAAAAAAAACAACCCACATGCTTCAGGGCTCAATCTTCAGCCCCTTCCTATTCTCACTTCAAGACTGTGGTTTAGTTATCACGTCTCTCACACAGTGTGGTTCAAGGACACATCTCTGCACGCCTAACTGACATTTCCGGGTGGATGTTTCTTACAAGCTCAAGTTCAAAATGACTTTCTTCCTCCCCTGTGAAATAAAAAAAACCTTACTTCTTCATGAAACTACAGTCACACCTTTCCTGCCTGCAAAGAAGCACATGTGATCTTAGACAACCAACTGTTCTATAAGATGGTATCAACAGTTCTCTCTGTTCTATCCAGCTATTGGACCATGCTAGTTTATAATGTAGAGTAGCTTCTGCTTCTTGCTATTGTCATCCAAAGGCTAGACCACTTGGCCTCTGTGCATGGGCCTTTTGCCCTTGCAGATCTTCCAGAATGCTGCAGTCCATTGTCCGCATGTTCATTTTGTTTTTAAAACAAACCACATATCTCTAATACTGCAGTGATGTTCTGAGTCAGAACAGCTCAGTCTCGTGACACCTGCCAATTATATCTTCTGAGAGCATCTCGTCCCTTAAGAATTTAATTCTGCCACGTTTTACCAAATCAGGGTTTCTTTCCCATACTTAATAACAATGGTGAGAAAACAGGATGAAAGAATCCTTGAGTTTTTGTCTGTAACTCCTAAAAAAAAAAATGTCACCGAATACGCAGCAATCAAAGACGGTTTGGAGGAATAAAAAAAACATGTTTTGTGTTCTTCATCAGGCGTGTGTGGGTGCACTTCAATCAGATTTTGGCTGACTCAGATTTTAATTAAATATTGCTGAATCGTGATTGGCGTTCAAGAGCACAAGACATGACATTTTTTTTAACTACAGCGAGCAACGCCCACTGTAAAGCTGCGACAAAAACACTGACAAAACACAAAAGGCAAAAATCTATCATGTGAAATAACTTTAAGGAACCCAGTGATTTTAACAAATTGCTATTTTAGGTAAAATACATTTTTAGGCCTAAGTCATTTAAGTCTTTGCTCAAGGTGCCCTGGATCTGCTAAATCCATCGTGCATGAAATGTAAAGAGTCCAAAATAAGAAAAGTGCACCTCTGCATGGTTGCATATGCACACAAATGACTTTTCCTTTTGGAGTGTCCCCAGACTTTGAACTATTAAACACTTCTCAGATCTCTAAACTTTGGGCCGCAGATGCCATTTCTCTTTTTTCCCCTGACAGCTTTGGGATCAGAACATATTGTAATGTAAACTTCGATAAAATGGGCCTCAATTTGCCGGTCTTTGTGGCCCCGCTGAATGTGATTCCATCAGCTGTGGCAGGGAACACTGTGCCATATTCACTCCCAGAGATGAGATTAGGTCGGCACTGAAATACGTACTCATTCACGCGCAACCTCCCTCAATATGTAACTGCAACATGAGGGAGACTCAGAAACCTTGGAATGTAAAGGAGTTTTGTTGTGAAAGCTCAACCAGAAAAGCTTTTTCAATACTCTATAGTACAGAGGGAATTCAAAAGTAAGATGTGGGGTATTTTTCCACACTGTGGTAAACTGCATAAAGGCATAAATGAATCGATGCCCAGTTAGCCAGAGGAGACTTTGTGAGAGTTCCCATTGATCTAGAGAATGGTCTGGTCTACACATTTTAAGTTTCTGCATGAACTGACAGGAGTTTCTGTCTTCTACTTGGAGTAAAACACACATTTACACACACACACAGGCGCACACTCTTAAATTAGTTTTTTAACTGTTGTATCAATTTTACCCATTTAAAGTAGATAAAGGTTTAAGCTAAATGCTTAAAATCAAAATGCAAATGCATTATGGACTGTAAAATAAGTCCTCTTATCTGCGCTGCTTCATCACAGTTACAGTAGGAGCTCCCTAAATAATGCAAGTGGGCCAAAACACACTGCTGCTCACTTCATAGATTGACTGCAAGCTACAGATTGTATGCATAATTACTTTATGATCTATTGCAAAACGTCCCCGACATGCATATGATTGAGACATCAATTCCTTGTTCACCTATGCATGAAGCAGCTATACATAAACATTTTTTTTTCTAAATTAAATATAATCAAGAAGTTGCTAAGGGTGGGAGCCGAGCTGCAGTAGATGCTCTCAGAAGCAACTGTCAGAGGTGTATCCTGAAGCATGCTCGCTCCTGCTATAACTAGGATGAATAGCCAAATAACTGAGTTCAACTGGGATCTGTATTATTTTCAGCTTAGTTCCCTGTAGCAATAAATGGCGTATACGAAATGAAAAATGAACTTCAGAAGTTGTATTGGTACACAAGAGAGTCAACATAAAGTTTGTTCCCACAGAAAAAAAAAATCTACCATTTAATAAACTTCAGTTGGCAAATGAAATCCAGGGTTGATGGTATTGCATCATTTAAATGCTAGTATGTATTTTCCATAATGTGCAGAGTGAGCAATTATTTACATGAATTTAGGGAGTGGTAACATACATACTATAAACATAATGTATCTATCAGAGATGAAGTCATTTATCCACATTAGCTGTTAATGGGGTTTTCCAGCAAGTCTTTTTGATTAAGTATTTATGAGTGATTGTGGAGGCAGAACAAAACAACAAAACATTACCAACTGAGACAACAAAATATTACAAAAACATCACGTTCAGGTGCTGTTAGCACTCGGTGGCATTTATGTGATTAGTAGACGTTGAAATTATCAGCCCTGCTACTGCCTGAGAGCTGTGCCCTGCCTTAAAGATCTTTCCCATTCAATTTAACGGCATGTTGCTCCCGTCCTGCTTAACTATTTGCCTGTGTCCTTCTGAGGCAGTGCATCTCTTCTGCTTTCTCAGTGGACAAGACTCTCCACAGTCCTAGCTGAAGATGGGTGACCATTTCCTCCCACCCAGCTCTGCCGCATCACTTAGCTCAGATTTAATTAACTCCAACCAGCCTTACTCTTGGAGTGATGGCTGCAGAGCAGTGCCCATTGGGGATTTCTGATCAAGAAGTGTACAGTAATACAAACTAGGACTTGAAGCTGAAGGAAAAACAGAATCAAAAGCTGGTGATTGTGATGCCACGGCTTGTGAAACACAAAGCGAAACAGTAAGGATTGTGCTCTGCGCTATGGGCGCAGGCTTTTCCTTCCACACCCAACCCTTTTATTCTACTGGTATCCCCAAACGCTCTCCTCATAGCTCCCTCTCTGATTTTTCACTGCTGTGCTTAATTAGGCCCTACAGTTAAAAAATGCTCTCAGCTTCAAAAGGTCTTACTTTACCGGCAAGAAAGATGGAGAGAGAGATTCATATTCAGCTCCCATAAAACTGTGAGAAAAAAAAAAACTCACTCAACCACTCACGCACGGTAATTCAGCCCATGCATCACGGCTGCACTCGCAAGTGAAAACCAGCAAACAGACACATGAACACACCAGGGCTGATAGTACATTTAGTGTTTTTCATTGTGGTTTCGTGTGGTGGGGGTATGGGGAGGGGGCATCTGACGCTCCGTTTAAAGGCATGTGAGAGTGACATCTCCATTTAAAATCACTCTGTCCGTCTGTTCCAGCCTTCGTTCTTTCTGGATACCAAGTGATCCATGAGGACTTCTTCACAACATTGTCAGCAATGGTTTGACAAATGTGCTAGCCCTGCAAAACGCTGGTACAAGCACAAACATATCTGGACTATTTATCTTCCTGCTGGAAAATTTATCAGAATATGAAAGCATATCAACCGCATCCATTTTGTTTGGAATCAAATCTGACAACAATAGGCCGACATTGGGCAGATGATAGATGGAAAAATGTAGAAGAAAAACAGAAAATAGCAATTTCACACTAAAATTATTTCATGTTTAATATCCGGTTGGTTTCCTTCCAGCTATTCGCACTTCAGTTGTGATGAAGCAATTCTGAAGTTTGATGTGCCTTGAAATAACTGTAGTCAGAGACACATCATCGACTCAAAGAGAGCAAAAATATTTTTTCCCTATGGATCACCTATTGTTATAACAAATTTATCAACTGTGCCATTCAAAAATACAAACTGTTCTTATTTATGACATTTTCGTACCAAAGATAACATTTAAGTATGTCTGATTATTTGTGAAAACCTTTTCATGATCTACAAACCTGCCTATAGAAGCATTGCCTGGTTCGTACGACCCTGGACAGAATAAGGTGAGTATGGATAAATAAAGTAAAAATGATTAATGATTACATTGTAGTCTGACAGTATTATTACTTACTATTATTACTGTTCTTATGAATAAAACAGATAAAAATTAAATATGTACATGATAAGACTTTCAACTTATTGTGCCATAATCGATCAAATTATGGGGGCATTGTGATATTTAAAGACACAGTGATGCAAAGAAGTAATTCACACTGCTGGAAATCAGGTGAAAAGCTTGAAACCTCTCATATCTCATATACGTGTAAAGTGAATATACAAGAGACAGAATCCAGTTCACTAAGCTTCACATAAAAACAGTTGGTTAGCTGTTTGCAAAAGCAGATTTGTCACCTTTGAATTGAATTACTTTAGCTGTTTCCAGTCTCAGTGGTAATCTAAACTGACTGACTGCAGGATGTTGCTTCATATTTGAAACAGTGCTATCCATCTTTTCATCCAACTTTCAGCGAGGAAGGTGAATAAATTTATTACCCAAAAGTTCAAATTATTCCTCCAAGAGTTGACAAGTGTTTCAGCTGGTTCTGAGATTTGTACTTTCAGCTTTTTGGCTCATTCTGTGTTCTACAAGAAAAACCTGTCCAGACACACCACCTGTTCAAACATGTCCAGTTTTAATTTCTTTGGCTGCCAACAGAACTCAATATGAGTGAAATAATTGTATGTTCAACGTGACAGATGGAGATTTTAGAACATGGACAAATTTATAATTATGGCCTTTTGTGAACTGCTAATTTACTCGATCAATTTCAACGTGAACTATTCCCTTGACTTAAGCAAAATGTGCAGGTAGCAATTATATGACTTGATTAATACGTTTCATTACTTCACAGTTCTGCACATTATGTTTCATCTCACCTTGGCACCGATCTGCGGTACCTCCAACCTCCATTAACACATTCCTGAACGACAAAAGAAACAGGATCCCTAACAGAGCCGTTCCAACATTGACTGTCACTGTATCGCTGTGCAGAGTCAGTGTCACATTTTTCACTCAGTCTGCCAGCAGCTCGAAGCCTTGCTGAGCACATTAATCCTCTGGGATGGGGCCCTTTAGAATCATTTATTCACAGTTGGGGGTAAAGCATGGAGGAGTCAAAGGTCAGTACTTGGTCATTCATATCACCATAACTCTGGGGCTTTTCCATCAATGTACAGTCTCCATCTGGGAGAGAGACACCACAAAGGTCGAGGCACACATTGTCGGGAGTGGAACTTTTTGCAATTTTCTGGTCACTGGTATCTCAAGCAAAGCTGTCACACTCGGGTTAGCATATGCCATCTGGTGCGCATTTTCATCCAAAAAATTGCTTACAGTAACACAAAGAGACACTAAGGCATCGGCAGACAATTAAATTTTAAATTAAAGCTCATTTAATTAATGTGTAATGCTGTGATATTAAGGTAAGAGAAGTCAGTATTTGGTATATATGAAAAATTGTATTTATATACACAAAAAAAAAACACATTAAAAGAGAAGTACCGTTGACAGATGCACTGAAAAAGGGTTAAAGCTGCCTGTGCGTGTGTCGTTACAGTAAACATCCATAGCCTTCAGCTATAGCAAAAATTCCATAAGCATGCAACCATATTTCTTCCATGGGTCAGCCCCTTTAATACACAATAACTCTTTGGGTAAACTCAGTGGGTATTCGCTGGGGGAAGGCTGCCTATTCATAAACAAGGAAACAATAACAGTATGACACAGTGGCTGAATATTTAAATAGCCTGAAGAACAACTCACATGATTTCACATAATTACTATCCATGGATGTCTATTCAACACAGGAGCAAATGACTGCTCTTGGCAGGACATGAGGGGGGAAATTAATGTTGAGGTTTTCTTTGGAAAGACTGGATTTTTTTAGTGGCATGAATCCATTTTTGTGCAACTGTGTTCTAATGGATGCACAAACTAATGAAGCCCCGGCGAAAGTTCAGTGAGGAGGACGGTTCTGTTGCAAGTCAAGGCCTGTGGTTTATTTCTCTTTACCATCCTGTCATTCAGTCCTCTCACTCATGCTCACTCATAATTTCCTTGCTGTCACTGGAGCTGTCAATTGAGACACTGGCTGTTCTCATCAGCTGGTCACATCTGTCCAATAACACAGAAACATATTTACATTGTTAACTTCGTCTTGCTGCTGCTTTATTTGAAAAATATGATTTTTTTTCCCTCTACCTTAAGTTTGTTTATGCTGCTCCTGTGTGCACCGCTGGTCTCAGCAGATTCATCAGCTTCATCATTCATCAGCCCCAAGTCATAAGCCGACAACAACAGCAGTGTTTGCACTCCATGGGGGGATTATCCTGCTGCTGCTCAGGGCAGATGCCCCTCGATTATAACATCTCCCTGCAGAGTCTAAGTGACTTTCTGATCAGACTAAATTATCACCATCATCTTTTCAAATAAATATTGTTACGTTATTTAAATTGATTAAAATGACTGCATCTTTTTCCTACCATTGTTTGTAAAGTTTGTAAAGTTATTGGTGCGACACTTTTCAAATTATTTATACATACAAGTCATGCATTTTTAACCGATGGTAGGTCATGCTGTTAATTTGTACCATCCAATGCAAACAGATGCAAAGTCTCATCTCTGTAAAACTTCTAAAATGTCCCAGCGGAGGGATTGATAAGAGAAAGACAGATTGGCACAATGTTAAGAGGACCCAGTTCGGCTCCCTGCCATTCAGCGATTTCACATGTAAAGAACTTTCACTGCAAGTTGAGATGCGCATCGCAGCACTCCTGTCAAAAGCAACAACATCAGTGCTGCTGCTTTCGGGAATATTGTCCTCTTTTTACCCAGCTCTGTGGTGTATCATCACATTGGCAGTTCTGTCTCCACCCATCTTTCATCTTTGGCAGTGGTTTTGCTTTCATTATAACAACTCATCTTCATGTACTCCCAGTAACTTGCCATTCATAGTCGCCTATGGGGCCATAAAGCAGAAACCATAATCAAAATAGACAATGATAACTTTGGCTAAGGTTCTATCTTGGTCCGCAACATTGTGCACTGAGGCGCATAAAAGGATGTTTCATCCTTCAAGCTATTCTGACTGAAACTGTGCTTGGAAATGAGCGAATGAATCTTGTGGGGATGAGTTTAACAACACTGCTCTTAAATACACATACCCAATTTGATAATGTTCATTTTATGCTTTTTTGCCTATGTAGAGGAATAAAAAAAGAGAATAAAGAGAGAATTTTATATGTGACAAGTGTCTCCGGTGGATTTAAACTGAGACTGATTTACTTAACCCATCAGAACACTCATGCCTTTGTGTTGCTGATGACAATGGGTAATAAACCCAAAAGAAGATTATCTCAAATGTTTAGACTGTGGTCAGTCTTTAAGTTACACAGCCAAAAGTGCATTTCCCCCATACACAACCAAGCTGGTTGCTTATTGAAACCAAGCTGCAAGTTGTTCCTAGACAGGGTGGTAAAAAGTACCAGTGCTTTAATGCACTGTAATTTCACCATCAACATCAGGGCCAAAGACACATGAACTACAGCTACTATATTTACCTCCTGATTCAACAGAGATATAGGAAGTAAGTAAAGGTTCCTTAGTCAACAGACCATGTGCAGCGTTATATAAAATAAAATGAAACTACGTCGGTTATCTCTGTAAAAAAATATCATCCATTTAAAGCCATTAAAGGCGACTTTACAGTTAAGTGGTTGTGATTCTTGAGTGCCATGATAAGCCCTTTACCCCCAACATCTGACCCTGAGATATAACATAAGAAAAGGTCTCTCTGGAGGTGCAATGCACTTGAATGGCGCCTTTAAGTTTAGAAATAATGCTTTATAGAGCTCACCACCACATCCTTGTAGAGGTCAGGCCTCTGGAGGAAGCATACTTACTCTGGGAAGTTTTTTTTTTTCTCAGGTGTAAATGCAGCCACAACTCTGTCATTGCATTACACCTCAGGCAACATTCCCACTCTCTGCATCTGAGTGCAGCAGAAACTTTAAGTGCCTATTGGCCTAGGGACTATTTGGAAACTATAAAAGCACTCACGCTTGCCTTTGTCTCTGTGTCACTTTCTTCTCCCCTTTTATACAATCATAAACCCCTCATTCTTCTTCTAAAAGACAAAAAAACAAAGCAAACCCCTCCCAAAAAACAAAAGTAGCTTTCACTCAAAACTTTCCATCAGGTACGAGCCATTCAGTATGATACAGAACCAAAGGCAGGTTCTCACATAGTTATTACAACAGCGCAACTGAGAGGTGGGTGTGGATAAGCAAAGATAAATGTACTCACTCAGCACTCCACCCCACCATTCAATCCAGTGGAAGTGTCCTCGTGTGTGTAGCCGCTCTTGAAGGGTATGCTTGTCTGAGTTCTGAGGCCAACGCACCGAAGGAAAAGCAGCCAGCAGACAATCACAGAGGAGCTCAGTGCATCCATTAAGGCTGTCAGTTAGCAAGGGCCTTGATTAATTGCCCACTGCATAGTGGCAAATTAAGGAAGGTCTCAAGCCCCTCCTCCCCTAATAATTAGGTAAGAATAGATTGCCAGAGAGAGGCGGGTGAATACAGTCTGTCTTACATGTAATAAAAGGTCTCACAATGTGTAAGCATGGGCAATAAATGTGTCTGTTTGTGTGTGTGTGTGTGTTTTGTTTTACTATATACAATACTTGTGGGGACCCGAGTGCTGGACATCACAAGTTTTAAAGGTCGTTTCATAGTTAAGACTTGGTTTTAGGGTTAGGGCTAGAGCATGGATTTGGCAATTAGTTTTTGATGGTTAAGGTTATAAAGACAAAGTATGGGTAAGAGTGTTTGTTAAGGAGCATATTTCATGCATGACTGCCGATGCATACATTTATGTTTGCCCTCTATTAATCTTGTAAGCTTGTATGAACTTGTATGTGCATAGTGTAAGGTATGTGCATTGAATGTGTATGACTTACTGCAGCACTCTTCCATTAAATGTGTGCTTTACTACTGTATGTAGTAGAAAATAGCACTGCAAATACAGCAGGACATTAGTGTTGATTTGATTTTCCCTTGCACCCCTGCAGCCGACACTGTCTTGTGCTTGATCTTAACCACCTGTGTTTTTTTTAATAACATCAATGCAGCTGTGGATTACTGTCTTTTCAGTCTGAACATTATCATCTGATCGTGCTGGGTTGCATTAAGTGGCAGGTTTAATCAGTGACAGAAAGGATTTTAAACCCGGTGAGCGAAGCCTCAACCTGAATTCAACAAACGCTGGACTCTGGGAAAGGTGAATGCAATTCAAGCGAAGTCTACACATTCTTCTTGTTGTTTTGGCACAGCTTTACTCTACAGTCAGTCCAACAACTCTGCAGCAATTCCCCAGCGGCCACAAAATCCCAGCAACTATGCCTTGATGTCAGACCAACAAACTCAAGAACGCCAATAAACTATCCTCCTATTAGCTATTTATCATAATCCATGTTTGTATTTATAGATTACACACACACACATACACACACACACACACACATACACACACATTAATAATACAAATCTTTGCATTTGCTTCTACTTTGCTCAATCACTGCGTGTTCTTGTGTGGTTTGACTAACAGTAAACATGAATCTCTATATGTGGGTGAGCAAACAGGAGAACAAATGCCCATGCAGCTGTACAAAAAATACTCAGCATGGTGGAAAAACCAAAGTTGAGTACTATTCAGCTATATACAACATCCAGCACGCTTTAATAAGAGTATTTTGGGCCTGTTGTGGTAAACAGACAACAGTAGTGAAGGTCTGCAGTGTGACGACCGGTCAGTGGCCTTTACATATTGTTCAACAGAAAAATGGTCTCAGGGAAGATGAGTTCTTTAATGTGTTGATCCCGCAGGGAAGGACACCAAGCCTTGAGTCGGCAGGGGCTTAATCTTCTTACAGGCAGACTGTGTGGAGTCCATTAAAAATGGTTTCTGTTTTTTTGTAACGGGCCTTTTCTTAAACTTTAACCACATCAAACACACAGGGTACATTACTGCATCAGAGCAATAAAAATAAAAATACAAAGTAAAAAAAAAACAAACCCTGGCAAATATGTTCATTAAAAGATAACAGTGGAGAATAAGGGCCATGGTGCTCTGTGACCTCGCTGGTGTTATATTACATCATTATATAATATTGTTTCCGAGCAGAGTTGGTGTCTCAGGAGAGCTGGTTGGTAATCATGACGATCAAATAAACACCCTCAAATTCTTATTTACTCTTTCACTTTCTTGTTCATCATTTCCTGTCCGCCCTCATGTCTTCGGTGACCTGTAATCTCAAACAATAAACAGCGGTTACATATCGTAACTGTTGTTCTATGAACATGACTATAGGACTGGTCTATTGAACCTTGGAGGGTTGTCGAAGGCCGTGGGACCTGCTCCACATTCAGCTGCTGGTGGAGCATCGGAAAGTTCTGTCTGTCTTCACAGAATCAAAGTTGAACCTTTCATGCGGGTTTCAGGAGACAGCGGGCCCTCGGCTCAGGGCTGGGAAGCTCACTTGACTCAGCAATTCGCTCGACATTGAGAAGTTCAACTTCAGTAACAAATGGGATGGGTTTTGTAACGGAGGTTAAAGTCTATAACACAAACAGATGAGATGAATGACACAGAGTTATCATCACCCAGCAGCTGGTCTTAGTTCAGTGGTTGTTTACATGCGGGGCAAAGGGGCAAAGGGGCAGAGGGGCAGATTTTGGGACCAGCCATCACCACTTTCCTTGCTGTCAAGTTTCATGAGAGAAACCTTTGGGGAAATTCTATGAAAACACTCTGCCCTGACATGGTGATCAGACCGAGGCAGAGTCTGACAGATTCCTGGGACAAAGACACTCACAGCTCGTAGTTTGGATGAAGTGTTCAGGAAAAGTGGGGAAAGGACAGATCTACTGTTATAGCAGTGAGAAAATATTTCTGTTTAACATGCCTGTGTATCTTTTAGGTGTAAAAAGGTGTAAAGAACATGAGTTTGGCCATGTTGCATCGAATGGTAGAGACTGTTAATTTTCCCAGAGCTTAAACACAGGGTTAAGCAGAATATTATAATCTCTTATGCAAAGTTCATAGACTGAATTGAACTGTCTAGATCATTCATGTGGAAAAGCAGAGGAACCCGAACTTAATGCTGAGGAAGTTTACTAATCCTGTCCTTTTAAGACCTTTTCACACCAAAGACATCACACCAAACATCAAATATCGGACTGCCTTTCTATGTCTAAACCTTTTTCTTCAAAATTTTGATGCCTTCCTGGACTGCATGGAGGTAAACATGTAAGAGTTGTTAAGATTTTTTTTTGGTGTAGATGTTTCTTTATACCAAACTTCTGACAGCAGTAGGATTTAAAAAATAAACCAAAACAGCATGCTTTACATGCAGGTCTGAATGACTCATTGAGATTTGGGAGGCATGCACACTTGCGCTTCTACTAGTCTTATTGACTTACACCCGAGACACACCGCACACACTCCGGCGCCCATGTTAACAGGTTAAAGCAGCCTCAAAGCCAGTGTGAGCAGCTTAGTTCATGACGGCTGCAGCAGAGCGTCATCTAGAGATTTGGCATGTCACTTATTTTTTTTCTGCTTGACTTGTGCAGTTGTCAGCTAAAATGGACAGTGAAAATGATCTGTTACTAGCTATACTGACATCACACCAGCAACAGGACACTTTTCACCACAGTTTCATGGTCTTAACCTGCAGAATGCCACAGACATGAGAATATGTTAATAATTAAACTTCCTGTTAAAATAAAATGGTATGAAACATTCAATCATTAAGTTTAATATGGAATTAGAAGTTAAGACAGAAGTTACACAGTCATTGGAAAAACAAAATTTTGGTGTTTTCCATTGTATATGAGATTCTTATTGATTTTATTAGATCACAGATAACCGTTGTTAGATTTTTAAGGTATCGTATATATTACTGGTCAGTAAATTTATGTTATTAGACTAGTAATCATCAAAAAACGGGGCGTTACAAATAAACTTGATGCACAGTAAACATCACTCCTGTTAAATGATATTTGTTAGGTATAGTGTTTTTCATGCACTTGTGTTGTATACAAAAGGAAAGTGTCTTACAAAAATTGAGTTTTTTTTCCTGCCACAAGGACAAGAAAAATGCTGTTTGCAACACAGCTGGGGAGAATTTTTCACAGCAGAGAGCTGGGCTTTCTATCAAATATTCAGTACAGTGACAACCCCAGACCTAAAAAAAAAAAAAACCCTAAAAAACAGTACTGATAAAAGTCATACCTGCCTCACATTACAGGTTATTGAATTGGGACTATCTGTGTCATTTCCCTTTGTCTCCTTCACTTTCTCATAAAACAACAAGCTATTTGCTACGCAGCCAGAGCGTAAACATCATTGTCAACAGATCTCAGCATGAGTCTTTCAAACACTGATCAAATGGGCTCTGAGATGTGGATTCCCTAGGAAGTCTTCATTGTTTTTTGTTATCCAATTTGAGCAGTGGGTGTAATACACCTCAGTATTAAATTGGAATTATCAATATTACCAGGGGGAAAAAAAAAGAATCTCATATCGAGCTATAGACATAGTGTTTGAAGGCGAGTAGGCTGAGAATGATGTAGTGTGACAAACAAATACAGAAGATATGCCACAAGGGAGCACTATAACAAAAGAACTGCTGAGCAGAGGGGGAGAATATGGTTTAGGTTGAGCATACTGCAACGAGACGGTTATGTGTGTGTGTGTGTGAGTGTGTGTGAGTGCGTTTCGTGCTTGCATGGGTGAGCTGATTGTGTGCGCTTGCGTGAGTTGTGTGCTGCTTACAGAGCCTGAGCCAATGAAGATGCGGCTTGAATTCTTGTTGCTCGATCAAAGTCCCTGGAGTAATCTCTCATAAGAACAGAGCATGGACAGGCAGGAGGATGCCCATTTCATTCTGAAGTGTATTAAATCCCTACACTCACAAACCAGTGTATCCCAGTGCGCCAATGTAATTTTGGAAGGGATGCGGGTACTACAGGCGAAGGGGAAGAAAAAAAGAGGAGGTATTCATAAAGCTGCTGTTGACACTAAACCAAGATTGAAATGGAGAATAAAGGATGGCAACACGCCTCTGTGATTGGCCAGTCGTGGAACTCCCCCATGTCCAAGCATACGTCTCTCCTTCTCATCGTGGTGGGGCAATTTTGTCCCGGTTATAGCTCCTCCATCTTCTCCCAGGTTACTCCTTATTTCTGTATTTTCAATTTCCTCCCTTGCGCAAGCACTGAGTGCTAACCTACTTCAGATTTTCCCTCAGACAAGAGAGAAGCAGGAGAGACAAGAGAGAGCAGAGACGAGGACCTGCTGGGCTCTTCGGTTCAGCCCTGCTTCCGGTTTCCCCAAGGTGTGCGAATGCAGATTCAAAGACAAAAGAAAAAAAGCCCGAAGATCACGCTGTGATCAAGATCACTGCCTCTGAACCACATGCGCTCATGTTGGCAAAAGAGTGCCTACTGAGGGAACTTTGTCTCCTGTGACTCACTATTTTTAAGGCATGCTCAGCTAAATCTAGATAAAAAAGTAGCTGGACAACTCTGTAACGAAAAGAACTTACCATTTGATTTGCCCTGAACATGCAACAGTGGGACATCTTGCATAATGGAGCCTTACTGCTAAAGTGCTGCTTTAATGATACCAACACTTGCGCAGAAGATTTGAATTGTTATCAATTCCTGGATGAAACATTAATTTTTTTACTGCCAAAAAAAAATGCCCCATTTGCACATCATAAAATCAATTAAAACTGGTGTAATTTGGCTGGTTGACATCTGCAATCTACCTTTGCTGTTGACTGCAACTGCAGTGTCGTATCAACAGATATTAGCAGTCACAGAGGAATTATCCCTGACACAGATACAGTAAGCTTCCTTAAGGCTCAGAGGATGAGGAAACTTTTCTTTTCTGCGTGTCTTTATACGCCTCAGTGTTGCTGTGACCATTAATCATTTTCATTTTCATTCATCTCCCTTCGCACAATATGCTTGTCAGTGTCGCTATAATCCCTTCCTTCCCACCTGTCCTGCTTTCATAGTTTTCATTTTTACACCCCCATTCCACACTATCTTTGCATTTTTCTCTTTCTATTTCCATTTGCTCTGACTTGTTTGCAATGCATCATATCTCCTTTCACCTCATCTCCTGCACCCCTCCAACGGCTTCTCTTCCACTCCGACACGCAGGAAATCTCTTTTTCCCTGTTGCCTGATGCAATGAAACATTTATCCACTTCTGATACGTCTCCCCCCCCGGGATCCCCCTGAAATTGTCCTTCAAAGGCCTCTGCACAAGCTCTTTGTTCTGCCTTACATGTCCCTAAATGACAAGTAACCGAAGATTGCAAGCAAATTTTAAGGCCAAAAATATGACAGAAAGTTAATTTCAGTATTTTTTTACCAACGAGGAACAAATTCAGAGCTGTTTACGCTATTATCCACACATGAAGATGCTAAGGCTTGAACTGTATACAAATGCTAACAAAGTCTGCTTAATTGGCTTAACATTCTGTTGACTTACAGGGAACTACTGGGAGTTTAAAATCAAATATTAGGGCTTTGTGTCTTTATAGATGTTGCCAAACATTAAAGACAGTGAATCCTGTAGATAACTGTGTTGACAAAAACAACTGTTAAAGGTCAAAGGCTGTGGTAATAAATGGATACTGATTTCTCTATAAGGAATATGGACAAATAGTACAGCTGAGAAACTGCCAAGTCCACAACAATGTACAGTATAGAAACACTAAAACCCTCATTCAAGTTCAAAGTGTTTGCAAATTATAATTTACCAGAAAACAATCATTCACTTAACATAGTCTGTGTAATTGTGTGTGTGCAGTCTTGTCATCGTGCACATCTGCTTTAAGACTAACACCTTGCCGAGTGTCAGCCAGCACCTTGCATTGTTGAGTGAAGTCCCTTCGGATTCAACCCCTAGCCTCCATCACTTTCTAAGTGTGATGCATGAGACAGGAGGAAGTAAGATGGAGGCCACTTCTCTGCGTTCACAAAACCATTTGGGACCATGAATGTCCTCATACCTGCTGCCACAGTCTCCAAGTGGCGCCCAAAGTGATGTGAAGGTACTCTCCCCCTTTTCTGAAAGTGGGACATTGCTTTTCCCTGGAGACTGTAAGCTCCCAGCAAGTGGCTGCATCTTTTCTTGAGCTGCAGTGTCTCTCAAAGTCTCCCCGACATTTAAAGGATTTGGGCCTTCCACTATCAAAGGGTGGCGTAGCTGGGACTGTGGGAGAGCCGTAGCTTCAGCCCCGAGTTTGATCTAGCCTGGGGCAGTACGGGGTCAGACTCCTAGATTAGGCCTGCTTTGGGAAGACTTTGCTTAAGATAAACCTGCAGAAATTCAGGTAAGGCAAATAAGTCCTTCTAGCTGTTTCTTGGTCCAGATGGACAGCTCTGGGTCAAGAGTCTGAATTCATTACTTGCTAATGGATGATCTCTGACTATATTATGCTCACTGTGGGTGTAAGCATTAATGCTAATATTGTAAACTCGATCTCCTTCCCTCATTTCTTTCATGAGCTTATTTCTGTAAATAAAAAAATAATGCACTGCATGTAGAATATAAGCAATTTTATTCGTCAACTTTTATAAAATGAGTGCAGTAATAGCTGTACATTTCTAAAGAATATTTTCTGAGGAGCAATCTATATATGTTGAAATACTACTGAGGTGTCTCTTTCAATTTGAAGGGAACGTATACGAAAGAAAACTGCAAGATAAGGAATATGAGGTGAGACAAAAGGCATAATGGTATTGTTGTCGATCCTTTAAAAGCCTGGTCTCAATCCTGGCTTACAGAACAACATGAGAACAGCTACAACATCGCTCTTCCTCTCTGGAACACAGCAGTACAGCATCTGGGAACAAAACTGTACAGAATTACAATGACCTCTCTGAGCTGTACGAGTCTGAATCCCACTAAAACCACCACACTCATCTAAATTACAGGTGAGTAAATCCTTCCCTCAAACTGCTCACAAACCTCTTTCTGCAGGAACCTTTCAGTGTCATCTCACAGATTCATATAAGATCAAACTGAAAGAGTGTGTGTGTGTTTTGGGCATCTCTGGGTGTCATGGAAATATCACCAGTATTACTTCAGTTAAAAAAAACAGCTCATCAAAACTGAACACAACAAAGATCTCTGTGAATTAGTTATTAGGTAACGTCTCCATACAGAAAACATAACGGTGCATCATCAGTTGTCAGGGATTCAAACATCGACTGTAGCTGCTCTTGAAACAAATACAACAGTCTCCATGGCAACAGAAGACCGAGTTCTTTCTAACCTGCCAAACAGCAGCGAGCCGGAGACGAAGCATGAAGGATGGAGCTCTTTCAATAAGGTTTCACTAAGACGCCACTGACATTTAACACACAAACCCATGATTACATGTCGCTGATGTTGGGGAGAAATGTGCCTAAATGAGTTTTTTAGTATTCAACACAGTATAAGAAATGCATGCATTTGTTTATTTGAAATCTATATATGTGATGAGAATTGTACGACTTTTATTCTTTGAATGAATTAGGACCTCAACAAAAACACTTCTCTATTAATGAGAAAAGTTTTCAGTAGAAAAAAAATCTCGAGGAGTAAAGGTGCCTTGAAGTTTTTCATCATTTTCTTTGTAGTGTGCAGAACTGCTTCCTCTTTGCCGAGAGCAATTAGGATGAAATGGAGTGGATGAATACATACTGTAGGTACACCGAGCAGCAGAATAATAAGAAAACAAATACACTTACCTACATCAAGGGGAGCAAAAAGAAAGAAAAGGGAGAGAGAATCGTATTAAAGCCCTTGGGGAGAAATTACAAACTCAACAAATAAACAATAGTGTCACTTTTAGTCAACAAAGTCTGCACCAGTCTTACTTGTTAATTTATGCTATAAAACCACAGGGAAAAAACCATCATTTTGGCATCACAAAGTGGACAGAGAATGACCGCAGATGCATGCAAGATCCCATTATCTCTGTGAATAAACCTCAAGAAACCGAAAAGTGAAATAAGTATAAAGGTTTTGTAAGTGTCAACACATTAAACTCACCGAAGAAGTTCTGGTTAAACATAAGTTTATCATTCTCATTGGAGATTGACTTGTTGATGATGGACCAAACCCATTTAAGACAAACACCTCATGTCTCTACATTTTAACAATCAACACTACATCTAAATACAGGTTGAGCCCTCAAATAACCTAATTATTAATGGGACTCCCACGACATGACAGTGGTGGATCAGTGGCGGTCTCCTCAAAAAGCTCTGCAGGGAGCAAATCCATCATGTGGATTTACTCTTAACCATTAAAATATAGATGCTGGGGATCACATTTTACAGGGTGATAGGATCCCTGGCAGCCAGGCAAGTAGCACCCATCGCAGAGAGAGGAAAGTGAGCGGATAGGGTGAAAAATGACATCCGCATACCTGTTCTCCCCCATACATCATTCAGGGGGCAGTTTTTTGATGGAGTGTGAAAAGAGGGAATGGAGACATTGGGTGAAGGAGGTGTGAAGGTGTGGGTGTGTGTGTGTGGGTTGGTAGATCGGTGATGCTCTGCACTTTGCCTCTTGTGAGGTTTTGCCACATTGTGTGAGCCAATGTGCTGATATTCATTCATTCTTCTGGGATGAAACTTGATAACTTTTCATTATTCGCTGTGTTGAATTTTCTTAGCTACTTTTCCTGGAACTCGAAGCCAGGAACAGAACATTACCTTCAAAGGTCATAAAGATAAGTTTAGGGTAATTATTTGGTCGGGTTTATGGGTGATAAGCAACTTGGATGTGACTCAAGAAAACAACTTCAGTCAAACCAATAATAGATGATAACATAATAATAATAACAATTAATCAGCAGAGTTATTTTGTATGCGTGCGATGAGGCAGCAATCGTTAATTGTGCTCTGCATCTTAAAAAGAATGAATGGTACTGGGGACAACTGAGTAAACATCCACATAAACAAATGATACAAATAGTTCGGTGAACAACCAAGAGTCCCTTGGTTCTACTTGGTGCTTCATCTACCTCATTCACCTCACAATGCCCTGGGATATTTGCACTTTTTTTGCATTTAAGTAAAATCATTTATTTGAATCCACATCACACCCCTAAGACTTCAGTTCATGATCATTCTTCAAAATTTATTCTCTCTCCAAATGAGAAAATTGTTCTATTTCAATTTGATGTCAAATCATTCCCTCCTGATGACTTTACAGGTCCTCTCCATTAAAAAAAAGCAATAAAACCCAGCATGCAGTGGGAGAGTGATACGTACACAATTCATTACTGCACTATGAGGAAAACCATAATAATAAAATGATAGCGAGGGGTTTGCCCTATCTTGAAATTTTAAAAAGAGCTTTGCCATGAACCGAAATATACAAAATGTGTGAATTTGTTGAGATCAAAATGATTTAGCCTGAATTGGCAATAGGATCAGAGAATACGAGGCTGCAGTGATTTCCAGCTATACAACACTGGCTCAACTGAGGAACTGCCTTCCATAAAAAGCCTCCTGTGGTCTGAGACCGAATGCGACAGAGCGTTAATTACCCAGGCAACACTGGAGAACAAGGTAAAAGGCGTGTTAATGAAATACTAATAAGGTTCCAATTTGAGTCCTTTGGCTTTGCCATCCTCTAAAGTGATCTCAAGGACTTTAGTTCCTTCCATAGCTAGTCTCTGTTATTGCTAATTACCATCGCTCACATGACAGAAAGCAGTTTTCAAACCATTATTTCTGGGGAATGAATCCTTTGTGTGTTGTCCTTTGATGGAGGACACCCAAGTCGGTTTACTGGATGTCAGAATTGAGGAGCAAAGAAAGAAAAAAAAACGCTTAAACTCCTAAAAAGAACATGGATTCATTGTGTGCCAGGCGTTTTGCCTCTTACATTCTGTCATTTAGAGGAAGAAACAACCTAGTTTGGGTTTTCAAGAGGGATAAAGTTCATTGTAGTCTAAGTAATGTTCTAATTTGGCTTACATTGGACGGCTGCAGTTTTTAGTTGGCAAATTCAGTCAAGAGTCCATTTCCCTAACAAGTGTAGCAAATACTTGAGTTAGTTTGCCGGGTCTTCAGAGTTGTCTAGCAACAGTAAATCTTAGGCTAGGATCTTCAAGAAAGGTAATGGAATTTCCACTATGGGCATCCTGCAGGACCAAACAGCCATTTCACAAGACTGTGCGGCGCACTGAACCACAAACTGATAACATAAGTCAAAAGGAAACTCTTCAAGTGTTGGCGAGGAGCAAGCAGAGGGAAAGCAGACAGGGATGGGAGATATTCTCAAAGACATTTGAAGATACAGCAATTTCTCTGAGGCAATCATTTGATGTTCTCATTGCGTGATGGCTGAGTGTCACTACTTTTGCGCTCCCATCACTCAAGTGCATCCAGCACTCCAAGAAATTGATTGTTGCAGGATAGGGCTGGAACAGTGCACACATACAAAAGTACACATCAAGCCCGGAATGAAACTGTTTTTCACAGCACTCAGAGCAGCCCCACGAAACCCTGTCTGAAAATGGATTTTTCGTTAATGGTTTAGTATTGGTTAAGCACTGAGAGCACGGTTACTTTATGTTACAAACACTTGATAAATGGGGAATAAATTGCAAGTGACTACGTGTCACACAGAGAAACACAGACAAAAAAAAAGAAGAAACTGTACAGAATAAAAGCTTTTAAGGATGATTTTGGAGGAAAAGTTGTGTTTATATTGTTCTGTTTTGCAACTAAGCAGAAAGATTAAAGTTTAAGATATTGATTTTTATATGTACAATCTGAGCTCTGACAGATCCTTAACAGCTGTCATAGTATCTGCTCCCATTACCCAGGAGCTGAGCTGAGTGCAGCTCCCTCGTATCAGGTACAGAAACGGATTAGTTCAGCAGATTATTTGCCTCCTCTGAGCTCGTCCCCTCATAATCATTGCAGGCACCACTGTAGGTTTTTATTTGTCCTGATCTCACATGAGACATTCGAAAAAAAGGTTTAGTGTTAACAAACATCCTACAATTACTACTGCAGTCCTATCAAAGAATTGCTTTAAATAGATTAATTCCTTCAAAGTATTTCAAGGGTATTAGCTCAGACTCAAACGGCAAATCCAGGACTGATACAAGCTCTAACAATCGCTGAATGTCACAATTACTGCAAGCACATCATAATATTAGAATATACGAGTGATTTTCTTTTAAAAAAACAAATGAGTAAATCCTGATACTGTAGCACTCTGCACCACTGAGAGAGAAATATGACCGCAGTAGGATTAGGAATATCATAAAAGATCCTCTCTTCAGTGCAGTGTGCCTTGTCTGTTTGGAGGAGCCTGTGTTGTTTGTTAGCATTGCTTGTGTTAGTTTTTTTTTTCTTTACATCAAATAAAGTGGCAAACTCCCTGTCTCCTTTATGATTGCATCCCAAGTGGTAAGCAGGTGCTTCATTTTGTCTTTACGCTACTTTTAGAAGTCTAATAAATCTTTCTCCCCCTCTCTCTCTCTCTCTTGCAAATACAAAATCTTTTCATCATACCCCTTTGCTTTTGGAGCTATGATGAGATATTTGACAATTCAGACAACTTTAAAAGGCTTTCGGTAAAAGCCCAGCAAACCTGCTTTTCTCTAAGACTCTTTATTTCTCCCTGCTTATACATCTGGCTCCGTCTACAACTCCTAGGCAGTTAGTCTAAGACTGTGTAATGCTTGCACAGCAGTGGTCGATAATAACTATGATGATAATGGGATTCTGGCCAGTATCACATTACCCACAGCTGATGGCATTAAATGTGATTATCACGTAGCGTTTTTTTGTATGGCAAATGATAACACTGCCAGTACAGCTGTCTGTATTTTCATTAGTGATGTAGAGCGTTAAGCATCTTGCTGGACGGCTTTACCATCCTTCTGTATTTTTTAAAGTTAGATATAAAAATCTGGCACTTTTGTTTTGCCAGACACACTGTGACATTTAGTGAGAAAAAAATTAATCCTGGACAGTTTTTTGCTGGATAGAAAATTAGCCAACCAAATGGCTCCTTATAGCCAAGGGTAGCTTGGTACACTCTGTGTTAGTTACTTGTGTGTTTGATTGCAGCCCATCCAAAAAAAATATATCCCAGCAAATGAGCAACTAGTTAATGATCTTTCCTGCTTAACTGGACCAAATATTCAGCCCCAGTTGATGGGACACAGAGACAAGTGAACAGGAAATATAATCAGCACTGATCAATACTGAAGATGCTTTTTACTATATTTTTAGAGGCTGAAAATTAATAAAACATTTCATTTTATTTACATTAAAAATTGAGTTTGACAAAAGAGGAATTTTTCATTTCAGTTCCTACAATTTCCATCTAACTACATTTTCTCACTGTGTCGAATCCAGCAACCAATGAGATGAAAAAGAATGGGGCCCCATTTCTCAAAGCATCTTAAGGCTACGATAACTGAAAAAAATCCATCCAGTGAACTTTCTTAAACTTACAGGATCCAAAAGAACCAAAGTTTTAGAAACTCTTATCAATTTTAACTTATGGTTGTATCAAAACCTGTGATTTAACATGGTTTGTGATAAGTGATGATGCCTTGACCAAAAATACTGAAAAAAAGATGGCCGTATCACAGACAGTTAATATAAAGTACTTCATATCTGAAAAGAGTCAAGAGACTGTTGCATTAAGCTTATTAGTCTGGATAAACTGAGAACTTCCTAAGATGCCTTAGATTCATATTTAATGCGACAAGAAATAAATATAGTACTTTTAAAAAAGAAAAGAAAAGCTAAAACTTAGGTCTGAAATTCTGCTTGTTATGTGTTAAACTACTTCTGTGATAGTGATTTAATATTAACTCAGTAGTTTTCCAGTGTAAGACCCTGACCAGAAAAGGGGTTGTTAAACTCATCAGACTGAGTCAATTTGCACACATTTCTTCCCTGAACGGCCTGAAAAAGAGCCTTTTAGTTCAGAGACATGTCATCTTTATTGTGCTTGCTTTCACTTCTTAAATCATTGCTGAACAATTAGACATTTAGGACAGGCCTCTATTTTCTTTTTGTGGGAAGGCAATGGACAGAGAAAGCATTTTGGATTATTGAAGTGATGCTGCTTAAATTGTTTGTCACGCCAGAGGGTGTTTTGTTGGTTTGCTCTCTAAAGCGTTTCTCTTGTGCTCTCCCAGCATGATGTCTACACAACACTCTTCGCTGCATGACATTGGACGTGCTGGATTTAAACATCTGGAAAATCTCTTTCAGACAAACTTGCAGAAAGGGTACACTGTATGTTCAGGATGATTGCATCTTCAAAAGTAATTCTCACGAGGTGATTTTGTCCAAAAGTACAAGAGGTCAAACGAAGAGCAGCGTAGATTATATGTCTTACAATCTGTAATTAAACTAAACTGAAGCTCAGCTTTGCTTTCAGTTTTGATTTTTAAAATAGCATAAACCTTTTGCAGCCATTGACAGACACTCTAAAAGAGAGGAATACATCGTCTGTCAGCTCTGTCAGCGCTATGAAATTCCACACCATATTTGTGCTTTAGGTTACATTTTGTGTGCAGTCTTGTCTCGAAAACTCCCTTTAACTCCAAAAGATCCTTAGAAATTGCTAAAAGAACCGCCGCTGCATCCTAAATGTGGCATCTATAGGTTTTCTTTTTTTCTTTTTTCCTAGAGAGTTGGAAAGGAAGAGATGGGCATCCGCCTAGTTTGCATTCTGCACAGGCCGGACGATTTAGGGCCTGTCAGGCAAGAGCTCTCTTCATCTGAGGTGCCTTTGAGAGCTTGGGAGAAAGAGATGCATGTGAGGAGTTCTGAAGGAGGGTGAACTTCACACTCCCCTAATCTCTGCTCTGGATCTGTCTGTCGTTCAGCGGAAGCAGCAGCTAGCGGACCTGGCACTAATTCAATCACCGATTCCTGATTGGCAGGGGAGCGTGCTGCAGCCCTGGGGAAGGGAAAAAAAGTCCCTTTTGTCCTTAAAGAAAGATAGAAGGGAGAAAGGCTGTCTCCCTTCAGACTGAACCAGACCAGTGAGTGCCATCTGTTGGAGCCAGAATTTCAAAGATCAAATAAGGCTAAAGAATAAGCAAGACTCCAGTACTTGCCAAAGTATTAAGAAAGTAAAGAATTTACATAAAGCTATACTGACTGTTATGTCCTCTAAATATGTCTGCAGCCTTTGTTCTTTATCTTAAGAGAATGACTTGCAGCTAAATGCTTTTCCATTCCCCTTTTTTAATATAGTCTTGTTGGCCAAAGCACACAGTGTGAAAGCATTAGTGAGGGTTATTCTGCCAGTTTTGCTAATTTAATCATGAAAACCCACCTGGCTTTTAGAAATTTTGTTTATATACAGCTAATTCATTTTAGCTAACATCTTTAAGACCCTTGATTGCTGTGTTGATTATATTTGTTGGAAATGTTTATTTTAGTCGAGAAGGCGCTACGTTCCTCACAGAAGTTGTACTAACATGGATGTTCAGATGGTTACAAAGCACAAAACTTTATCTCTAGATATTGGTTACAGTTGTTTTTAGCAGATATTTTACAAAAAACCCCTGTTTTTTTGGATGTTTTCATCTTGGCATAGTTTCCAGCTGTTTGCAGTTTTCTGCATTGCATTACACCGCGTTTCTTTCAAGTGCATTTGGTGTCCAAAATTAGCTGTATATAACTGCAATTTCTAGGAAAGAGGTTTGGAAAAAACTAAATGAGAATGGTTAATGCACAGTATGGTAAATGTGACCAGTTTGCAAAAAAAAAAACAAAAAAAAACCTGCACACAAGTCACGTCAAACGATGGATGTTTGAACACGGACCAACTTCCATGAGAGAATTGGAAGAAAATAAGCTTCTGCTAAGGAAGATAGCTCCTTTTCAAGTTCGCTTTCAAGTAACTTGTTAAGGCAGACATGCTTTCAGCATTTAATATTAATGTTCTTCTCCTTTAAAGTCATCCATAACACGGTTTCCAGTATAATGAAAAAACAATGATAATAGGAGAATGATATAATTCATTGCCTTCATTAATTTTTCGAGCACTGTTGTGACTAGAATATAATGATTACAACAGGCTACTACTACAAAATAATATTTTTTATTGTTGTCAGGGTGTTTTGTTATTTTAAAGAAGCACAAAAAAAATCCCTGATACAAATATTAGAAACTGCCAAACCAGGTGGGACCAATACAAACATTTGGGCCTGAGAAGAAACCTGATCCTCTAAATACTTACAGACAATGAATTAAACCAAATGGTTATCTCTTGCTCTGCTATTAAATTTGAATGACGCTTCTCTGGAGACTGACAATATTATGAGAAGCATAATTTCATCCTTATGCATAATTAAAAATAAAGTTATCAAACTTTTTTTTTCTCTCTCATTTCTTTAATCATACAAAACCTAAATTATAAATCAGAGTCACAGTTCTGCCTCTGTCAGTCAAACTTCTCCTATGAAAACTGTGCTGTCTTTATCATTTGTCTGAATACTTCACAGGCTGATTACTTAAAAATTTAATTCAGGTTCAATCAATGAATGTCAATATTATGACACAAATGAAGAACTGGGTAAACTGAAACTGAAATGAAGAAAGTATTGTTCAGCCTTGCTTATTATAAATACATATTCATCTAACAGTGATTACACTAAATTATCTGTCACATGCTTATTTTTCCTTTATGATCAGTGTTTCGCACTTCCTTCCTGAGCATCATGCCATAACAAAGAAGACAAGAAGTAACAATTAAGACCAGAAATGGTGCATTTTTATCATGATTTTTTTTGTCATCAGACAATTAAAAATATTTCAAAGAAGTCAAGATGTACAACCCTTTTTTTAAAAATAGTGTTTAATGTGAACTGATGAAAACTGAATGGAATTTTGCTTTTTTTGCAGTGTTATGATATTTTTTCTGACTCTTCTTGGGTACAGAACGTTCTGTGTGTTACAGACTCACTTTCTGGTGGTTCATTCAAACATAATATTTGTGTTCTTGGTACAACGGAGCTCTAATAAACTCAACATACAAGGCAACCAGAATGTTTTATAGCCAAATAACTATATTATGTTTTTTCAAAAGCATATGAATTGAACAAATTACTACAAATGAATACAAAAAGATTTTATTCTCTCGACTAGGAATGAATGGCTGATTGGATGGGAGGATGAGAAATGGGGCTGAAGGGGAGCAAGACAAAAAAACAGAAAGGGTCTGATAGGAAATGTGTGAATGTGTGAGGAGCTTCTTGTTCCCATAATTATTCTGTGCTCGAACAGTGAATGGTCTTTCGAAACAGTTCAAAAGTTGCCCTATAAGTGATGCAAAGTGTGACCTCTATCAGGGGACACAGGAAAGCAGCTTCCTGGCCCATAATGGGCTCCATGATTGGTGATAAAACAAGCATCAGTACCCAGGGACTCATCAGTGACTGAGGCTTTTGATCTGAAAAGAGGAAGACAGATTAAGATTCATGTCAATGGAAGCTTAGCCATCTTGGGGTTTTGTCATTAACACTGATTGCAATTAAAAATGCTTTATGGGTGCTCGAAAAGAATCAAAGAGGGATTAATCTGCAGGTTCCTCACAGTATTTTTGGACCAAAGTCAGTTTCCCTTATGTTGCAATTAATCTAAAGTATTTAACCAAACCCAAGTGTTTAAAAATGGACATCAGTTGAGGGTATTGGCCTTAGTTCAAGGGTGCTACTTTTTTTTGTGAGAGAAGACCTTGTGGTATATAGGTTTATTTACTTACCATAAATGTTGAGTTAAGTGAAAGCTGTTTCTCTGAACATTACAAAATTCCTCTCAGACATGTTTAGTTGCAGAAGCTAAGTTTCGTCGTCAGTAATTAATACTTAACACTGATTTCTAATTATCATATACCCTGATCCACCGATAAGTCACCTGCTGTTACAGTCTGCATCATAAACTGTTCACAATAAAATGCTCACAAGCTGCAGTGAGGATGAAACAAAGATTACAGCAGCTACATGTAAAAAGACTGGCGCCTCAGGTTACTGCTGAAAAAAAGCTGATCTTCCGAGCACTTTAACTTCTGTGCCTTCCCTGCACCGACATGAGAGTACAAGCCGGTCAGTATTCTCCAATGAAAACCCTTTGCAGAGCAAGAAAGCAGAGCTGAAAACACCGACTGGACACCGAACACAAAGCCACAGAAACCACTGTGAAGTATAGTGTTTTACAACATGGTTTCACAGCAGCTCTTCAAACAGTCACTAAATCTATTCCATACAATTCATGTACACAGACAAGATTTTTAAGCTTTTTTTCTTTTTTGGGTGGCACTTTAAAATACTACCATCTGTGCCTTTGCCACATTTTTTTAAGTGAATGAAACACTACATTTATGAATCACACTGAGGCAAAGGGAGGTGGTCAGAGTATATGGTGAGAATACAAAGTGCAAGAGAGTAACACCAGAATACAAAGTTCAGGTCTGGTCAGCTGGTCGGTTCAGGCAAGAAGGGGCTTTGGCGAAGGCTAGCAAAACATCTGGCTAGTTTATGAAACTGTCACTTTGTGTAATGTTAAGGAAAAATCATGATTTCAATACAATGTTAATATGTGATGTAATGAAACTCTTATATTATTGACTATAGTATCCATGTACTAACTGCTGTGACATTGGCTTGCGTTTGAACTCTGGTTTCCCTGCAAAAATGATTGGTCATGGTTTTTGTGAAGAATCTCAGCAATTTATCATAACAACACAATGTTTTTTAAGTGACCACATGCTGAAAACACAATCATAAGTTCTATTTAAATATTTACTGCTGTAATTTTCATTTCAACTTGGGTCCAAATCTATACAGGAAAAGCCTGACACTCATGTTTGCAAGCAAACACCCTGAAAAGGAATCCATGAAATGTAAGATTCTCAAATATGTACTCAAGGACTGAATTTCTGCAGAATACATTGCCAGTGTTGCATTATGCATTGCATTTGTCTAGTTTAAGAAATGCAAATCACCTCAAGTTGATGGAATTCACTCAAGTTGATGGAAACCTTCCACAGCCACGGCTATGAAATATTTGTGATTCTTCAAATATTATTGATGCTGCGAAGGTAAAACAGAGAGAGAGTGATGCATACAGGTAGGTGAGGAGAAAGGCAAGGTGAGAGGAGGAGGTGGAGGAGGAGGGGGGAGCATGAAAGAGTGAAAGGAATATAAAGTTTGCCTTGTAGAATATGACACCAGCTGTTACTGACTTTCTCTCCCACTGTTATTAAACAAGGGATGAAAGATGTTGTGTACCGCCATGTGTACACTTTTCAAATGAGCTCGAAGAAGCCATTTTGCAGCCATTGTGCAGGGTAATATTCCATTCATGCAGGGTGGCATTCTGATGTCTTTTAAAAGCTTTTTATTTTTACTTTTCTTCTCTTTTCTTTTGTAACAATGCCCAGTCATATAAAATAACAAATAATCCTCTCAAAGCAGCGGTTGGCTTTAAAAGCCCCCAAACTATGAGCACAGTTTCAAATGCTTGTTAGAATACTGTTATCACTGTGGAGAAAAACTGGACTGACAGCAATTTGGGAGGAATAATAGGGAGGAAGTGATAGTATTATGGAGATATTATGCTTTAGTTAAACTTAAGGTGTCAAGTATTTTTTCTGGCCGATAAAATGCAATGTTTGATAAATCCTATTCCAAATAGAGTGAAAACAAAATTATCTGACCCTTTTTATAGGAAGATATTTTCGGGCAATAGATAAAAGCTTGTATGCTTTACTTTGTGCTAGATTTATATAGATGACCAGTACATCAAAATCATTCAAACTGCTGTCCAGTGCATGTTATGACATATAGATCAGGGTGTCAATGCCTCTCATAGTTTCTTCTTCTTATGCTTGGAACTGTCTGGCATCTTTATCGATCACAGGCCACAGTCTATCACAGGCTATTTGGCATCGTCTGCTTTCTGCAGGCAGTTTAGAGCCTCACTTGTTATTTCAGTCAATAACTTTTATAACAGGTAGTGAGCTTCAAGTTGTGTATGTATCAATATTTGCGGAAAACTATTATACAGCATAACGTTGAGGAATCAATACCTCTAAATGTTTATTTCGAGCCAGATTAGTCACATTTCCAAGAAAGAGCTGACCCAAGTTATAAAAAAAAAGGAAATCTTAAGGGCTTAAGTATAATGAAGAAATATAGGAGGTAAAAAATAAACAGTATTTCCTTCTGCAACTCCTGAAAAGAGTGTTTGATAGGATGAGCTGACAGTTGCTTGACAATTTAGCGGGAATCCCCTAGATGTTTCACTTTTCAATTTCCTACTAAATGGACAATTGGAGAAGGATGACAGGGTGCGACAGACATCACTTTGAATAAAGACTGGGTGACAGTTCCTTCCTTTGAAACTCGGCCCCGGCTCCTCCTAGACTCTTAACCTCCTGGAAAAAAAAAGGTTCAAACAACTGAATCGATAGCAATTTAGGGCAACACTCTTGTCACTTCCTTTTCCTTCTTCTTCTTCTTCTTCTTCATCTCCCGCCACCCGAACAGCACCCTGGGAGACAATTTTCTGTGCGACACCGCTCTGATGGGACAACAAAGAAAGCCCAGGACAAATGGCTGTTTGAAGGGAATTGATGGGATTCTGATCAGACAGGTTTGCTGATAAACAAGTTCTATAGCAGTACATGTAAGAGGATGCTGTGTCTTCTTTCTGCTACATGCACTGCTTTCACCGAAAACCAACAGGATTCAATGTTCAACTTCACTATTTCATAAAATTTTAAAGTATGATTACGAGGATCACTAATGAATGCTAATATTGAAAACTGTGCAATTGTTTGCAGATGATCTGTGTTAGTGTTACAGTAAATGGTATGCAAAGGCACAGGAAGCAAGTAGGTCTTTCATTCAATGTTTAACATTTGATATATCAGGTGAATTACCGAGTTTCCATATTCCAGACATTAAATATTTATCAGATTTATCTGGTTATTACAGTAGGGGTCACGCTTAATGCACAAATTAGAATTTTTAATGCTGGTAATGTATAAACCATTACAGAGAGGTGGAAATGGAGCCAGTGGACAGATGTTCTTCCATTTTGGAATTGAAATACAATGGCTTTAAAATCAAGCAAGATAATTAAAGTAATTATTGTGCTTCCTGGAGGTTATTAAGTTTTGTAGTGGTTAGTTTTCTGTGTTTTTTTCCTCCTTTTATTATGTTTCTTCTATCCCTTTTCTACCTTTTTCTGCCGGATTTTCCACCATCTCTTTCATCTCTCGAATGTTGTCAAAGCTCACAAAAAAAACATCTTTTCATTCATGGATTTCAAACATCATCGTGTCAAACAACGTCAAACCATTCCAACTTTCTTTCTCCTGCTCAGTGCTGATATTTTAATACCATTGTTAAACCTGCCACTGGGCCTCACAGAGCAGAAATCGTTCGGCCCACCTCCTAATCCATCACTGCCATTATCATCTGCATGTGAGAATTAGCTGAGAATGAGGCTCCATCATTCACCTGCTGTCCGTCCACCATCACCACATTCTGCACTCCAGGGGGCATCCTGCTCCAACTCCTCCAACATCATTACAGGCCTTCATTTCATAGAGGCAGGATATTTTTAGTATCACAGCAGTTTTTTTTTTCTCAGTTACAGGTCCATAATAAATATTATTTTCCTCCTTAATTATTTGATCATGTCAAAATATTTATCCTTATTTTTCTCTTACTATTGATTAACAGATCAGTTATAGTTTAATGACAGGAAAAAATAGTAAAATGAAGAATAAAACCAAACAGTCTTTTTAGTATGTAGATGTTGTATGACCTGTTGAAACATCTCAGTGGTTGCAGCGACGTGCATGATAATTGTTTGATAGATTTTCTGACACTGATGCCTCTTTTGATTACTCACCATCCAACAATTCTTGGCAGATTTAAACTTATTACAATTTGCCACATGCGTTTTCATCAAATGAGTTCCATCAGCGGACGTTCATTGATAAATTTCTTTCATTTTCATGCAAACCACACAAAGATCTTCACAGGCTTTCACAGTGGAATCATTTAGCTTCTGCTGTTTTATTCTTACTGTGTTTTTAATTGTTGTTGTTTGGTATTTCAAAGCAATATTAATTAAACTGATTTCTGTTTAGAAATACAGAATTAAAATTTTGATTTGCTCTGTGGTCACTGAACTCGAGTGCTCGTTGGACTGCAGTTGTTTTAAAATTGTGGCTCCAGTGTCCTGCGGACTGGTCTGTTGAGAGCTAATTGAAAGCTACTACCCTCTTGAAAAAAGGCCATTATTTGTCTCCACATTTGGTGCTGCTGTGTCTGAGCAGCCTTAAAGGTCAGCCAAATGATCTAAGCTGTCACTTTGGGTTTTTACCACTTCAGCTGATTAGCGACTAATGTTGCAGCGTGAAGAGACTCCGAAGAAACTGTCCCTGTTGAACAGCACAGAGTTCTTATGATAATAAAAAAATAAAGTCTGTCAGTCTGGTTTGTTTTCTTAGAAAGTCAAAAGTCAGTGAACAGTCTCTTCTTTTTTTTTTACTTTTGCTCTCACTTTTTAAAATATTTTCAAAGGATTTAGATGGTTTTCGAAAAGAATATTACATTTCTGTTGTAAAAGCTGAACAGCTTTACAGGCACACTCAAATTTGTACTATGGGATTTTTATTTTATAATCCAGATATCTTATTAAGTCAGAAAAAATATGTGTGCTACATGAAGAAAGCATCTCATTACCTGCAATGCAGACTCTCCCTTTGCTGTCCAAATAATATTCAGTCACAAGGTGAATTCACAGCCCCCTCCACATGAAATAACACATTTAAAGTTTAATATTTAATTTAAACAGTCTACCAAGTCCATGACACAGTGCTCTGAACGAGAAAATGAAATACACTGTTACATCTTTTGAGTATCTCAGTCTCTTTCACAGTATTTGGTTTGTAGCATTAAACAGTAAAGGTTGATAATCATGAGGTTTTTTTTAATGTGTACAGTGACTTTATTACCTGACTCCTAAGTACTGAATGTTTAAAAGTGAAACTGTTATGAGCGCAGGTTTTGTGTGATACTGACTTATGTAGCTTTAAACCTTTACGTAATACCCTGAAATGATAAAAGTAACATCATAAAATGCACAAAATTTATCATGAATACTGTAACAGTCTATACGGTCTGTTGTGACCTCTGCATTAACATAACATAACATAAACCTATATAAACACTATACATCTAAAACTTAGTTTGAAAACATATCAACACCGTTTAACACGGAGTCTCTGAAAGGATTTTTCGAACTGGAAATATAGGGATCCATTATAAAGTGCATTAAAAGAAGAGGAAGCTAAAGAAGAAAAAGGCAATCAAATATTGAAGACTCTCTTGGGTTCTGGCACGCAACAGCCCTGTTAACCTGACCCAACTTCTTGGCTGTCGCCAAATGCAGCTCCACTGCACTGAAATATTAACCGCCTGCAATCTGTGACACACACTGAGAAGCTTTGGTGAAGCTTCGCAGCTGAACCCCATGTGATGGAAATGACGGAATCCAAATGCGGGAAACCCTTACTATTCATGTACATTCAAGTGTGTTTAGTTATACACAATGGTGCATTTCAAATATGTTATGAAACAAAGAGCACACTGTAAATGCACATTATGTACCATATGCACAACATGCAATATTGAATGCATTGTGTTTTATACACAGATACTGAATATCGTGACTCAAACATGATACACGTCATATACACACATCGCTAATTGTGTTGTTTACCATATTAGCTGCGCATCACTTGATACTTACAGTTCGTATCAAATTGTATCACAGTGCGTCCAGAGTCGTATACTGTATACTAAACAAGCAGAGCACTTAACATGCAAGTGAATGTGTGTCAGCTGCAGAGTTTACAAGCACTGTAGCTTTGCAAGCTTCAAGATACATGCATAGTTTTATTCTTACACAGAAAACCTGGATGCAAATCCTAAATTATACTCCATGATTCCACAAAACTCTCATGTTTTTGCATAATTTATTAGAAAGATTTGGGCATCATGTTAACTTTAGCTGTCTGGATGGCAGGAGTATCAGGTGAAAATGGAGAGCAAAGTGTGTTTTTTAATCTACATTTGTAACAGGTTA
Organism: Acanthurus lineatus; assembly: GCA_029814665.1. Classification (NCBI taxonomy): domain Eukaryota; kingdom Metazoa; phylum Chordata; class Actinopteri; order Acanthuriformes; family Acanthuridae; genus Acanthurus; species Acanthurus lineatus. The sequence goes on from JAPZDV010000026.1 coordinate 20,232,685, forward strand.
TAATTTAGAGATAGATACCCAAAAGTATCAAATGTAGACTGAGGATTTTAGAGCCTGTGTGGATAAAGGAGAGGCATAAAATGCTATAAAATGAACAGTAAAATAGTGTAAAGAGTGATATTTAGATATGAGAAAAGAGCCCTTTGGCACTCCATTATTGCTGGTAAAAAAAGAAAGCTTTAACACCTGTAAGATGTAACCTGCAAGTTAGCATAGAAACCAATTCTGTGAGACATCTTTTCAGCCTGTAGACGGTATTTTTCTGAGAAAAATCTAGGATCTGTAATGGAGTGATTTTAGGAGGTTAATATGGACACCCCTCCTTTTCAATGTGGAAAAAAAGACAGTTTTCCCCTTAAAACACCTAATAAAACACACAATCACAAAATATCAGACAAAATATATATATAAAAAGCTCTCTGCATGAAAAAAACATTTTCCTGAAATTTCTCCAGCAGTGAATTGTGCTGTGTTGTATTGAAAAAAGAAGAAAACTCTCCCCCTTTGGCCAAAACAATGAGTCTCTATCCAGCAGAGGTTCAGCTTTATAGAAACTGAGTGATTACGTCTCTGTGGAGTCTCTTCACTTATCTTTTGTCAAGGCAATGGGACAAAAGCCAGAATCTTCATACCTGCGAACTCAACTCCTATAATGTTCCTCGCTGTATTTAAGAAAAAGAGGACACTCATTAATTAAACCTCTTAGGGTAATAAGTGAAATTAAACTTACTTGCATAAATGACAGTAAAATGAATCTCAAACTTAGAAGCGAATCCTTAACATATTATCTTTTGGATGTCAGTAGTCTGTCTTGATTTTCCATTTTTAAATGACTTCAAAAGAACTCAATGTTCTGCAGAAAATGTCAGGATGTTTAAATTGTAATATATGAGACGAGAGGCAATATGCTTCGCAGTATTTCAACACAACATTTATTACTGTATTCATTCTGGGTTGATGATGCAGTGCCTCCCTGCCTCTGTAACCCTGTTCATGCTCCAGTAACAACTAAGGCTCTGGGCTAAACAGATGATGAAGTTGTTGTTGTTGTCAACTGATCATTGCACCGCTTTCACAACAAATCTAATTCAAAATGTCTTTTCATTTGGACCTTTTACTCACACAGCCAGTACAGACTTTTTCACTTGGAATCCTTCATGTTGGCTAAAGTGCAACTATATTTTTAAGGATGTATTTGATCAATCAAAGGCATTGATGAATATTTTAGTACATTTTTATATTAATGCACATGACTGTGTGTGAATTTAAATAAATCTTAATCACAAACAGATTTTGACATTTATGTTAGAGTTCGGTTAACGTAGATTGCTTCACTTTATCTTGAGACAGGAAATTATCGTGGAGCCTTCAGGTGATTTAATGGAGAGGAAAATGTCAAAATGAGGACGTTGAGAAGACTTCCTGTGCAGCAGTCTTTTTTTTTTTTTTTTCCCTACATGCCTTGAGCAAGGCTGACGAGATGAAACCAGACTGGACTCTGAACAACAAGGGCTCCTGTAAGGGGACTGCTCTCTGACTCATCCTCTGCAGTTTTAACAAGCTGTCTGTGAAGGGCCATGTCTTTGTTCAAAGCAAGGCTGCATTCACTGTCTTTATCTCACCTCTCCTCCTCTTCTCATCCATGTCTCTCATCCATGCTCACTCACGTTCAAACCACAGATGCAGGTAAAGAACGCAGAGACACAAGGAAAACAGCAGCATCATGTTTCCTGTCTCTCTCAGTCTGAGCTTACTGTCTAGGATGTACTATTATGACTGTTTTGATCCACAACATGCATTTGCAGGAAAGAACAAAGAAAAGTCTAGATGTATATTTAGTTTTTTTACTTAAGTTTTATCTTTTGGAAAGAAAATTACAAATTCAAGCTGTGATTTCTGTTCAAATTGACTGGGGAGGACTGTTTTTCAAAGCATACCAAATATTGCAATTTTGATATGAAAACTGAGTATAAAACTACTCATTTAATGGTGGGAGAGTTTTTATTTGCTTCATGGCTTAGTGTGACTTGGCCTCTCATGGTGGCATTGCCAGCACCCCCGGTCAGCCGCAGGGGTTGATAATTTTTTTTTAGGGTTTTACAAGCAGCACTTCCCTTTTGGCCGAGCAGAAACATTATCAGAGTTTGCATTCATAGCTCGTCCATGTGAATGGCTGATAATCCTGTAAACAATGCGCCCAGTCCTGCCGAGTACACAAAGATAAACAACAAGCGGCTGAAATGACACAGCAAGAGGTCAAGTTGGGCTTTTTTTCCTCATTTTCCATTTTCTTGTTTCTCGCCTAAATACAGTTAGAAACACTGAGATGTGCTGCCAAAAGCCTTCATTTTCAGGGGAAGGGATTTCACTTGACACTGCCAAAAAGCCACCCCCCCACACCCCCACACCCAGAACTCATTATCTTGCCCTCTTTGTAACAAGGAGCAAAAACCACATTTCTGAGCATTGTTTAATCCCTGACTAGAGGTCGCGTTTTACTAACAGGTCAGTTTTACAAGCAGGAACAAGCACCATTTCCATCCATGCAAATGGGATACAAATGGGAGGGAAGTTTGGGATGGTTGCCTGTGCAGCTGACAGAGAGAGAGACTGTTAAGTAACTTAACAAGCATTGACTATTTTCGAATAAATCACTTTTAATTGACAGAGTGATGAGAGTCAGAATTTAATCAAGTGGCCTGCACAGGAAACAAACAGCAGCATGAGATAAATGGGAGTTTCCTTTTGAACAACAAGTTTATTTATCTAAAGCTGTTTGTTATCTGTTTTTAAAAATAAATTCATTTCCTACACTGCATATGTAAACACTGAAATTCAGACTTGCTGATACTGATGCTCACACACTCATCACAGCTTTGCTTCCTTTGCTGAATCATTCACTGCACCTCATATGCTACTTGTCTGGCTAGTGGCTTACTTAGACCAAAGAAATCAGTCTAAAAACAAATAATTAATCTTGAATCAATACAGCAGGACATGAAGCAAGTTTGTCTTGTATCCTTTTCTTTTCCTTACTTCCAATGTGATGGGATTTTTCTTTACAATGAATGGAAATGTCTGGCTCGGAGCGATTCCCTCCACTTTACAACACGTTTCCCCACATATCATTGTAGACCATGTCTTGGGCTGTCACAGGGGAAAATGAATGGCAGCAATAAATAACAGAGGAAAGATAAATAAAATAAAATATTGCTTTGGCACGGGCTTCGTTTAAACTACTTTAAGTGACACACACGTCTTCCTGCTGTCAGCACAGTATCTTCGCCCGTGAGAATTCCTCGGATACTCCTCCGCTTATCTTAAAGTCCTATTTCAAAGTGGTTAAATATTACTTTTCTTCCAGTGTAATTACTTGTCTCCTGTATTCAATTTAATCAAGTTCCAGTAAAAGCACGTTGCCTTATAATCAAAATTATCTTTACTATTTCCAAGTCCCATAAAAACAAGCTAAAGCCAGATTATTTCACAGAGCCCGTCCATGTGGAATTAAGACAACTTGATCACAGATTTCATGTGGAATCACTGCTTCTAAAGAAAGTATATGTGGTTTCAGTCAGCTCTGTTATAACCAATACGATTAGTTTGATTGATAAGAGTGGATTAGTTTGCGTGGGATCAGGAAAGCCAGTAGTTGTTGACACATCTGTTTAGCTGAGGCAAGCTCATGAACAACAGGCCTTTATTTAGACCTACATTACAGATAAATTTGCTAAGTAAGCCTCCTTAAATCTGAAACACAGACACAAGTTAAAAGAGCTTCCCTCGGTTCATTTCAGTGCAGTTTTCCAGCTAAAAAAGCATGATTTCCCTTCGGGCCTCTTCACCTGATGAACTGCTCGGGGGTGTGTTGTTCTCTGAACAAAAGTTGGGTTGATCTACATTGCAGTGAATTAACCCCCACTTCAGTTTATACGAAAACACTCTGCAGCTTCAGCATCCAGCAAAGAAGTCATCATTTGTACTGTCAAACATTTGCGTCCTTGCAACACTTCTGACAACCACGTCTACACATCTAGTGACATTGTGTCTCTGCAGTTCCCACAGTCGACTCACAATAAAAACAACCTGCTGGCAGTGTTGTTAGTTTTTAGTATGTTATTTTATTGCTGCTGAGCAAATGTGCCCAGACAATAAATGTAACTAATTTTGAATTATTATGATAGAGACCTACTGAGCAAATCAGCATAAGTCTGTGTAAAAGTGGTGTTACATTTGAGGCAGATATTAGTTTAGTTTTGTTTATACAGCTTAAATATCTCATTCTTAAAACCTTAAAAAACCAACACATGGAAACATGGATAATTCTCTCTGAGCTTTAATGCAGAATCAATGCTGCCACAACCTGCTTACAAAATGTAGTTTTCTGACAGTTAAAATAAGCTGAAACTGCATGCAGATTTGACACAAAATGTCTCATGATGAGCAGCTTTTCAGTCATACTCAATTCACATTTTCTTTATGGTACAGCTTGAATTCCTGCAAGATGCTTAGCGCACATCTGCCATCTGATCAACAGCCAAATAACAACAACCACTGATCTGGACATGATCTGTCATGACAGGCACTTCTTTGCTCACAGTGATGTGTCATGAGTGCTTTCTTGGAGTCTAAATTTACTCAAGCTCGCTAATGACGTGTGATAGTCATGCTTAATCAGATCATTTACAGTATAATGAAGCAGAAGGGATGTAAAAGGAAGCATTTAATTGTTAAAGAAGGAAAATCAGTCTGAGAGGAACAAGGACAAAACTAAAGAGTCAATGATATCCCTCAGTTCAAGTATTTGGGGAAAAAAGAGACACTTTCTGCTATCAGTAAAGTCGAACAAGGGTAAACCTGCTGCTTCATAAACACATTTTAGCCACTGAGTCACCTTAAACATTACAACTGCCAACAAGTTTGCATGATGTTTGACCCAAGCACAGTTTGAGCAATCTAAGCATACCAGCAGAGAAACCTTGGCAGCATTTGAGCATGGGGAAAAAAAAAAGTTCTGCACACAGTGGCTCAGGCTCCAGCAGAGGCCTGCAGCTCCTCCCCAGAGGTGCAGAGAACTTTTAATCTAATTAAAACAAGACTGGGAAAGACAACTTGAAAGATAAGGGTGCCGTGGAGAGTCTGCCTGGCACCAACGCCATTCATCCCTCTCGGTAGGGACCAAAGCTAGTTATTAAGACCTTGAGGGGGGACAAGGGTGCAGCCAGGAATGGTCTACCAAGTGACAGTATTAAATAGAGGCTTGATTTGACAGCTGTGGTGCTGTTGAGAGTGACAAGACAATCACAAAAGTGAGACTAACAAAAACAGGCAGGGACAATTTGAGCAATTCAGGGCTGCACTTTTTTTTCCCCACAATGGAGAGGAATAGACAACAAAAACATAAACAACCAAAACAGCACAGACAATGCAGAAGGAACCTGTCCTTTCTAAGATATATCTGGGGCATGTTGGAAATATAACAAGTGTGGAAAATAACTACTGCATGAAATGGAACAGCAGTGAGCAGATCTCCATTGTGACATCTTTTGAACATTGTCTACGAGCCAGAACGGCATTGTTATATTAATAAAAAATGACACTTAACTTGGTATCTATCTTTGCTGATAATGTAAAGCTTTACTTTCTTAAGGTTTAATCTGCGTCTGCTCGAATATGTTTGCTGTCGGGAGTGCTGAATGGCATTGGGTAGGTGGGAAAGGCAGAACTGTTCCGACTATACAGTCCTTCATTTTCCCCTGAACTCATATCTATAAAAAAAGAAAAAAAACACTGGCGTCATCAGTTTTTCTTGTGGCTCAGAAAATATTTTACTAGAGTTATTTATGCCTGATGAGTCAACCTGGTCCAAAATGAACCTTAAAAGTATGTGATGGGCTGTTTTTTATATGCTGGATATAAAAAAGTGTATTTGTGCCAGCCACAGGATGTTTGTGGAGATATGACATCGTTAAACCTCCCATGATTCCATCCATCACAGCGTCTACATGACTGAACAAGGAACAAAACATACTGTACAAACAGTGTGTTAAATGTGAGTTGTGTGCTGTTAAGCCTATGGATTCAATAAAAGAAGTTTCTACACTGTAATTAGATATAAGCTGACAGGCGCTGTGTGTTTGTTATAAAGTACAGCTAAAAAAGTTAGGTTGCATCTGGCTGATATGCGGCGTATCGACATGACTGAGAGTACCTTTCTAAATTAAGTAAACCAGGTCTGGATAAGTGCATTAAAAAAAAAAACTACAATATTTACAACGTATGGTTTTAACAATGTTTGTTGCCAGTGATCAGTTAATTGGCAGTCACAAGCTGTAAAACGTCAATGTAAATTGATTATTGCCATCCAAAAGATGATGATTTGGATATTTCCCTGAGGGATGAAACACTCGATGAATCAGACAGCACTTACAATGTACAATGATATTTAGCAAAACAAATTCTGCTCATCATTATTTTTATTCCTCCAGACTCTTGGATTGTTTCAAGCTGTGAAAGTAGCTTTCAAGTGTTGCCTGCCAGGAGGTTTCTTACGCAGCAGGTAATAATTTCTTTACAGTATGTGGCATTAATTAGTAATGTTCATGGTGCCGCCGAACGGATGTTTGCCATCCCATCAAAAAAAACCCTCCTGCTTTCTGACACGTCTCATTAAGGCTATATTACATGTTTGTGAAAACACCAGGGACAAGAGCTCATGTCATGCAAAATGCCAACAGATTGCATGAATATGAATAATCTCAGTGGTCACTTGCTGAAATGTGCTTAATCATCATATGACATTATATTTCAATATTTAATTTTCACTCTTTTTTAAATCACCGTAGTGAAAAGCTCCCTATATATTCCTTTAAGAGAATGAAATGTGTGTGCATGTGTGTGTGTTTGTGTGTATAAAAGCAATTAGGTTCTATCTCAAATGCCTTCATCCAGAAATTGCAAACTTAATTAAGGAGGCTACCAAAAGATGTACGTATATGCTACATACCAATAAAATGTCACAAGTTCAACCTTTAAGTTGACCAGAGACGCAGAACTTATCATCTTATAAATATTTAGAAATCTTTTCCCCTCTCATTCTCCTTTGAAGTCAACACACAGTGATTAACTTTTAACCTCCTTTTCACTAGATATTAACTACAACTACATGGAGCTGCAGTGTAGAAGATGTGCATGGGGGAGTCTCCTCGCCCTTTGACACCTTTCCTGCTGTTTGCAAGTCTTAGTTTTTTTTAATTACAATGATGGCACTGATAAGAATATTCATTTGTTTGTAAATGAGATAATAAGCGTGGAACATCATTATAAGTTTCATCGCTTCCCATTCGAGCTGAGACGGGCTATAACATCCCGACTGCAGTCAATTACAGCACCACTTGCAAGTTACATAGTGACCTTATCCAAGCTGACAAATGGCCAATTTCTTCACATCCCTCTGCATCCCAGCATGCTTTGCCTTCCCTTATTTACTGCTTCATTTTTAAATGCCACAATTGTTCCTCTTTATTCCCAGAGGTTTGCTTTGCTGCATTTTTTTTCTTTTTCATTGAGTCTCCTGGTTTAAAAGTGTTGCTGATATGGATTTCATTACTTTTTCATTGCCAAGAATGTCCATCAAAAATGGTAATGTTGTAAACAAACAAAACACTCCAGTGTATGCTTTTCAGGGTAATACAGAATACGTGCTTTTTGTGATTTGTGTGAATTGTCTTTTTGATTATAAATGAAAAGTGACTCATAAAAATAAATAAAGTATCTGTAAATACAGCAGGCAAACTAAATATAGTTTGGGGTCATTGCACTATATAATTTTTATGGTACAGTAAACCGTAATCACCTGTACCAACAAACTGATAATGGCCTTACCCTGGCAGTGTTCCTAGCACATCTCCTTGGGGTAATGACACCTCAGAGCCACTGAACTTGCTGTGTGTGTGCTCAGCTACACTGCTTAGAGTTTTACCGTCCTTTCAGCCCACATGAAAGGTCAGGTTCACCTTCAGTCAGGCGTTAAAATGGAGTCCACTCCCTTACCGAGCCCATCACTCAAGACCATTCCGACCCCCAATTGAACACATAAAATGTAGTCTTATGAGCTGCCTGCGTCATATATTTCCCTGTAAATGGCTGAGGACTGAGTCCATCTCAAGAGTAAGAGGATTCATGATGTAATATAAAGGAATGAAAGGAAGAGGTTCCTCCTCCTGCTTTAAAGATAATTAATACCAATGAACAAATATTGGCTCATTTATTTGCAAGGAGTTGCTTGCAGGGATCACGGTCCTCATAGGCCTAATTTCCACCACCCTCTGTTGTAGTTCAAGATCAGTCTTTTTACATCCCCTCTGCAGGTTTCACATACAAATGAATATGCATTCCATCACAGGGATCAAAGCGCGGGGTCAGCCAGAGTGCAGGGCCCCTGGAGCAGTTGTGGGGGCTCAGTCATTTGCTCAAAGGCACTTGGCCGTACACGATGGCCTCATAGATGCAGTGCCCTCCAGTTAAAAGCACACAAATGCTCCCTTCTGTCACTGATAGGGATCAAACCAGCCACCCTCAGGCAACTGGCCGGCCTGTCTTCCTTTAAGCAGTCCTGCCATGAGTAAGCAACTGTCTATTATTTGGTTTTGTAATCATTAATCCCAAAAAATGCTTCTGTTTATTAAAGGATTTTGTTATTGGAAAAGCAATTTGAAAGTTTTGAAATGAGATGAATTTTTTAGTAACTGTTGGTCAATCAATAGACTATTAAAAACAATTTTTTGATGATTGAGGAAATGATTAATCATGTAAAAATTTTTTACAATGATTGTTCTTAAATGTGAGAAAGGGTTGTTTATCTTTTTCCTTCTCCTTCCTTTTAACATAATAGCAAAGTAAATACCCATGTGTCTGGACTTTGGATCAAAAATAAAGAAAATAATCACTGGCTTCCCCCCCGACTGTGAATCTTAATTTACTGCTAAGTCCAATCTGGAGCCAAAAATTTGGAGTACAAAGACAGACTGAATGAAGCAGCAGTTGGATGAAAAGGTTATCATCTGAGTCGAGTGTGATAAGCTGAGGTAACTATCAGTAAGCAAACGTCTTCCAAGTAATATTTAACTTCAATCTTCACGTTAATATGTTGCTTGGAAGTATGATTTTGTTTAACTAGACTTGTTCCAAGCCAAACTTTGATCTGATTATCTTGTGAAAAGTGTGCAACGACACATAAATACAATGTAGCAACATGAGATGAACAGCGTGAAAAACTACTCACTGCTGCTCTTCAAAGATTTTTGAAGTAATCTTCACATTTCTTATCAGGGATTTTTAGCATGCAGGACAACCAGTTTTCCTGTTGGATACTAAGCAGCTCCAGTGAAGCAAAAGCCCTTAAGTGCCTCCTCTCACCTTGTTTTTACTGCATGTGTGTGTGTGTGTGTGTGTGTGTGTGTGTGTTTCATGAATAGGGGCTTTAGGATATGTGAGACTGAAGAATGAATGTCCAGTTCTCCTGCGCAGGAAACTTCCTCCCTCTCAATCACCTTATTCAAACTGCAGTAAGCTTGTTAGGCGAAGTATTGCTTCTCCCTCAGTCTGATTTCCTGCATGACATAGGCTTGTTTGTTTCATTGCAGTTGCTCCGTTGGCCACTTACCTATCAGCAATCCCAGCCAGTCATAGTGTATTCACCAGCCCAGAGCTTCTTTGCATGAGCGTTATATTGGGAATCTCTTTTGCTGGTGAAACCATACCGTGTAGCTTGAGTCAACATCATGTCTATGCTTAGAAACTCCTATTTAAATATACAGTGCTCATGTTTTCCAGCATGTTGCTGTAAATGTAAATAACTCTCTGTGTTGTCAGCTTTATATACGCTGACCAAACATGCACACTTCGGTCAGCATTATTGCTCCACTCTTCTAGCTAAAGACACACTCTGCTCTGATGTTTGTGTTCGGCTGGACGTTTTTCGGGGGGTCAACAACTGCATTACATAGATTATAGCTGTGATTTGCTTGTAATCTTCTTTGTTTCATTCTGCGGATATAATCCCTGACATTGTGCCATACAAACAAGATAAGTGACGACAGCTAATTGACTGTGACATAGGGTGACCCGATGAGAACGGGGTGAATCCAGGGCAGCTGTGGAGTGGGTGCGGTTATGTTGACAATGTGGGCGTGGTCTTAAGTACAATATTATTCAGAGTTGACTTTTAAATAAGCTATGATCTATTGTTTGTGCACTTTACTCAGTCATTATTTACTGCCTTTGCATTTTATAACAGAGCTGGTGTAAAGTTCTTTCAAATATGATCTTACATTTTTTGATTTGTATTGTTTTGATTGTATTATTACTTTATGGTTTCAGTCAGCAAGCAATGAATTAAAAAGGCTAAAAAGACCACTTTAACTTTATCCCCCTACCATATTCACTTCAACAAGCCGGTGCCTTTTAAAAGGTGTTTACAGGAACCATTTTTTCTACTAGAAAAGTTAGCTTACAGTATCATAGCTCATGGTAAACAAAGAATTTCATATTTTTCTTTCACCAAAGCCATTAATCTGCATACTCTTTTTAAACAAACCCAAGTGTGAAGCCAGTGCATGTGCTATGTGAAGTTATGTTACCCTCTCTTAGTAACTGAATCTGTGCATAGCCAGATTCCTCACTTCTATTGATCTGCATCCCCACTCCTTTTCAACTGCGTTGTGAGAGAGTGTTCCATGAAATATTTATTTCCTCTGCAATTCCCCTTCTTCAAATTCCGGCTTTCCTTTTCAGTCACACCTGCTGATACAAGCCATTTTTAAGGCGTGGATTTAGCCCTCAGTTAGCTCCGCTTGGTGCATAATATTCAGCAGTTAGAGCCACATCGCTGCACATTAAAGGTTGAAGTGGAGGGATCATAAACATGGTTCTCTTGGCCATTGTAGGCAGCAATGTCATGGGTGTTATTACCCCATCTACCTTCTCAGCCCTGATCATCATCTGCTGATGTAGTTTTTAGAGATTGAGGGTCTTTCAGAGGATAAATGTAGCAGGGAAAGGGCAGAGTACTGTACAATATGTGTGCTTACAAGCCACCTTTGGAGAATCAGCTCTTACACAGACGTTTACATTGACTCTACTCTATTTTTACCTGGTTATTCGCTCAGTACTCTGTCTCGCAGTTTAGATTCTTACCCTTCTTTGTGCCAAACTCGCAAACACTGCACAGACCCAAAGTTTCCTTTAAGCTCCATATACAAACAGATCACGGCATCCATAAATAATAGAGCACACATAAATTAAACATCGATGTTGAGTTTGCGATAGCCGCTCACAGTTGGATGAGTAAGACTCCTCATCCACCCCCTCCAAGACTTAATTAGAAGCCTCACATTTCCTGTATGGAAAACAACAGAAAAAAAACAAACAAACACAAGGGGAAGAAAGCCACAGGGAGCGTAGCCTTTGATTTCCCACAATGCATGTTGTTATTACAGTTTACAATAATTGTGGGCTGTACAAAAGGACAAAGCCTTAAAAAGAAAAATGGAATAAACACCTGCTTTCTGCCCTCTTTTATTCACCTCTACTATCTTCAAAGGTTAGCTCTTCCTACCGTCTCCTTGCAAACCACATATCAGTTTACATTCATAAAGGCTGCGCAGCATAAATTGGTAACTTTAGTCAAGCCAACATGGAGGCCTAGAGAAAGTGTGTTGTGTGCAAACGCTGCCCAAATACATAAATAACCATAAATAAAAAAGAAACAAACATTTTGCTCTTGTGATGAAGGTATATGTCTCTTCAGTGATACCATACAAGCTGCACCTGATGATGATGTTACATATGGATCTATAAGTGATGGTCATTAATTATTAGAAGAAGAGACCTGTTACTTAACAGATTTTTGCATTCACTACATTTTTTTTATCACATCTATGAATATATAATCAACAAATATTAAATGGCTATTGAAACTGTAAATTATCTGTGAAAACAGACTACCAGATTGCTCAGAGTCAGAACTGGCTATAAATATAACCAAAAGTGAGATGTCTTGTAAGTAGACTTGGTAGGTGTGAATGAGTTTACATGACAAGACTATAACCTTATTTCAAATAACTTTGTG